>KI915040.1:2892702-3020286 GCA_000473445.2 Anopheles farauti | reverse complement strand
TTTGTGTCGCCGTACGCGTTGGAAAATTTATGGTCCGTAACGTGCTCTTCGTGATGATCGTCCTCTGGTTGGACGAAGCAAAAGGGGGTCCGTCCCGGGGACCTAAACTCTCGGGATATCTGTCGGCTTTCTGGCAAGATGCACACGATTTAGCGTCATCTCGTCGTCACTTATCGGGAATGCACGGTGGAGAAGCGGGAAGCGGTGGAGGTAGCAGTGCAAATGAACTCCCGCCGCCCCGGATTAAAGCATCTTGCCCGAAGTCGATGACATTGTTGCCGGGAAAAAGGGTAGCTCTTAGCAGCGACGAAAAACGCCGATTGGTTATTTTGAAATTTAATTGTTTTATTATGACGCTGACGTTTGTTTTTCACCGTGTGAAGCGATACGCCAAATATTCGGTGCAGATGGTGGTTTGATCGCGCGCGCACACACACACACACACACACAAACACAAATGTGCTCGCAATTAAAGTGCTCGATTAAATTGATCGTTAATCTTGCTTTATGTATCGCCTTTCGGCACTGTTTGGGTTACGCGCGGTGAGTGCATTTTTCGTGACCCAATTCGTTGGCTGTGAAGGTTAGAAAATGTTCTTCAAGCTTAGTCAGCGCTTGAAATATGACGACGGATAATGGTGTCATAAAGTTGTTTTCCTAAAAAAGATCATTAACCCGCCTTGATGACGCAAAAAAATACATCGTTTGGTTTAATATATTCAATTTATGTTATTTATTTGAGCAAAATGTGTTAAAACTTCATTGCGAGAAATGGGTCAAAATAATGTTTAGTTGTCATTTATTTCATTAAATAATAAAGCATGCCTTTATGGACCTTCTTTATACGCAACAATTGTGTGAATCTGCCGAACTGTGATTGACCTATCAAAAAACGCGGTAGAATCTCAACTTCGCTCCTCACAAAACACACTACTCTTATCACTTGCATCTTTTTGATCCCATCAAATCACTGCCATGGACAATTTATGCATCAATCATTTGCTGCTCCTGCTCCTATTAAAACATTCCATCGCATGCATTCACCGTCACCAGCAACCGCTCCGGGAGTGAGAATGATGCACTACTCGCAACAAAGTGGCCGCGGGTACACACTCGAGCGCGTGGCAAAACAAACACAAAAAAACGAACCCAAACAAACAAACAAACGAACGGCGCAAAGAAAGCGCAAAAAAATGCAACGAAATGGAAAACAGCAGGCGTACCCCCGGCCGCATGTTGTCCATTTGTCAGACGACTCGCACCGTAACAAATGCGCCCGTGTGTCCAGCGGCGAACGGCGTCAGATCAGTTAAATTTAGCCCTCCCCAGGCGCACCTTTCGTTTTTTTTTTCGCGAAAGATGTGTATGTCATCGTTTCGGTCGCTCTCCTTAGAGAAGGCCGCGGCGAGACGTGTACAATAATATTAATAATTAAAAAGGAGGAACAAAACCAAAAACAATCTTAAACCAACTTTCCAGTGTTGGCCTTTTTTTTGGTCCGAGCGAAGTGTGTAACGCCGAGTGCGTTACACCGCCTGTGGATGACATCTTACGGCGTTGTTGCGATCGTAGCAGGCGCTGATGCATGCTGAAATTTACGATTACGCCGACATGTGTGTCGCGCGGCTACGTGCTCCGGGCGTTCGTTTCCAGTGCGGGTGAATTATAATTCCATTAGCCTCCTGAATGTGCACCGCCACCTCCACACTGAGCGCACATCTCTTCATTAGCTTCCTTTCGGTGGGATTTGTGGTCGCATTTGGTGCTTCTTTTTTTTTGTTTTATTCCCCCCCCCCCCCCCCACCACCCTCTTTCAATGAGATGCGCCAAGTTAATTATTTGTCCGACACCGAAACCGAGACCCAGGCGGACGATCGTTCGCCTGCTACACTTGCAGAAATGGTTCCACCTTTTCCCGGCGCTCTATTGGCTGTGGTAATGGGACTAGCGTGTGGGTTTTCCCGCCCGTTCAGCTCTCAAACTCTCGCGGTGATTGTTTATTTACTGCCGGAGCGAAAGGCGACCGCGTCTGGAGGAAATTTGCACTCCCACACCGGCGGCACCGTCCTCCGGCTGGGTGAGGGGTGCGGTTGGGTCGATGAAAATTCTTTTGCGCCCTGCTTGACAAAGTCGTTTGATGCGGCGGCTAGGCGAGCGAGTGCGCGCGAGCGTTGTTGGATGCATGTTTATTATCATTTCCCTGGTAGCAGCCGAAATGCATAAAGTCGTAACGACTGAACGCGCCGCCCCCTCGCCCAACATGTGGGTGGAAATCGTGCTTAAACGCATATGCACAGCCGTATGCAATTTCGGCATTTGTGAGGCGGCGTTTGCCCAACGTCTCTGGTCTAGGTGAGCTGTAACGATATCGGATGATGTCATCCGAGATGTGACGTTTACCTTCCATTACTATATGTTTTTGAAAGTGGATCAATTTTTTTTACCACGTTTTGAAGGAAGACAAATCAATTTGAAGGTTTTTCATGTATTTCGATTGGTTAATTAGTTTTAGTGTTTTTTTTATTTCATTTATTCATACTTCTGTGAACAATTTCAAAATTTGAGTAATAGAGTATTCTAGAAGCATTTATTCTAAGTTTGTATCGTTAAAGACATCAAGAGTTAATTTATAAATAAATTTACTCTTGAAAAATAAATTTCAACAGTTTGCAAAACACGCAAACATGAAAATAGTAATTAATTTAACTATCTGTAAAGAAAATAAAACAATTTTCAAACCAATAATCAATAAGTAGTATATAAAGAGTTTAACAAAAAATGATGAAAAATGAATTTAAAAGAGAAGGTATAAAGTTCACGACGGAGAAGTTTCTTAGATGGATTGTTTTCAATTTAATTTAATTTAATTTTTCTCTATCCTCTTCTACGGAACAATACCTCAGCAAGTCTCTAAACCACCTCGAACCCATCGAACCGCTACAAACCCACCCAACCCACCGAGCTGTAGAGTTGTCATTTTTCATCCCATGATTAATGGCTCCACCGACCGTCTGGTTGTGGGTGCGTTTAAATGTTTCCTAAACAAAAACAAAAAAAAAGTTATTCTTTGAACGTCCGAAACAGAAAAAAATGTTCTCCTGCCTTCTGCCACTCTTAACCCCGGACCCCGGCAAGGTTCCCCAAAATCATTAACCACCGCCGAATCGTTCGAAAGCATACCGCAGCGGTAGAAGAATAGTGTGGCCGAATGTGAGTGAGCGGCACGTGATTCGTTCCCGACGGCAACGGGCATCGTCGCTGACATACAAACGGGCCTTGTTGTGGGCGATTTCGGTATCGTATCTAGGCCG
This sequence comes from Anopheles farauti, assembly GCA_000473445.2. Taxonomy (NCBI): domain Eukaryota; kingdom Metazoa; phylum Arthropoda; class Insecta; order Diptera; family Culicidae; genus Anopheles; species Anopheles farauti. Next base: position 3,016,975 of record KI915040.1, on the reverse strand, counting down.
TTGTTTTTTTTTTTTTGGTGTTGTTGCAGAGTGGGCTGCTTGTGCACATACACACACTCTCCGTCCTGCAGTGACGGTGACGACATGTTTGATCGTTCTCCTGCAACGGGGCGTTGGACCCGATTAAGACACAGCCATCCAAGCCAAACTTGCCAGGCTTTCGTTTATTGCCAGTTACGAAAAAAATGGTTTTGTTTTGGGATGGAAATTAACGCAGACAAGCGGCGTGTGACATCCGCGTTCGAGTTTTGTTGTTTGTTCGAAGGCATCTAAAATTATGTGTCGATGATTAGTCCATTAGGGGGACGTTTTATGCTAAAGTAATTGTTTTTTTTTTTTGTTTTTTTTTTTAATTTGAATCATGTCGACGATGGTGGATAATTTGTAGGCTAATTATTACATCGAAGAGAATGAATTGAATTCTCGCACTTTAAGTATCGTTCATTTAAAAATGATCATAAAACCCAAATAATAATAAGATGTTTTCAAAATGTTCAATTTCCATTTCGATGGAGTAAATACTGCGGATTAAAGCAATGTGAACGCTGAGAAACTCAAAACCGGCCGTCAAGAACAGCCTAGAAACCGATCTATTTCCGCTTCGTCGTGGGTGGGTTATTACGATCAAACAATGCTGCTGCTCGGCTCGATTTATTAGCCGGTAAAAGCCAAAGTTTTATCGTCGAGATCCCCCCGGGGCGGGTGGGAAACGGTATTTAAGCATACCATCCGTGTCAACGATCGATCCACGGTGTGGATCGGGTGGCCGTCGGTGTATGGCGCGATCGTATGATCTGCATATCCGCAAGGGTGGTCCCGTAAAAGAAAAGGCAGGAAGCAAAGCGCAAAGACTCCTATTACGAAAACCCGCATCGACAGGGGGATGCGATTCCTCGAAAAAAAAAGAAGAAGCAGTTGTTAAGGTTCGCGGTTTCGCGAATTGTTTACGGCGATGTATCGGCAATGACTCTGTGGAAGATGATGATGAATGGTACGTGTGCGTCATGTGTATGTGTGAATGGTGCAAAGGACGAATCATCTGGCTGTGTTTCGCACAACTTTCATATGATGGCGCCGTTGCCTGCATTGGGTTTTGCATTATTTTGATTCCAACGACGACAGACAACCACGACGACGACGACGACGATGTGTCTTTCCGGATTTGGGGTTAAATATACTTTATGACCACGCATTGCAATCGGCGTAGGATAGGATAGGGCGGGGAGGGTAGGATGAAAATGGCCTCGGAAGAACTGGCGGTTGTTTATGGTAGTTCTTATGGGTTTCCTTTTCTTTATTTACGTGCCTATGTGTGTGTGTGTGTGTGTGCGTTTGCGGTTTTGTTTGAATCTTCATCAGCACCAGCATCGGTGTGTTCTTGGGTGGGTGATGAATATCGCCGGGTGGCTGGAAAATTAGCTGAAGCAGTAGAAAACCCGGTACCCGGGGCCGAAACGACGTGCGTTCACAAAACACGAAAATAAACAGCACTGCGAAAGGTTTCATAATAGTGTGCGGGTTTAGTTGATTATCGCGTTGTTTATGTCTGTTTGTTTGGTGGAATGTGTTGCAATATCGGCAGTTGGTGGAGGGTTTTTTATGTATCTCGCGATTTATATTACACTTTCTTATTATAGCATCATAAAGCCTTCGTTTACTATTTCTCAAACTATTTTTTCTCAATATACTAGGGCAATATACTCTATTATACTCAATATAGTTTTTTTCCTAATAATTGTATACATTTTATTCACTTTTCAATCAAAGTTCAATCTTTTTCAATATTTATTTGTTCAATATTTCATATTTTAATATTTTTGTCGACTATACCTTTCTTTTCGAAATGTTTCAGTTTCGTATGTATATTTTTCCAAACATTTTCATGACAACTGTTCTTACTTTATTGTACGTGTATTATTGTTTATCTTAAATTAACTCAGCCTTTTTTACAGGCTTGTTCCGATTTTCGTCTTTTGATTCTAATCTTCCGTTTCCTCTGCTACTGGAAGCACTTTTAAAGCAATTCAAAAAGTGAAATAATGCCAAACTGATGTCAAAATTTTAAATCATTTCCGTCAGATTTGCCCCATCTTTTCTATAACTCATACAACCCACACAAACATATGCACGCTTGTAGCGCAAAACCGCTTCCCATGATTCATCGCCCAGCAGAAAAAAAAAACGGAGAAAGAGTGAGAGATGGCGTCCGAATGCGAGGCGGTGTAGACTGTGAACTATTAATCCGGTTACCACCGACAGACACCGGCGATGGCGAAGGCCAAACAACTCGGCATGGCAAGGATGGCAACAAGTCGCCGTTTGTCGTCGCACCGTGCATCGAGTGTTGTCGCATCTGAAAACACTTTCCGCCACCGGTCGGGAGGGTACATGTTAATAACGGGGGATAAAAAGAACGACAGAAAATAAAAAAAAACACACACCAACACGACCATGTGCACTTCATTACCGATGCACGATGCGAATGTGCATCAAACTCAGACTGCTGCTGTCGAGTTTTTCGGTTTTTAGCGCTCGCTTTATGACCCATGGCTTGATCGCATTTCCGCCCTAATTGTCCCGGTGCGTGTGTGTGTGTGTGGATGTATGTGTGCATTTTGTTTATGTGCTTCCATTTCCTGTCGCAATCCGCCGCTCCCCTCCGATCCCGCCGCCCTCCCCCCGGGGACAATTTTGTGCAACTCGTGTCGTTTTCGGTATTTGGAGTTGTGTCTTGTGCGAGCGTTCCCTAAACTGCGGCCCCGTTTGCGCGCGATGCGTTCGCGCGAGATGAAGGAGATGAAGGCAATAATTTACGAGCCGAGCTCTCCACCCTCTCCCACGCATCGGCGGCAAGGTTTTGTGGGGTGGTTTATCTGGCACGGAAGGACTTTCTCGGCTGTGGCCATTTGTCTGTGGCGTTTGTCGCCGCGCTCGGGAAGGTTTTTCAACAATTTATGGCAGTATGACCGACGGGACAGTATTCGAACACTGAAAGAATCGGCAGACGTCTCGCGTCGCGCACACCGACTTTTGGACGGTATTTTGACAATGTGCTTTAAAATACGAGCGCCTACGATCCGATTAGTGTTTGATTGCTTGCCGTGCACTGCAGCACGGGACAGCGGGAGAGGATTAAAACGCGATAAAAATTCACTTTCCAATAAGAACCAAAAATCCACCCCGTACCGATGGAGGCGCCCGGTGTTTCACGAATTTCGTATACGCTCGCATATACGATTATTATGCAACCGGGCTACTACGATGCGGGCTACTACGATGCGTGCGATTTCCGTCACCCAGTCGCAGGAAGGCTGAACCAAATTTTCCCATCCAACCTTGTTCCGTTTTCCATTTCCATCCCGCCCGTTGAGTGGTGGGCGAGTTTTGTTTTGTGTTTTGTTTTTTTTTTTTGTTACATTTATTCCTACGGGTTTCGTATGCTTCGGGAGAATAAACACAGATCGAGCGCACGATGACGACGAAGCCGCTAATCACCGTTGGTTTGAGGCGAGATTGGAAGTTTGTGTTGGTAACGGACGGTTGGCGGAAGAAGATGGCACGCTTTGGGCGAGTCTCGCGGAGAAGGATTTTAAACTGTATGATGAACGAAATGGGACCGGCCGTGATAGCGATGAGAAAGTTAATAGTGCATGAAATTTGTGAGTGCAAGCGTGACGGAAGAAACGGAAGGTTCTGACGAACTGGGGCATTTAAAAATAAGATTTATCGATAGTAATTAAAAAATTCATTAATTACTTTAAAAATCGATTTTGATTTTGTTTTCATTAATATTAAAATTTTCCTTCTATCTAAAATATACCTTGAAATAATCTCTCTTCTCAATTGAAGTTTCCCCAAACAAAAACAAAAAAACTACATTGCTTCGCAACCCTCTTTGCCCACCTTTAAATACATTTGTTTCCAACACCATCGAAAAGCGGGACAGAAGAAAATGTCACTGGCGGCTGCTCACACACTCACACATCCATGGGAGCGACAACCCGGGGGCGACCCACCGGATTCGGTTCGAACCGGCGCGATGCAATCAAGTCGCAAGTCACACTTCGTTAGCCGGCGAAGTTAATTGCTCACGAAATGCATTCACCGCACTCGGCTCCATTGAGCGAACGGATGGGGTGGCTGGGAAGGTGGCGGAAGGAGCGGGCGACAAGGGGACGAACGTAAATGAAACATGTATCTTTTTCGAAAAATGTAGGCCATCCTGGCCTAATCATCTTCGGTAATGGTAGCGTTGGAAGGTAGCAGAGAAATAACAACAAAAAATCGCAGGTTCTGTTGGACGGTCGTGTGACGATTGATGACGCTTTTGGTTGGATGGTCTGGTCTCTTTTGGTTGCAAATGGTGGTGTAGTGTCTTCCCTCGCCATACTCGTGACGGGATGTCAATCATGTGTTGCGATCCTCCCGGTACCGCTCTCCCTCCTCTCTCCTCCTGGCATTGAATAGGACATTTTTCTGTTTAAAATCAGATTTGTCAGTCCGAGTGCGGCGTTTTCTTTGCGCTCTCCTGCTCGTGATCCCAGAGTCCAGTTTTTACGGGTCAGTCGGTGGATTGGAATCCGATGAGTTTGACATTTGCCTTCCGGTGTCTGGGCGAATGGAAAAAATAAACACAAAACGTCCACAAAAAAAAGGAGCAAAGGGTAGGAAGAATATATAAAAACATCATTTTACCAGAACGACGCTGCTTGCTCGGGGGTTGTGAGCAATGTATGTTTTGTGCACTTATTTTGCGTTACAGTAAATGTTGATCTTGTGAAAATTTTGCCTTATTTTCCTTAAAATATCCTTCCAAAATTGAATTATTTCACTCTGAAGGCTAGGATAGTCTGTTTCGCAAGGTTTATCATTTTTTTTGACATTTTTCAAACGAATTTTCAATTAGAATTCAATTGTGTGACAAATTGGTCATAAATTTAATTATAATTTGGACATAATTTTTAATCATCATTTCACATATACCTTCAACAAGTTTTCAATCCAAAGTAACTAAATAATTTGTTTTAAACTAAAATATGAAAGTAATCAGTGTCTCTGATTGGTGGTGGTGGTTAACCCAACGTTCCCATGTAGTCGTGTACGTTCCGCTTGCAGTTGTACCGATCGGGTGAAATATATTTAAACCGATTGCCTCCAACAGTGACTGTCGTTTTTCCTTTTCCTTCCCCGCTCGCTGTGGCTCTCACTCACTCTCGCTGGCGTTTTCGAGTCGATCGCCATTCGATGCGATTCGATGGTGGACGACATCGAATGGGACTGTGGGGTTGATTGGGGTGTAAACACGCGCGAGATGTGTTATCAAATGCGGCCGCACGGCGTCGTGTCGATCGCGGCCCCCGGCACCTCCCGGTGGATGTTTGTATTGTAGATGCTGCTACTATCATCGGCTTGGTGCTACCAACACCATGCAACAAGTGGTGAATAAATATCGTGCTATCGTCCCCTAGCGTTTTCGCTTCCTTCCTCTCTTTCCTCTCACACATGCTCGGGTGCTTCGTGCATTCCCTTTCAGTCAAGCAGATGTTTTCCTGGTAATAGCGGGTCCAATCGTGGCGGGGGGGAAAGAGAGGATGAAATCGAACCGAGAGAAAAAGGCCATGATTTACCCAACGATGGACGCACATCCCGGGCGGAACAAAGCGTGAACAGTTGACAGTTTAATACAAAAGGGGCTCAGTTACCTTCGAATCGTAGTAGGCATTGTTTGTCGGTTCGAATGCTTGTCGGGAATAAAAGTGACACATGGTTGAAATATACACCCTTTATTTTGGGAAATAAATAAATATAAATGGATAATTTTGATGCAAATATATCATAAATAAGATTAAAAATAGAAACCCAGCGCATCATTCACACCAATCACTCGACACAACACAGTTCGGTCTGCTTAACTAGATGATAATGAGCAAACCAAATCAATCACACCAATCATACGGATTCTACCAACTTCAAGTGAACCAATCCGCTACAAACACGCAATGACGCAATGGTTTTTTTTTTCTTAGTTGCCCGTGCTGTTTACGCTCGAGCTGTTTACGCCATCGAAATACATCCACCGCGTTCGTTTGTCCCCGTGTCGATAAATGACGCTCCACCTCTCCGGTTTGTCCTTCAGATCCGGAACCGATTGACAAAGGGAGGACATACACTGTCTGTGTCATCAACCCACCGGCGAAGAAAAGCGCGTCTGGGGTGATTCTTTGCCTCCCCCACCCCACAAAGCTCCGACTTCCGGGCTCTGTCTGCGTGTGGGTTTTATCAGCAAAGTCGCCAAATAAATTTGCCACACCGCGTCACGCCGCCGCAATAAAGCGTTTAACACACGATGGGTGTTTTTCTTTTGTTTTTTTGGGTGTTGCGGATGCATTCCCATACTGCTTGCCCGGTCAAACCCAGCGAATGCATTAGGTAATTTATTAGGCTTAAAAACGAGACGGAATCATAAATTAAAAAAAAAACTCCCCCGGGTCGATGGAACCCTAATGTGGGTCGTTCGGGAAGGAAAAACTCGACCGAAGGTGGTGGCATTTCCTTTCACACGAATCAGCAGCAGCAGCAGCAGCAGGGTGGAGACTCATTTGCCAAAAAATGCTTGACAACTTACTTGACCGGGGGTCCCCGACCGAACCGAACCGTTCGACTGGCGAAGACGTCGACGACCTCTCCCTCGCTCGTTTCCCGTCCCGGATCCGTTTATCTCACCCGCTGATTTTTGGTTAATTTTTCCCATCCTAGTGAGCGAAGTGTCCACCATCACCATCGTCGAAAGATGCGTCGCGATCTGACGCGGCGTGGACGGCACCCAAGGACGGGAAATGGTGGTACGATAGGTGATGGGTGTGAAGAGGGTTTGACGCCGCTGGTTGTGTCATGAGCGATTAAACGCGAGCGAGCGAGGGCACAAGGCGTGCGTGCGCGCGCGCGAGCATACTTCGTGTTTGTTTGTGCGGCTCGAGGGCCACAAGACGCGCGAGAAAGCAAAGAGATAGCTTAAACCCACCCCACCGTCCCATGATGCCCCAGCACCACCGAAACCGTCGTCGTCGTCGTCGCGTCGTCGATGGAATTAGCGGTGTGCTATTTTTAAGTATTGAGAACAAATGTATAAATAACAACAAAACCTGCAAACGAAAACAAAGAAGCGGTTCTCTAGTCGCGTATCTAGTCGATAGATGTGTGTGTGTGTGTGTGTGTGTGTGTGTGTGTGTGTTTGTATGTGCATGGCAAAAGAAGAAGAAAACATAACGAGTGAGCCAAACGCCAAACGCCGCGTACGCTAGAAGAAATCCAACCCAAGCACCGTGACTCTGTTGTCCCTCTTGCTATTTCTCTGCCGCTGGCTGGCCGAAAACAAATGCGGCATACTAAACAAAAATCAACGCAACGCCCGGCTTGTTTGGCTTCTTCTTTTCTCATTACCTCTTCGTCATCCCGGCACATGTTCGGTTTTGTGCTGCGTGAAGATATTTAGAGCTTGCTTGCTTGTTGTTGCGTCCGTTTTTCTTCGCCACGTTTGCTCTCTTTTTCGGTGTTGTTGGTGACATTTTTTCTCTGTTCTTTCTTCTTTTCCTTTTTCCTAAGTATGTGCTGCTTGCATCGGTGGTGGATTGATTTCGTGTATTTAACCATTTATGTTCTATAGATCACGGTTTTACCCTGCTCGTTTTATGTATAGTGATTGTTTAGTATTATTCCCTTTTTATTATATTTTACATTTTTAATCATTATCTTTAGTTTCGGTTTATTTTCATATTCAAGTTTTTTTTTTATTGAGTTTCCTATAAATTGTAACATTTGGACAATTTTTTGGTTATGTAACATTTTTTTATGTTATCGTCCTCATAACTGGGCTTGGATTTTAATGGTTTCCATAAAACAGTATTTATTTCTTAACTCAGTGATTTCTTTATGGTTATTCAATTTTTAATCATATTTTTAATATTATTACAATGCTGAGAAAGCAATGCAAACATTTTCATTTGAAGTTTTCATTTGTCATTATTTCAAATTTTTCATTCCCTTTCAGATCTTTCATTGCATTATGTATTATTTATCACTTAATTAGGAATATTTCGTTACGATTTTGTCGTTCCCTATCCTTCACTGCACGATCGCTTAGCTTCCCAATTTCAATAATCCACTTTGGTGGTAGCCAAACTTTCCCCGAATGTGCTCTCTGTAATTGGCCCTCCTGCCGTGGTTTATTCCCAGCGCGGCGGTGGCCACAATGTCTGCACTGCTTATCATTTTTCTTCACACGTCCCATCGCCTTTCGACGGGTCGCTCGTAGCCGTTTTCAAGCGCTCTCGCTCTGGGTGGTGGTGGTGAGGATGGTCCACCAGGGAGGAAGCAACGTCAAACACGCAGCAAATGTTTAACGACGCCCAAAAGTTGGTATTACGCCGACCTGCCTGCGCGCGTCTTCCGCGTGGTGCCGCGCTTCGGGGCGTGGATTAATTAAATTAAACGCACCGGCGGCTGCTGCTGCTGCTGCTGCTGCTGCTGCTGCTGCTGCTGCTGCTGCTGCTGCTGCTGCTGTGGCCGGGGCGCATTCAACTTTTGTCCGAATTCTCGCCCCGACGCTCGAGTGTCTCGTGGCACGCGTGGTTGCCAGCGTCGTGTCCCTTTTTCGGACGATTTTAGCGGAAGGCTTGGCGATGGACACGATGCGGAAAAAGGGCGACGTGAATTTTAAGGGCGACAATGTAAAACAACTAGTGGTTGTGGTGGTTCTCCCTCTCTCTCTCTCTCCCCCTCTCGCTAGACGATTATTTGGGAGTCGGCTAAAAACGAGTGCTCGAAAAGGTTATTGTACTGAGAGCAAACTTTGTTTCTGTTCCGTTAAGAAATCACGAAAGGGCCACAGAGCTGGGGGAGTAATACAATATTTGATAAGAAACTTTCCGAGCACGATCTTTTTCTTGAATTGTGCCATTCTTTCAATGAAATCATTACACCGAAAATAAATTCACCGTCCGAATGCCCCCGGTGGGAGGTGTCCGAGTGGCCGGTGGGTCTAACAAACGCTTTCTAAAATTGTAATTAAGAGTGTAAAATTTATGTTCAACCTTGAAAACTCGTCCAAATAAATCTTGATTTCTCGTTACTTGCTCCTTGCGTGCCGTTTTATCGGCGAAATGTGTGCGTGTTTCGCTTTTATCAACAATGTGTCCTCTCGTCGACAGCATAAACAAATGCGCCACCGGAGGAAAGAAAGGCACACAAGGCGCGGGAAGCGATGTTGCTATTTTGTCACACGGGAAATAAATTAGAACAATTCAAATAGGGTGTGTGATGGGGCGCGTCTGACGGGGGACGAGTTCTCTTCGCATCATGCGGCGGTCGATGGTAGAACGAAGAACGATTAGCACATCGAAACGTTCGAGAATGATCTCTGGCCCCCCTGCCTGCTGTTGCCTCTGAGGGTTGATGGTGGGGTGGGACGCTTTTCCCGAGGATATCAACTGCAGCATCATCTGCTCGTTTCGTTTGCTCTCTTTCTCTCTCACTACCCCTCGAGCAGAAACCGGAAGACGCGCGCGTACCAACAGGAAAAAGGTGCAAAAGAAGGTGCTTGCGAACGGAGGAAGAGTTGGCGTCGCTAAAAACAGATCCCAAACCAGGCGGCGGATTGGCCTGAAACCTCCGGGATGTGCGTGAGGAAGGTGAGATACACGCACAAACACGCCACCCGCCGCCTTGGTTGGTGATATGGACCGCTTCCTCTTCGGTTTGATAAGCGGCTCCCGATGTTGTGCTGCTGCTGCGTGTGGCTAATGGTTTTCGTGACATTGAAATTCTTTTCGCCGCAGTGCGAAGATGTGTGTACGACGGATGGTTTTGCGGTCGGCGTCGCCGGCCGTGTCCATGGAGGACAGACTTTTTGACACTCTCTTTGACACTCCACGCGCACCGTACGAACCGAACCGAACCGAGCGAGCGAACACGGCCTACTCAGGAGGTTTTTTTTTAAGTCGCAGCGCGAATTGTGGGTGGGTTGTTATATGTTTTTTTTTTATTTTAATCGCCGATTAATCCCTATCCAAAGCGGTGGCCATAGTTGATGGTTCATATTTAGACCGGGGCGGTGAATTTGTCTCTGAAACGATGCCTTCCTATCCGCTTCTTAGCAAGCCAAGGAGGACTATCAGGATTAGAGCGATTGCTTAGCTCGAGTGTCTTCTATATTTTAATTTTATTGCTAGGAATATTCATAATTCATCACCGTCCATTTATTTTGCAAAGTTTTGTGTGCATTGCCGCTGGTATTTGACGTTGTTTTGCTTCGCGATTATAATCGGTATTTACGAAAGTAGCTTTATCAGAGATTTTAATGAGTTATAAATATATCATTCTTTTTTCAATTACGCATTTCTGTATTTGCTCTATACAGCTAAAAGATGTTAAATTTCTAGCATGCTAGTTTTTTAGACCAACTGACTTCTATTTATGGAAATTTAACAATTAATAGAAGTTTCTAGTTTTTCAGGTTATCGCCTCAAAGAGTCACTGAATTCGAAAACCAAAAGATTTTCTTTTCAAAACACGTGTTGAAACAAAGCAGGCCTGTTGTTTGCTTGCTTGTGTGTGTAGGCGGCCCTCTCATCTCGATATCATTTACCGGTTTTTTTTTTTTGGTTAAGAACCAGCCCAAGTGGACCTTGTTGTGCTCCGTTTCGTATGATTTCCTCCGCCACACTCGCCGGAAGCATGTGGAAGGCAGAGACCGTTCCTGCGCCGTGCGTTTATCTACCATCTTTTCACCTTTCTCGACGCGATCAGCCAACCGAAAGGCGGCACGGGCGGGTAGACGGATGCACTTTACCTTCCGAACGATTGCCCAAACGGTTTTCGAAGACCGATTATTACACCCACGAGGCGGCACAGCGGGGGCGGGCGGCGCACACCGGTCCGCGTTGATCGGTTCCGGCCCACTTAAAAGCACATTTTCACCTGTCAATGTTTGGGTGTATGTGTGCGTGTGTATGAGCATTTGCCATTGCGGTTGTTTATTGGGTAGCGGGATGCGATTTGAGAGGGCTTAACAGCTCACACCTGCAACAGGGGGAAAGGGACAGGGTAGTAGTTTTCCATTAGTATTAATGGAACCGTAAACGCAGACACACACATACACACACACACGCGCGCACGCACTGCAGTAAGAAGGGCCCGATTCTGTGCACAGGGCACACATGGCTGTTGAGAAAACGATCCATTTCCGGTTCGAGCGTGGCGCTGCACGAAACGATGGTGTGAGCGATTTCTCACCCTGTGCTTGAAGTTTAATAAAAAAAACACTCTTTAAATTGCACGAAATTAGGCAAAAGTACATCCGGGGGTGAAGCAAAGCACAGCACACCGCTGACGAACGAAAGGCATGGATTGTCATAATTGTCTTTTTTTTTTCTCAGAACTCAACTTTTCTTCCGTTGGCTAAAAGGATGCGGAAGCTAAATTCCATTTGTACATTTTCGATTGTCGTGTTTTGTCCATTGTTCGTCATTTCTTCAATGCGTTCAAACAATACTAACTCGGTTCGTGTGTGTCTGTGCGAGTTTTGTCCGATACGCGAAATTGCATTCATATTTCATGTGTGATCTTATTTTTGTTACTATTCTTGGTTTGCGTTGTCTGCCGCTTGGTGGCGTGTCTGAACGCGACGCAACCAACCGCGTATCACCACCGCGTAGAACAAGAGAGAGAGGGAGAGAGGGAGAGAGAGAGAGAGAGAGAGAGAGAGAGAGAGAGAGAAAGAGAGAGAGAGAGAGAGAGAGAGAGAGAGTGAAAGAAACGTTCCGCAGAGAAAGCTAGAAAAGGAGTGAAATAGAGCCCGTCGTCTGTATTTTTCATGGCATTTTTTGGACGCCGGACGCACTTTTCGCGTACTTTCTTACGATTTGCTTGCCCGGCAGCTGAGCTTCTGAAATGCGTGCGTATGTGTACGGATGTGTTTCAGCATGACGAAGAAGTCGGCACGGACTGGCGAGGTTCAAATCCAGGTCGAGATCGATCCTCTTTTGGTGGTGGTGGTAGTGGTGGTTTTGTGTGCCGCACCGGAGGTACACGTTGCAACATTCGGGCCTGGCTGCTTGCCTGCCTGATAAGGGCAGTATCACACCCGCGTTCACATCACTATACACGCACACCGACACAGTGTTGTTGTTGGTGGCGTTTCGATCGAAAGTGAGAGCTCGGCAAACGCACCTTCGTTCCTCTCACATGAGAGCGCGAGTCTGCAAAGTGCATAACGCCACCAACACAGCGACAATCACACCTCTCTAACGGTGTTTGTTTCGTTTGGGTGTGCTTGCAAGTGTGTGCGTGTGTGATGTGTGCGCGGCTCCGACGTCTGATGGAATGTGTGTTCCCCATTTCGTGTGCATCTGTTGGTTGCTTGAATCGTCGCAAAACTAGCCGGTCTTGGGGGGGGCGTCGTAATGAAAAATAAAAGCTACGCACACTTTTACACCCATCGCTCCACTATTAATACACCCAAAGCCGTCTCTCTTTCGTGTTGTTTTGCGTTCGTGTCATTGAACGATGGGCGAGGAGAAGGGGCTTTGGGGTAGAGTGGTGTTCTCCGCAACAAGCGATTTGTTTACACTTGTTTCGACGCGCGGCCGCCCGAGTGAGATGACTGCATAAATACACACGCACTCCGTCTCGTTTCTAGGCTCGGCTCGCCATCTCGCTCACACGTAAACACACGGGCTGGTTAGGCCAACCGTTGTGTGCGTGTGCGGTAGTGTAGTTGCGACGGTAACTATAGCAACAGCTGATCGACCGACGCGGACACGAACGCAACACGGGTGCGTGTGTGTGCGTGAGCGCGCGACCCGAAACCGACCCGATATATTCGCATGGTCGGTCTCTTTCTCGCGCGCGCGCGTTGTTTGTTTGTCGGGGTCGCTTTGCGGATTAGCCTCCACTTTTCCCACACAACCAGCGCGCGCGCTTGCTCGCCTTGCTGCCGTCGTCGTCGTCGGTGGGCCTTACCGTGTGCGCATTTCGCGGTCCGTCGCTCGGGAGCGTTTCATTTCAGTTCGAACAACCGTCGTCGTGGGACACGCCACAAGAGAGAAGCACACGAGCGCGCGCCGGCCGTTGTCGTTTCCGTGCGCGCCAACCAATACTGAAGGAGTGTGTGGCTTCCGGGCTTCTCTCCGGCGGCGAGGGGAAACACCCTTCCGCCCTTCCGTCTCGTAAAACCGGACCGGGACACACGCACACGCACCGTTTCCGTGGTGTTCGCGTGCGCCGCCGTCCACCGTGTGTGTGTGTGCGCGCGAGATGCGAACGATTTGTCATCGTCGAGGCGAGTTTTTCGTTTTTCCGTTGGTGGAATGGTGTGATTTTCCGTTCATCGTTCCGGTTTGGTTGGACAACCACCACCACCAGCACCGTGTTGTGTGCGGTTTCTCGTTATCGATGTGAAGGCGCCCCGGTGTAGGCGCGCGTGTGTTTGTGCTGTTTTTTTTTCTTACTGCTTCTTTTCAATCGTATGTGCGCCAACCCTCCAAGTGTTGTGTGGTCCGAAGGCAAGCGCAGGAAAACGTGGCCAAAAACGGCACCAAAACAGTCGGGTGCATAGGCAGCAGGAGCAGTAGCCGTGAATGCCCATCATCATCACATCCAACATTGATTGGGCGGCGAAAGAAGAAATCGGTGAGTAAACCTCCATCGGCACCCTTTTGCCCTCTTCCCGCTATCCGTCCTCGTGCACCCTTCACTTTTCCGCTAGTGGAGTGTAGCAATCCGTGTGTCGCTCTGTGTGGTTTTGTGTGTGCTAATTTCGCGAAAAATGTGTGTCTGTGTGTGTTTCCGAGTACAAGCAGCCCCGAAAACGAAGAAAGAAAAAAAAACGCATGTCCGAAGCGAAGGTTAACAGTGGATTTTCGTTTCGTTTCACGTTGACGGCATCAAAACCAGCCTCCCGAAAAAGTGTGTGTTTGCGTGGAGAATGCGTTGTCAGAATTTGCTGGTGGCGAATTTTGCTTCAGCTCCGCAGCGCCCGCGTGCCCCACCCCTTCCCCCCACGCGGAAAGGTGAAATGTGACGTCACTCTTTCGTTGATTTTTTTTTTGTTTTTCGTTTCGTTTTGTTTTTGTTTTTCGGAAGCGTTCTAGAAAACTAATTCGCTCGGTTGCAAAGCTTGCGTAGACGGCAGGAAGAAAATTCAAACGAAAAACGGAACCGATGAGCAAGCAACATAACGTTTGAGAGGAATCGAGCAGAGAGAAGGTGAGAGAGAGAGAGAGAGAGAGAGAGAGAGGATTGCTTGGAGGTTTGGAGTGTTTTTTTTTTCTAGTCGCTAGTGACGGATTGCGTTTTCCTTCCTAGCCTCCTGTGTGTCTCGCTCTCGCTCCCACTCGGAAAGGGTTTTTTTTCTCCAAACGCCTCCTTTTCTGACGCTCCTTGACAACGTGCTGGTCAGTTTGTGAGCGGCGAAAGGAAAAACCTTCCTATCCTTCCCAACCCCTCCGGAAGCCTTCGTCGCGGGCTACAACTACTGCTTACCGATAATTGAGTCGAATACAACGAAATGGAAACGATGGAAAAAGGCGAGTTTGTTGCCACATATTAACCCCCTGCCGGTTTGGGTTTTTGTTCCTCATCAAAATTCTGCTTCCATCTGCCTCTTCCTTGGTGTGTGTGTGTGTGATTGTGCAAAAATCCACCCCGGTGTGTATGCGTGTTTCTGTTTGGTGTGATTACCAATCATCGTTGTGTGGAACAACGCGCGGTGGCCGCTTCGCTGGCACAACCATACAGTGCGATGCGAATTTTCTCGCACATTCTCGTGTGCGCCAAATAACAACCCGTACGGAGCGAGTGTTGAAGAGCGAAAACACCCCCCACATGATGCATACCCTCGTCTCACGCCGTCCCAGTGCCTAGTGTGTGTGTTACCCAATATGGACGGAATATTGGTGGCGTCGTCGTCGTCGGCGTTGTGTCACCGTCGCTTGGGGACAATCCCTGCCAAGCAGGAAATGGTTGCAGTTTGACATTTGAGGAAGAGAAAAGTCATCATCTTAGCCGGACACAGTTTACCGAGTTTTCGGGGAAAACCCCTCGACACGCCAAAGATAGGCTTTCTTCGTTCTCGTAGCAACGGCAAGAAAGAGAGGGAGAGAGAAAGAGCGAGAGTGTGCAAGAGCGCGCGTGTGTGTGATGGAATGCTGCTGCCATTGCGTCCGTTTTATTGTGCGTTGTTTGTGTGTGCGCTCAGATCTGAACGTACTACAGCAGAAGCTCCTCTCGGAAGGGTTTTTATTTCCCGTCACTGAGCGATTACCCCGTACCGGAACTATTATTCCTTAAGTTGGCGATCATCGGTGCACTTGTATGTGTTAGCGAGAGGTGTGCGCGTTTAGTGCGTGTACAAATGCAGATAGATGCGCGACGACGTAAAAGGCCGACCCCACCATCTCCCCAGCATACACACTCCGTCCTTACAATGAACACGTTTTTCTTCTTTAGTCGCTGAAGTGGGTATGCTACCGTACGCTTCTCATCCTCCTGCGCCCAGGTGTACGTTGGCGATAATGTTTGTGGGTTGCGCTAGTGTTGGTGCTTCCTTGACAACCGGGACCGTGAAGGAAACACCCGTCAAGATCACACAGCACGCAGTAGCCAACGTCCCGTCAACATTCCGTGTGTGCCATTTTTTGGTGGCTTGAAATGGTTAGTTTTTCTATCGCGATTATTGTGTTTGGAGATTGCTTGCATTGTTTTGCATAATCTTCCATTTTGCTCTATCAACACCGTCTTCCCGCACCTGTGCGTCATCGATCTGTTCTGTTCGACGTAAATACACACACGCACACACCGACACTCTCGCACCGAAATGCGGTGAAGTTAGACGAATTTGGCAGTTCCTTCCGGCATCGTCCACGCATAAAACATTCAATCGACGAGACCAGTTTGTGTACCTATGTGTATGTCAATTTGCGAGTGTGTGCGTGTGTGAGTGTGTGGGGGGATTGCATTTCTTTCGCGATGTGCCTTGAGTGTTGATTTTTCCTTCGCTTTTCAACACACGTAGCCACTCCGCTGGTGGTATAAAGGATGTGTCATCGGTACTGTTCCGGTACTGAAAATTGTTTAAAGCCGCAGTGAAAGAAACGAACGCACTGATCTCGGAGGCAAGTTTCGATTAGTATTCACATAAATTACCACCCCGCACAAGATCGAATACTTCTAAATCCAGTACATTGCTTCCCACTTTGTAATGAAACTGACACTATCCAAAGCGTTTCTTTAGTTTGTGACGCACTGTGTGGACGCCTGCCTCGTTTCGGAGACCGGTTAAATGCGTCTTATCATCTCGTGCGCGCACACATTGAAGCCGTATGCGAGCGTGTGTATCGTCGTTATGCAAAAGGCGTGTGAATGCCGCATTCCTTCGGCGCACTGCGTGCTGTTGCTTCACTTGCCAACGATGTGGCATTTTCACCGAACTTTTCGTAAAACATTGTTCCATTTGCGTTCGCCCGTTTTCCGTTCGGGGTTCGCTGTAAAGAACACGGATCGCATTAATACCTCCCGCGTTAGATGGTGACAGTTTAGGTGCCTTAATTTTCTGATCATTCCCCGTCATGATGGAGCTAGCGTCGTGGCACAGGAAAGAGGGAGGAAGAAAAAAAATAACATCCAACACAACCCGGAATGATGGAAGAGCGCACGGACGCCGTTGGTAAACAAATTGTGTCGATTCGATTTCGGTACGCATACACACACACAGGCACGCGAGTACAACGCGACAATTTATGGTAATATGCGTTGGCAACCGTCGTTGCATTCTAATTTTCAGCTTCACACACAACAAAATGATCGAATGGATATATGCGATGGATGACGATCCTGAGCCATTATCTATACTCCTCTCCGTGCGTGCGTGTGTGTTGGTGTAGTTTGCGGTTGAAATCAATTCACAAAAAAAGCGACTTGTATTTGCGCACGGATGGATTTTGGGTGACGAGGATGACGCTGTAATAGTGTCAGCAATTTTGTGCGTATCGCTTCGAAGCACGTCATCAGCGCCTACGTGTTGTGCACAAAATTCCCGCGTCATCACCAATATTGAGATAAATCGAAGTGGTGAAGATTTCGTTCGGATATATCGGATGATATATTGAGTAGGCTATGAAGAATGTGGCTATGTGAATGTCGATGGAAGATGTTTCCAGATGAAACTATATTGACTCCCAGGTACGATACCGTGAAGAAACTAAATGCTTCGAGATAGATTGCAGAATTCCAATAGAAAGTTTGTAAGTTCAAGACATTGGTGTCAATGGTGTATTGGGTAGGTAAAGGAAAGCATTTTCTAATGATAGTATCAGAAAAGATTGAACTGTTCCGGTTGGTTTTAATCCTGAAACTCCCTAGAGAGGAAGGCAACTTTCTTCTAGCCGTATTTCGTTAGCTTAAGTACCTTTTTGCTCGTCACGGTGCAATCGTAGTATAGACATTAAAGCAACAATCGTTCTTTGCACACTTTGATCCAAATGATTCTGTAACGCTGCTTTACATGTTTGATTTGTAGCGATGTGGTGAGATGTATGTAGGAGCCGAGTGAGGAATTGTTTCAATAGACGTCACCTACCCGTACTGTGCACGACAGCATCATCGTGTCAGTGCAAACAATCTCACATACGCACACACACACAGACATGGGCGAGCACAATATAAAGCTGTCAAAATGATAACAAGCTGCAGAGAGAGGGTCTACTTTGTCGCGTCGTCGTCGTCGTAGTCGTCAAACAACGCGTCGGTAGCGAGCAGAGGAGGGGGAAGGGGTGGTGGGTAGCAGCCGGACGCGATAAACGACCGACGAGGACGCGTTGAACTAAACTCATCCCTCCTCCCGGCTCTGGGATTAGGTTTCGGTTGGTGGTGCGCGATGAAGAGAGCACACATTGTCGGGGATATAAGTAAGGCAGCAATAACTCTTGACTCAGGCGAGGAAGAATGGGGCAGCCAAGATCCTGACGAGAAGACAGTGATGTGAATCTAACAGCCTTTAATCCGTTGTTTCATCATTCCTTTTGCCGCTGGGAAGATACGAGAAGGCCGGGAGAAAGTGGGAAGCACTTCGGACGAATTGGGATAAAAATACGCATTCGAGAGCATTCCACGGGACAAATGTTCGATTAACATGCGATAGTAATTTCGTGTTTTCTGTTCTGCCTGGGACCATCTTTCATCGCTTCGTTGTACCGTTTCTGGTACGTCCGCGAAGAACTCGGGGCTCCATTGCTTGAAATCTTTCCCTTACGCTTCAAAAGAACCGGATCGCGAGGTGTTCATTAGTAGGGCACATTGTTTCTCGGCCACAAAGAAAATTGTGCGGCTCTTGGTGCAAGAGTTTCCACCTCAACCGAAAAGAGAAAAATCGAGCTAGAAACCGAGCGCACGAGACCTGCTAATTGTTGCAAGTTGTTTCATGTCCAAAAGCAGCCAGCACCCCCGAGTAGATGGGTATGTCCTCGGCTCGAACAGACGTATGCCGCCCCACACCAGAACAAACACTTTATGGCGTCCCGTACTTGAGCTAGTCTCAACTTAAAAGCGCTTCTTCAGCTTCTTCTACCGGGTGCGAAGTTCTTGGGGAGCGGGAAACTTGAGCCGAAGGCGTGCTTGGGTTTCCGGTGCAAAAAACAAAAACTGCAACCAATCTCCTACCACCACCACCACCACCACACTCAGCACGTGCAGTTGATGATAGGTGCATGCGATTCCGCGGCATGGTCAAGTCACCCTTCCCAGCGCCTGGGATGCATGTGTCAGGTGGCTCTTCTCCAATTAGCGCGGATGTGTGGCGGTGGCCTTAGACATGGATACATACAACTTCATAATTTCTATTCCTGAGCATACTGTGTAGAGCTCCTGCCCCGGAACGTTAGCTCTCCTTCGCCTCCCCGAGGCGTCGATACAACACATGCCGATGGGTGGCCATGCACGCGCGTGTCAAACCAATCACGCGGCGAAGCTTCGACGACGACCCGCTGACGGTTGTGTTGTTGTGCGCCTTGCACTCGCCGACCCGGGCCCTAGAAGTTGTTTTGCATCGTGCAAGAGCGCACACCAAACTGTATCGTATCATTTATCGCTTCCCGGGGACATTACACACAACCGCGCAGGCCGCGACGAACGCGAACAGTGACCTAGATAAAAGGAGGGGTCGTAACGCCTCGGGGTGCGTGACGTGCAGAGAAAGAAGATCTCCCAACGACATCCTTCGACTAGACGTGCGTCGAACGGCGAACAAACCTTGGTCTATTCTCAGGTTCGCTCGGAAGATGACCACCGCCGCACGTATGTAAATGCGACGACACACTGCCCACTGTCCTCAGACACGACGATGCATAATAACTTCCTCGTTTCGGAACAGAAAATACTCGTCCTCTCCCCTCACTCGCCAGAGGAATAGTGTTGCCAAGCCAAATAGTCATTTGTGCAAACGCCGGTGGGTTTGACGAAAATCAATTTTACTTGAGCCGAGCGAGCTAGCGACTATTATACGCGCACGAAGACAGAGAGAGAGAGTGAGCCATAGAGGGCGCTAGCTACTTCAATCTGTCAAAACACAAACACACTACTTTTATGCGGCTTCTGACGATATAGTAGCCCGCCGCATCCAATCTGTCATTCATTCGTGTACGTCTCTCCACCGCCCTTAGCAACAAGACGACGACGCACGCTGGACAACAGCACGACGACGGGTTTTGGTGGAGAAGGGGAAAGTAAACAATGGGCTGTGCTGTGGTTTTTGGGAAATCGAAACGGTGCCGAAGTTTTTCGTGCCGTAGTAAAAAAAAATGTAGGCCGCACAACCGAAAACCAATAGTGTGTGTGTGTGTGTGTGTGTGTCCTGGAGATCACATCGAATTGGCCGTCGAGCTGTCATCCCGAGACCTGTCACTTTTGCACGACGGGTGATGCGGAGATGCGGCGCGATTTGTTTGTTTTGTGGCATCTGGTGCTGGCTGGTTCGCTGCGGCGGCTGCTACTCCAGTACTTTGTTGTGCAGTTTGCTCGGTGTCTCTGTGAGTGAGACACACCTCACGTTCACACACACACACACAGCCGTAGCGCGCGCGCACATGATGACGTGACGGGGATTTCAAATTCGTGAGCGCGGTGTGTGCTGCGAGGCGTGTGGGATGTAAATTTCCGATTCGATCGGTTTTTTTTCGCTTCCTTTTGGGAAGAGGGAGAGGGAGAGACGAAGGAGGTTAATCGAAAATCGGTTTCACCCCGCTGGCTCTTCTGCTCCGTGCCCGGTGCCGTTTGCATGCGTGTACTTCCGCCAAAGCAGCAGCAGACAGCGGCGAATGATGTAACGCTGCCATCGTGGCGTGCATTCTTATACGTGGTGGAACATGCTGGAAAATTATGCTTCCAGGGGAAGGAAGGTTTCATTTTCGAATTCGATAGCTTTTTGTATAAAGAATAAAGTTGTGTGAAACATTTAAAATTGCGTTCTGGGTGATGCAACATCCCCTATTTGCGAAGAAAACTTGCAACACTTTCCACACCTGCTTCGCCACTTGTTTTATGATCCACTCTTCAACTGCGCCCGGGGAGCGTCGTGCTGCTGTTGTTACACATTTTTATTATATGCCCCTCTCGCGTGTGCGCGGGGTTCACCTCTCTCGACAGGCACTCTTGGAAAGCGGTTTCCATTGGGGAGGAGGAGGAACAGAAGTAGTGCCATTTCTTGAGCAGAGAGTATGCTATAAAAACAATTCGACACGAGGTGGCGACACGACGCTGCCTTGTCGGTTATATTGGGTGGAGGAGGTTGTGGATTCGTCAACCAGAGCCACCCCCCGCACGACGATAGGAGATCGATCGAAGAAACCGACACCATTAGTGCCAGCGTGGAAAGTCAATAATGTATACAAAAACATAATAATTAGCAAAAGCAGCTGATAGGGATCGGATTTTCGGGAGGAAGAAATGCGTTTTTTTTTTAAATATCAAACGAAACAGCGACGAACGAAAATGAAGTCATCTCGATACCATCCTCCGTCGCGGCCGAGCGACCCCAGGTTGCTTGGATATTTGTTTATTCTTGTAAGAAATGATGAGCAGAAAAAGAAACCGGAAAGCAAAAATCCATATGGAAGCTTTTTACGTGCCACAGCAGCGGAGGCTACAACACATTGCCAAACACGAGAAGACGGCGTTTTGTTTGTGTTTATTTGAATTGTGTGTGTGTGTGTTTTTTTTCCTTTCTTTTCCAGCTTATGCTCTCTTCGTGTGTTTCGTGCCGCGTTTTGCAGCGCGGCACACGTTAATGTTTTTTTTTACCATGGAGCAAAAGGGAAAAGGTGGAGGAGACGTCACAGAAACCTGCCTCCGCGTGTATGTAAACAAATGTCAAGCGATAAGCGACGGTGGTGGAAGAGGCGTCAGTAGCGGTGGTGTGTGTTACCGCAAGCTCCGCCAAATCACTAAGCCACTAGCACCACTACTAGCAAACACTAGCCGCAGTTTACTACGGAGACCACCGTTTACAAACACACGCGCGCGCGAGCTTTGCCTGCAAAAGTGGTCGTCTCCAGGGCGGGCGCCGAAGGCATCGACATAGCGTACACATACACGCGAGTGTGCGCGCGCTTTTGAAGCTGTGTTTTTTGAAGGGCAAAGCGGGGTTATGCTTTTTCCGCGGCACGCAAGAGGGGCAAGCAAAGCCACTCAGCACACAAACTTCTTAAAGCGAACTTTTCTTCTATTTTCATCCGGTACCGCTTGAGTGTCCTTTCGGAGCAAATGTTTTTCTTCCGCTACTCTATAGGGAAACCGGGCAGCATTGTGAGGATGGGTTTGGTGCTGTGGGTTTCGCTATTTCCAGAACACACACACACACCGGGAGACCGTCGATTCATCCTTTTTGGTATGTAAAAAGAACAGTATTTTTCGCACGCATACTCCCAGGCGAGCATGAAAGCTTTTTCGGAAAGCTTGCCTCTTGCAACCCTAGCGACCGTTGTTTTATGCTGTTGCTATGGTGCGGTTTTTTTTCCTTCCAACTCTAGCCGAGGAGGTGCTGAATGGCTTGCTCTATGATATTTTAAAAATTGACATTTATAAAACTGACCGCTTAATGCTCGTTCGTATTTCACTGGAAAGCTTTCAGAACCGCTTGACCAACAAAAAACGTAAAAAAAGGTTTTAAATTGACTTCCATTGGAGACGATCGAATGGAAAATTGTTCAAATATAAAAATAAACCCGTACAAGAACCTTCCATACCAGACATGACCCGATCGCGTGGAGCGAATGAAAATTTGCCTTCCGCTTCTCTGCACTTCTGCATGCTGTAAACAAAAAGCCACGCGCCACCGCCGTTCGTGTGGCTTCTCGAACACACACACACACAGACACCAACCTTTTCACGAAACGTGTGGAAAGAGAGCACTCTCTGTTTTTTTTCACAGAGTTGCGGTTCTAAAACCAAATGTGGTGCCGCTGGTTGTTGTGTCCCACCGGCGTCGTGTCCTCCGCACATTTGACTGACCTTGAAAGAGCGTACGATGTGAACAAGGGAGGGGGTGGGGGGGGAGGGGGAAGTTGGGGCTGGAAAGACGGCAGTAGCTAAAAGAGCTAAAAAAGCTTTGATTTTTAAAAGGTTTGCATTTGAACGAGCAAACCCTTACGGTGGAGTTCATTTTGAGGCAGAAAAGGTCGAATGGTGGTGGTGGAGTACGATCGCATTTGGTTCTCCACAACTCCGGGCTAGTGCGGTGGTAGTCGTGGTGGTGGTGGGGAGTGAATTTTCTCTTCGATTCGCTATTGGAAAGTGGTTTTGTGTGGCGGCCCGCGGGTTTTGCACGCGCCAGTGCCACGTTAGAAGAAACGCAACAAAAAAAGCAGCAAAAAATCCTACACCAAAACCTCGTTGTTTCATTAAACTGTGATGCCATAGGTGTGTGCGTGTTTGTGTGTGTGCGTGTTTGTGTGTGCTTGATGGGGATTTTATTCTCCTGCAATCCGACGCCATAAACGTCGTTGGAAGGGAGTGAGAGGGGGTGGGTTGGAGGCAAAATCTAGCAAAACAAACCACCGATGATGATGATGTTGATGATATGATGCGACGCGCTCAGTGCTCTCTGGCGTGGTGTGATGTGGTGTGCGTGCGGCAAACAAATAGTATGGCCCACAACACCACCACCACCACCACCACCACCAACCCCCTCGGCTATCAGCGCGCACAACACCTTACGCGAAGTTGTTATAAATGCTTGCGGCGAAATAAAGGTGGTGTTAGGACACGGCCTCAAACACAAAATAATAAAACACACATCGACATCGACATGAAATGGCCGTCCGGTAAAATGTAAAGCTCTTCACAAAACTCTCCCAAATTTTTAACGCCCGTATGGCACGGGGTGGCGCTTTCTGATTAGGCTGCCGTGTTCAGTTTAGTATCACAAAAACACCCCCTGGGGAGGTGGTGGGGAGGCGTCTAACTCATCACCGGCGGCGAACAGTATCGTTATCGTCGGTCGGCTTAGGTTGGTGGGAAGAGGGGTTGTTGTGGTAGTGGTGGTGGGTTGCGCGTGTCATCCTCGGGGTACTGGACCGCGTGTGCCCTCCACGACTCTCCCTCCCCTCCCCTCTCTTTCTCACCCCATTCCTACCATAAATGCACGATCATGTTGACGCCATCTTTGTGGAGCAGCAGCGTCGTTTTTGCGCCGGCTAGAAACGGCGAGGAAGACCCCAATATCCCCCCATCCCCCTTCTACCAACCATTTATTTTCAAGGTTAGATCACGCGCACATGATATAGGGCTTTTTACCTATTTTTTCTCTCGCCTTTTCCTAGCGCCGCGAATGCGGCTTGTGTGCGTTCTTCTTTTATTTTTATTTATTTTTTTTGCGACTCACGCTTCCTCCAAAAGCTTGTGTTCGCGTCGGACATCTATGATACGTGTGGTTGTCTGAGCGAGCGGAGAAGGTGATAATTTCGGTACGCCGCACCGTGGGGTGATATGATACGCGTACATTTCACGGTCGAAATTATTGCGGCCAATTGCAGGAACCCGAGAGCTGCGGTACAGGCTGTTTGCATTCGAGGGGAAAATAATATCATAAAAAAGTCCCAATGAGTTTGGGACTAAAAAAATAATAACATAAAAAAGTTCTCGAATGCGAGTTTGACAACCCTGACCGTGGTGGGTTGTGCATCTCTGGAGAGCTCTTTCGACGACGACGACGCCGACGACACAGTAACCATTGGTGCCAATAACGAAATGACGTTTCGCACGTTACGTGGTGCACGTTAGTTACCCGGCCGTTTGCCAGTACAAAATGGCGTCATTGACACAGTAGTGCCGGGGCACAGTGACGGGAGAGAGAGTACGTACCACCAGGATTGGGAGTAATTTTTAGAACCGACGCAAACGCATCCCGCTCACCACCACCGTGTCGTCTGCCAAACGGTCTTCCCAAAGCGTTACGCTACGATACTAAACATGGTTCGGTATTTTTGTGTTGTTGTTTTTACTCGCGTGCGTACGTGCGTGCCTGTGTTTGTGCGATGATGAACAGCGCCACACGCCAATAATCGCGTTGTTTATAGCAAGTAGGTCACACACACGGGGCGGTGAGGTGAAGAGAACAACCCGCGCCTCCGTCGGTGCTAACAAGTTATCGGACATCGGAGACGCGAACACCTCTCCGGACCGGAGTTTGATGAGTACACACGCGTGTGACAAATGATGGACGCTGCGGCCCTCGCACGCGTCCCTCGTCGGCGTCCCTCTGGGTTGGGTTTTTTTTTATCGGACGTGAGATAAATAGAGCAACAACATCCTTTCGCGTTTCCCCATTTCCCGTGGGACCATGTTCTCTCCGGTCGGCTTGGGTGTGGGTCATTTATAATCCCCTACCGCTTGTGTGAGAAGCAAATGGACCCCGGGCACACACACACAGGGTCGTTCTTCGGGTGAGAACTTTCACTTTTTTTTCGCACCGACTCTTCGGTATCTCGGACTTGCGGTTTCCTTGTACAGATTGGGATTGGTTTTGGTGGCTTCTCGGGTGGCTTCGGGCGAGTGATGTGCGAATTGGCTTATCACACGTTCCGCTGTGGTTGTTGTTGGTTGTGGCTTTCGCGTGGAAAGATCTCCAAGGAGAGGCGGTCCGCGGCTTATCGCGCGCCCTCTGTTGGACGTGATTAAATAAGTGAGTGTGCTCAAGTGTTTCGTTTGTGAAAGCCTCCCCCGGCCTGGATGGGTTAGGGGAGTAAGGATCAGTATTGATCAAGTGTTCTCGGAAACTGGGACAGATTTGCACAAATGTTGTCTATACCTCGGGGGAAGTTCTACGGGCTGTTCTTGGATATATCTGATCGCAATCTGTTAGACACCTTCTCGAACATACCTCACCTTTCCGACAGCAACTAAGAACCGCTTTTTTGCTTCAACACCTCCCCTTCTTTCCCTTTCAAAATTCACCACCAGGAAAAACATTTCCTGCCCCATGCCTTTTTGTTTTACCGAGAGAAAGATTTCGTTTGTACAACACACGTACACGATGCCTTTGCAATGTTTTGTTTGCGGTGTTTGTCTTCGCTTATTACGCCAGCCCAGAGCATCGATCGAGCGAGCGCCTGGGGCGTTCTACATTGAGCAATTGTTTAACGGGCGGTGGTGTAGATCATTCAGAGAATTGTTGTTACTGTGGGAGCTGTGTTGTGTCCCGTGTGGGCTGCTGTATGTTTCCTCCACAAACATGCCGAACCTTATGTTATTTCAGGCTAGTAGTAATAGTAGTAGCCAGCCAGCCAACCGTGGGCGTGGAGGGTTTTCTTTTCGCGATCGGCGTTTACTAAAAAACCTGCAATAGCAGTATCTGAAGTCATTCCGTGTGTTTGTACAGTTCCACACGATAGCGATGAATCCTTTTTCCAGCGGGGTGCTGGGCCATACTGCCTCTACCCACCACCCACAGTGGGCGGGCGTATATGTGTGTGCTGCTCTCGCCTTAATTCTGGTGCCGTAAAATAGTGCTCTGTGCTTGGCTTTAATCCGAAGACTGAGATCATCTTGGAAGAGCTTGTGCCACCACCACGCACCTGTTGACCATAAATACATAATGCGTGCGCTCACACACCCGCCCCGAGCCGAATGGATGGAAAAAAGGAACGCAAAGCCAACACAAACTACAAATCAAAGTGGGCCACGCCCGGGGCGACCCCGCTTTTCCGCGGCCGGTCGGTGAGGGGAATGGAGGCAATCTCGCCTCGTACCGTGGCCGAATTCCGACGGACGCATCTGTCGTGCCGCTTCACCGGAGACTCGATGTAACTGCTGCTGCTGCACCTACGCAAATTACATTACGTGCGTGCGCGCGCGTGTGCGCGTGTGTGTGTGTGTTTATGTGCTAGCTATCGAGGAATCACAGCGGGTGAAACAAAAGAATAATCAAAAGTCGGTCGGTCGGGGGATGATCGCGTTGTTATTTTTTCACGAAAATAGCGCCGATCACGCGGAACAGCCAGAAACGAAGACACACGGGAGGGGAAGTTTTGTTGTTCTTGGTTTTAGTGCGGATTGTGAAATGTTGCGAGAGAAGCTGGGAATGGGGAGGGAAACACGGTTTGACAACACGGTTGGGAAGATGCGATTTTCAAACGAAGCCAATTGGTGGAATGGAGCGGCGAGCGGCCTCCAGACAGACATCATCGACCTCAGCTTGCCGAGCCTGCTACTGTAGTAGGCCGTGCGATAGGGCGGTAGGGAGAAGGGTATATTTGTACCGAACGAGGTGTACTTCGCACGTACAAATGTCGGACGAAACAAACAACCGAGTAGGCATTGGTTCAAAGTGCGAGCCGCACACAACAATCGTTGTGCGAATGATTACTCGATGCGATGGGAGAGAACACACACACACACACACGTGCGAGAGGAATGTCCATGGGAGGCGCCATCTCCCCTCGTGGGGGAAGGGTGTGAGTTATGCAAGCGGTAATTTCATTTTTTACCATTTTTTTGTTGCAAAATCTACCGTCTCTGATCCAGCAAAAAAAAAGGGTAAAAAGGGTAGAAATTCCCAATCGATTAGATACGATTAGATATGCTTTTGACCGCCGGTTTTGGTGCCCGCAAATGACGTTGATGAATGTGCGCCCTCTGGATTGTTTTTTTTTCCCACAGCCTACTTGCTTTCGGGAATATGGAGAGTTTAAACCGCTTTTTTACTGTACAGATTTCTGAGACCTTGACTTGTGCCGGTGCGAATGACATATGATTGACGATTTTCTAGACGCGAGTTAGGCGTCTGCTGGACTTTACCCTTCTCCTTCTCAGACGCTGAGCCACGTGTCGTACGAAAATCTGCCTTGTAATACCGACTCGAATTACTTTTGGCAATTTGAAGCCACCGCTTGACACAGAGCGTGCCAGGAAGTTAGTCATCGTCTTGGTCATTACTTGATGGCGGTACTTGTGTGATAATTCGTCGGAAAACTTTAAATCACATCCACAAGAACAGCTAGAAAGCAGTGCTAAATACTGCTCACCCCAAGGCGTTGGGTGATTGCTTCGCAAACTTATCAATATTAATTTCTCACGACTTGCTTTCTTTCATGCATTTAATAACCGGTAGCGCTCGGCCTACAAGCGTTCTGTTGGAGTTTTATGCATTTTTATCAGTTGCGTGTGGTAACTATAAAAGTGTGCGTAGAGCACTGAAACACGCTCCCCAGATGCTATGTTGGTGGACCTTCAGTGGTGGGGAGGGAGGAGGGTGCGCAGTCCAACTCTAATGACTTCGAAGCAAGTAGTAGTGTTGGTGATGTGCGCGCCATTCGTCGCCGTCGTCTTCGTTCTGCTTCTAGAACGAAACTACCCAAATCACATGAGAACGTTGGAAATGAAATGCATTTTTTATCTCCTCTTCCCACCGCACCACTCTCCCCTACGGTTGCTTGATCGTAAAGGGAAACGGTTACACCCGTGTGCGGCGTTTCCATGCGAATATTTCCATGCGTGTTTCGTTGCGTGTTTCGCTTTCGGTGTGTTGTGCCTTGTGGGGTTTTTTTTCCCTGAAGTGGACCTTATGGAGTATGAGGCCTGGGGTTTACAGGGCCAGAGGGTGGAAGTCATCCAACGTTTAGCTGCTCACCGAGGATGATCTTTAAACGCCATCACCGGGGGGATTGTGCGACTTATGCGATAGCGTGTAAAAAATCCCCACAAACAACCGATGTTTTACCCTCTCTTTCGCGCTCCTTCAACCACCACCACACAGAAGCGTGTGCACCACGCTCAAAGCCGCCAACCAGCGTTATCTATTGGTTCATGCTTTTCTGGTGATGTGAGTGAGCGTTTGTTTATGTATTTATTTTTTTATTATTTTTTGTGCTGCCCAACACCAAAACCGCGTCGAGTCATGCCATCGGTGGAGCTGTGTGTCACGCGCGGTAGTGGTGGGACACGTGTTTGGTATCCCCTTACCACTCCCTCCCCGCCCCCGCCCCCTGTGAGACCGAGAAGATCGTCCGGGTGGGACGAACGATCGCGTTTGGGAGCGAATGTAAATGGGAAAACGGGACGGGTTGTCACTTACCTTGGCGAACCTTGGCACAACGCGTGTCATAACTACCGGAACCAGTTAGAGTATTTTTTTTTTCGTTTTGGTTTGTTGCGACCTACTCGATGTTCTTTCACTCGCCCGGTGTGAAGAAACGATCGTGGTCGAAAACGCGCCTTCCGAACCGCCGAATTATCATACTGTTCCGAAGTGCGGTCTCGATTGAAGGTCAACGTTTTGTGGTGGGCCGCGCAGAGCCGCGTGTTTTCGAGTTGCCAAGGTCCTCTTTTACTTGAGACAAATGTCAGCTCGTGTTGAGGAACGGAAACGGGAAGCCGGAAGCGGCTGGTCTTTACATATATTACGGGGGTTTGTTGCTCCCGTTTGGATAGTTTTTTCATAGAGAAATACAATTCTTTTGAGCTACGTTGTGCCCGAAATTGCAAAACTTTAGAACGAAAGCGCACACGGTTTTAGTCACGCCAGGCATGCTCATGCACTTTGGCACCACCGTAAACAGCATGTTCATGCTCAATTAGCTGTGGTAATAAGGTAGAGCGAACTCTCGCATACTACTACTTAATAGCTACCACATCACTCGCGAACTGTTTTACCCTTGACAACAAGAACGATTTTTCTGGTAACACAGTCCATTAGCTGGGAGGGGCATCTCTTCACCAGCCAACCCTGCCAAGGATCCTCCCCGAGCACTTGGCGCACTTTCGCGCTCGTCGCATCCTTTCGTATTATTATTTTTTTTTTATTTTTCAGTACGCCTACTGCTGCAGCACTAGTGCGATTTTCTTCCACCTTCAAGCTCTCTCGGCGTTGCCACCGACGACCGTGCAGCAAAAACAATGTCAAACAAAGCAAACCAGGCCAGGCCACGAACCGATAATCAGGCCATCCCCCCGCTTCTCCCATTTGAAGTGGAAGGAAAAAAAGGAATTAAGAACATCGCTGTAGTGGCTCCGTGAAGAAAAGATGACGTTTCCAATATGTGTGTATGTGTGGATACAGTTTGGTATTTGCTAGAAAACGCGTAGAGCGCGGAAACTATGGAAACTACGCTTAAACCTCCTCCCGTTTGTGTGTGTGTATTTGCGTCCAGCTGTTGGTTGGTGTGGAGCAGCACATTCCAATGCGCGTGCATCCTTTCGTCCATACCTCCGGGGTTGCGTGTTAGTGTTGGTGTTGCTGCTTTCCTTCTCCGTTTCCAGCTCCTGTCAGCGTGCAATTGACCTTGACCTTTTTTTTATGTTTGTTGGCCAAACCTCCCCCTCCCCCTAACTAACCCCAAAGGCGCGCGCGAGCGTCGTCGTCGTGTCCTGTCAACACAGCTTCGCCCCTACTACCACCACCACCACCACCACATACCTAGGACTAGGCGAGTTGTGTTGTGCGATCTGAGTATGCGTCGGGAACGGTTCTCACCAATACAACCCAGCACGTATCGCTCGTGAAGGATAATGGGGGCGCTCTTCCCCTGTGTGTGGCTGGGTGTGTGAGGAACTCTCGTAGTACTGCGGAAAAGTGGTCCGAACTTTTTACACTCAAACGTGTGAGTGGGTGCGTGTGTGCGTGTCGGTGTTGTTACGATGTTTGACATTGCAAGGACTCGACTCAACACACGCCGTTGTCATCACTACCGAACCCAACAAACGGCAGTGTGTATCTCGGTGCGATAGACTGCGTGCGTGTGTGTTGGTGTGCGGGATAAAAATACACAAATTTGTTTGGCGTTCCACAGCGGCGCGCTAGTAACCAAGAAGCTTGAAATTTTGTTTACGTTGGCAACCAAACAACAAATCAATCCCCGCTCTCATCCCCGTCCACATTCGTCATCATATCCCTACGTATCCTTTTCCGCGGTGGGCAAGGTAAGGGATACGATACGGGGAGGGGGTGGGGGGTAGGTAGGGGGTTGAATAAATTGCAGGAGAAGATTTTTTCTTTTTCTTCTTTCACCAACATATGGGACACGCACGGTGACTTTCGTTCGATCAAAGTCGTCCACGGCGATAAAGGAAGGAAGGAAAAAAAGATCCAAGCAAGCGGCGATGGGTGAAAGAACCTGGCTACCGGTCCGCTCTTTTCGGTCCTATCCTGTATGTATGTTAAAAGAAGTTTTGCGAGAAACCTTTCTCTTTACTGTCGAAAACGGTCGACGACAAATAAAATATCACGTTCATGTGAATCTCGGCTAAGAGAGCGGTATCTTGCGGTCGGTCGGACGTGTGTTTATTCCTTTTCCTTTAATCCCAAAAACCTGTGCACCCTGTTTAAGGGGGACGGCTAAATGATCCTGTTCGATTCCATTAAGAGCAAAGCGAAAGAATGTTTAGTGCGGCAAATTTCAGTTCCTTTTTAATTTCAATTTTTACTCTCAAGAACTCGTGCCGTGTCACACGGCTTGCATACCTTGCAGGCGCATTTTTGCTTAGCTCATCAGCCGTGTTTTAGTACATCCTGACAGGGGAAGGAAGGGTCGCCGTTAGCAACAGGACCGGACCATACGATTACGGTGCGGTAGTACCCGAAATGGCGCCACTCCAAGGCCTGCCTGGTCTGTCTTCCGTGTGACCCGTTTTTTATTTGGTACGCTGCGGGAACGGGAGGAGTTCGCATCGTTCAGGGGAAGCCCTTGCCTAACGCAGGCTGGGATGGGAAGGTTCGCCACCGCCATCCGTCAATTGTTTGTGCCTCGCTGTCGAAGTGTGGTTTCTTTGGTAACTGGTTCAAATCACTACCTTTCGGGTGCTTGCCTGGCCCTTCCCCAGTGTTCCGTCGTGTCGTTCTCTCTTGTGTCCTTCCGAAGGCTCCACTCGCACCAGCGACGTCTTACGTTTCGTGTGACATAACACAGTTTGTACCGATTGCACACGCTGCTGCACGTTTCCAATGTGTCCTTTTATTATATGCGCGCTCTCTGCGGATGATTATAAGCTTCGAAAAGCACGCCGCGCCTTTAAAAAAAACGTCCGGTTGATTTGATGGCATGTGGTATGGGCATGGGCAGGACACGGAACATAGTCGCTTGCGTGGAATGCTTTCCTCACTAACTGCACGCGGGGACGTGTTCGGACGGGCCCAGCAACTTGTTCGACAACTTTTTCCAGCCGTCGTTTTGTGTTTCTTTTTTGGGGGAACGTTCCGAACCCACAACGCGCCGTGGACGCCGCGACATGTATTTGCTTTTCAAAATTGATCCAATTTCTCGTGTTTGGCCTCCGAGAGTGAGAGAGAAAGAGAGAGAGGAGAGGGGGGACGGGCTGACGGTGGTGCCGCGTAAAAATTTCACATCCAAATTATCCGTCGACAACGTGGCGTCGTACCGGACGCTCGGTTTGCAAGAGGTCGTCGAACAAATTACGGAGAGAGGAAGATATGTGCACGGGCATAACGAACCGTGTTTGTTACAAATTAGCTCATGTGCTTTAATGTAACGCGGCAATGTAATCACATTACACTATGTACGCTAAGCCAAATCGGGAGCAATATAAATCGGCAATTCAGAAATGTGTCTAGATATGATAATTTCCTATCGATTTGCCACAGCCTCGTAGGTTGAAAAGGAACGAAAAACCCCGAGAACGTCACTACAACTTAATTGAAGGAGGCGTATCCCGTTGGCAGGGATTTTATTTTTAGCCCAATACTTTAATCCGCACTACGTGCACAGGGAAACCGAGAAAATAACAAACCCAGAACAAAGGTAAATTAATGTTAATTGCGCCAACAATCCCTTTGGTGGATGGCGACGGACATTGTTAGTATCAATTTTTTAACGAAGAAGAAAACCCGGGGTTTAGTGGATGGGTACGAACGGACTGGGAATTGACCTTTTCCCTGGCAGAGCAACGTTAGGGAAGAAAGAAAAGCCCTTTTTTCTTCCAGTCAATCACAGCTCGTGTGCTCTGCCTAGAACAATTGGGTCAACTGGGGAGCAAAAGGTCACTCCAGCACCGAACCGACGAACCGATTGAAGGACGGTATTGGTTCGATCCGATTCGATTTTGATTGTGTGTCCTGTGAGCGGGGTGTATTTTTTTATTGCCAACCTAAACCATGGCTACACCGAGACTGATCCATTACCGACGACCAGTTTTGGCAAGTTTGGAAAACAAACATTTCGATAAAAGTGGCAGTAATAAATCCGGAACGGGACAGAACATGCATACACGCTCTGCGAGCTGGAAGCGTAGTAGCCCTTTGTCGAGCGTTTGGGGCTGATTCTCGGTGGTTGCCCCTGGTTACGGTTGTTACAGCCACCAGCAGCAGCAGCAGCTGCAGCACACGACCACCGTTAACCCAATCTCCGAGCGACTTACCTGTCTGTTTCTCACCAAACCCCCTCTTCAACACTTTTGTGCGAACCTTTGCAGGACGGGGTCACTAGCGCTTTATTAAATCGATGGAATGGATTTGTGTAGAGCCTTCGGCGATGATCCAGGTGAGAAACTGCGAGCCCTGGGTGGCGGCGGCGTAGTGGGGTAGCATGGTGGAACGGGGGCAAAGTGGAGAAGTTTTGTATTTGGACCGTCCGTTTCTATGGTTTGCTTGGAACGGTTGAAACAATTGCGATTCCGTGCCTCGCTGGTTTGCCAGTCGAAAATGGTCCTTCCGGTGGGAATGTTTCGTGGATAAGCGTTCGGAGGCACTTGTGGGAGCAGTGCGTAAGTGGTTGGACCACTAGCTGTGCGAGTCGCATTTTTCTCTAATCGTGGTGTTTTCCTTTTTTCCGTTCGTTTCAGAATGTCCCCGGACAGGACACTTCATTCAGCGGACGAAGATAGCAGCGACGGCGCTAGTGACGATCTAATTGCGGACGAGTCGATCGAGGAGGAGCTGGTGGAGGAGGAGGAGCTAGGCATCAGTGTGGTAGGAGCGGAAACCATCGTCGGGGATCACGTGACGGTCGAGACGTCCTCGCCGGTTCCGAGCCCGGTGCCCGACCAGACGGATTCTTCCCCCATGACCGAGGGTCCGGATCGGGTTGTAACGAGTGCAACGACTACCACCACTACGAGCGAAGCCGGCGGTAAAGCGGCAAACGGCTCCAGCATGGTGCTCTCCACGATGCCCCTGGAACAGCCCATCCTGCAGCAGCACATTCTTCATCTGCAGCAGCAGCAGCAGCAGCAGCAACAGCACGGTGTGAATCATTCGATCAACAACAATAACACGAGCTTCAAGAACCACAACAGCGGTGTTGCGAAAAATATTGTTATCACCAGCAACACGAGTACTATCAGCAGCAGCAGCAGCACCAGCAGCAGTGGGAATACCACCAACACAATCGGTCATCAAATCGTGCATCAGCACCAGCCGCATCACACGTACACCATCAGTCTTGGCAATCACAGTACGGCTGGTAACAGCAGCAGCAGTAGCAGCAGTAGCAACCACTACCAAACGGTTGCTACGGCAACGACAAACGGCAGTGCTGTGAGTGTTGGTCCACTCACCGCCGCCGGAAGTAACATGCCGTTCAGTGGAGCAGCAGAGGCGCTTGCTCTCGTCGCCGGCGGTCCACCCGGATCCGCATCGCCAACGGCGCTGCTGGGTGCTGCTGGCAACACTGTCGCCACATCGGCGACGGGTGCCACTGCTGGTGGTGGGGGTGGTGGTGGTATGCTCGTGATGACGGACCGGAATGGTGGAATCAGTGTCAGCGGTGCGACGAGTGCTGGTGGCACCGCTACCACGACGGGCAAGCTCGTACTGGTGCATCAGGGACGTGCGGGAGAAGATTATATAAGTAAGTAGGCTGCGTTGGACGTACAAGAATGTTTTTAAAAAACCCTACTTACAACGCATCTCCTTCATCACAGCTACAACGGGCGAGACAATCAACGGCAACATCGTGCTGTTGGCGACGGAGCAGATGGATATGGCGGAGCACGACATCATCAACAACAACGTGATCATCAGCACCACCGCCGGCCCAACCGGTGGCGGTGGCGGAACGCTGCGTGCTGTCACTGTACCTGCGCATCAGATTCATGCACACGGTGGCTCACCGCCCACTTCCGGCGGTACCACCACCAACGGTGACGAAGAGCTAACCTCGCTGTCCTGGTTGCAGGACAAAAATCTGCTAAAAGGTGAGTGGCCGCCGGGCGCGGCGGGTGGCATTCCGGAATTCAGATCAGGCCAAGCCAAGCGATCGGGTTGCACCAGCGCATATAGGTGCGCTGTGTTTGTTGTTTGCTACGATCGAAGATTTTTGGCACCCGTTTGCCCCCAATAGTTTACCGGCTACCTAACCTCGATTTGCTATTGCGAGATATACGGTGCGGTACACGCATTTCGGGCGTGTTTTTGAAGCGTGCTGAAAGAAGAAGATGAAAGCGGCAGAGGGGAAGAGGTGAGAAATGTATTTACATCCACCGCCGGAATGCGGTGTTTCGAATCGATGGTTGCAAAAAAAGGAAACACACTTCGTCGTTCGGTGTGTTTGATGGATGGTTCGCGATCGGAGCTCTACAACCTCAAATCAAAACGATCAAAATTTGATCATCTGGGTGCAGAAGTCGATCCTTCAACCACACGAACATGTATGTTCCTTAAATTTTAATAAAAAAAATAAATACAGATTGTTTCGCTTTGAAGATGCCAATAAGAATTTGGTGCAATTTCAGCCAGCATAATAGAACCCACCGTGTGTGAGTGTGCGTGTTCGGTTCAGGTCAATGACGTATTGCTAAATCAAGAAATACGCGTGTTAGACGGGGGGAGTGTACATGCGAATACGCGCTGGGCCTATGCGTCAGCACAAGGGAAACATTTCCTACTTTGTCGTGAATGTGTCTCGTGTACGACGTGCGTGTGTGTGTGTACCAACTCCGTTCGCTGGGCTGAGAACTATACGCGTCAACAGAACGATGCTACGATGGCGTGCCGTGCCGTGAGTCTCGAGCGTGACACGGACAGTTTGTGACTAGGATTGTGTTGAAGCAGAGGAATGTAGATAAACGTTGCGTTCGGAGGTCACTGACCGATCGCTTACAGTATCGTACAGGCAGTTGTCATTTTTAGCTTTTGTTTTACTTATTTTTTACTTGATTTTAGAATAACAATAAACAATTTTCTCCATCTCATCTACAGGTATCAACCTGTCTAAAGTGCCAGTGTCGTCCCCGGACAGTCCGCGACAGGTGGGAGGTGGTGGCGGCTCGAACGGTGCTGCGAGTGCCGGTGGTAGATCCTCTCCCACCGGTGACTTTGTGGAGGATTCGTCAAGCATTTCCGAGGACAACAACTCGTCGGTGAACTCGTCGTCGGAGCATAATAGCACGGCCGGGTCCGGTGTCTATTCGACCGACTCGGGTGTAACGCCCCCCGAGCGCAGGACACCATCCTCTTCGTCTGCGCAGCAGCAGCAGCAGCATCATCACCTATACCAAGCGTCACACGGGTCCGGTGCAAAGACGATCGCAACCACGCTGAACGGTGACACGATCATCAGCATACCGGTGATTGCGGTCAATCAGCATCACCACCATCATCAGCAACTCGCGCATCCCGTGCTGGCTGGCAGCAACGGCACCGCAACGATCCAGCAGCATCAGGTCGTTCAGCTAGAAGGTGGCAAAACGATGAAGTTGTCCGTGATGACAAACCCCACTTCCTCTACGGTGCCACCGCAGCCTTTCGTCGTGACGACGGGAGCCACGTCGTTCGGGATCACCACGTCGCCGGTTAGCTCCCAAGCTACAACGGTGGCATCTGCGAATCCTGTGGCTGCTTCGACGCCGGTTAGCTCAAACTCAAATTCCAACAGCAGTACTACTAGCAGTAGTAGCAGTAGTAGCAGTACTACTACCACTCCCCATCAGCACTTCCACAAGAAGTACCTGCGGGAGGAGCTCGTGAAACAGCAGCAGCAGGAGCAACAGCAACAGCAGCAGCAACAACAGCAACAACAACAGCAGCAGCAACAACAACAGCAGCAACCAAACATAAAAACTACACTCGGCGGCACGGTAACACTGATGTCGGCTGGTGGATCCACCAACAGCATCTTTGTCACACCGATGAAACAACAAGCTAATAGGTAATTATAAACTGCTTCCAATTCGCTTCCAAACAAGCCTTTTTACATTTGTTTTCTTCTTTGTTTTGTTCTCTCTCTCTCTCTCTCTCTCTCTCTCTCTCCTACTTTATCAGTGCTGTGAAGTACGAAGATGGTGCCGATGGGGTTGACGATCGCCATTATCCGCCGCCTGCGGCACCGATCAAAAACGGTAGCAGCAGTTACGGTGGCAGTAGCAGCACGATGAGCTCACCGAACGTCAGCGGGGAAGAGTACGGTAATGGTGTCGGTAATACGGTCACCGTCTACGGGGGGTTGAACATGATTAAACAATCACCCGCGCCGTCCCCGACGATGCTGTCGCCAACGCACAATGGCAGCTCCAGTGGCAATGGGTTGATCGTACAGCATCACCCGATCCACCATTACCAACCGCAACAGCAGCAGCAGCAGCAGCAGCAGTCCATTGCAGCAACGCCACCACCGCCACCAGCACACACCAATTCGTCCGCATCGCATTCGATGCCACCCTCGCCGCAGGGTTCAACCAGTTCCGTCAGTCCGTCAAAGCTTGCACCACCGAAGGCGAAGCATCCGACCAACGTGCCATACGATCCGCTCGTACACGTCAACAGTAAGCCTCCGTTCAGCTTCAGGTGAGTTTCTTTCCGGTGCTTTCCGGGTATTATCCTCTCGACTGAACGATCTAATCGGTACGACTTTTATTTCCCGGAAAAAAATCATCAGTTCGCTCATCTTTATGGCCATCGAAAACTCGCAGCAAAAGGCGCTGCCGGTGAAGGAGATTTACTCCTGGATCGTGCAGCAGTTTCCGTACTTCAAGACCGCCCCGACCGGCTGGAAGAACAGCGTGCGCCACAATCTGTCGCTCAACAAGTGCTTCCAGAAGGTGGAAAAGGCAGCGGTAGGTTCCCCTAGGGCTGTCACACTTTCATGATAATGTCTTCTAAATTGGGTTTTTTTTGTCCGTTTGCAGAATCTCGGCAAAGGTTCTCTGTGGATGGTGGAGCCTCAGTTCCGACCGAACCTTATCCAAGCGCTTTCACGCTCGCCGTTCCACGCCGGTTCCGGCATGGATAAAGCTACGTACAAGAGCCTGCAGCAACAGCGTTCCAACAATGCGAGCCCCACCGGTAACGGGTCGCACTATTCCAAGGTACGTATTCGAAGGGGGACCGCTTTTTGATGTCCGTAAGCTTCGCAGCTAACGCATTTTCTTACTAACAGGACAATTTCCCACAGCTCACGAGTCGACTGGCACCGGCGGACGCACAAAATGGGCTGATGCATCACGACGATCTGGACGATATAAGTCGCTCGTCGACGCCAATCGATTACGATGGTGGTGGTGGAGGTGGCGGTGGCGAGTTGGGTGTCCATCACTCTAACCTTCATCCGTATCAACATCCCAGCCACCTGCAGCAGCACGAGCAACAACCACATCACCATCTGTCACCGTCCGCGGTCGTACAGCAGCAGCAACATCACCAGCAGCTGATCGCTATTGCTGCCGCCGGTGGTGTCGGCTATCACCATCACAGTCGGCATGGCGTCGGTTCACCCGAACCATCGGTGAATGGTGTGGGTGGCGCTAACACTACCAACACCACTACCACCTACCTGTCAACCGTGGACGGTGCCACGATCGTATCGTGCCCGACCGGTGTGGTTTACATGAACGGCGCTGGGTCGGCTGTAAATGGGGCGAGCAGTGCCACCAACACGATAGAGGACGTGAACGCTGCCACAGCGATGCTCGCACTCAAACATGGACCTAAGATATTCACCGAGAGCTCATTCCGCAACGGGTAGGTGTTGGAGGTGCACTCTCTATTCTATTATGGATAATTCAACCTACATTCGATCGCTTTCTATTTTAGAAATCCGCCCGTAATTACAACCTCACCCAGTGAGGATCATACGTACTCCGCCGGTGGCGTTGGGGTGCAGGAGCTGGCGAGCAATGGTGTGGTGGTGGCCACCACGAACGGTGGTGGTGCGAGCAGCACGGCGGCGGTTCCAAGCAATGGCATAAG
Organism: Anopheles farauti; assembly: GCA_000473445.2. Classification (NCBI taxonomy): domain Eukaryota; kingdom Metazoa; phylum Arthropoda; class Insecta; order Diptera; family Culicidae; genus Anopheles; species Anopheles farauti. The sequence goes on along the minus strand of KI915040.1, from coordinate 2,978,301 downwards.
CTGCTGTTCTTCGTCGGACGAGCGGTACGAGCCCAACCGACACCATCAGCCACAGCATCACGCGGTGAATCATGCCTCCAACCATCATCTTCATCCGGTACAGTCGCAGCCACCACACCAGCAGCATCATTCGATACGCCACAGTGATAACATCAGCAACGGTGCGTCCTCTGATGCAACGTACGAGAGCAGTGAGGAAAAGTGAGTTTTTGCATCAAACACGCATAAGGAAGAACTTACCAAAACTTGTGCCTTGTTTTTTTGTCTTTTCCAGCCATCCACCCCATGCCATTGCAACGGCGGAAGATGTCGAGGAACGACGCCGCCAGGAAGGTGTCTTCGCCCTGCTAAACCTCTCCCAGATGACCTACTCACACTCGCCTTCCTCCTCCATATCGTCCTCGGCGTCCACACTCTCCTCACCCTCGGCTTCGTCGACGGGTTCGTTGAAACGTGCCGCACCGAACGATTCCCCGTACGGTGGAGCATCCGCCGGTCACAACGGCAGCTATCATCATCGGCAGCAACACGATGTCGCCTCGCCTGATCGTACCCGAGCCGCTTCGCCCCAGCATCACCACCTTCCCCAGCATCATCTGCATCACCACACGCCCCATTTGCTGCACCAAGCTGACCAGGGTGGCAACATGCTGCAGCCGATCGTATCGTTCTACGGTGGTGCTGGTGGTGGCAGCAGCAGTAGCAGCAGCAGTGCTGATCTGACCCGCCAGTACGCTTCGCCGCCACCGGCCAAGAAAACCAAACCACGCTCGTCGCTGAAGAAGCTGAAGAAGAAATCGCTCGCCCGGTAATATTTCACCGCACGGGATGCTGCTGTTGTACCGTGTTCGTAAGGCTGAAATATGGAGCACACAAAACACTGACGCTCATACACCTCTCCTCTACGCTGCTGCATCAGTCACCTGTTACTATTGTTGCCTCTATTAAGCACTGTTAAACTCACGTTAAATTTTACAACAATTAACGCACTTGCGGCGGAAACGAATCGAGAAAGCTTCCTTCGCCTTGCCGCAAGCAGCAGGGCGTTAACCTGTCGAATCACTAAAAACACTATTGCCTTATTATAAAATGAACGTGTACGCACCGGTGTGAGAAGTGCGCTACCTGCAATTAATCACGCAAATTACGACACTAGGAGGGAGGAAGTCGCTAGGAGAAGAAGAAGAAAACAGTGTGATATAACGCTATAGAACTGTGGAGGTACTGTCTGTCTGTGTCCCGGTTTGCGGGATGCGGTTCCGAGCAAGAAGCTGAAAACGGGAAAAGGGTGGTGAGACGTTAGGGTTCGCCAGACAGGCGCAACGTCATCCTTACCGCACCTTTCTCCGGTTAGAAGAATTGTAAAATCCTAGCTTCTGTTGAAACGTTTTGAGATGAGTGTGATGGGTTTCGTGGGAAGCAAGGGCAGGTTGTTGTTTTTTGAAAACATTTCTCCAAGGTTTATCCCATTTGCATAGGCAAGCCTAGCTTGCTCTCTCTCTCTCACACATACACTCTCTGTTGCTACAATCAACCAGTTGTTCCCGACCAAATGACTGGCCTTTCGTAGGTCTATTATTTTATTCGTTTTTTTTCTTTCGATGTTTGTTGCGCAGGAACATGCCAGTTACTCTTGTTTCCTAGATGACGTTATCCTTTCAACAAATCCTTTTGATTTTGTCACATAGAAAAAAAACGTGTGCTTCAAGCCAATCATAGTTTGGAAACAAGCAAGAAACTAGGCATAGGTATAAGAGAAGGTTAAGGGGTAAGGAAAAATGGTAGGTCGGGAGGTAGAACACCGCAAATCGTAGTCAGAATGTCACCAAAATTGCATTTGTTTTGTTTTTATTATTGTTCGTAACACCCGTTGCATCGTTTTTTTTTTCATTTTAATGCTCCTTACACAATGTGCGTTTGTTTTTAGCGTATCGAATGACGATATAAAAACTGTAGGCTAGAAAACGGAAATGGATCCATTGCGTGTCAGAGGGAGACTAATGGCTTATTTTTTTTTTGACGCGTTTATCTATAACACTTCTACAATGATTGATTTATCGTTAGTCCCAAATTCTAGTAAGAAATGTTTCCCATTTTTCTCTTCCCACCAGTACGCTATGGTTGGGTGGAGGGGAAGGATAGGTAAAGTTAAGTGTTAGGAAAGAGGGAAGAGAAGCAACACGTGTTGTACAGTAAACAATTACCGTTTCGAAGATCACATTTGAACAGAACGGATCGGTGCAAAGTAAAAAAAAGTAAATGAACACAAAGTGAAAAAACACACACACACAACAAACACATGTGAACTTATCTACTCGCGCGCCTTCTACAATTATTCACCCCGTACTATTAACGCTGTCCTATTATCTAGTAAGACTATATTAAGCAGTGTAGACGAACGGAGCAGAGGAAGGGGAAACGGGAGGTGCTTAGGAAATAAGTAACGTGGCGGCCATTTCTCCCATGCAAGAGGAGTTGCAGTTGCTTATATCCGTAAGCTTTATTTCCGGTGATGGAATTTGCTATGTTACGGTTTTTTCGTTTTGTTTCTATTGTATAAGAAGAAAAAATCAACCCACTTTACCAAACAATGCTCTGGCAGGCAGAGAAATGTTGTGCAAGATAAGAGGGAGAGAGAGAACCGACGCTAATATGACACGACGTGTGATGTTTTGAAGCCATTTTTTTTCGCTAACAAAAGAGAAAACGAAACATACCCCTATCGGGAAGCCTCAATCAAAAACGATTAGAGTTTAAGTGCGATATCAGCTTTAGTGTATTGTGTTTTACAGTTTATTTCATTATGCGTTCGCCCACCGCGCGAACAGTAGCGCCCTTCTGTCGGCTATGAACGCGATGACACATCGCACGGCCAGAAGAGGTCCTTTCAAACAGATTTCAATCAGCGCGGAATGGACATTCGCGTCCAAGCGATAGTTGCGCTTTATCCCTTCCATGTTTAAGTTTGATAGTTGTTCCGAACTAAAATTGTTTTTTTTCCTCTATGCCAATCAGGTAGCAGCAGTTAACCAACGATCGCAGGCGGGAGTGTTCACCAAGAGGGTGTGAAAATAAGCAATCAAGCTCGTTATAACGTTCGCCCGCCTACAGGTGGTTGGATGTGCCGTCGAACGTCAGATCCAAAAAAACGCAGTATAAGTAATAAGCAAACTTCTATTCTATACATATATTAGGAGTCCGAGAGTTAGAAAACCGCAGGAAATTAAAAACTATGCATCATCGGTAGCGCCTTGTGTAGCAAACGTGCGTCAACTTAAGCCGTTTGCATACTCTTACCTACGCTTAACCATTAAGTGGAAACCACCCCCCTACTATCTATCCCCGTCACTGAGGGGGACTGTCTATTTTTTCTTCTTCTAGTGATTAGTGATGCTCTACGATTAACCTCTCACACGGCGAAAACACCGTTAGAGCGAACGGTGGCAACACACTGGCCTTTGTCGTTTCCATGTTGTTCTCGGTGTAGGGGTCGAGTCGGGTAAAATTTTGCAAATGTTTCGTTTGAGCGTAGAAGCTATGTCCATAGCTAATTATAGTCTAGTTGTTATTAAGTTTTCGGATACATAAAACCCTACCCCCATTAAATTGTAATGTGGAAACGCTACGCTAAATGATATTTAATAGCAAAGATTGATTTCATAATATGAACCTTTTTCGTTGTTTTATTTCTTATTATTTCTGTTTTTTCGTAGCTACGATTCTTTTCGTCTAGCATATTTCGTGAGTTTTGTTCGATTGTGTATTTTTTCTTCTACATTTCCAGGTATTTATCGGCATAATTTTTATTGTTTGAATGAATTTACGATCATATTTCAGGATTTTTGATTTTGTTACACTATCTTCTGATCTGCTTTTTAATACAGAACTTTATTTTCTTTTCTTTACATTTTTTATTTTTTCCACGCTTTTCTTCCGTTTAAAAGAGGAAATCGTTATTTTGCTTGTTTTTAATTTGTAATATTTCTTCTTTTTTCTTTCTTGCTTTAGTCATCCTTGAAGGTAAATAGAATTTCTTTATTTTCTCATTCGTTTTCAACCCGCTCTAACCACTTGCTTCACGTACCGCGCTGAACAATCATAATCATGTTAGTAGAAAAGCATGCAACACTGTTTATTCTAAAAGTGAACACTTACTTACATCAAAGGGAGCATTAGTTAGGGATGGGTAGAGAGCGGACGGAGCGGGGCTGGGGATTATTTTACGCGCAAACGGGTCACAAACTAGCACAGCCGGAAGTGGGAACAGAGGTTTAGGTGACATAACGGATAGTAAGAACTATAAAACAGATAATCATGATGTGTTTAGCGCGTTAGAGAATGCACAGAATGTGTGTAGTATAGATATTTCGATGTAAAACATTGTTTCATCACCAAACTTCCACCAGCCTTGATTTGACGTGTACTGGGTAAACTTTCTCTGCCGCACCTGTCGCTCCTCGATAAGAAGCCTTATAGATGTAGCCGTTGTTTGTTTTCGTTTCCCCATCGGATGCACTTACGGGGGAATGGGTTTTGAATGTGCCAAACCGGACGTAAAAGTAAATCATGATGAAAGCAAGCACATATATCATAAAAGAAACATCGCGTTCATATTCGATCTGTTTTTGTTTTTGGCTGTTGATCTATCTGTAGCGTGGTTCTGTTTTCGCCATGTTGATTGTTTGATTTTGTGAATATAGTCGAAGGGAGGGGAGCGGATGATGGTGGTGGGTTCGTAGAATTTACTAGCATGGTAGTGTGAGCCTTCAACACTTGCTAAACATATAACATAGTCAAGGATATCTACAAAGCTTACATTTCAGCAACGGGGAGTGTATAGAAAATAAATGAAAATGTTAATACTTAAATAGGGGCTAAGACCAGGCGGTGGAAGAAGGAGCTGCACGCGAGGATGAAGACGAGGAAGAGGACAAGGAGAAGGAGCAGGAGAAAATCATCTACTATAGTCTTCCAGATGTATATTTACACCTTTCTATAACGTACGGCCGTTTTTAAGTAGAGGAAAAGTAGCAGCGATTTCTTTGTGCTGCTCTCCTTTCACCTACCGTCTGTTAGCCAACTCGGTTCCCTTTGTATGTGTAGTAGGAGGCTGTTCGTTCTGTTTTTTCCTCTTTAATAACGACGATTAGGCCACTGTAGACGAGTGGTGCACAGCAGAGGGTAGGAGGGTAGTAATTACCCCCGATAGCATTTACTCGAGCCTGATGTACACGATTAAGCGACCAACAAGCGATCCATAATGTTCAAATTCGGTAGCCTAAAAGGAGATGCATCTACTAATCCTGATGAGTGGCAAATTAGGTACTGTTTTGTTTGCTATTAGTAACATGGCACTAAGAGCCGATGTCTGTTACACGCTGAAACAGAGCTTTACGTTGATAGTTTCACGTTTCACATTCGCTTTAAACGAAATGTTCTGTAGAACGTCGGGAGGTAAACAACGCCTAGCAATGATTTATTCTTAAAGAAGAAGAAGAAGAAGAAGAAGAAGAAGAAGAAGAAGAAGAAGAAGAAGAAGAAGAAGAAGAAGAAGAAGAAGAAGAAGAAGAAGAAGAAGAACATGAAAATAACAAAAACAAAACTAAGTGCATAGACCAGCAATTCACACGAACATACAACACAAGTAAAATCGCACATATGGTATTTATATTATATATACATGCAACTATATATATATATATATACATATTGTTAAAAGAAAACCCTTGTCGTTTTACAAACGCAAATAGACTGCACTCGGAAATAAACTTACACTCAATAACATTTAGCATACTGCATAGACCTAAACAAAAACCAAAAAACAAGCGGGTAGACGTTCAAAGATGTCCCACTGTCATTGCGTACACGGCTGGGGAAGGGGAAGGTGTACGAAACGGAAGGTGACACTAGCCGTAGATATGCCGTCGTATAGAGAAGAGCATTCCAAGCGAGGGAAGGAAACAAACACAACTACTGCAACCAAGCAATACACTTTTTCAATGTCTTAACTCTTTACACACCGCTGCAAGGCAAGGCAAAAGAATAGTAATAACAAAAAAAAACAGAATCATATTAAACAAAAAGTGCATGTAAGTCATTTAATACCGGTGAAATGAGCAACAAACGAGACGATGAGGTTTTACCTGTAGGAAAAAGAACTCTCCCCCACACTCCCCACGATAAGTAACACGATTAGCAAAAAACGCCTGTAGAGTAAACGAAAATTGAACAAAACTTTTTGCCTGCTCTAACTCAACTCTTCACTACAAACACCATGGTTTTTACACAACAAGCAAAACACAAAAAAGAGGTAAAAGAAACAAAGCATTATACAAAACAACACTACAAAGCAAAAGCGCAACCAAACCTGTTTATACAACAAAACGAAAAATAAAAAAAAACACATATATAATCTAACTCTAATATCACCTGAGAAGCTAGAGGCTGAGAAGGAGCGAACGAAAACGTACTAATGAAAGAGGAAAGTGCGAGCTCCACTAGCTCTCTAATTATGCCCGAATCGAGTACAATACTCGCGTACAAATAGAGCAACGCGACAACGTAGTAAAGGCACCCCCTGTAAAAGCTGGAACGATCCAACTAACTCACAACTCACTTCACCCACACAATAGCAAACTCTAGTACCGGAAGGGGACTGCTCCGAGCGTCCTGTTGGTAGTTTTAAAACAAAAACTGACAGCATCTGAACAATCTCAACACGCACGCAATTCACAAATCCTGCTGCGAACCGTGCGCACACTAGCTAAGAAGAAGTGTGAGTGAAATAGAAAATGGGGGAGAGGCTTCGGTGTGTGTCCCGTAGGGCCGCTGTGTGGAAACCGAACCAGAATCCTGAGGAATCGTTGAGAATTAATAAAAATCTTTAAAAATTACTTCACAAGTGGGTGGTGGGAATGTATGGCAAATTTTTTGCCCATGGGAGGTCGGAACTGATGACCAACTAATGCTCCTCAAACTGTCAAATCAAAATGCTTCTTCTAGCAGATTATATCATCAAAACAGAATGGCGTTTGGTATGGTACCTGCTGTGGAGTAGATTACAGATATACCTGCAACATCATTGACAGCAGCGACCTGTCGTAGTAGACCTGGCGTTGGCGAAACAATGGCGATGACACTTCCGCACGAACTACTTGGCCACTGGACTTGCTGACACTAGCTTGATAAGTAAGTAAGAAAATGTGATATTGACTTTGAAACAGAAACCTCCGCTGCGCTTACCAATTTCGGTTAGAACTACAGCATTTTATTTCTACTACAGAGTTCTCAAACAACAAACACTATTCTGCACGTCGCCTAGCAACGGCGCGGTTTCACATGTGTGTGTGTGTATGTTTTAAGTTTAGCAAACATGTTCCAAATACCAATGGTTTCAGAGCTACCATCTTGCAGCGAAGTCACTAGAGTCTACCATCCTAAACAGTCTCCCACAGCTCTACGCGCGATAAAGCTCTACAGGGCAAGCACAAAAAATGGAAAGATTCAAACGGGGGAAGTTCGTCGGGGTATCCAGCCCAACTTCCGGCGATCGTTCTCCTCCCCGCACCCGGCACACAGTCAAGCGCAGCAAACGTGGCAAACGCAGCCAATAGTCTTCCCTCCCTATCGCCTTACACCAGATAGTTGGCCTCGTTGGCATCGAAGAGAATGTGCTTCAGTCCACCGTCGCTCAGGTGCATGTTTTCCTTGCGGTAGTGGTACGGCGGTACGGCGGCGGCCAGCCCGTTGGTGGTGGTGGATTTGCCACCAGGTGCCGGTACGGCCGGGCATGGAATCGCAACGATTGCCACCTCGCGCAGTTTCGTCATGTGGACGAGATTTTTGTAGAACATCCGGATGACCAGCCAGGTGATGATGTTGAACGCGACCATCACACCGCAGAAGCTCCCTGAGATGGAGGACGAGGACGAGGTAAGATAAAGTGTGTTATGGTGAAGTGTTTGCCCCGAGATGCCCGCGTGACTTACAGTATTCCCATTCGTACAGGTACCGGTAAGTGGACTGGTTGTAGCCGGCCGCAATCACAATCGACCCGATGGCCAGCGTACCGAAGAAATCGACCACCATCCAGGGGATGAAGAACTCGTGCCGGTTTCGCAGCGTTCCGATCAACAGACCCAGACAACTCAGCACGTAGATGGTGGCCAGTGTGGTCCCGATGTACAGCATGCACAGGGTCACTGAAAGTTACAAGAAAGTAAGCATCTTGACTTCATCCAGACCTTGCACCGGAAGGAAGTGGAAAAGCCTCTCACCGGAAGCGAGCTTTTCGGCGGACTTGAAGCGCCACTCGTTGATCGATTCCTCCTGCTCGCTCGTCGTCCAGATGTACTCGCCGTCCTTCTGGTCGGCAATGCTCATCTGCAGGATGGTGCTCATCTCCTCGGCATGCGCCAGTCCGAGCAGCATCACGAACAGGAAAACGTGCGCTACGAGCTGTGGAAGGGACGGCAAAGGGTGCGCGTTCATTAGCAAGCTTAGGCGGCAAGGGTCAAGGGCAGAGATTTCCTCGGGGGGAAGGAGGTGAGCCACTTACCACCTTGTAGATCGCAATTAGGATAGCGGAAATGCGAAGGTACTTCGGTGCCACCGGCATGGTCAGCACTTCAAACACCCGATCGATCAAGTACATTTTGTGTGTGCTTGCTTTTTCTTACCTCGACCAACTTTGTTTTTTGGTTTTGCTGGAGAGAATTTTTCAAAACCGATTTAGTTACGCGTCCTGAAATGTACAAAACTGTATATGCTCGAGGTCCTGCGATTGATTGGTTTTTCTTTTGCTATTACCTAGCGTTTTCTTGCAAATGACGCAGTGTGCTATGATGTTGCGATGTTTAAAAATATTCTCTCTCACACAACACTTGTTTGTATAATGTTTTCTCCTATAAAAATCCTCACGTTTTAACCTCACTTTTCAATGGATAGTATTCATTGGCAACATTATCGCGTTTTTACGCACACGCCATGAAAATCCCCCACGTTAGGTGCGCGTTCCGTGGAGTTCCGTGGCGCTGGAAACTTTTTACATCCTGACTGACTGGTGTTGGAGCAAAAATCGAATCGTCCTTCGGGGATGCTTCTTTTTAGTTTGCCTTCGGTGTGAACCAGCAGTCAGCAGCCAGGGTGAAATGTTTTTAATCACGTGTCATGCGCATTGCGCGCTGGAACACATTCGTTGGGTGTATGTAAACAATCGGGCTTTTGGAGACATCGGCACAACAACAAAACACTTTCGGGGGCGGGTTGGTCGGCAAGCGGATGATTAAATCGTTACTAGTGTAAATTATTTTAATTCCTATATGGAAATCTTACTTTATATAAATCAGCTAACAAAAGGCTGTCTCATTGTGTATGAAAAAGTTCTTTAGCAGATTCTTCTTTTTCTTTAGCAGATTTTAAAGTAAAAAAATCAGCAGGTTTTCATTTCTTTATAACGTTTTTAATTTAAATTATTATTGCAAAATTTATATTTTTCATTTTTTTACTACGACTGGTTAGTCTGTTCTTATGCTTAGTATTTGCGTAGAAATTTGTAAATTTGTAAAGGCGTAAAGGCTTTGGGAATTTGTAAAGGCGTATTTGTAAAGGCTTTGGGAATTTGTAAAGGCGTTTTCAAATTGGCCAAATCTATCAGATTTATACTAAATTCGCTTCGAACCCTACTTTCCTTAGCTGTCTCCTGATTTTCTTCGTGTTCGCGCGAAGCTTCCGTCGTGTGTACACGAATAATTTTTCTTCAGTGTAGCCTTCGGCTCACCATAAATCTCTCTCAATTTTAGTTGCCTCGGCAATCGATATTTCTCTCAGTGTACTGTAAAAGCTGGATGAACTGAAGATGTTTAATATCGGGCTACGCGATGCATCATCTATAGAACGTATGGAAAAAGAAATAGCAGTAATAGAAATTCAATAAAAATAAAATTGAATTAAAATTCAAGATGATTTTCAAAGTATTAACTAATAGATCAGCATGATCAGTTGTGATTTACCCTCAACATTTTGTCTTTTCCCATAGTCCTCAGAAGAGAGCGGCCTGAAAACCACAAACCGAGCGATGATTATCGCTAAAGCGAGATGCAAGAAGAGAGGACGTCATCCGATCACTGTAGAGAATCGAGCTTGCGCTCTACGACAAAAAGGGATGCATGAAGAGAAACCGTTCGCAATCGCGAGAGTCTTTTGCACTTGCACAGTAACCCAGTGTAGCAGAAACTGGTCAAATTTAGCAATTCAATTCAGTGAGCCTAAGATTCTTACCATCGATTCAATCAAGCAAGAAATGTAAAAAATCATCGAACGTGTTCGGACGTACATTTCGCCGCTCCGGGGTCGTTTGTTCGTTTCGATAGCGTACGAGGTGAAATAGTCGCGTGCCGTTAGCTTTCGCCGGGATAGTCAAATTCTACCGGAAACGTCAGGTGCAATTCGAACAAGTGTGGTTCAACATTTTCAAGGTAGCAATCTTGCTGAGTGTTTTTTAATGTGATGTGAATTGTTTCGCTGAGCGATCGTTCGTTCGTTCTCAGGTGATCGTATGGTTAATTTAAACATTAGTTTCAACGAAAAGAATAAGTGATTAAGATAATATATTTAACATATTGTATAAAATGGATCGAAAGGATATGTTTTTAACTTTGTAGTGCTTATTGCTGGCACCTGTTTAATGCTGACTAGATCCACACCTGCTGCATGTGCCTGTGCGGTGATCATCAGCGCTGTGAAAGAAATAGAGAAAACGATAGTGTTTCATAATAGCAAACAGTTTTCCGCCAAAAACCTCGCCGTGCACGGTTTCAAAGCGGAAAGTTTTCCTTTGCCAAACAAACAACTATCACCAGCTAAAAATTTTGCTAAAAAGCGCGCACCTCCATTTTAACCGAAATAGGCGTTGGATTGCGGGATGTACTTTACACAAACAAGCATTTGCAAATTTTAGGAAATTCCCCACACAAACATACAAACGCTCTCGTCCATTTACACCGTTTCCAAGGCAACGAGCTCTTCCCGTACGATGCCTCAATCTCGAAAGCCAACATGAACAAGGCAGGCAGCTAGTGAAAAGTTATTTAGACAGCAGCTCCGTTGTTGTGTTGTGAGGAACGGCTAGTGGTTCGTGATATTTCCGTCGGCCCGTTTTGTTGTGCGTGTGCGTAACCGTGGTGTGTTTGTGTGCCTCCGGTTTTTATCCCAAACCACACGCACGTTCTCTCACGCTCGCGGAGATGATATTTTTAACAGACTCAAGTTCCCGGCCAAGTTTTGCGATGTTTTCTCACCGTTGTTGTTGTTGTTCGGTATGCGGGAAAAAGGTTACACACTAGCAAAAACAAACCGATTGAGGGGCAACAGTGAATGAAACAATTACGTCAACTTGCCGCGTTTGGTGAAGATCATCACCATATCTCATTCGCTGCGTGTATGTGTGCGCCGTTTTTTGACAGAACGAAGTAAAAAGTGGAAGCAGCCCAAACGCAAAACCGGTCGTCATGATCGCGTGAGAAGTGGAGAATGAGAAACGCCGCCGTGAGATCATGTGCGAGCGTCTCCCGCTCACGCTGCTCACAGCCTCTCGCTTCTGAACGCGCGTGGTGACGTTTTTTTTTCGACGGTTCTGTGTGCGTGATTGAAGTGATTTTATTTTGGTTTCAATTCTCGCGATCGTCTTATTTCTCATCTCAGCATTTTGTGCTCTACTTTCAGTGCGTGTGTGTTTAGTTCAGTGTGCGCGTGTGCGTTTGTGTAAGTGCGTCACGAACGGTGACGAAAATGTTCCAAGCTGTCAGATGACGTCGAAGCGGCGGTGATAGAATTAGGCGAAGAAGAGTAAATCTTATTGTGATCAGTGAGTTTCGGTGCGTATGTGTTTGTTTGTTGATGGTGGTGTCCACAAACACATAAACAACGCGGTGCGAGACGGTGCGACAAGTGAAAGAGCAAGCGCAACGCAACAACAACAACAACACGATCGGTTTTAGGTAAGATTTGTTTATTTTTTCCATCAACAATCTCGTTCGATATTTCACCATCATGATGAACGTGCTTGGTGAGAAGTTTTCGTTTTTACGAACTATCATCTTCCGCTTCACGATCGTGTACGATCTTCCCGTTCCCGTGTTGTTGGTATGCGTGTGATGCAGTCAGTTTATGCTCTGGAATGCGTCGTCGATCGCGGTACCTGTGGTTCCGTTCGGTTTGCGTGTGTATGTGTGAGTGTGGTTGCACGCGATTGAGCGTCGTCGTTCGGTGTTCCAAACGCAAAACCGCTGCGAGACGGAAAGAGAGAAAAAAACGCCTCCGTTCACCGTCCTTTGCCACCTCACGCAGCCTCCTTCAATGCAACCGATCATTCCACTCCAGAGTCCAGAGATTGGAAGAAAATTCTTTTCCGTTTTCGTGGTGTTCTTACCTTCTTACCTTCTGACTGCAAGAACGGCCAGAAAAATGGGTTTGGGTGTGTGCTTTAGGTTGTGTTTTGTGTGCTTCGTTGCTGAGCCAGAAAAGAAAGCGGGAAGGAACGGTCCAAGGGCAATGGCAACGAAGGCTCAGCTGTAGAAAGGGCGGGTGAATAAAGGGAAGCAAATTGGGTTTCAGATCGATGCACAATATCCATCGATGAAACGAATTGATCCGTGCGGATTCGATCCGGGATACGAGTATTGAGAGAAAACAGAGTGATATTTGTCTGTCATGGATGGGTTGCTTGGCGTTTTAGTTTTATTTTGGTTCTATTCATAATATAACTCTAATCGATAATCTCATCTGTTTTTTTTTTATTTTTTTCTACCCTTCGTATGGTCCTAGTAACATTCGATCACTTATTTATTCATTCCATATAAAATGACTAAAATTTGTCACATAGTTCAACACTCGAATGAAACCAAATGAAACAAAAGTGAAATTGTTTGTACACACTATTGAAATGGTTTAGAATGTATAAAAAACATTAAAAATAAGTATTCTATAGTCCAGTGCAGTACTTCATTACTACTAACATAAGTTAAAAATGTCAGCCCTTTTTTGCGGGCTTTTTTATTGAAATGAAAGTAGTATTAAAGAGTTAAACGTATTAGCTGTTATTTTTTTAAGTATTGTTATATTAACAACAACGTGTATACTACGCCACATTGCAAGGAGCAACTTGTTTGTTCGTTTTTATACTCGGTTTTTAATCTGTAAACCCGCCAACTCTCTCTTCCCAGCGGCGGGGTGTGCTCGGGTTTTGAGACAGTCAAAACATTTTCAAACAGATAGACCACCAAAACAGATCACACACGATCACGAACTGTGCTTACCTGTTTATTGAAAGTTCCCCGTTGACGAACGAAACCGTCCGTGGAAAATTTAATGCGCCGATTCGAATCGACTTTACGAGCAGCTCACTCGGTTGGAAGATGGCAGACCCTTCGAAGGTGACATCCCGTTTTTCTATGCCCACCAGCCGTGGCATTCCGCTACGGTCGGTTGAAAATTATGAAGTGATTTTGAATACATTGCACCACCACAAATCGTTACACCCGGTAGAACGGCAAAACCACAGCAGGTCACCTGCTTTGCTGTGGCGAATATAAAAGGGGAAAAAAGGGGACCTTTCACTAGGGCCCAGGGCTCGGTCGGTAATCGATCGCGGGTTTGCCCATTTGCGTTCGGCGGTTGCGGCGATCAACATCGATGACACGGTACGATTTGGCGTGCGATATACAACCGCCGTTCGGGTTGCGGCTTTGAATGTGCGACTGTTTTCCTTTGACTACAATAAAAAATATGTAAAAAAAACAGCTCAACCTTCAAAAACCCCGAAACCGAGGAGAAGTGGCGGCACAAATGCTTTTGATAATGTTGCACAGGCGAAGGTAACAAAACAACCACATGCACACACGCGGGGAGGAAGAAACGAACGAAACGAACCGTTCCGCGCACAACAAAGCCCACCCGGCCCAGCATGATCGGGTCGACCCGAACGAACCGGATCGATGATGGTAGTGATCGTGGGCCTTCGTTATCCTTGTTCACTTGTTCGCGTTCCGCTCGTTCCATTTTTACGTTTTCTGCACAACCCCGCGGGAGCGAATGCCCACCGCCTGAAGAGGCCCATCGCACCGCATAAAAGCGACGAACGCAACGAACACAAAGCGACGAACCCCGCGTCGCCGGTTTACGGACTGTTTCGGATCGGTTACACGCAGGCGGTGGAAGGAATCGCTGCATACGTGAAGCTTGTTATGCTGCACGGTCGCTCCTAACCGCGACCGTGAGTCTTGAAGCGATCCGGGAGTTTCATCTGACTGGCCTGGGATCTCGAAATTGCCGTCAAGTTTGTGCATGTGTATGGGTTTGAGTTTTCATACGTTTTTGTTGTTGTTGGTATTTGCTCCTCTTTTGCCAGCGGAGCCAACATTTGCTTCACAGCAACCATTTCGTTTTCCTTCCCATCCAAACGCGCCGGTTCTCATTATCGGGTTCGTTTCCTGTTGCCGGGGTGTGTCTTTTGTTTTTTTATTTTTTTTTTTCGTTAGCCAGGAGTTTGCCGTTGTCCGGTGCAAATATCGTCTTTTTCGTCGGAAGGATCGCGCGAGCTGTGGGTTCAGCTTTTTTTTTACAGACGGGAACGAACAATCCTTGCTTTTTTTCGGACGGTATTCGTTCGAATGTCTTCGCACGGAATGGATGGCGCGGTTTTTTTTCATCTGTCGGCTGTTTGCATGAGCGCACCTTTTGTTTTATCCACCACCAACACCACGCCGTCGGTATGGAATGAATGGCGAAGTCGAACCGTACGGGTGTTTCGGTTGCGGGATAAATACCGTGCAAAAAGGATGTGATTCGGTAACAACCCGATAATTACCACACCCATGGGCGAGCGATCGAGTTTGATGGCAGCTGTTGTTTGGCCGCATTCCTGGGCTGCCCAATCCTGCCGTAGGTCAATGGCATGCGGCGTGGCTGTGGTGGCAAATCAGTTCGTTTGGAGAGGTTCACAGAAGGGGAAGGATTTTTAAAAAAGTGCTTCCTGGAATCGTTCTTGAACTGTGGTTATTTTTTAAAATGTACAGGATCAAACTGAATGTGGAACACAAAATTAAAAAAAGAACTGTGTGTTTTATTAATCTTTTATTTTCAGTTCAGCATTGAATTCATTTCCTGCCATTTTCATTATCTATTTTTGGATCAGATTGGAGTACACATGAAAAATTTATCTGAAATAATGTTTTACTGCAATACTTTCTTTCCAATTCTCATCTTATGTGAAGGAAGATATTTTATATTTTAAAAATAAAACCGTTGTCACTAATTAACCAAGTTCTTCTTGCAAGTGGCTCCAGTTTGACCAATTGCATCCTTTTGCCAGTCACTCGTTTTCTTCGCTCTCTCTAGGCCCTCGAAAATTATGCCCCTTTTTTCGGTTCTGAAAGAGGTTCGTCTTCTTGCGTCCTGCGGTCCTGATTGACGGCTTGATTGGACGGCCCCTATCTTCTTATTATTACTAAGTATTATCATTTTCACATGCACCTACGGGAAAGAAATAATACTGCGGGAATGGAGTGCCCGAATGCTCGCTCGCTTGCTGTTCGTATAGAGATAGGTTCTTATTTTTCCCCTTCTTCCCTCCTCTAGTTTGCGTTTGTGGCTTCCACCAAAAATTAGCCCCAACGCAACAGCGACGACGGGAAAAACAAGCCACCTCGGAAATGCTTATTATGAATGAAATGCATTTGGCAGCGATTGTTACGAGCAGCGGCGGTTCGAGTGCATTTCCGTCGAAATGAAAAGCTTTTAGGGTTGGAAAATAGTGGCAATGTGTGTGTGTGTGTGTGCTGGCAGGATAACAATTGCAGTTCGTGTTCGCAACGATGTCGATAGCGGAGAGAAGATACGAGTTGTTTTGGGATGATGGTATCGAAATGTGGCCGTGAGTGGAGAAAGCGTTAGGGTACAACTTTGTTTTTCCAACGTCAACGTGGATGGGCGAGAAGGAGAGTGGGCGGGAGTGACCGATTTCATCCATCCGGAATTTGTGTGTGTGTTTTCCTTTTCATCGACGATGCAAGTCACCGCCGTTCATTCACAGCTTCCAGCAGAAACACCCGTCTGTTTGGAAGCGTGTGTGGCTGAAAGATTGATTTGGATGGATGAAGTGCGAACGCTTCTGGAAGGGATTATATACGTATGTTTTTGTGCTAAGTTTTCCACCCGTCCCGTTCTCGACTGTGAGTGGCAAAATATAATTTATTACGATCTGAAGCTCAACACGAGGGCGATTGGAACTTGGCGGTGGAAAGTTTCACCGGAAAACATTTTGAAATAATGAAGCAAAGTTTTGTACCGATCGGTCAGTGTTTTGCTTTTCCCACACCTCGCGGAGAAATTGTTTACGCCACAAGTTTTGGCGGTGTTCGATTGGAAGCTGCCATGATTGAACGTTCCCTCGTGAAGAAGGAGTGTGTTTTGGTTTGGGCAAATTTTTAACTCAATTCAAAAGTTGGCGTCTAATAGAGTGACTTCGGAAAAGGGTGGCTTAGAAAACAGTCTGATTTTTATTTACAAACCTACTAAAAGGTACTTAATCACGTACAGATTTTGTCAACACCTTCCCACAGCCCAGACTTCAAGCGCACTTTAGCGCTTGAACTCGCTAGTTAAGAAACAACCCGCTGGCATAAGAAACAACCTACCAACAGGTTGGTACGGTAATGACGCTATAATTGGGACGAGAGAACCCTGTAACGTCTTCGTTCTCATGTTCGGGATTAATAATCATGCTCGCTGATGAATTCGAGATCGGTTTTTGAATGGTTTCGAGCCGCCAGGGTCCGCGGCCGGGTCGATTGTGGAGATGCTGCCCCGCTGGAGGAGACACTTGAACGCGAATGGGCAGGCTTAAGGCCCGTGTAGACCACTCGACTGTGGAAGAGGTTTCCGAATGCTCGTTTCTCGTGTGGGAACGCTGACGGGGTATAAAAACCCCCTTCAACAAATGTTGTTTATTTAGTACGGTGGGTGTTTAAATTCTTGGACGCAGTGGAGCTGGATGTTTGATTTGAGATTTTTTGCTCCTTGAAGCACTTGAACGAGGTGTTGAATAAAAAAAAATTTTTTTAAATTTTTGGCCGCCAGGCATGATAAAATAACGCATTTAAATATGATATTTATGGCAAATTTTAATTCTTAGCGTTCCGATGGAAATGGGTTTGTTATTGTTTCTTGAGGATAAATAATAGTATCATACTGTTTGTGACCTTCCTTCCTTTAACGTCCATTGGAAATAACTTTTTTTCTACGATAGGAAGCAAAGTATAAACGATCTGTCGCATGTTTCATCTACGAAGATAATTCAAATTGTCGTCCTCATTTTCGCACCCACGCAACAGAAGACGAATAATCTCGCCCGTAACGGACACAGAAGCTGCATTAAAATTGCATTAACGACCGAATTTATATTTATCCATCCGGCTTGACTTTAATAGTCCTGCCCCGTTTGCAAAACGAGCAGACCAAAACCAGACCCACGAAGTTTACGGGTTTGTTCGTTTCCTATTTGCGCAACGCTTTCGGGGCCCCGGTGATGGATGTAAAAAGGACAGGAAAATATCGTCCCCCAGGACGACGACGTGCGCTTTCGGGAAACCCATCGAGGGAGGCTTTTTTATTTATCGATGTTCAAAATTGGAAGCGTTCGTTGATGGCGCATTTCGGGGAGGGTGGGGAGGGGGGGGGGAGGGACCAGGAGCGATGAAGGCTCCGGGACGGACTTCCGGTCCGGGAGCAAATATTACTACCAAGCCTTTGATTGCATTCCTGTTCGTGCTCGGTTGATTGCTACTGATGTCATTTTTAATTCCTTTGCTGGAAGGTTACGGTAACGGTACGAAATGTTGGAAAACCAAAAAAGCGAAGCAAAAAAAAAAAAACGAATTCACCCCAACAGGCCACACGCAAAAAAACGGTCATTCGGGTTCGGGATTTTATTGGAATTTGTGGTGTTTGCGCTGGCTGTGGCGATTTTGCCCGACAGTATCTGGAAGTAAATAACATTCATTGCCGTTCGGGGTGCGGTGAAGATGGATTGGATTGAAATGAAATTCGAATATCTTGACCCAACCTGGCGTTGAATGCATTTAGTGTGTTGGCAACTGTTGCACATTTCCCGTCAATTTCGGCAAACGTTTCGGCCGGTTTGCAATGCGTTTGTTTGCGAGGTTGTTGCAGTTTTTCGTCGTTATTTGCGGAGAGTTTGTTAGAAAAAAATGGAATAAAACCTGCGGGGTCCGTTTTAATATTGTCCGGTCCCGGTGATTGACCGAAACGAGGCGAACGCAAACCCAGACAGCACAACAAATCCCTCCTTCGGACGGACTGCCTTCGAGTTGCTCGGTGTGGTATGAACCGCATGAATCATTTTCGTTGTTCGTCTACCGGTTGGCCGGTGGTGTTGCGAGTCGTCTTTTTTTTTGTGGGGGGTAAAATAATCCACCCTTTCCATTGCCAAAACCACAGTTTGACAATCTGCCTTCCTTCCTTCGAGGCGGCACGGGGGAGACCGAACGTTGGGGAGCAAAAAAGAAACACTCCGATTTCGATGCGATGCGGAGACCCGGGCTGCAGTGCTAGGCAGTGCAATAAAGATTGCAAATATCGTTGGTGCATTGGATCTAGGATCACGAAACCCTACCTCGCCGGTCCACCTGCCACCTCCCCGCGCCCCTGCCAGGGGGTGGGAAAACACGGCATAAACAGACGACGATGTTTACATTTGGGGCCACAAATGGTACCCCTGTGCCCGAGAGTGGCTGAGTTGGCGTGTTTTGTGCTGGCCACAACACCAATCCCTTCCCGCCTTCTCGCAGGCGAAGAAACGTGACGGATGGACGCGGGTAAATTTAAAAATTCGTGCACTCGGGTTGCGCATTTCGGGTGCCCTTCCCACGACCACCCTCCTCTGCATTGGTGTGTTATTTTGCTTTTGATCCCCCAGATGCAGGCGTATTTTGTTTATTTTCGTTTTTCTGGCTCCCTTCTTCTGCTTCGTCTCTCCAATACGTGGCCATTCTATGCACACAATGATGATGCGCTGGGTGCTGACGAAACGAAGGATGATGCAGTTAGCGTTTGATGCAGAAGCGATGCTCTTTAGTGGAACTTTTCTGTGGGAAAGGATTGCAAGTTTATTTAAAGTTTGGCAAACCCTTTAGACAAAAGTGTTACGGGCTGGATTATTTTTTGTTTAAATACCTTTTGCCAGATTAATGTACTTCGTAGTTTATTTTAGATTAATGACGTAATATTTTTATTATTAAATTAACTGAGACAGAACTTTATGAACGTAAAGAAAGACGCTTTTTACACGCAATGTAAATTGTCATTGGCGAACATGTAAAATGGCTTCATCGGTTGAGGGTGTGGTCAAGTGTGCCCGTACTGTTGTTCACAGGTTCGAATCTTAATCTAAAAATTGCTCAAAATCGGCTCTAAACTTCCCAAATAGATTATTTCCTCCAACGCTGTTAAAGTCAATTTAATGTAATTGAATGTAATTTTTATTCAGAATATATTCATTCCACGAGATCCTTATAGTAGAATGAAACTCATTTCTCCACATACGGTCGGCAACATTGTTATACTCGTAGAATAATGACTCTTAACGTGTTAAGGGTTAACGCGCTGGCTCCGTTTACTCGTCACTATCTAGCGCGTTAGCATTCCAGTCGCGATGCGACGACTTTGCCACTGTGCTACGTGCGCGAAGGCACGAGCCCCTTGAACATGCTCTGGAAAGAGTCTCGAGAGTCGTCGTCGTATCTTAACGCTCCTAAGTCCCGCATCGCGCAAAACCCTTACCCCCATGGACCGCCGGACCTCCCTCGCATGTGCTGCTGCTGCTGCTGCTGAGGTGCAGTTCAATGTTTTCAGTTGCATTTGTTAGCCAATTGGAAGCATTGGAAGCATCGGTAGCAGACGAGGGTCGACTGATAAGACGATGTATGACGGCCTGCAGTAAAAAAAAGGGAGCGGGCGGGAGGGAAGGGCGTATGATTCGATTCTTATGCAAGTTTATGATGGGAACCCGCTGTGGACGAGATTTCGCAAATCATCCCCTCTCCCCCCTCCCCCCCCCACCTTTGGGCGTTGTGTGATTGCTACACCCGATCGGTAGGGATTTCTCGAGTATTAACGCAAGGAAAATGCGCTTTCTTTTGCTTCTGCTGTGGTCTTTTTTTGGTGGAAATTTTGTGGCCAAAATAACAAAAAAAAAAAAATCATCTCTGCGATCGGGTCGAAAGGGCACGTCGCCCGTGTTGGTCGGTCGGTTGGTCGTTTCTTTTTTCGCACCGGCAAACATCATTAGCCCCGGCGCGTGACCGTGTGCCTCGAACGAAGAGCGAAAACTCAAAAGAACGAACACCAAATAGCTGCCACACTCTGTGCACACTGTGCAGTATTTGCACTGCCTGATTGGAAGCGGTGTTGTTGACTAAGCGTGTGATACTCTTTTTTTTTGGGAGGGTAATGAAACACTGCGGCCTGATTGGAAGGTATTGGAAGGACTCTCACCTTCCCTCCAGGAACGCCTCACCCCGGGGGGTGGGTAGCTAGCTAGAATCGGATTTCAATTAGGAGATGCAGCGCTACCCGTTCGCACACCTTTCTTAATTAATTCGGAAATTCCGGCGCACCGTGTTCAATGATATTTTTCGCACCGAAGAAGCGAACGGTGGCCAGTGTTGCCTTGACCACTTGAACTAGGCAACTTGTACGGTTAGTGTATAATGGCTGGGGAAGTTAATTGAGCTGTTTAGCTGGATGAAATTGGTTCGTAATTGTTCTCCGGTGTAGATGGTAACAGTTTATTAATTTCTTTGAAAATGTTTTAATTAAAATGAGTTTCATTCTATGAAGTAACAAACACGTTTTGAGATTAGAATTTGAGAGATTTTTTTCATTTTTATTTTAATGTACATTTTAAGAATAGAAAATATTACCTAGACACAAAAGAATCCTGCTTTGAATTCCATAACTCGCTCTGATAGATCACACTAGGTGCCACAGAGCAAGAGTGTAAAGAAACGTACACGTACAAATCAAAGACACATTTTAAACATAAAAGCGCCGAATGTTTTCCGCACCTTCCTGCACAAAAGGTGAGATGGCAGGAGAAAAAAAATGTCAAATCATCGCATTTTGCTTCCACTTGACGTGCTCCCCGAAGGTGGGTGGGAGGTTTCGGTGGGGAACCACTTGCCCCGGCACATTACTTAACATCAATCGATTCCTTCCCTTTCTGCCGTTAAGTGGTGCTCAACGTGTCCTAGGGATAGAAACGCAATCGGTGCCTCTTCTAGGAGGCGATTCGTCCGGACACGTTCTCCTTCCAATCACGGAATACCTGTGCGCGTTAAACGATCACGCTTGGGCGAGTTTTTTTTTTCGTTTATTTGCGCACACAGAATTGGATGATGAATGATCGAAGATTTTGCATAGCGCGTTCGAGGGCGCGCGTGGATGAGTGGTGCGTTATCGGTATGACGTTACACAACTCATGCTTGCCGGGTGAAAAACCAAACCGACCGGGCCTGATATAGGCGAACGTGTTGGATGACGTGTCGTAGGTTAACTATCACCGCCCTGCCCTGCCGTCGAAGGATTGATGGGTGCGATGGGCCGGTACAAAGTGAGCCAAGGTCCCAAGGCGATTCATCCGGGCTAGCTAGATCGTGTCTCGCACTTGGCCCGCATCGCATCGGCTTGGATTAAGTGGTTCGATTCGATAGCTGAGCGCGAGAAGGACATTGGTGCGTTCTGTTTTTTTTTCTCGTTCGTTGTTTTGCTTCGCGATATGCTTCGCCATTGGACGAAAGTATCTATTTTGGGACCATCCGTCCGTCCGTCGGTTCGGTGCCGAGCGCTTTAAATCACCGTTCAAATGGTGTGTTTGAAGTTTTGCTTTCATGTTGAAGTGTGCCATGATGTGTTGCCAAAAAAAAAAAAGAATGAGTCGCGAGAAGTGTTACGGCGCTAGGATTTGATTAACAATAAAAAAATTACCTACTTTCGGTGAGAAAAATAAATGGAAATTATTAGAAAATGGATTTTTTAAGACAAAATTTCAAAAAGCCTTCAAAATTATCCAGCATGGTTATTCTTAAGTCCCATAAATCCCAATATAAGTTGTTTTTATAGAATAAAAAAAGAACATAGTTTTAAAATTATTGTACATTCCTTATATTAATCGATACGGTGATTTTCCCTTTTCTAACACATCAGCAAAATCACCAGCATGACTACAACCCATGCCGAGATTCTGTTTACTTTTCACGCAAGGGGGCGTTAATGTTTATTCGTGCCTGTTTCCTATTGCTTCCTGGCGTTTTGCAGCGGGAGGTTGTTTCTGTTTCGTTTATGTTAGCAAAAAAAACCGACACTTAATGCACGTCAAGTGTGATTTAGTTGAACTCATTAGTCCATCGCAGAGAAAATAAAAATCACCAGTAAGGGACACTAACAAATCCCGAGCCTACAGGATCGTTCGACTGAGGGTTTTTTTTTCGACGTTTAATGCGCTTTTTGCCGTCCCCGGCCGGAGTTAACGATGTTATGGTACTGCGGTTAAATCGAATTTTTTGCGTTTTACCGAGCACGGGGCGGAGCGCATCCGCATTTCGGCTGGCAGCGCGCAGAGGCACAGCTTCGTTGTAGGGTCCGATGTGGCTCAAAGATCAAAGCCACGACCACGACCGGTTGCTCCATTAGTGAGATGGCCCACTGTGCCGTTACGTTCTTGTCTGCTTCTGCTGCTGCTGCTGATGATGATGATGATGCTGGGTGGAATTGTAACGCACCTTGGTCGGCGCATTATGCTGATGATGCTGACGACGCCTGATTCCACCGCCCGGGAAAGCAATTGGATCAGGAAAAGAACGTTCGATTCGATCTCGTTTCGCTCGGTTGCAGCAAATAAAAACCCTCTATCGTTCAACGGCAAGCGCAAACCTACAGCCCACTCCGGGACAGGGAAAGGGACGAGTGGCTGGTGGTGTTTGTTAGCAACCGTTTCGTCACCGCGTTACGTTGAGCGTGGTGTTTTGTGGTGGGTGATGATTGAAATATTGTTTACTCGCCCCAATTACGTCCGCGGCCGCGTTTGTCACTTGCGTGAAAAGTTAACCGAACACTACGTCCCACCAACGAGCGGCGTAAGTAAACCACGAACACACACGCCGCATGGGAAAGGCACGCGGCTTAGGATCGGCATCAAGATCAGCATATTTTTGTTTGGCTTTCGGCTGACGGCGGCGGCGACGGCGGCGATGTTGGTGTGTTTGTGTGCCTGCCGGTGTGTGCGTGACATTCTGCCGTTCTGCGTTTCGGGATCGAGTTTGATTGATGTGTCTCAAGGCGATGAAATTTACAACCATCGAACCAAACCGGGCACCGGAAGTGGGAAATCTTCTCGCTTGATGATATAATATGGCTTGCGGGAGGGGCGGAATTAGTTGATGATGGGATTATGAGGTGATGTTTTGTTTAAATTTAAGCTTTCGCTCGTGATATGGCTCTGCGGAAGAATGATAAAATAGCTAAAATTTGTTCTAACTTGGAAAGTGATTTTCCTATGACTTGTCTATATGAAGTTCATGTGTGGGTGATTTGAGGTGCATGACGTTATATCACTAAAAATTCTTAACAATTTGTTATATGGTGAGGTTGAATTGTACGAAGAGTTCGTTGCAGTTCAAGAATCGAATGATCGCTAAGTCAACAAAAATCCTAATATCTTACAATCATTTCAAACCTATCAGACTGCTTTTTGATTCAACAACACGATTTTAATAATATTTCTAGCGATAACATAACTTTACATGCTCATGTTTTTTTATTTTTCATGCAATTTCAATCTGTTTTCTCTTGAGATGTAAAATTACGACATGCTGCTTTCGGTCGATTCTTAGCTCCTTCGAACGAAGAATGGAAAGCGTAAAGGTATAACCGTAAATTTAGCCGAAAACTCGACTGACAATAAATTTGAATGAACGTTGATGCAGCCACCGCCACCGTCCGCCAGCGCACCTGAGCGTTACGGCCTGCTTCGTACTTCATTCATGAAATACGAACCATCCATTCCGACGGCCCATTTTCCCACGTGGTTCCAATCCACCGAAACTTCCGGATCGAATTACGCCGTAAAGTAGCGCGTCGTCGGCGTTGCCGGCATTCCTCCGTGCCGCTCTCACACCCGGGAATTCCTGGTTCCTGATGAAGCCACCGGGCGGGCGGGTGGCTTTACACGTGTGTTGTAGGAGTGTCACCTCGGCGAGAAGCGCGTTTCGATCGTTTGTTAGCAGGTTTTACGATGCCGACGAGTGAGCCTCGGTCCGATTTCCGTCCTAATCCCCCCCGGGTTCGGGCGCGACCCGCGCGGATTCCCGCCCGACGAAGAGGTGCATAGGGAAATTAGTAAAGATTTGAGCGCTCGGGCGACGGACGACCCCGAGCGCTGCCAACGACTTGACCGCGGTGGAATGTGTGGAAAGACGCGAAGCAATTAACAAGTCTTCACATGTCCGACAACCCTTCCCAGAGCCCCGAAGGTTCGTTTCCGCGGGCAGGCAGGCGCTTGATGGACCTGGGAGGAGCGCGAGTTTGGAAGAATGACCCTCCAGGGTACAGGGTACGGGGTGATGTTTATTTAGAACTGGTTCAACGACGGTTGATGCGCTGGTTGCTGAGACTCGCTCGAGAACTTGACCTTCGGGCATGTCTGGTTCTGTCCAATCGTTGTTTGACTTTGGATTGAAGAAGTACCTACCGGTGTTCGGCCGTATTCTTGTCCCCCTTTCCGGGGGTTTTAATCGCAGAGCTGTCCGGTGGAAGAAACCATCTTCCATCCGCACTGGCATCGTGGTCCAGTTGGGCTCACGTTCCACGTTCTGTCAGCTTAGTGTTGTTAGCTGCTGCTCTTTTGCTGACGATGGCGTCGACGGGACCGGTTAATGGGAGTAACTTGTTTGGATGTTGCTGCTGCTGGTGCTGCTGCCGTGTCGTGTCCCAGAAGGACACCAAACAAACGAGACAGGGCACATTAAAACGGAGGAATGGGAAATTAAAACACGGATAACACCTCGTCCCGGACAAATGGTGTGGCGACACGGCGTACCGACCGTCCTCTCACTGCGCTGGGTACTATAAAAGCCCGAACCTGGGGCGTACCGGGCCGGCTTTATGAGAAACGTGCTATCTGTGTGCCTGCTTGCGGCGCTCATATAACACAACAAAAAAAAGGGACGAATATCACCCCGCTTGGAGGGGCAAACAAAAGTTTCCCGGCATCTGAAACTGTCGTTCGGGACGTTTCGTTTGAAATTTCGGTGATAAATAATGGCTCAACGGAATCGATGTCCACCTTTTCAATAAGGTCGGGATTAAACTCTTAAAACATAATCCAGCTGATGTTTGTCCGATAGAAACGAGGCCTTGGGAAGTTGGTTTGTTACTCGCTGCGATTTCGGCGATGTACAGAAGGAGTACATTTGATGGTTTGATGGACGGGTACGGGGCGACCTGCTATCGCTTGGTAAACATCTTATAGTTACGAGCAAGTTATGAAACATTCCAGCACCTTACCCGGCTGGAATGGAATTTATTGTGGGGTGTACGGGAAATCGGGGCAATATGCAATACGCTAGGGGTGATTGGTGTAGATAAAAAAAAAAATAGTAGAATTTTTATTGCTACAAATTGATTTAGTAGGAACATTCCAAGAATGTCTGGAGAGGTCCATAAACCTGGAAGCAGGTCTAGAAGTTCGTTGGCAACAAATTAGAATTGTGCCCCGTTTTCCCCCGCTCAAAAACCGCGTTGTACGTTTGGCTCATGAAGTTATCAAAACCATAGTTCAAACATAGTTTCCTACACGGCTTTCTCGAGGTTAGAACCTGCTGCTCGCCAAAGGGTGAGAGTTATCGTCCGTTATCGCACTGACAAACTACTGCGCTTCACTGGCGGCGACGGACGGACGGACGGTGCGGGCGAGCGGGTAAAGATAAATAAAGAAATGATTGATGTTTCGAAGTTTCTTCAAGAAGCCCCGGTGTGGTGTGCCAGCCCCAGGGGCAAGTTTTTTGGAAAATGTTTGTTAGCCAAACAGGTGCTCCTCGTTCTCGTTCTTGAGGGTTTTCGGGGGTCCGCTGGGGGGTTTTTTATATACTTCTCCCTTACAGGTTACTGCGGTGCTTTCGCTTATGTTTTTTCTTCAAATAACGCAAATAACGATCAAACGAGCGATAGAGCCGGGAGTCTGTTTGCGAATTACGCGATAAAATATGCGATGCGTTGTGTGTCCGCTCAAAATGCCGGCTCAGATCGTTTGATTAATGTTTCATTCACCCATTACAAGCACTCGCTTTTTTTTCGTTGCTTTCTTGTATTGTGAAGCTCGTCAAATATTGACTCTAACCGTTTTCTTTTTACCATTCTGCTCACCCAACTATCTTTCCAGGCGGAGGACACAAGTGCGGGCGCGACGATTGTGTCAAAACGACGGTGGTTGGGTTTCGCCAATAAATAATTCTAGAATCGGAACGCAGGAACCGACAGCGCAGGCAAACCGAACTTCGGCCGTGAGAAGCGGGGAACGGGAGAAATAAAAAAAAACGAAACACTGGTAAGTATATTGATTTGCATAACTAACAAACAAACCTCTCCCGGGGGGTGTTGTCGTTTAGGAGCGTTTTGGTGCGTCAGCTTCAGCCGAGGCGGTGGCCGAGTGAGGGTGCAGACGGCGCATTTAGTTTGAATATTACATACATGGGCGCAGTGATTTGTTTTCGGTTTGGGGTTGTGTTGTGTCAGTTTCTTCCTTCTGTCAAAACTGTTGACATCAACCTAAAAATCTTTCGTGTGCGGAAATTGTACAGACCAATTGTACAGGGGGGGGGGGGGGGGTTGTTTTTTTTGTCTTTTTTTGCTAATGAGAAAGGGGAAAACATAGGTCGCGGTAGAATTCTTCTTGGCATTGGAATTTTGTTGGAGCAAAATACTGTGCTTCCCGTGAATCAGCTCGTTGTTATATAATGAAGTGTACTGGTTCGAGCACACCCGTGCCGATTGTAAAGTGTGTAATGTAGAGCACTTTATTTACACAGCGGCATGCTGGGATTTTAGTAGGTTGGAAGGAATGTCAGCCATTAACGTCGCCCCGCACGGTCAAAATCAAATTTGACGCGAATAAACGCGAGTTTAAACTTTTGGTCTCTTCCCGTCGCTCCGCCTTCGCTTCCCGCTTGTGGTGATCCCAAATCTGCTCAAATGTCTGGTGAGGTGGTTGGAAATGGTGTTTAAAATTTGACACATACACATCTCGGGTTGAAGTTGGTGGCGGTCGCCGGTGTGAGATGAGATAATGAGAATACGAGACACAAGTTCTCCCGAGCAGCAAAGAAGCGTGTCATGCTAACAATAGACTTTCTCCTTCGTTGCGAGGAAACTCGTCACCGGCGAACAATGAAGGAAAGAAGGTTCTTTTTGCTTTAAAATTTAATTTAAAATGTAAGGTGTTTTTTTTTAAACTGGAATTTAGTCCGGAAAAAGTGAGTTACAAGAAAAACTGATTTTGGTAAATTTAATTTTTTTTTCTCTATTGACTTATTATGAGACTTTTATGTGCCCGTTTCTGGGTTATACTGGTGAAACACGAAAAAAATATGACAAAATAGGTCGAGGGCAGGATCAAAAACCCTGAAAAACAAAACCACTTGTAAATCTTGAGATAAAAAATACAATTTTGTTTCGGCTCCATTTCGGCAAAAAAAAACTTTTTCTCGAAACCTGAAACTTAATTGTGTTTAAAAATGTGTTTTATGTTTATGCGCTCTCTTAGCCCCGACAGACGGGGCATATGCAACGCTCCGGTGAAATGGTTGAGGAGTGCTAGTTTTTTTCAATTCGTTTGCTAAAAGAAACAAAGACGAAAAATATAATTAAAATGGTTTTTGCACTCATATCTTCACGGTGCATACAGTGAAAAGCGAGTAGGGCATTAATGTAATAGAAAAAATAAGTATGTTTTTTGCACCAAACTTACCCACTGTGGCAATAGCACCGCTGCTGCCATGTGCATTCCTTTCCTTCCCTGAGGAAAAGTCTCCAATAGAAAAAAATGAGTGTTTACTCTGGGCTAGTGACCCGGTACAATCGTGAGAGTGTTTTTCTTTTACTCTCAGCAAAACAAACACACACGGGCGTTTTGCCCGAGAAAAGTGTGTAAATTTTTCACCGTTTACCGTCGCCGGATTA
Source organism: Anopheles farauti (assembly GCA_000473445.2). Taxonomy (NCBI): domain Eukaryota; kingdom Metazoa; phylum Arthropoda; class Insecta; order Diptera; family Culicidae; genus Anopheles; species Anopheles farauti. Next base: position 2,949,996 of record KI915040.1, on the reverse strand, counting down.
GTGGTGCGGGTGAAAAGCCACTCCATCCCACCCTTGGTACCCACACCATTGATCACGAGCGAGGTGCGAACGGTCGAAAGCACTTACGGTAAGCAAAACAAACATTTAATTAATGAGATTAGCGTGCGGATGAACGATCGTTCTGCGGTGCGACGAGAGAGTTTGTGTGTGATGTTATTTTCTGCTTTGTTGATGCGAATTTTCCTCTGTATTCCGTCGTCACCACTCTACCTTTACGGCAGGTAGTTTTTAGTGATAAGTTCTCATGGAGAGTTCTATTAGCGATATTTAAACAAAAACCCATTTTTCCGACAGCTGAGAGTTTGATTACAGAATTTAATTTTACTAACGTACTTAGTTTTATCGCACACAGCGCAAATATAAAGATAAGTACCCTCTGTTGCGACTTTTTATCACACAGCTGAGTGCAATAAATTAGTTACCGAGAAGTATATTGTTTGGTAACGGGCAACCGTAAGAACACTACAAAATAAAACGGCTCTTAAAACCCGTACTTAGTATGCGGATAATCTCCTCCAACGACTCAATCGTCACCGTGTCAGTTGAGGGATCGTTACGAAGATCAACGATCGAATGAAGATGCTCCAAACCGTCCAAGGAGGTCGTCAAACATCGCGAGGATGATCATTAGGTTCACCACTGGACAAGTTATTTTTACGATTGTCAAGTTTTCGGGCATTATTTGTACGGCAATAAACGGACACGCTGGTGGGTTGCTGGATCTTTGCCACCAATAAAACTACATAAAACTAGCACTGCGTTGGAGAATGGACTTGGTGCCTTATAGTTTTTTTTATGTTACAACCGCGCCGCGAAACGAACGATAGTTGCGTGGTTAGTACTTTTGTCCACCTTCACACGGCTCTGCCTCCTGCTTGTCGCGTGTGCGAATTTGACTTTCGCGTTGTTTTTCCCCTCCCCCCACCCCCCTTTTCCATTTGTTGCTCGTTTTGCGTTTTATTGCAGCTCATAGTTGCAGCGATAAGCATGTTCGAAAAATGTCATATCTATTAAACAAGTCGCGCGGGCAACGAGTGGGATCGGTTTTTCGCGTTTTTTGGGTGTTCGGTCGTGTGCTGCGGCCTCGTGCAAATAGCATTATCTCAAACGAAACAACCGCCCACCCACCCGTTGCCGCTCAGGTGAATAGCGTGAGCGTGCTTTGTTTATTTATTTTTTCGTCGCTTGATATACACGGAGGTGCTGTAAAGTTTTTGGTCAGGATCAGCACAAAAAGGTTTCGGTACGTTCCGATGGGGGTGGGAAAATGGATGGGTGTTGTATTTGCGCCTGCTGGAATTTTGATAACCGTTTGGTTATGTCAACTATTTTGTGCGTTTTTCTTTTTTGGTAGAGAAGGTTATTGACCGTAGCAGGCCTTGAACCTTCGACGAAGACGATTGCTTTTTGTTTTCCACCAAGAGGTGTCAGTAAATAGTGAGATCAACTGTGGTAAAATGATTCAGAACAAATAGCAAAGCCACCATTAGATCAACTGTGGCAAAAGACGTACGGTAAGAGCCGCTGCTTCTCATTAGCGCTGTAATTTATCGGGTTTACATTTGAAGGGAAGTATATCTGATCCAGAGCCGTGATATGGTGAAATAAATCCAACACCGTTCAGGTAATGATGCGTCCAACCGCTTCGGACGCGCTTATCTTGCCGTTAGCTGCCGCTTCTGACCGGTTCTGACATCTTCATCAACTCCGAGCTTCCGCTGTCCTGCAGCGATTCGGTCAGGCCCCGTTCGCAGACACATTCCAGGGGTCGCATTTTATGACCGACGCACAGGATACGGCAACTGCAACATGAAACACCTTCCCTTCCCTCGAGACCGAAGCCGAGAAAGGGTCTGATTTATGGCACGCCGTTGCAACCGAGAGAACAGTGGGCCGAGTAAAAAAGAAGGCCACAAAAGAGACTCCCCGGGTGGAGGGAAAAGGTACGATCACATGCGAACATGGACTACCTGTAGCTTGCTGCAGGATGGCTGGTTGCATCGATCCTCAGACGTGTGTTCGTCTGATCCCTGGGGCAGGATGATCCTTTCTCCAGAAGCGTCATCAGCCACCACTCGCTCGGATCGCTTGAAACGATCGGAATGTTTCGGTACAAATGGTTCGTTTCGGTCGTTAAAATGGGAGCGATCGCGCGTGTACAAGGGATGTTGCGTTTTTTTGTTGTTGCTGCCGTTGGCCGAAGATGATGCAGTTGATGGTGTTTAGCTAAAAAAAAAAAATAAAGATGGTCAGCATCAAGTACCTGTTAGGGAAGCAGCTACCAACGCAAACCGACGTGGGGAATAAAAGAAAGACAATGTGCATTGTGTGTATGCACACGATGGCGAGTGCAAAGAATGACACGATGTTGACAGTTCCAACCGGCAGGATAACTCCACGCGCAAATAATGGATAACCGTGGGTTAGTCTTCGGGAAGCGAACGTGAGAACTTAAGGCGAGTGAGATTAAGTTTCGGAGACCCACTGGACCGGCATGGTACGGCGAGCAACATCTCCGGAATGCTGCAGCGATTAATCTCTTTCGTTCCAAGTGCTGCTGGGACGCTCGTTGGCTCGTTGCCGGTGGGAATGGGACTGGAAACGGAGCGAACGGCATCAAGTGGATGCGATGTGTTCCGAGTCACTCCCTTTTTCCCGGTCTGTTGACGAGATCGTCTGTGGTGGATTTCGTGTGCATACACGCGGAGTTTGTCGTACTTGAATGTCCGGATGTAAGCTCGACGACTGAGGGGACCATGTCGCTTTCCTTCGTCCGTCGGTAACTAGCTGCTGCTAATCCACGGACAGGGAAGTTTTTAGCGAACGATCGTACCCAGTCGAGAAGGAGTTACACGATGATACACCTCCGGTGTATCGGTGGATTTGCATCTCCATTTCAAGTGGTATGCGAAGAGGAACTCCACCGCGAATGACTTGCCGCGTTGGGGCACGATTTTATCTGTGCAAGCAGCATCATCGCATTTGGAAGGGCTGGGCCGGTGGGATACGTTGGAAACACTGTTTGAATATTTTATTGAACGAACTCAAACAGGATCCAGCAGATGATGGACGTTCCGTTGGTGTGTGAGCCGTTGTTTGTCTCCTCCGTGCCGTATCTAGGTTGAGCTGTTTTGCCTATCTCGCCTACCAAATGTGCTGTGTTTGCTATATCATTCACTATTGACAAACGACACACCATATCGGTGGTCGCACAACAAAAGTGAAACCCTAGGCCGAGTCTTCTTCGATCGGTCCCACCACGCGTTTGCCGTTTGCAACGTGAAGAGCCGCAGCTGGATGCTGATCACTTATGATAGGCAAAGTAAAGTCTAGCTTTACGGTTGAACTGAACTGTAGGAAGGGATCATCCGGCGAAATTTCTAGTCGTCTCGTAGCGGGACAATATATTCAAATCCTCCCATCGATCGGTCTTACTGTTCGGAGTGCGCGGGTGTGCGTCTTGTCGGACGTAGTTTTACAAGTTCTGTTTCCCTGACGTTGACAGATAATTACCTAATCCAACACGCGGGACTCGACGGAGCGATAGAGGCGGAAACGACAGATCCACCCACTGTCTTGCGTCCTGAAATCGTCTTCAAAGCTGGGGTTTCTTCAAACCGAGCAGAGTCTTGCTTTACCGTGCGTTTGTGTTTGTGCTGCGTTTGCGGCATGCCACCTTGCGCATGTGGATGTCAGAGGACCACCGTTTCGGTGGATGGTAGTTCGAGCAACAAACAGGTCGTGTTCGCCTGCGTGTGGATGTTGCATGAATGAAACCGAAGCCAAAACAAAGTGTGATGTTTTTTTTTCTCTCGGAAACTGGCGACTCTGTTGCGAAGATGCCCGCAAACGCCATCCAGCCCCGACTGACATATGTCACATACGGGGTGGGTGTGACGTTAATGACATCGTAACGCTGATAATAGATGGCCGTGATCGCAGCCGCAACACGGGAGACGAAGACGAGACGCTTACATCACGCCAACATGGAGATCCGGGCCGGAAGATGAACGATCGCAGTGGTGAAATGTCGAGTTCGAGTTAATCCCTTCAATGTCTCATCGAACAGGATTTGAACGTGTTTTTTTTGGGAAGGGTGGGGGAGGGGGGGGGGAGGAAGATAGTGTCAAGCGGATGCTTTTAGCTAGACCGATATATCATAGCCGACGAGGGAAGCATTCGCCGCTCCACAACACACCAGCCCCAGGCATATTTTGCACGCGGCTGCAAAGTTCTCCGGCGAACCGGAATGTTTGCTCTGGAAGTCGTTGAACGGACGGCCCGCGGTCCATTAAAATATTTATCTTGCACAGGGGCCATGCGAGCAACGCGTGTACGATCAATTAATCACTCGCGCGCAAGTTTCACCTGTCGCCTTCGGGTGTGTTCGTGTGCGAATTGCACGGGTTGTGGATGAGTTGTTGGGAGCAGGTTGGGTGTTTCTGCATTCCACGATATTTGCTTATCGAAATAGGAAAGTTGACGCGAAGCAAGCCGTGCTATCAAGAGAAAAGCGTGCAAACTGCACCTGTCTGGTTTGGGAGCGAGATTTAGTGATCTTGTAAAAGAAAAATGGCCCCGTCGTTTTGGAGATAAATCATGTTCGAAAGTACGGTTGGGAACGAACCGAAAATATTCGCACACCGTTTTCTCGCAGGGAGAAGTGTCTGCTGGCATGTTTACGGCTCCATTGTGTGTTGCGAATCGAATCGTGACAGATGCGTTGCGCGTAAAGCTTGTCAAAAAAAAAACGGACGATCGCGTGACGGACCGCGTGAATGTTCGAATTGTCGCCGGGTGCCATTTTATGTATGTGTGTGTTTGTGCGCGATGTGCTGCTGCAGCTTCCGGCGACCGGTCCGTCCATCACCGGCTCGAGATGCGTGGCTTCCGTAATTATTCATTTCAGTGACGGAATTCTTACCCATCTTCATTCTCGCTCGATCGCCTCCTTGGTTTGGGAGTTGGGGTATTGAGAAGATGTTCACGAGAGGAGACTCACGTCGGCTCGCATACAAGTACCCACGGGTTCTAATATTTACAAGCCATCAGCCCGGTGTGACGCACACTTTCTCGTTCTCGGAAATGAGCGGAAAATTTATGCTTCCCAAGGAACGGACGAGCAGCAGCAGCCGGTGGGAAACGATTTATGATGGCATCATGATCCCCTCGCGGTAATTTCTTGCTCCCTTGCATCGTCGTTCTTGCCCGTGTCCCGGCATTACCTGTTCGGATTTTTTTTCGCCTCTTCTCGTTCGCGATGCTGCCGGCCACCGACTCTACCGGCGGTAATGATTGAGACGGGTGGGTTTAAAACGGAAAGCAGAATAACCACACGGCAACACACTTGAGTCTGGGTTTTTGGGAAGGTGAAAGAAAAGCACGCAGGAAGGGAGGCCGGACGCCGGGAGCTCGCGAAGGGGGTGTGGGGGGGGTGGAGGGGGCCCCCGAGAGCACGATTTAACGAGGTCCGTTCAATCGAACGCGATCGGAGAGGAGCCGTTTTGCTGCCTTCGTGAAGAATTTCGAGCACCTCGTCCCCCGGGCCCGGAACGCTGAACGCACAATCCTTTCTCGGGCGGTCCTTTCTTTTCGCATTCACCACGCGATCGCACGCCGCGCCCGCGTTTTGTTGTGTGCAGCTCGTTGGCATCGCTCGTTGGTGGGGTGGGGTGGCTCGTTTGGCATCCGCCACACCGGGATCCGGCGTTCGGTCGGCAAACAAAATGATGAGTAGGTTTTGGGTGCCCATTGGTGGCGGAGAAGGAAGTTTGGGCTTGGTTGCCGTTGCTTCGAAAAGTTCCTTCCCTGGGCTCATCATCGAAAGCTCCATCATTTCATCTGGGCTTTTCAGCTCCATCATTTCTGTCGTTTTAATGTGGTTCTTCCTCTCGCACGGTGGGATGGACGGTGGACATTTTAGTGGAGTGGAAATTTCATTTAGAAGGGACTTTCTGCCAAGCGCTGTAACATTTTACTTTATTTCCTTGAATATTTATTTTAATGATTCTCTACATTAACAAAAAAACGATATTAATATTAGAAACTAATAGACCTTAATGGCTACTTTAATGTAGGAAAATTATTTCTTATTCGATGTTATTTTGGTTTTTATGACAAATAGTTTATTTAGAGTCAATCTGTATGCTTCTATATCGATTTAAGTTTAAACATTATCCTCCACTGACACACTGTGCCAATATTCACCGCAGATAAATGTGGTGAGGAGAATGGGGGAAGAATTTTTCTCTCCCGCTTTGTTCTGGTTGAGTTTCATCTGGCATGATTTTTCTAAATTGACTTCTATTGACCGCCCCCCTGCTGGACCAGCACAGTGAGAACGATGCTGCTCGTCCGATCGTTTAAAGCCACTCGAAACGGAACTCTCGAGGGGCTGACTGAAGATGTAATTCTCAGCATCTTTTTCCTTATCTCTTACCCGTTGTTGGTGCTAAGTCAAATAGCATAACCTTTCGAGAAGCGAAGGAGACCCATCGTTGAGCGGTTTTCGATGGGCCAGCCTTCAATCTTCCGTGTGTGTTTGTGTGTGTAATGATGAAATGGGCTTTTTTAAACGATGAATCGTTTAAAAATTCAATTCTCTGCCGTGGATGGAAGTGTGAGCTGGAAAAAGTTGGAATAACTAATATTGCGCTGTGACGAAATCCAATCCTTACGCTTGCTAGAAATGAACGTAATATTTTTATTATTTTTTCCAACATTTTCAACCGTATAGATTTTCAACCCACATGTTCTTAGTGTTGTGTGTTTTGCAGTCGTGACATAAACGGAGAAGATTTGTAGTCGTACCGATCTTACCGTCGTTTAAATGATCCTATTAATGCTACGTGTTTCGCGTCCGCGGTGATTGATGAGCGGCTTACGGTTTTAATTGGCGCAAGTTTGGCTTCTGGTTTCTTCTGGACGTCGCGGACACGCGCGCCTGCTCGCAACTTGAACGGAGGCCTCGGAAGTGGTCGAATATTTTCGAGCGCACAAGAAGCGAACGAGCGCTCGGGATCAAATTTTACGGTCCAGCATTCGATCGTTCGTTTGACGCTAGCTTTCGCCACTCGATCGGGAGCGAAACTTGATGCGTTACCTCGGTGCGACGCGGGCTTTGGTCGCTCGAACCGGAAATGGATTCTTCGAAAATCAATCGAACGACAGCGTCATTAGCCACGATTCAGGCATTAGTCCCGAGCGTGTGCGTGCGTGTGTTTATCTACGGCTCATGTTACGGCGTGCAGAATCGTTTCAACGATCACTTTTGCATTGCCGTTTCGTATGTGTTCAGCCGTTCAGCGATACGTTTCGTTATATGAGTGTTCAGAACAAAAGCAAAGATTGGGACACCATAAGAACCTAACCATCAAGAGACCATTTTGGTGGGATTCAGATTTGCATTCTTGAATGTGAATATAGAGTTTTAAAACAAATTTAACAAAATTTTCAAGTTAGTCTCCATTCTTCTGAAGTATCGAACCGAACAGATGGAATTCAAAGACGCATTTAAAAATGAATCATCAAGCGATTTGGAATCGCAAAAACTTTGCATCGATAAAAAGGTTGTTGGCTGCCTTAAAAAAAAACCAACCTGCCGTCCCAAAGAAGGTCGTCTATCTCCAGTGACAACTTGATCCTCGCCTTCTCTTTATCCGCCGTCCCAAGATCACATCTAATCAGGTGTGCGTTGCTCAGCCGCTCGCCGCACAGGTGAGTCACGGGGTGTTGCGAACGGCTCGTAAACTATCCATGTTTATTGGCATCCTCAACATGCGAGACAACCGACGCGCGGTGGCCATTTTTTTCCTCGCGTTTTTCGCCCCTGCTCGTGTTAATCTCACATTTCGCCCGCATTTCCCACCCGGATGGCTAATATCCTTTTATCGTAAATTATCGTACTTTACGATCGCGGTTTGGTTGCGGTTTCACGATCCGGTCAGCCTGCTCTACCAGCCAGGACGTTCGTGGGTGGCGTCGAATGGTGCGAAACGGTGTCGGTGCAAAGAATTCATCATAAACGCTTCGACAATGTTGCGCTGGTTGGCAAAAAAAAAAACGAACTTAACACGGGGGACGGCAATTGCAATTGCGGTAGCTCGACTCACTTTCCACGGGAACGAATCGGAGATTTTTGGTTCGGTTTTAGCGTGCAAAAACCGTGATGAGGCTGCTGGAAGCGTCGAGCCTCATTCCCAATCCGTTTCGGTTCGTAAACTCTACCCCGTCGGGTTGTTCCGTCAACGCGTTCAATGTTGCGGACGTGCCAAATGGGCGAAATCCTCGGGGCGAGCAGGAAGTAACAGGCGACACCACCACCAGGCGGTTAGTTCATAAAAAAGAACTACGCTACACATTGCAAAATGTTAATCATTTTAATGCCGGCTTTCGCTACGGAGAGCCGTGCTTCGGCATTTGTGGCGTGTTGTTTTTTTTTCGTTGTTTTAGTGTCGTGAGGTTCGCCATGAATATTGAATCGAATCGTTTGTTAGTTTCTGCGGAAGGGGCTAGGAACACTTTTTGAAGGTGTGAATTTCTCAAGATTGACTTGATGCGGTATTTGAATAATCATCACAGACTTATAATAACCATCATAAAGCCCAGCGATTTCAAGCCTTCAAATGTACATCTTAATTTAAATCTCAAGCTTTATAACTTCCTGGTTCGTTCGCAGAAGAGCTAGAATACATCAACTTTATTTTCGACACGTTTTGTTCACACGGTACGTGTTTTGCTGCCTTCCTACCCAAAAAAAAGACCGCAATATCGTGAAGTAATCAAGCACTTATCTACGAAAAATCGAACCAACAAAAATGCCGCTACCTATCGGGGGTTCTTCAGACTTGCGATCAGAACTCAGCCACACGGCGTTTCGCCTTCGCTGCGACATAAAGGCGGCTAATTAAAAATGCAACTCCAGCGGCTCCAGACGTGACTGCGGCGATAGCATCACAATGCTTCCGCCCGTTGCCAGATCGATCAACGTTGCTGCAGCTGTCAGAAGTCTGCGCGTGGAGCACGTGCTTGGTCGGAGGCGGTGTACGCACCGAGCCACCAAGTATGAAGATTTAATGAAGCCCGAAAATAAATCCCATCCCGCGTCCCGGTGATTCGCCGCCGTTATCACCGGCGGCGGATCTCGGTACAGAGTTCGTAGGAGGAATTTGCCCGAAGAAGAAAAAAACCGAAACTAGTGTAGAAAAAAAAAAATGAAGAAGAAAACCTGTCTAACAATACATCCATATCAATTTACGGCAACGCGGCCGTGACGTTGTGCGGCAAGCCGAAGGAACCACCTGGATTGATTTATGATGCACTTGTTGGTGCGGGTTGTAGTACAAATCGCACCCCTTGTTTTACGTCCCAACTGACCCACGCATGGGAGGGTGGGAGTGGGTGGGTTGGGTCAAGCAAAATCCCACCGGCAGAAGCCGGCGTTTTGGATGGCTTGCGTTACGCACCGTTGAACCAACGCCGGCAGTAGAGAGGCCTTATCGCTTCAACACTAGCCACTCACCTCGTTTGCGCCGCGTTCTGGTGGCGCCTCGTTGGTGCGATAAATCCAGCACCCAGCAACTCCCTCCTCCCCCAAACAGCAACACCAACAACAACACCACCACCACCGGAATGGTGCGAATCTGTGCGGTGTTATCCGTTGTTTATGCCGTTCTGTTGTGTAGCGCGTAAAATACAATTTCTGCTATCTTCCGCGTTGGTTCTCTCTTTGCAGATAAGTGAAGACGCGTGTTTCGTGTGTGCGTAGTGTGCGTCCTGCCCAGTGTGCGTTCCGGAGCGAAGGTATGTGTACATGCGTATCATTTCTAGAGTTATTTTTTTGTATTTCTCATCCCCCAACCCACCTTGGGAGTAGACGATGCCGCGCGTAACTCGTGCGAAGTAATTTCGCCCGCTCGTCGAGCACAGCTTTTGGGCCTTTTTGTCCACGGTTCGGGTGAGCTTTTTGTACCAGGTAGTTCCCTAATTACCGGTGCCTATTTGCCAACCGATTAATCTCATTAGCAACCTGGCGAGCGAATGCCGGGTGAACGATCCTAGCCACCAGGCACCGGAATGACTAATTTTCTTTACATTTCATTAAGTGCCGCATCCTGTATTTCCGTGCGCGTGTTTGCCTGATACTGTGCAAATAGCTTACCTTCAGAACCTACTGTTCTGTACACATACATTGGTGCCTAAATACTTTGTTGCCGGGTGGAGAAACTATGGGCGGTGTATATTTGCTTCCGATTGTCTTGCTACAATTTACTAGCTCCTACTTACTTCGTATCTTTCTACTGAAAGTTCTCCTGTCGAAACGTATATCTCATTGTGTCTCGAGAAGTCTCATGTCGAAATGTATCATATCCGCGTGTGTAATATGAAGCTCAAACTTAACGCCAACACCACCTGCCCATGGTGCAGCCTGTGCGCGAGTCAGAACATCGTCCAGAAAACCTCATCATCCGCTGTCCAAACAGGGACGGGTTTGTCTAGAACGGGAAGAAGATAAAAGCGTCACTATATCGCCTCCCGTGCACGCCAAGTACATCTACACGCGCAGTCTTATGCTTTTAGGAGGGCAAACGCCAACCAGTATGCATATGTCCCGCAGCTCCACCCGATAGTCCGTTTGTTTGTTTCTTGTTAGCTCTCCCGGTTAACACCAGGCGATGATCTACCGCCGCTAATGTTGGGTCTTGGGCCTCTCGGTCCGGTCGCGGTTGCTACTGCTGTTGGTTTATGTTGTGTTTTCTTCTCCCATCTCTCGCCGGATAAACATCCCAGCAGGTTTACGCATATGTCGGTACGGGCAGGGTGGGGAACCGCAAAGTATATGTGTCCAGTACAGCGCATAGTCCCCGCGTGTTGTATCCCTCCGCGTTCGACATACGCGACTAATTGACAGTTCGTAAAGACCGGCCGGGGGGAGAGGGTGCATTTGTAGGGATGTGTGTTTATTTTAAAAATTGGTAGCGCACATAATATACATATATCAATCAGTAGTGTCACGTCAGGCTAGCTAACCGGCTCAAGTTCACGTCGAGCTGCTACACGTGTTGGACGTGCGTTAGGGGTTTTTTTTTGGTGCGGGTGTTACTTCGTCCGCCCGAGCGCCGGATGACCAACTCGTGCGCTCATTAAGTGCTTGAGTAAGCTTGTGTCTGACTGGGATGAGTTTTTATTGTTCGCATTTCAAATTATGCATCGAATGGCGCTCGTTCTAGCATTTGTCATCCATGCGACTATAAATGGGCGTTCGGTAGCTGGCAGCAGTTCTCAAATAGAATCGCCCACTATGATCGATCTGTTTCAGAACGATCATCTTACATAAGCATCACCACCAAGCGCACTTGGACGCACCGGCCCAACATGGAACCGCTGAAGTATCCCCAAAAATGGGTCGTCACTTTCTATTTTTGAGCGATGGATTTCGTCACTACCGACCACTCCGGACGCCTCCTCTCAACCGGTCGTGGGTGGTTGAACGACATCTCTCGTGTTTCGCGGCTTTTAAGTAAAAATAAACAACCACACACATAAACACTTGCGTGCTGCTGAGGCTGCTTTTCATTCCCGGTAGACATCATTTTACTTTCACCGTATGAAGACAACGTCGCCGGCCTGGTTTCCGGCTCTTCGGCGAGAACACACCTTCCGAGAGCACTTGGCGGTGGTCGTGTCCATCATCAGCGCTAAAATATGGATGCCCTTCTGCAGGCCGCGTCCACCGTGTCACCCGGAGTTTGCGTTACAGACACTTGCATCTTCCCACGTGATCTTCGTACGTAGATCGGCTGGCACGCGTTTCCGATCGCGTCCCGGATTACGCAACGGATCGTGGGTGTTCTGTGCTGGGGCGGTCCCTAGTTAGGGAACGTACGCGTGCCCCGGAGCCGGAACACGTGCGCTTCGTCGAACGCTTCCGCTGCGCCCGGGCGTTAGGGGTTTACGTAAGACAACTACGCGGGACGGCGGAAAGATGAATGAACGGCCTTCCGGTGTCGTGGCGTGCGGGGAAGGGGTGGGGCGCCATCGACGGCGACATCTAGTTTGTCGTCGGGCACATCTCATAGTCGAAAGGCATCTTCCAACCCCAGCACACCGGATGTGCGTGCGTTGTAATACGTCCCAAGGCCGTGACGTACCTGGGTGGTCGCTTGCGATGGAGAACGAAAGGGAATTCAATAGAATCCTCTCAAGCCAGCGACACAATTCCGGTCCACTTGAAGCCGAAAAAAAAAATACAGTGGGCCCCTATTAATCAGCCAATAATTGTGCCCATTAGCTTTGGAATCGGAGCAACCGATCTAGTGGTGCGTGGCGCCAGCCCCTAATGATGGATGGGGATGTATCTCGACGCGGAATGCTCTGCTGAAATTGGACGGTGCGCCTACACGGCTCGGCTACATGTTACAAGAATGTCGAAAAACACCGCTTCCTGTCGCCCGTCCACGGGATGGGAAGTTTTGAAACGTGACATCGATTCTCTGTCTGCACAGCCGTTGGTAGACACAACCGATTAGCCGTCGGGATACGCGAGGCAACGATAGCGACACCGACAACGAACCGAAACTGATAAGCGGCGACGGGCTTTTAATTGAAATCACTGCCAATCAATTGTCGCAGTGCACAGTGGGCATCGAGGGGAGGTCTTTCGATAATGCCCCATGCTTTTGTGCATTTTTTATTATTCACATTTCTCTCTTAGAAGTTCTTCAAAAGAATTCTTAGTTCTACACAAATAATATTTAAAACTCTAATTTGTGATCTCTTCTGCTCTGAAAGTAAAGTTTTTAGGCAAAAAAAAATCACATAAAATGGGACATTACGTCCAGTTCGCACTCGCTGTGCGCTGCCCGCCATAGAACAGCATGTTCCCAGGTGGAGGATTACATAGCTACGCAATGTCTTCCCGTGGTAAAGCGAACGACGAGCGATACCATGCGCCTGTCGATGTTCAAACCGGTTATCAGGGTGTTCCTCTTACTCATCTCGTACGTCCTCCTCACATTCCTCCTCATGTTCCATGTTTTGGGGTGACAAAATCGGACGCCACGCCTTGCACGTGGTGGTGGGGGATGGTGGAGCGGGTGCGAGGCAGCCTACGGTTGATTGATTTCTCGAGCACTTCGGCTCTCGGACGCACCGTTAAGTCCTGCCTGTGTGTAGCGGTTGTCGAACCGGGTGCAGTTATCCTTATATGGTACCTTGCGCTCGTAACGACCGGTAATTAGCTAACCTTCGGCAGTCTTATTCCGGACATGAGCGTACTTTTACAGCGTTTTTTTTCTTCTGTGCGTTGTATTATTGTAAAGACATCATTTCGAATGTCAACAGTGACCGGTTGGTTTGCCGTTTGCCTGTTCTACGTTACGAACCCTGTGGCAGCAAGCTCCCGGAGCGCGGAAATCCTTTCGGCAAATCTGTGGCCGCAAGCGAGTTTTGCTCAAAACTGACGGCAGGGCGCCTGAGTGGCAAGCGGCAAGTTGGCCGTTCTCGTAAATGTCACGTAATTATCATTAACAGGCGAGGAACGTGCAATAAGGAGCAGTTATAATTGCTGCTGCAAGCAAACAAGCGAACAACAGTACGCATGAAAATGGGGAACGAAAAGGAAAAGGTTCGACGCTCAGTGCTCGTCTGGGGTTGCTCTTCTGGGGTTGTGTCTGTGAAAGGACATGCTGCTAGGAAGGATGCTTGCCTGTCTCGTGGCAACCCGCATCCCAAGTTTTAGGATGGATTTTTGAAATATTTCCCCATTTTTTGGTTGCAATTGATGCTGCATCTGTGCACAGCAAACACAACGATACAGGTACCTTCCCCCATGTGCATCGAATGTCAACATTTGCTACGAACGCTTTTTTTTAATCGTAAAACGATTCAATACCGCCAGGCCAATGTGGGGGAAGGGCACGGCATCAAAATGTGCTGCTTTGGATGAGATTTTTTTTTTGCACAAATCTTCATGGAAACACACGCACACTACCAGGAAAAAAAATTGCGGCGTGGTGAAATGTTCCCTACCTTGGTATGCAAGCCGGTGTACTTTGTATTCCGGGCGCATTCTCGTCGTCGTCGGACTGTTTCGTGCATGAATAGTCAGGCGAACGAGAAATTGAGCGTTTTGTACAGGGACGACCAACAACAACAACAGTCAACCCCAAAATAAAAGGAAAAAAATCCTCCGATCCTGGAGACGACGACGCCCGGAAAAGCTGGCATTCTCAGCCATTTCCCCCCCCCCCCCCCCCCGTACTGGCGGGCACTGGTTGCGATGCAGAATCAATGTTTTTCAAACTGGATCCGCAGCCGCCGCCACCGCGGACGGGCAACAAGTTCGTGAGAAAATTTCCAAATCCCACAATCCCAAGCAAGCGCGCTGTGGATGGTTGTAAAGCCCGGCAGAAGCGCAAAGTGTAAACAGTGGCACGGTAAAACTCCGTCTAAGCGGATGCAACCAACGTCCGGAGGCGGTACAGCGATTTTCCATCGATAAACCGGACGATGTTCCGGGTGAGCAGACAGGGAGGGGTAGGGAGTGAGAGAGCTATTTTCTTGGAAACCCCAAAAACGATGGAAAAACGAAGGAAAAGAGGAAAAAAAACGGCCACTCGAAACGTGCTGCAATGGAAATGATGCATCGGTCTGGCGCATCTCTCGGCGCTCATTATTGTTGTTTGACTCGTCGATGTTTTTTTGTTCGGTGTTCGTTTTTTTTCGGTGTATGCACACAGCGATCGTTGATGATGGTAATTACTCCGGAGCAAGAAAAACCGGACCCGGCTCTGGAAATGAATTTTAATGCAATTTGATCGCACCGGATCGTTCCGTAAGGGCATTCGATGGGATGCTGTTGGATTGAATGCTAAGTATGGCACGTACGGGCAGGTTTTTTACTTCTTCTGGGGCATTTCATTTTGAAAACGTTCTAATTTCGGGCCGGTTGCCCGTTTCCACCGAACCCGCGCGAGCACGATCGCGCGTGTATGATTGAATTAAAATTTATTTACCTTCCCGCTCACGCGGCAACCGGGCGCATCAAATGGGTGGAAATATGAACCATCGCTGCGTGACTTTTACACCTGCAGCCACTTCACTTAAGTTGCCGTCGTTGACTTCGCCCGCCGGCGGACGGACAGTTCCTAAGCACGCCGGCCGGTTGGGTGGCTGGCTAAAAATATAATTTATTGAACTGTCCCATTTTGACACGCGCTTTCAAAACACCGCACCATCAACGACGGCCGATTGTGGTTGGATGCTTCGCGCGCCATATTTTCGGACCACCGTTCATTCAAGACCGCCGCACGACCGACGTTAGGGGGCCGGCCACCTTCCGACGCAACCCACGCACACCCACCAGGGTGTCACCAGAGTTTCGTCATTAGAAAATCCCACCAGCGAGACGAGATGTGTATCTGTGTGTGTGTTTTTATTCCTCCTCGTCGTCCGGAGTCTAAACAAACGGAAGCGCGTTCCAGCGATCGTGGATCCTGCTGCCGGTGCTGGATCCCGGTGGGAAAGGAAATGATTAATTCTTGACCTGGTTTTCCAAACCACCGGGCTATGCTCATATTGTCACCGAAATGAAGAAGATATCACTTAACTACGGTGCGGGAGGTTAGGAAACAAACACACATCACCACCGGGTTGTTCCAGGGTGCTTGGCTGGCAGTAATGATGTCGATGTTGACGTGGGCCGCAATGCTTGGGATGCAGTTCAGGCGTGTGTAACCCTACCCGGGCTTTGGGCTGTATAAAACAAGAGTCATTTCAGACTCGGATCGTTTCAACTCGTTTTAAAATTTTAATAATTCATTGATGATGATTAATTCTTTGAATTATAACGAATTTGGAGGAAACAAAAAGAACTTGAATAATTAAAACAAATATTTTCAGAAATTCTGTGAACATCTTGAATTTTTATTTTGATGTATATTATTCTTCACAGAGGAATCTTCATTGTTTAACTTATTCTCTTGAGTACTTTAAAGATTCAAGATAGAGTTCTTCATGCTTGATTCTATGAAGAAGGTGACAATTTTTTTCGCAAAATATTCTCCCCGAGATTGCACACACCTGCCGTTAGCGGCTTAAGCTCATCCAACCTCAAAACGACACATTTCGTGGGCGCAGCGACCCGGAATGACTGCGGGGTTGACAAACCGGAATCTAGCATTTGCATCCTCCAGAGCACGCCAGCTAGCGTCGTCGTCGTCGTCGTCATTCCCAACGCCACGGTGTCTTTCGGCTTCGTTCCGCGCGATGTTGTACAACTACAACACCGTGACATCCACCCGCATCCATCAGAACTGTTTTAGTCTTTACTTTCACCCCCAACAACACCACCGATTCCAGGTGAGCTAGAAAACGAAAGCCGAAGCGTCCGGATGAATGTTGTACACCTGAAGGAAGGCAACCGTCACGTCGATCGACGGGACGTGCCGTTGGGAGGTGGCGCTCCGTTTTTTTCCCTTCGCTCGTTTGAAAAGAACGGCTATTTTTGTGACAGTATTTCTTCGCTCGGTCGCTTGCGCCCCATCAAGTCTTGCTGCATCAGAAGCCCAGAGGTGTGGGTGAGAGCGTCGCCGTTGCCGCGCGAGGTTACTGCGCTGCGAGTGCAAATGAAAATGAGTTGCACCTTCCGGACCGGATTTTCATTTCCATTTTGCAATCCAAAACGGGAGAAAAATGATGCAGTTCCCGTGTCCCGGTTTGCCCTTCGACTAGTGCTACTGGAATAGGTAGTACTGCTGGAGCACATATATATATCTGATACCTGTACCATTCCTGCCTGACGTTCGTACAGAAAATATGACATTCATTTTCTGACGAATGTGCAGCAACATTCGATGCAAGGACTCGTGGGTGGGTGGAAACGACGTCCACCAGGAAAGGTTTGGTCGGTTTTGTTTGCACGGAATAAAAGGGAAAACGGAATGTAAATACAGTGCGCTGAATGGCTACATGTGTGTCTGTGTGTTGTGGAGGTCGTCCTAGTTCTCGAACTACTTCCCAGAAGAAATATGGAACACTGCTTTTTATGGGGCGGAAGGATTTTAGAAAAATTGGCAAAATTCTTGCATCCTTTTGTTGGCCGGCGGGGCTTTTACCTGTTGTTCAAATAGTGCCGTGAGTGGCTCGATGTAACATTCGGTCGATAGAATTCTTAAGGCGTTCGCACAAAACTATGCTAAGCAAGGGAAGGGTGAAATTTAAATTTCGAATTTGTATATTCCCGAAGGTGCCTGTGGGCTGTGAGGTTCGAGAAAAACGACACGTGTTCATATTTTGATGCGGAGAATGATGTAGCCCGGTAGCATGACGTAGTGTCTTACTTGAGACTTGGTACGAATTTGTAACACGAGTCAGTTTGTGTTTTGGATAAAATTAGATTACGATTTACCTGAAGTGATTCATGGTAAATAGTGTATGATTTCATCCGAATTCAAGGGAACATGCACGAAAGTGGATTGTGATGGTGTACCCTTTCGCCTATAAATAGTACAAATGGGTTTGTGGATGAGCTGTCCCATAGGAGATGAGGATGATTTTTTTTGCTGTTTTCCGAACGCTTTTTCTTCCCTCCGCAACACGTAGGTGGTCGGTTTGCTTCCGCTTTCGCACACCGAAGTGCGTCAAATTGGATAACCGTTTCGAACCGGCTACGGTTAATTCCGGTCCGTGGCGTCTCCCGAGGCTGCCGGGTAATCTAATTAGATGTGCCCGCTAATGACCATTTCCCTATTCCGGAGACCCACCGCGAGACTCGGCCCGAATCTACGCCGTTTACATGGTTCGCTCGAGCGTTAACAGCGAGGTTCGATTCGGCAATTCGGCAAGCCGACAAGGGTTGGGTGTTAAAGATGAAGATCTAACCCGGACTTCTTTTTCCACGTCCGCATTCGATGCCATGGTATAGGAGAGGAATCGAACACGCTGATCACGGCAACAAGTGGTGCTAATTTGCCATTAGAATCGCCATTAGGTGGTGGTGCTGGTGGAAAGCGAGAAATCGTCATCTCTCCACAAGACCTCCCAAAGTCTGCCCTAGAGTGTTTGCAGATACACAAACACACTCGAGGCACAAACATTTGTGAATGAAGTCAGCGGCAGCAGCAGCATCATCAGCAGGAGCAGCGCAAACATGCGGAGTTTTGACAGATGCTGCTGAAAAATTGCACCCAACGATCGTGCGAGCGATCGTGCACGAGGTGCTCGAAACGGGTCCGAAACGGTCGGCAAACATTCCAGCACTTCCTCACTTGACACATATTTAATAGGTTTCATAAATCAGACAAACGGGCGTCCCGGAGTCCCTGGTGGGGTGGGTTGTGTTTTCGGATTATGTCACCCCTTTTCCCTACCTGCTCTACCAACCCCCATCAGCATTAAAAACCGCACGACGAGCCGAGAACATTTGTCGACATTCGACAAAAATTAGCGCCGCTCGCGACGATGGCGACGGAATGTGCGAAGTTGATTTGTGTACGGCGGTCATAGAACACGTCGTTCGCTCGTGTAGGTGGAGCCGGATGGAAACCCGTTTGCCCTGCTGATGGTGTGACATTCCAAATCCAAATCAAAACGTTAATCGCCCGCTTGTAACCACTCGGAAGCCATGGGCACGGCCATAAGTGGAATCTCCACGCCGCAGACCCAAACGAGCGCACCAGATGGATGCTCGATGCGGCTCATCTATCGGACATAATTCTCCAACCGCACGCGACAACCATACCCTGGTGGGCAGCCAAAAGAATGGTGGCAAATTTGGCAATTTATTTTTCTCTCCATTTTTCCCCTTCCCGGTGACATCGTTTACGATCGTTTTATTATCATTTGTTATCCATGCCATCTTTTTCACTTTCCTTTTTTTTGTGCGCGTCAAGATGGGCAGAGATTATTTGCAAACATTAGCAAACGGAAATGAACGGACCGAACGGCTCCACCCTGAAATGGCTCCATTATGGTCAGCCATGAAAAGAGATGATGTTTTATAGAATTATTTCCTCCCCTATTCTGCTCTCCCTCTCACCCCCGGTTCTCTTGTCGGTCTCATTAACTGTGGCGTCCGAAAAAATATACTTCATACTTCGCGTTTGCCTTGCGAAACGCTTCCAGCTTCCCGCATTGCGGACATTGCGCTCGCCTCGCCTTTTCCCCAATCAAGCCTCCTCCACTCCTGGAACGGTGGCGTAAAGTTGACGATTAACGATGCCTTTTTGAAAGCATTCCCTCAAAATGTTGTAAAGGGTGTGTTACCATCAGAGGCACCGAAAACTTAATGACTCCGCAAACCACAGAAGTGACCCGGTTGGTCTCGCTGGTGGGTGTGGGATCAGGTGAGAAAGGTTTTTTTCGGCTTACAGAAGAAATAAAAATGTTTCAAAGTGTGTGTGTGTGTCTGAATTGGTTTTATAGACCACAAATTTTAATGAGGTTAGACTGGAGAGTTAGCTTTTTACGGTAAGTGCGGGCTATCCGATGCGCGGGTTATTTTTTCGAATTATGGATATGGTACGGGGTTTTTGTAATGAAGCAAAAAAATAAACTCGGATCCTGACCACATGATCATTTTAATACATAGAAAAATAGCAGTTGTCATCAATATGGCAAATTTGGAACTTGGACTTTAGAATAATCGAAAGAACGATTATTTGCGAATTCCATTTCTTTCGATATTTATGTCTTCTGATGTGCAAGGATTCAGAGGAATCAGCTAGCTCACCATAATTATTCATAAAACCATGTTTGCTATCTGCTGAAAGCTTTCTGAAATCATCACCACCATCTAGTGGCTTTCTAACCGCGTAGGAACACTTTGCAAACCACACGGGCGTGTTAGTGTTAGTCCGTTGTTTCCCTTTCCCTTCGTCTTCGGTGCGATGCTCTGGCGCATCCATATCGGTTATGATATTTCCGTGCCATACGCTGTCGCTACTTCTACTGCCACTCGTACCCCGCAGGCATCACAGCATCTCGGATCGGTTCGTGTCGTTGGAATTGAATTAAGAAGTGCAGCGTGCAACCCGTCTTCCCTGGCGAGCCCGCGTCGTCGTCGTCCTACGCCTTTCGAGAAGCAGCAGCAAACGGTGAGGCTTCGCGTGGCGCTAGAGCTGCGTTGCCGGGAGTTTATTTTACTGTTTGCCATTTATTCCATTTATCAATTGGCTCGGGGCGCAACGGGGAAAGGGTTCGGGTGGTGCATGCTATTGCCGGTGGGCAGTGGGAAACCCCGGCGAAGAGGAATTTAATTTTCCTAATGATTCGATTATAATCCTTTTCCCATCCCACCGTACGCATGCAAGCGAAAAGAAAGCATCATGTGTGGGGGCTTGTGTGTGTGTATGTGTGGTTTTCCTTTCGACAGCAGGCTCCTCTCTTCAGCAGACACCGGTGTTAAGTGCGCATTAGCGTGCATGGCAGCTGATTCTAATCGTGTGCTTAGCTACTCGTAGAAATTGTTCAACGGCACGGCGATTGAACAGTCAGTGCGTGCGCTTCCAAGGGTCATCGAATGTTGGTAAAACCAGCTACCGAAGGAGTCTGGGCTTTTCAGTTCGTGATTCGTTATCGAATTGCATTTCGATACCGCAGTAAAAAAAGATACGGCTAAAAGAACGATGCGCATCCCACTGTACGTTTCCATTTAATTTCCCATTCCACCGCCGCTGCCGGAGCGACTACCATCTTCATTAATATGCTTTTATGGTCATGATAAAATTTTACGATTCGATCAGACTCCGGGCGCTTATCCGAGATGGTCGGTCGGTAGGTGAGAGCGTGTGTTATCGGCATGCTATCGCACCATGCACTTTATGGCGTCTTCGGCGTCGTCTTCGTCGTTCGCATCGTGGCAGGAATTTCGCACGCGAATTCACATTTTTCCTTTAATTGTCGTGCCCGTGAGAGGTGAACGTTAACGCCGTCGGTGTCATTGACTCGTCGACAGGAGGCTCCTCTGGAGGGTTTGTGCAGCCAATTAGATGCCTCAAACTGCGCAGAACAAACTTAAACTAAGGCGTTAAGGCTCTCGGAAGCCTGTATTACGTACATTGTAACCGTAATCCCACAGCAAAGTTCCATTTTAGCGGTTGTTGTGGTCATTCCACTCGTGCCCCCGTGATCAGGAAGATCACGCCGAAGAGTTAATCTAAATACAATACCTGATATCTTCCGACCGACCACCGATCGGTGGACCTGGGAGGCACCACAAATGCGCAACATCGCCGGTGGTCCACTGTGGTCAGTGAAAGGAAAGGACCTGTAACAGAATCTGCAACACCCTCTCGAACGAGAAGCGCACGCATCCCCTCCCCAAAACCGCAGTGCACATGGTCGGATGTACCAGTGGATGTCCACTGGTGGCAGCAGATCGAAAAAAAAAAACGGTAGGCAGCCATAGAAAGTCATAATCGTCAATAAGTACAACCATTACGAAATTCATCCCGCCCGTCCGCTCCTTCCGGAGCTTCGGTCGCCTATCGAAACCGATTACCTGTCATCTGGAGAGTCCGAAACTGACGCTGTGAGCGCGCGCCACAAGCTGCCGCCTCGCATAATAAGCCGCTGGAGAGAACATATCCATGCATTATTTATTTATACACATTTTCCCAAACCAATTTAACGGTATCTCTCTAGCGGCGCGTTTGGCGTCGCCACACGAATATGACCCACCCGTCTGGTGGGTGGTGGTGGCGGTGGGAGGGTTCGATACTCCGCCGGCGATCGTCGAGTTCGCGTCGAGTCATGCATCGCTTGTTTTTTTTTTTTTTATTTTTTGTTGTACGGCTGCGGTCCATCGCGGTCCGATTATCGTATTAACCCTTCCGGAATATCGGCATTCCGACTCTCTCACGATCGCGCGAGATCCGATCACCTCCACACGCTGCTCCTCCTCCTCACATGTATGCAAGTTATACGGATCTAACGGATGATGATCTTCGACCCGGGGATTGGAGAACGGACGAGGAGAGGGGGAAGAGGGAACCTCGACAAAAAAAAACACAGATTACGTCGATAATGATCTTCCCGATCTGCTGAGTCTTCTGTGTACTTCTTCTGGCTTCATCGGGATATTCAGGTCATGCAGATGAGAGGCTTAGCCGCCCAGCGAGAACTTGGGCGCCGGGTGGCGTAGAGTAGTGATAGTATGTGTGTGGACCAGTTATCAATATCGTCTCGAATTTTTAAGCGCAACTTTCCACGTTCGCTGGAACACACTTTTAGCCACCGGGAGACGTCGGGAATGTGGTTGCTGTTCGCTCCCGGGATTTGCTTCAGCCCTGCTTCAATCCAACGGGACTTCCGTGTGCCCGTTTACCCGATATCGAACTGATCTACAACCATAAAAGGGACCTGCCCGGCTCCGCGCGCCGCGCGTGATTGATCCTTTTGCCGATTCCGCAGGGAAGAAAATTGGACATTGGGTACGGCGGCGCTGAAGTTTGGAGCAGGTTTTGTTTTGTTTTTCTTTTGCACCAACCCTGCCACCGTTGTTGCTCCTGTTCGGGGTGAGTTTGCGCGCGCCGTACAAGGAAATTGGGCGAAGGCAGTGAAGTGAACGGGGAGCGATAAATAAAAAAAAACGCGGTTACTGGATCGGACTGGTTGGTTGTTGTTCTTGCGGTGTGCGATTAATGGCGACGAGTCCACCCTGGGCCAGGTGCTCCCGAAGGGTGATGCCCATGTTGGGCGCGCAGCGCGATGCTCCCGAAAGGTATCGATAACTGGGCCGAGAACATTCCGCACGTTCGAGGGGAAGAGGTGGGGTGATGCGAGCGGGCTGTGGAGAAGCTATTTATAACAGGCGAAACGGTACCTTCGCCGGCTGACTACGACGTTCGCGCGTTCGTGGAGCGAATGTTTAGAACTGAGTCAGCAGCGGATCTTACCTTGAAACTATCGTCGACACTTTTGAAATTGAAACGTACACACCTGCATCCCATCCGATGCACTGGATCTTGATGATGGCGGTCAAGATGGTACCGATACAATGTTATGTCTCGGTGTGGAATTTTTTGGCACAGGGTGGTGCCAAAAAAAACCTGCCCACCACCTGTTAGATCAGCGGCCCGTGCACAGGAAATGTCGCACAATTCAACGATCTCCTGCCGTCGTCGTTGGTCTCATGGTCTCAAACCCGCCAATAGAGTCGCATGGGTGACTTTTACATCTACGACGCCTCTTCAACTAGCTCGCTTCGCAATGTGCAAAGGCGGCCGTTCGTTCGTCCCCCGCACGTCGCGTACGCCATAATTTAGGTTTATTTCCTACGCGACCATTTTTTTTTTGTTTTTGGCACGTGAACGATGTGGAGCAGCACCGAGCAAAAGATATGAAAGTGATCGAGCATCAAGCGAGGCGAGATGTGGACGACACCGACGACTGCGGGTTTGCAGTTATCGATCACACGAACGCACACAGCCGGAAGTTGGTGGGTGTGAGCCGTTTCGAAATGCCGTCGTTGGAAAAGCCTAAAGGCCACCGCATTCGAATGCAATGCCAAAAAGGCGGGGAGGAGGGCGGTGGGCGGCGTACACACTCCCACAGATTACCGCCAGCCAGAGTGTCGCGCGTCGGGATTTGGCGCGTAAATAGTTGCTTCGGATTAAGCTCGCACACGACATTTCAGAGGAGCGATGCAATTGACATACTTCTGCACCGATTCAACAAATGCGTTTGTTAGCTTAGATGGCACTGGGTTGTTTATTTTCTATCGTCGCGAGACCCCCTGATAACGACCCACGAAACAACGACTGCTGCAAACGGTTCGAAATAGAGTCAATTTATTAAACGCCTTTACGGCGGACGAATAAAAACCCAGAAGGTGATCAAAATTGTTCACGGTTAGTTAAAACCGGGAACGGCGGCTTAAACACAAGGGCATTCCGATTCGTGAGTGGCAGTGGCAGCGATGAGGGTGGGGGGAGGGATCGTTTACTGAAAAGATTTATGTCGTCTCGTCTCGGCAGAGACGAGCACATCAACGCTGGCTTCGGTAGCCGTCGGTAAGAAGGAAGTGATCATAAATATCGCCGTGTTTCACCGTTCATTTGATAGGCGAGCGAGATGGAGACCACTAGCTCGTCTCCTTCTTAGGGCTTAAATTAGGTATAGTGGAGGATTAAAATAAGCTGGACGCTGATTTAAAATAAATAACGAACTACTTAAGCGTTACCTTCCGCTATCATGCCTGATAGTTCGGGTACCTTTCCACACCGGAGTAAAGGCACTAGTGAAGCGTCGATTTTCGATGCGTTTCGCGATCCGAATGGGTCATAACTGTCAGTTAGTTTCTTTGTTCGTCGCTCGCGGATGATTTATAGACGCCCCAAGCTTGAAAGCCCATTTCGTTTTGGAATCCGAAGCTTAGCTCGACGCGTGGTATAAAGAACGCCTATCGATCATTAGTGGAAAGAGTTCTTCGTTTCGAGGGTTTCTTTCTATTGGAATCGCTTCGCATGGTACTCATTTTCCGCGGGAGCAATAGACTTGCGTCGACGCAAGGGCATTGTGTTTATCTACTCGCGTCTCACCGGCGGCTCCATTGCGACGTTCTGGTAACGTCGCAGGATCAAACGACGGATGTCTTCGCCCGGACGAACGACAACTTAATGCGCTGGTCCCCTGAGGATGGGGTTGCTTCCGGGTAGCCTCGTTGGGGTTGTTTCCGCCGGCGGCATTAAAATTGCGGTAAAAACGGTCTCCACCCTGGGAGCGGCTGGTGATGGGAAGGGAGCCACAACCGCAAAGACACACAGCGCGACAACAATAATCATAATCATCGTAAATGCATTTTCAATTGCAACAACCTAGTAGGCGCAGTGTCGTGTTGTTGTGCGTTTTTCCACTCGCCCGGCCATACTCCCCCTTCCCCTCCCTTTGGTATGCTGCCCGCGGGGGTTGGAGGGAATTGTTTTGCTACCGAGCATCTCCAACACGCCCTTAGGTTCACGTGCGATGCCGGGGAAAGGGGTGGGCAGACAAACAGACGTTCGGAATTGAGCGAGATTCAACGTTCGCTCGTCGGCCCCTGGAGGGTGGGGTGGTACGCTTGTTATGGTTGATGCAACGTCGTCGTTTGCCGCCGCTTTGCATACACGTCGCCTTGGTGCAGCCGCTGGAAGCCGTTCGCCGAGTGTGTCGCATTTGTTTTCTTTGGGTGCACCGGTGCGCGAAGTTCTGTCCGTGCTTGCGTGGTTGAGCTACTTCGCCGTGTGATTTTGGGGCGACTAGTGGTAGTCGGTTCGGTGTAGCGCATTGTGCTGTGTGCCAACGTCGATTTCCACGCCGTTCCGATTGTATGTTTGGATGGCTTTGTTGGGGCCTGGGTTGTGCTTTGTGGTGGCTCGTTTAGTGCACTCGTTTTTAAGGGCTTTATTTACTCCCGGCCGGTCGGTTTATGTTTGGTCTACGGCACGTGGATTCGATGGCGTTCGGTTTCGGTCTAGTCAGTTCTTTTATTCAGTGGTGTTCTTTCAATAGTGACAGCTTTTGTTGTGATTTCGGTCGGGGGCTTAAATCCAATCTTTTCTGATATTTTTTGATACGAAATTTTTCTACCAATTGATTTTATATATTTTATTCTAGCATGATAATAAAATCTCTTTATTTGTAAGTAATTTATAACCACACTTTCCCCCATATTTGTGGGATAAAAAAATCCATAGGTAACACACTAATGTGCCAATCCTTTCCTCATGGTATGCGCGTGGTGGCGGTACGTTTCGCTTTTAACGATCCACCGTTTCCGATGATGATTCCGAGCTGTTTTACGACGCCGGGCCCGTCTTTCAAAGACTTATCTCGTGATCACGTCGGTCCGCTGTTGTGGCGAAACGTTCGATTTTAATACCGGTGCAAATGTCGATCCCATTTCGGGATTAGATATGAGATGGGGGTTGGTTGCCGACCGCTTTCGGATGTTGTTGTTGAAATTTGTCGTGCGTTACTTTGTACGTTTTTTTTTGCTTTGCGAACCGGCGACGCATTTTACGATCGCCGGCCGCAGCAAATCAGCATAATTCCGAATCCGATCACGATGGAAAACTGGTCGGTTTCTGTGACTCACTCGTCGCAAAATGCGGTGATGCGGTCGGCATTATTTAATTGATAATACCTCACGTCTTTTACGATCGACCGGTTCCTTATGCGCGGTGTGCACGCGGACGTTGGTGATGTAACGCGCAACAAGTCCGCAGGATCCGATCCTAGTTCGTTTGCAAGAATAACATTAACGTTTTCTTTCCCTCCCCATTCCTTTATTGACCAACCATCGACGCGATTGTGCCGGGGTGCAATAAAAGAAAAGAAGCTTCCTCTTAATTGCTACCTAAGGCGAAGCCTTTTGCCTAGGACTCATCGGGTTGCTCAAATCCGCGCCATAAATCCTGACCTGACTCTTCCCGAGGGGAGGAGACTACAGTACGCCGAGTAATTGCAGGAGGGGTCATAAAAAACCCCCCTCCGGTCCGAGTTTGATTGATTGCAGGGCACCTCTTTCTGTTGGAGCTCGGGAAACGCGAGGAGCAGGGGATGATAAACAATACGCCCGGAAAAGATGTACGAGCTGCAAAGTCGAACTGTTTTTCCCGATGTGGAGCTGCCCCGGGGTCCGGGGTTGGTATTGTTAACCTTCGTAGCCGCGGGTGTGTCGGACCCATCCCGTCGGTCTTGGGGATGCCGTGGGAGAGGGGAGAGGGACGATGGGGTGCTAGGTTTGCAAAATTAATTAACAATAGTTGAACGGTTTGGGGGAGATGCTCCCGCATTGTGCTCCTTCGGGGCCAGAGGTGAGGCGAGGCCAGACCGGTACGCGGACGAACTGGACGTCCGTCGGAACCTCGGCCCGTTTCGTTAGTGCTGTAAATTATGACGCTGAATTTACGATGCCGCTGAGTGAACTCTGCACGTACGCTGCGCTGATACTGTTAGTAACTAATGACATGCTCATCTGGTGTGGTCGTTTGGCGTGTCCGAGCTGACGTAAGTGGACGGTCTCCGTGTTGCGCCCGTGTTCTCGGCGTGGCATGGCGGAAATACGTTTGACCTAAGATTATAGTTAGTTGCTAGCTTGTTGGATGACTGTCTGACTTCAGGGCGCCCGTGTGCTAGTCCAGTCGGGGATATCATTAGTTAAGGGGTCGGGTGCGTCAAGAACTGTAACCTCTTGGAGCTGTTATTGATCGTCAGACATTCTTCGCCAATTTACTCCCCTCACCATTGTACTTTCTAGTACTCCAAAAGGTAATAGGATTCCTCAGGACCTAGCTTTCTATTTTAGAGATCTTTGAAGAAATGTACTTGAAGTGACCAACTTCATATCCAATACGTTGTCTCATCAATAGCGGCAGATTATCTATCTACAGCCAAGGAATGTCCCCGTTTTTTGGCGTCACACCTACGCCGGTCTGGCCGGTTTTCAAAATTAACGTTTCAATCCAAACTGACACCGAGATGCTGGGGCGTACACACTGGGTCAAACTACTGGGCGGTTTTGGCGGTTTTGTGTGTGTGTGTGTCTATTCCCTTCAGCGACCGTCTCTGTCGGTTGCTGCCGTTGCTGTAGTGTTATGGACTAATTATAGTATACCCACCAGCAAAACGCATTCGTTCGCAGCGAAGTGGACGATACTGATTCCGACATATCTGCACTTCTGGGACTTACAGTACCGCTCCCCTCGCCGCCATGTTGCGCTCGACAAGGAGTTCGGTCCAGTAGTTTGCAATAAACTTCTTGCCCGTAACGAAGCGCTCGGCGCAAAGTGGTCATTTTCGTGTGCACTTTATGGGTTTTTGGAAAACCAGAACGTGAAAGTCGCAGCAGATTAATCACGCGGATGTGACCCATTTTCAAGTGGAATGCTTGGTTGGAATGGAAGACGGTACGAAGCTATTAGCGATATATTTTGAAATAAAAGAGTAGAAGGTAGGAGTTTCCTTACGAACGCTCCGACATGATCCGACCAGATCGATATTACGTCCAGCGTTTTAGTTCAAGGTAACGTTTGTTGGTGGTCAAGCCGCCGATTTACAGTCTCATGCAGTTCTTGGTAAGTCGCGATTCCCCGCTCGTGCTTGGACCGTGTCCAACATGTCGAAGAGGCGTCGATTTTGAAGCAGTTATTAATACGACCGGCCAAACTTTTGACAACCGCCGAACGAAACCTTAACCACCGTGTGCTCTTCCCGTTGCGAGTTACTTCCGCTGTCGGACAAGCATTTCGAATGACTTTGGCCTCGGCAAGGATTGCGAACGTCGTCCATGTTTATGTGGAGTTGTTTTTTTTTTTTTTTTGGCAGAAGATATTCACACCCTCCTTTCGCCGCAGCGCAGCCCGTTATTGTGGTGTTTTATTTTAAAAATAGTTCGTGTGGGTCAAGTCACTTCGCCCCTCTGTGTTTGCAGTTGCAGTTTTTCGCAACCGAGCAGACCTTGAATGTTGTGCTAAAAGGTGGGTCACCTCCCCCCGGGCACTTTGAAGGCATATGCTGTTTTATTCGGCAACTTCCGAATAAAAATACATAAAACAAGCGCCACAATAAGCCGATGTGCAAACAAGCGCACGGAAAGGTTTATGGACATCATAACATCGTGTCAGCGTATTACTTTCGGCTGTTTAATGCACTCGCCGGCGTTGACGGGCTTGAGTTTTGAACCTTTTGTGCAGCATACTGTTTCGCATGCCCGTTTGCCCGCCCGCCCGCTCGCCTGGCGTACGAATGAGTCATAAATATTCGGCTCGTTTGTTTTTTTCCTTTTTATTCGACCACTTCGTACCGCTACCCGCAGCGGAAGAAAATTAATGAGACAATAATTTGGCAAACGGCGGGAAAACTGCGCCTGTTATGACTGGGCTAATGTGGCGCCGGATTTATGCAACGTCGTTGTGGGGCCAAAACGGTCGCAAATGTTGTGCAAAAATTCCATTCGCCCATCTTTTTGTTCACCCATTTTGTTGTGTAAAAACTCCATTCGTCCATCTTTTTTTTTCGCCCATTTTACATACTGGACAGCTTAAAATGCCTGTTTGAAGAATGGGATGATAATTTCCCCGCAATCGGTGTGACATGCACAGAAACGAAACAAGACGCATTCTTGGGGATGCATTGAAAAACGAGAAAGAAAAGCAACAACAATCAAACGTTAAATTCGTAAAGGTTTGGGAAATTAAAAGCCGGTAAAAGGGGGAGGGTGGCCAGGAGTTACCGTCGTTTTACTCATACTGTTCCCCTTCAGTTTCGAAGACGATCAGACGGCGGCGATAAAAATAAATATTTTGCACAAGCAAACCTTCTCCTTCCCCTCCTCCGAATCAGTAGACGCAATTTCCGCGGTGATGGGGAAAAGGTAATGAAAAGTGGTTTTGTTGGCTTTCTTGCGTATTTACTCACTGTCCATCGTTTGTTATTTGTGTCCACCGGTTCGGAGACACAGGTTGCTGTTTCAGTTGGCATTGCATCAGTATTGCATTTCAGTGGAAAGTGCAACCCAAACCCAAATCCTCCCTTCCTCCCGAACGTCGTGTGTGCGATTTCCGATGAATTTTTTGATTAAATGTTTTTTTTGTCATTATTAATTTTTTACTTTCGTACAATAGCGCCGGGAGAGGGTGCAGGTCTTTCACTTGAGTGGTTTTCACTTATTATAGCCCCCTTTTTTTAAAGTTTCAAGTGTAACCGATACCAGTGTTCGGGTTTCGTTTACACCGGAAGTTGGCCAATGTTGCGGTGCATGCATGTAAGGAGGAGCTGGAAAACTGATCCCGTTCTCGAAGACTCTAAAATATAGTTCACAGCGTAATTGACCCTTTCGGCGACGAGTAGGAAAAGTGTTTTTTTTTATATTTCTCAAGCTTAGGATCGGTTTCAGGCGATCGCTCTGTAATCGATTGAAATATATTAAAAAATCGTTTTGTCTCTTTATTAATTTTCAGGGGAATCAATATTTTGAAATGATAAACAATATGTAATTTTAATTTATTTTTTAAAAATGTAGTTTTCAATTATTGTAAAAACATTAAGCATTGGAAACATAAGCTTCATTTTTGTCTAGATTTTTTACTGATTTTTTCGGCCCAAACTGTAAAATCCAAATTTGATCTTCACTTTCGCTAAATCTCCCACGGTTCTGCTACAACTGTTTGCCTTGCGCTTAACAGCAACTTACCTACTCGAAGATTTCAACAAACCCATAGCATTGCGCCGATGAGGGGCAGAGCATTTTATGCTTATTTTCACGACCACTCACACTCTCGACATCATCCGGGGCGTGGGTTGTTCTTGCGTTTCGCCCTTTTGCCCATTCTCTCCCCCAACGGCAAAGAGGCCCGAGCTGTGGCAAACAGTTTCCCACTCAAAATGCATTTTCTTCGTACTCGAGGGAACGCGTGGGGGTTCGATGTGTCGGTTCACTACGTTAAAATGAAGGAGATTTACCTTTCGAACGACTTTCGTCACAGTTTATCGGTCACTACGGAGGAGGAGGAGATGGAGCAAAGCTAGAGCAACCGTTCCGCAACCCTTCCTGTACGCCTTCAAAAGTCCTGTCCGATCCGTCAGGTGTGTGCCTGGATCGAATCGGATCGAAGCAGACAGACTTCAACACTGCGACTCCGAGTGGTGATGTTTTTGTGAGTCGAGCAACTAATTTCCACCCAATCAAAAGCGAAATAACCTCTTTTCCCTTTCGGAACGCATCAATCGCCCGCAGGTGTTGTTTTGCCCGGGCTGGCAGAAACCCATCTGCTGGAGAGTGTTCGAGAGACAGAGAGAAAGAGAGAGAGAGAGAGAGAGAGAGAGAGAGCCAGAGCAACGTGGCAATGACAGGTTCAAGTGGGACTGCTCACATTTCGCCAGCGATTTGTGCCCACTTCATCATCATCCCGGATGGTCTCACGTGTGCATACGAAGGGACAGCGGGGAAGGGCGTTCCGGAGTTGACATGCACATAAATATGCATCGTTGGCAGGAAATTAATCCGTCTGCCGGTGCCTGAAAGTGTCCAAAAAGATTTGGTGCTGTGCAGCAGCGCAGTAAGGCCGCCGCAAGGAGGATGGAATTTTAATCGATTCCCGCGTTCTGGATGCAAGAATGCCTCAAATTAAATGCCTCTCCTGGCATCACCGACCGGGATCTGGGCAGTTGGTCAACATTCGACCATTCGGGGAAAGAGATTTAGATTGCGAAGAAGGAAGGTCCTCCCAATTAACAGCACCGTGAGTGCGCGTCTTTTTCCCGACGCTCATCGCAATTCCTTCGGGGCATGTCTTACGCCTTGCGTGTCACTACGGGCAGGAAAGGTTGCGATGGGTACGATATTTTTATTTAACACACACACACACACATACACTCGTACACCCTCCGGCAGCATCTTTCATGCGATTATTTGCATTTGCAGCTTAACGCATTTCTTCGATCTCCTCGCGCTTAATTGCTTTCGAAAGGTTCACGAGGTTTGTGGGATTTGTACGGACAGGCAGGCAGGCAGACGTGTACAGCGAGGTTATGCATTTTTAATCACCATTCTCTTTCGATATCAATTCCGTTTTTTTTTTTTCGGGGCGGGGAGGATTTTGTTTGTTTTCTTGTCGCGCTTGGAACGAAGACTTTATTGCGGTTGTCTCAAACGCCTTGCAGTTCCACGCCCACGACCAATCATGAGGTGGGCCGCACTTTATTGAAAGTTTTATGCTTTTTCGATGGGTTTTATCCTCGTGCTGAGTGTTTGGTCTTGTGCGTTGGATGAATTTATGGGGGGCTTTCGAGTGCTTAAAATTCAGTTTGAAAAAAGCAGGAAATGAGGTTCGGGAATGGAAATCCAGAGAAAAGTATTTAAATTGTTCGAAAAATCATTAAAATGATATTTTTCGTTATCACAAATATTTTTCTTGAATAAAAACAAAACGATTAAGCAGAAATTATCTTCATTTTAATTTTTGCAACCTGAACTGAATGCCGCCATCTCTTTCGAACGATCTTTGTTTAAATTTTAAAGCAGCAGCTGGAACTTGTTGTAGCAAAAATCCTACGAAAAAATAATCTTTTAAAATGGAAAGGGAAGTTTACCACACACACACACCTTCCCGAATGCGCGTGTTGTTTTCAAGTTCGATCGAGCATGGAAACGCTCCCATCCGATAGCGATCGCAACCGCTGCCCAGCTTAATGACCGATGCAAGACTTATCGTCCGGCACAGCCCGAACAAAACGGTACACTAAACGGCGACACTAATGTAAAACTATTTTATGGCTGTTTTGCTTCCAGATGATCGGCTCTTAATGAACCAGCGAGCGAGAACCGGGACTGGGCAATCATAAAAATAATCGTGTGGCTCGATAACGCTTCGTCGGTACGCTTCCCCATCCCATCCCCCTGGGGGGGACGAAGCATTTTTTTGCGCGGTGACTCCGGTGATAAAGAAAAAAGACACAACACGACAGGTAAGTAAGCGCGGGATAATATTTATTGCCAGCTTGCCTGCCCCCAGCCCCCTTCCCACGGCCGTCGGGCAAACGAAATCCATCGCGCGGATAATCCCATAAAACAAACCTCACCCTCATTTCGTACGCGCTCGCCATCGATGCCTCCTTCGATGCGACATCTCCGACGAACGGAGCGGCGAGCGACGGGGAAGAAAGAGAGTTCGTCGTTTTTTTTTGCGCAAAGAATGCGAGCCCACGGTCGAGCCCTTTCTATCTGGCAAATATCGGAACGATTTGTTTGACCAAACGGAGCGCGCCTCCATTCACCTGAAGAAGCAAATCTTTCGAGCGGAGCGGAAAAGTAAATACACAGAATAATAATAAAAAATTATCCCCATTTTCGAGCGCATGCATGTGTGTGTGTGTGCATATTCGCGGAGAATGCATGTTTCGCACCGGGCTCGACCACCCGTTCGGCGTCGGGACCATCGGCATCTCGTTCGGTTTGCTTGTTGAGGGTTTTGTTCTTATTTTGTTGCCGCACCAGCGACATGAACGGCGGTCCGTGGAATTTGTGCCTCCAAAAACCAATCCCATCCCCTACCCCCGCCCTTTCTGGAGGTGGGCGCCCGTAATGGCGTTTCTTAGTACACGCGCGCTCGATCGATCGCTTCCCGGTAGTAAGGACACGGTTTAGTGCGCGCATGTAGCATTGATTTTGCTGTTTCCTCCTGCCCCGCGCAGAAAAAGAACGACGTCGTCCTTGTGTGTGTGCGCGAGCGCGCGCGAGAAAGATCACTTGCCCGCGATCTGGTGGCGGCGATAAGCGGCTTTGCTCACCAGAGTCGCCCCTTCGGTCGGGCAAAAGATCTTGGGCATTGGCCAGTGCGATTGGAAGAGGGAAACGGCAGATTTTGTGTTCGATTGCGTTCGATCGATGCACGCGAGTGCATGCGTAAATTGATTACGCCGTATTATTTATTTAGCGGTTCGCTTAACGGGTGACCTGCAGTTTGCTCTCCTGCGCTGCGTGCTGTTCCGGGGTTGTGGTTGGACATTAAGCGTACGTGGTGGGGGATTTATGTGCAGCCGATGTGGCAAGCTTGGGAAGCACTGGGTGCGAGCGCTGGGAAAGGCAGTCACGTTCTTGGGCTGGAATAATCAGTGTGCACATCATGTCTTGTCTATTGTACTATTTGCAAACATAAAGTAAATGATTATTACGTCTCCAAAACAAAAGGCTGGTTTGCAATGATCAACATTGTTGCAAAGAATGTTTTGCTGCTAATTCTTGCCGGGGAGGAGAATCTTTGGGTTGAGATAATAATGCCAATATTATGCATAATCGAACGTATAATTTAGGTCTACATCTAGAATATTTTTAATTTGGGTGTTTTTTTAATAAAAAAAATCTGGATGATAGACCTTAATAGACCTTAATTGTACTTAAAACACCTCTAAAATTGCATCTCAACTCGCAATTAAACTTTAATTACTAATTTTTTTCTTCTCAAATTCATAGAGCTCAACTGAATGACGAAAAGACAAGTAGTCAAAATGTAACATTTTTTCCTAATGAAGAATTTTGTGTTTTCAATCGCTCGCTTCAATATCTTTCCCTCCGAACATCGCTTTCTCTTTCTTTCTCTCCCCGCATACACTCGCATCCGGTTAGCCCGGTGTGGGCAAAAGTATTTGAAAACTACCTTTATTCGCACATTCCAGCCATCGCTGCAAGCCAGTTTGTTTGTCTGGTCGTCGCGTTTCGGTGAGACAATCCACTTGGTGCGAAGTTGATGACACAGTGCGCGTTTGATTGCCCCGTTTGAGCCGTTTATGGCGGGCGGTGTCGCTTCCACCGGATGGAGACTCCCATCGAAAGTGTCAAAAGAGCCCTTAATACGACGACGGCCTGTTGCCGGTACTGTCAGTGCGCAGGCCAGCCCCAGGCTGCAACTGACACAGCCTGTCAATCAGCCGGAACGCGTTCCGCATTGTTGACGGGACGGTTTTTTTTTTTGGGATGGAACTCTATCGGAAGTTGATAAGCGTATGGATTGATGGTGGTGGTAGAGAGGTATTTTTTTATTTAAAATAATCACCTATCACTGCACTGACTGATTCACACGACGCAAAGCGAGATGCAGAAAGAATCTAAATGAACCAGTTTGTCACAGCGAGAGACTTGCCCGCAGAACAAAAGTCTCGAAACTTTTCCCCTGGAACTGGTCGTTCGGGTCCGTCACGACGAGCCTGTGTACGGTGCAGACCACGGCCGGGCTGAAGGCATCCAGCACGTTCGACATTATCAACCCACCAAGATCTGAAAGCAATTCATCTTATACGAAAAAACCCAAACCCAAGGACCCCGGCATGGGTTCTGACGGTCGCGGATACGGATAAATCACGCCCGCGGACGATGGGGGAGATGGGGGGAGAGGGGAAGAAAAACACACGGCCAAAGGTGTTCACGTACTGCAGGTTGCAGTTGCGCAGGAGGGCTTTGCTCCGCATCCGCGGGGATGATTAAAACATTTTTGCATCGCAAACCGTGTGCCCTCGCTCCGTTGGAAGCCATTGTCAAGATTTTCGCGATGTTTCAGCGGGGTTTTCTTCTTCCCCGGGTGCATGGTTCGTGTCCACCGCAGCTTTTTCTGGAAGCCACCCTCCTCCGATGGCCTCCTGCGAGTGGAATGTGCACGGCTTTCTCGATCTCGGTTGGTATTTTTATACTGCGACGCAACGGACGACCATTCGCTCCATCGACAGCAAACCGGTTGCACAAAACTCCTTAATCGCGCCTGGGGACTGTGGACTGTCGGAGGATCAGTGGGGTCGGATTGATCTGACCGCGGCGCTACACCCTGTTCTGCATTCTCCCTCTCGCTCTGTTGCTCTCTTTCTTGCTCAGTCACTCAGCAGTGCTGCGAGGTTAATCTGACGGAGGCCCCCCGGGACACTTACCGATGACGATTGACATTCCGTTCCAAGGTTCATTCGGCGAAAAAAGTGCTATCATTACAGTGCGTTACGTTCGTTTAGGGTCATTTCAATTATTACGAACGTTGTTACACTTTCCAGTGGAGAAAAGTGCATAAGAGTCATTCGTTTCTCAGAAGTATCCCATTGAAATTAAACCTCGAATAGTTTCCAGTATGATTTCAACAATTTGAATCGCTTCGATCGGCCTCCAAGCAC
This sequence comes from Anopheles farauti, assembly GCA_000473445.2. Taxonomy (NCBI): domain Eukaryota; kingdom Metazoa; phylum Arthropoda; class Insecta; order Diptera; family Culicidae; genus Anopheles; species Anopheles farauti. Next base: position 2,914,350 of record KI915040.1, on the reverse strand, counting down.
TGTAATAACAAACGTTCTCGAAAACCAACTCCAAGGAAGCTGCTTCAAAGCTTGGTTCCATTTTTATATTGAACGTCTTACGCGCTGTTCTTCGCTTAATGTCTTTTTCTGGTTCGCGAGGCTGCGCTTTGCCAATTTATGCTCATTTCCCATCGAACCAGGGCAGGCAAGGACACAGTGTGGGAGAGAGAATGCAAAACAACGAGTACAAAAAAAAATAAGACAACAAGGCATGTTATGGAAATCGGATCTTGTCTTAGAGATTACGGAGAACACCGGCACACCGGCGATATATCGGTGCGGTGGGGAAAGTTCGCATTCTCAGGCGCGAGTGCGATTCCGGGAGTGAAGCTTCACCGGACACATTTAATCGGGCCCGGTGATTCGAACGACGCGCAAGCGAGGGAAGCAAATTTGGATTTAATTTCGACAATAATTCTTTCCGCGTGGTTTTTTTTTTTCATTTTCCTCTTCGGAGTTGCCCGTTTGGAAAGAAGTGGTGTGGTTTTGGGAGTTGCAGGAGATGCCGGCTCGGTGGTTGTCAATTTATTTTGATTTATCATGAAATTAAGAACAAACTTCCTCGTCGCTGATGGAGTGTCGCGTCCCTTTTTTATGCCGCCCAGGACCTCCGGACCAGCCGGCCGTGTGGTGAATGTCGGCTGAGTGGCAGGCGCTGTCAGTAGGGTCCGATAAATCCTGCTCGTTAAATTCCTTCCCCCTTCCGCTCCTCACTCCAATGGGACCGAAAAGTTTGGAGCTATCAAAATTAAATATATCTCAGGAAAATTTTGAAAAAAAAAAATGAAAACGATCCGGACGCAAAGAATCTGACATGCAGGATCGTGGGAATTTGTCATCGGAGAAGCCCGGACACGATGAAGCACATTCATCAAAGGGGCATCATCGCTGGCGGGATGTTGGGGCCGTGCCGCCAACTGGGCGGGTAAGAATCTCAAGAAAATTGTCAAGTAACTGAACGATAATTCATTTCCCACTGCCACGCCGCGTTTGGCCGACCGAACGAACGGAATGTTAATTTGCACGCGCGATTCTATGCCCACGCCACTTGTGCGGAAAAGAAAGTTTGTGCGCCAGCAAATGGGACGGAAAAGTTTACCCCCGAGATGGTCCGGAATGCCCTTTAGGGTGGGAAATGGGGGGAGAAGCCAATGAAATTGGATAAGAAGCGACCGGTGCGAGCCGTGCATGCGAGTTTTGTAATGAAGATGGATGAGAAAATTGGTGCACATGAGATTGGGTGGGCCGGAAAGTTTTGTGGTAGGATTTTACATTTCCAATCCAGTTGTAAAAAGGTCTATAGAATGCGCTTTCAATATGAATAGAATGTAGGATTTTGAGCTCTTAAACCCCGAAGTCCATCCAAATTTCCATGATCTTGGTCATCTTCCAATGGGACCATCATAATCTCGATTTTACAATTTGTTAGAAACTTTCCTACCCACCCAACACATCCCAGCAGGCGATCGCTTAAAGTGCCGTTGTTGACCGTGCGGCGTTTTAAACATTTTGGCCTTGCACCTTGCTTCACATCCTGCGGAAATGCTCTTCTTGCGGCGTGTGGAAATTCAATCTTGACCGCTTTCCGCTGGAGTGCCGTGGTCCTCCGGGTCATGTTCGCTGCTCGTTCTCGTTTCCACGAAAGCCCTTCACCTCGTTTAGACAAGTGTTTAGGGGCAAGGGTGTGAGCGTCGATGAGCGAAGAAGTGTTAGGGGCGACACAACAAAAAAACCGAACCAGAACGGTGGGAAGGTGGATGCAACCTGGTAACTGACCCCATTGCGCCCGGTGGTGGCTGCACACGCGGAGCATGAGAAGGCATAAATCTGGTGCAGACGAGAAGCCCACCGCTCCCGGGGGAGAAGGGCATGCAGTCACCCTCTCAGCCAGGTTTGCGGCCAACATTTCGACGCCATGAATCAGCCACGAACTTTTAGCAGCCACTGGATTAGACGGACGGACGAGAGCATTGTGAGCACGGTGGATCGGTCGATTGGGTTGCAGATTCGAATGCGAATTCCATTATCTCCCGTGTAAGTGAGTAAGCCCGGTCAGTGGTTGCAACCAGTTGCCGGAAGGAATGTTGCACCCGGATCGAGTTTTGCCTTTCGAACGGGAACCCTTTTTGACGCACCACAAAAAAATGCCGAGCGTTTTGTGCTGCGGCTTGCAGAATCGAACACAAAAACCGGACAAACTGAGGGCCGAAAGGGATGAATGGTCGCTTTCGGTTGTGGATTGAACAAACAAAAAAAAAATATATTCAGGGAAGTAAAGTTAAAAAAAACACCACCACCTGAAGCCCACGAAAACGGGGAAGTTATCTCGCGCTCAGAACGACTAGCGCACGGTCGGAGCAGGCGTCCATGTCGCATTGCGCTTAGGTTGTAGTGTTGTAGTGGTGGGTCGTTTTACTATGGAGAGATTTTTATTCATCCCCATCATCAATGCACCAATGGAGACTGCTAAATCTTTACTGCTGGTGATCCATCGTAAAGAGCGCAATTTTTGGTCTGTTAGCGCCTAAAAGTATGCAATTTGTTGGAAGTTCGAGGACTTTTAAGCAAGTCCTCAATTGAATATAACAAAAAACATTGCTCCTGGATTGAAGTGATTAATCATGTGAAACTCCCAAAACATTCAATTTGTCTTGAGGAATTTGAATGCTTTCTCTTGCCATACACATCGGAGACTTTCAATTTATAATACTGAAATGCGTCATCGGAGTCAATAACACCTCCTGTCCACTATCATAATTTATTGTGTTTAATTATTCTACCATTTGTTGACAGGCAGTTTTCCATTATCATTGTTTGCAAATCGTTCACACCGATAGCGCATTGTGCCTATCTTCATGCAAAAGCAACCCCTTAGGCGCCACCGAAAGCCACTATCGTCCATCGTCCGCTCGAGGAATTCCCCAGCAATCGGGGCAAATTTTGGGCGCCAAAATTCTCAATTCCCATTCCCGTGCCGGTGGTTTTGATTTTGTTAATTTGATTTCATTCTTCGGTCTTCGGTCTTCATCATTCGCTGTCATTTATCGAACACCCGGATCCTCTTCCCCTTTCCCCGCACCACCGCCTGTTGCTCATGGGCGAATGATTTCCTTCGCGACAAGTGGTTCCGTTCGCGGGAGGAAACGAATAACAACTACAACAACAAAAAAAAGGGTCATAAAACACTTGCCTCTCCACGCGGCCGAACATTCCGACGCAACAGGTTGCTGTGGCTCGGCAACGGAGCATGCTTAGCGCAAATAAAAAGGACCAGCACAGAAGATTCAAAATGTTGGAAATAGAAGAACAAAAAAAAACAACATCCTCATCGACATCGAAGAACCTCAAACCCCCAAAACGCGCGAGATGTGCCCAATCGATTTGCATAAATAAATATTGTAATTTAAATTTTATCAATTTATTATTCCTTCCTTCCTTCGGTGCGGCCTCGCGTTCCTTTCCACCGTCTATTTCGGCCGTCGATGCTACGGCGTTTTGAGTTCTTTTTCGGCCTCAGTCTAATATAACGTCCCATTCCCTCCTCGCCTTCCCCTTGACATGGACGATTCGCGTTTGTCATTTGGTCCGCAGTCACCAAAGCAGGGGAGGAGAAGGTCCATTATCGATTCGGTGGAGTGAAAAAATGGCCACCTGAAACACGATTAGTCACACAAGCCGACCAGATACCGCAGAACCGCAGAACACTGGTGCTTCTCACGCTCTTTGTCGCCTGTCGACGGGGCTGACTCACTTGGGCCACCGATGTCTTGCAGATATCTTGGCGATCGTCTGTATTTTTTTTTTTTATACATATATATTGCAACCGACGTTTGATGAGAGCTGCACCTAAATTAGGCTCCTCACCGGTTGTGGTTTGAGTTGAGTTTTTGAAGTATGTGGTTGTTTTTTTTTGCTTTTCTTGCTGATTACTGCTGTCCACTCGGTGTACCCAATCCAGTTTCGGGTAGGTTTCGTTTTTAACTTCATCCGTTTTTTTGCTCTTATATGTTTGTGCAAACCATCAGTTGACGGATTCCTAACCAGCCAGCTCCACCATCGGGCATCGAGTTTCTTCTCATTTATTATCAATTTTTTGTTTGCTGCTTTGTGCGCGAACGCCAATCGCTTTATTCAACGATCGGTGAGCGTGGCGTTTGGGATGAATATTATAAGCTACGGGAGAAAAACAACCATCACCACACGAAAACGATCAAGTGATCATTACTTAAGCGTTATTTTTTTTGTGTCGTTGTTTTAAATCTCCTCATTCAGGATTTTTTTTCTGTTGAATTGTTTGTTCCATGCGATCCTTGAGCGTAACCGAGCTATATTTAATGTTTTTTTATGTGTAAGGACACACTAGATCTTCCTCTCATCTGCCTCCCCGTGCGTCTGTTCCCAATGCGTGAAAAAATGGTCTACACCGCAACAGTTAGGCGAAGCGAAAATAATCATCTGCGCTTTGTGTGAAGAGAAGAACAAAATCAATTAACATTCCGTGAGAATGCCAATGAATTGCTGCTAATGATGGTTAGCAGGATCAGGGGCTCGGCTCTGATCGGCAGCGGGTGGGGATGGGGAAGAGTTTATGTTTTTATGATTATTTCCATCCATCCATCCGCGTTCATTCTCGATCGACCCCTTATCGCTCGATCGCTCCGATATTCTGCTCGGTGTAAGGATACACGTGCCTTGTGCCTTTTTTTCTTCAGTTTGTGCCTTTCTCGTTGGTTCTCGAATTGGGAGCTTTATCGTGTAGGAAGCCGCTTGTATGGTTTCTTCACCACAACCGCACCACAACGCTACCGGACGAGCGGCCGGGAGTGGCCTGTTTACTGATCTGAAAATCTGATCCCAGCGACCCGGTTTGATTAGATTGGACGTTGTTAGAATGATTAATTCGCGTCCCGTGCGCCCGGAGGGGAACCGAGTCGGCATGAGGCTCAAATTGGATTGCAGACATTTGGGGACTCGTGGCTGGATGATTGACCGTAAGCGCAGCCACTAATTCGTAAGGGGAGGATTTTTTACAACGCGAATGCTTCGTGGCCCACCTGTGAAGAATGGTGGGTCGAAATCGAGAATTTGGGGTTGAAAAATGTTTAGCGAAACTGATCGAATATCTTTTTTTGCATCTATTTTGTTTGATTGGAGGTATATTTTTGTATTTCGCATTTTTTATGCTTCAGAAAAAGAATAATTTTTACAGATTTGTCCTATCCTAATACCTTCGCCAACATTCTTGCACAGGAAATTTTCAGCCCCAAAATCTGCGCTTTTATCCCGGCCTACTTTGATTGCAGGCCAATAAAAAGAACCTATAAAAAGCGTTTGCGGAACGTGTTCGTGCGTCACTGCTTCTCGTCTGCGGGTAATGATGACGGTGACGCCGTGGTGAAGCTGTGTGGATGGATTCTCCCTCACGGTGCCGCAAAAAAAAATGCACACCATAATTACCGACCGTGGCGTGCCTTTTACGGGCGGATTATGAGGCGTAAAATGAAGCGAGCCGCACGCCGAATCGCTGCAGATTTGTCATCCTTTCCGCATTTCTTCGGGCGGCAGATGGGAAGATCGGTTGGGAGCTCGGGTTCGGCAATGCACGGGACGAAGGGAGGAACCCGATTTTTCATCATGGCGCGCGAGCGTCGGTGCCTGGCGGAAAGATGAATCATTGTGCTCCATTGGGTCCGGGAATGGGTCAGCTAATGGTTCGTGTCTAATGCGATCGCTTTAAGTTGTGCCTTTCCGGGACCTGGAGGCAACAATTGTCGCGCACTGAATATGTGGCGATCTTGTGGAGTGCGAACCCATTTCGGAAAAGTTACGGACAATGCGTCAAATGCCATGTTGTTTCGTGGAACGATGAGGTTACAGTAGGTTGCATATGGTTAAGTACATTGTGTGATTTGAACTGCCAAGTCTTTTAATTTTTTTTTTTCAATGTTCTTAGCCTTAACGGAAGAACTAAATTAATTATCGATGTTATTCGTCGGAAATATTGCATACTGTAAGGCGTAAAAGGTACAAATGAGTCTAAAAGGTTTTAAAATGCATCAAACGAATCGTTTTAATGTCTGATTTACGTATTAATATCGTTTGGAGTGTTTTAATAAAACCATGTTTGCAGTGGGAGCTACTCAAAATTAATATTTGTATATTGCAATTTAACTACATATTCTTAACCAACTACGAACCCCTGTACTGTCCTCTTTGACCACAACCTCCACTAAGCTAAGGTACCATACCTAAGTAAGGGCACCAGGGCTCAATCAAACCATTCCTGGCACGCCATCCACCCATCACCGAACCCATTCCTTCCCCCGAGGGCAGCATTCCATGGCGATGATAAATTTAAAGAAGGTTAAAATGTGCAGTAATTAAACTTTCGATACGGTCGCCTCGAATACCAGGCCCAGCTCGTACCCGCGCTCCGTACATCATTAAGATTGATTAAACACGTTCACGCGCCGCCCAAGTGCGCTGGACCTCCCTCCCGGGGGTGATCAATGTTATGGAGGCTCTTTTTTTGGGCAATTGGCAATCGCTCATCGATGCCGCGTGAAGAAGGGAACCGAAAATTGTTGATTGATTTCTACCATTAACTTTAGCACCGTATTAACCTCATCGCGGTCGGTCATCCCGCATGCGTGGGTCGATGGTGGGCGAACCATGTGAGATCAGCTCGTTCGCCGATCGAAGTCCGTGAGACCGAGCTGGTACCGAATTATGAAGCTGTTCTGGAGTGATATGCTGTAAACGATAGCGTCTCGGCACCTGCTCGAACACCAATCACCTTTAAAAATGCTTCCGAAAGCATAATTTATGCGCGTTTCCGATTATTTTTTTTTTTTCAATCCTGAGCACCTGCCCTTGTCGGTTTAGAAAACACATTACCAAACCCGATCGTTCAAAGCAACTCAACTTTCAACCCATATCGTATCCTCGCTTCCCAGCAATAAGATACGGCCAATTTATTCACTCCACCTCACGCGCGGAGACAGGCTTGGATCCACAAAGCAACCCTTCAACGCAGACCCGTCCACCGTCTCTCCGTCAGAAAATCGCACAAACGGTGTCGCCAACGTCGGCGGGCGCCATCGGTCGTTAATCTAAAATTAAAATAATTCGAAACCCATTTCACACCGCGCACCGGCCAGCGGAGTGGACATGAATCAGACAAAAATCACAATCTTTTAACGGTCCGCCCTTTGCGGAGGGTTTGTCGGGACGTTTTTGAAGTGCGGAGAGCACACAAAATAAAAAATTTAAGAAAAAACACACACACACACACACGCACAAGCCCCGGAACATCATTGACGAGATTGTGGTTTATGGTTTTCAAAACATTGTCGTAAAGTTATGTTCTCGCTTTCTCGCAGTCTGCGCGCCTTTTCTCGGAGCCGCCCTCTGATGATAGTGGTGGGTTTTCGTTTTCAGTTCGTTTACATCCTACTCGATCCGGTAAAATTGAGGACGAGTGAAGCAAGCGGCTTTGGATTCTAGGCTAGAAATATAGGCGTTTTTTGTATTCTTCTTCGGTTCTCTCTCTCTACTGATCGGTTCGAGCCGGGCATATGTGTACGAGAAGAGAATCGCTTTGCTACAGATTATTGCTTTATAAACATTCTTCCATAAATTTTACAACCCTCACCGCCCGTATCATAAACCATTTCGTTCTTGCCTTTTTCTCGACACGGAATGTCGACCTTATTTGTCCGATGCAATATAAAGTAATTGATAAGAGGGTTGTCGAATGATTGATTAATTTAAAAAGAACGTTATCATCTCCATTCGTCATTCGAGGGCCGGTGGGTTTTTTTTCCAAATAATTAATTCTATTCATCGTTCAACCGACTCGAGACCTCTGTTTACACGCGATACTATATCAGAGACACCTGTTTTCCCGATCTACTGTCGTTCCCCTCACCAATTCCTCTGCCATTCAATCAATCAAAACACCCCATCAAATCAGGAAAACTATCAAACGATCCTCATTGAGCGCAATCTCGGTCCGTAATTATCATTGCTCGTTGGCAGTGAAATCACCTCAAGCTTCTCCACAACTGCCCCGTTTTACTACGCCCCGAACACATCATTCATCGATCACAATCAATTAAGCTGCGGCTCGGGGAGGGGGTTTGTGTAATCAAACCATATTTCTTGAGCGATAAACATAAGCACACCACCGCGCGGGGAACGGGCCGTGTTTGTTTATTTAAAGACCACGAGCAGGGTGGAAAGACGACCGTTGCGTTACCCAGATGTTGATCAAACACACGCACTTGATCTTCGGCAGTGCGTTCGGTGGAAATTTGCTTACTTTCTCACGCCCCACCGAGCAACCGGAAGGAAGAGAACCGTATCGTTGGTGCCTCTAATTTATGACCCGAAGATCGAGATCAGTGTTTGAGTGGTTGATGTGGTGGAAGATAAATTGTGCTCGATTAAACAAACTCCCTATGTAGCTGGTTAGGTAATCACAATCGCAGAACAAATATATGACATCCGTCAACAGTGCGAGAGTTCGAGTTTTATAGGAAGTTTTTTTTTCCAAGAATTTCTTCAACCGATAACTCAGCAGCACGCCGGAGCTGTCCCGAAAGTGATCGTGTTGGCGCGTCTCCTGGTGCGATTAAACCATCGGCCTTTTCCTTTCTCGCTTTCCTTACCCCTTTTTTTTGGAAAAGGTCGATCGAAAACAAATAAAGAAATCTAGGAACTGGAGCAGCTAGCGGCGGCCAAGTTCTGGCAAGATTAATTGCTCCCGCCCTAATCGTCGAGCTCGTCCACAACGCCAAGACACTGCGCCTGTCAGTGCCGGTTTGGGTCGTTTGGTAGCGAACGTTGCGCTGGCAGCACCAGCCTCGGCAGCTCCGGAAATCTAACAGCTCATCAACGCCTTGCGCCTGACAGGCCCTCGCGGAGTCTGGAATCCCGTGACGATGTGATTAATCTATCATCAATCACGGTCCCGAAACGCGCCAGAAACGGACGCCGTCGAGGACGCCAACCCGTCCACCGGGAGAACGTCAATGTTCGATTAGGGAATTTGGTATTGGGAGTTGTTAGACTTTGTTCGTTCCACGATAGATGCTATCTGCAAAGTTTATAAACTGCATCGTAATGATTGACGGCAGGGTTTGTGTAATCGAGATCTCCGAAGATCGTTTGTAGCTAAACACGAGATGATATTGAAGATGGACCAATCCGTTCATGTGTCGTTCGGTGAAACTGCAAGATATCATCCAATCTTTTATGGAAAAAGGTCCGGAAGATACTTCTATGAACTCTTTATATGAAACCTTTTCGATTGCAATGTTGGTAACTATACTTCGATCAAGGTAGAAACCTTAGGAAGTCTCAACAGGGAGTGTTTCCTGTCGGATTGAGGTTATCTCTCACTCTATCTCTCTCTCTCTCTCCAACCGCAACTGTTATAAGAAAGTGGACGTCACTTAATCCCTTGCTGCCGGATGTTTTCTCAATGTGCATCCATAAAACATCAATATTGCATCGCGAATAATTTCGTCCCCTCCATGGTCCCATAATTGTTATATGTTTCATATCCTACAGTCAATTCGAAGCATTATACAATTGTTCTCTTTTTTCCTTTTTCAGCTGATATGCTCTAAACGTGCCGTAAAACAATCGAAAACAATGTGTTCCGCAAACGATCGACTCAGCGAAGCAGACCCTACTCCAGCTACCAACGCCTCATCCACAATGGAGCGGAACGAGAGAGAGCGTCCTCGCAATCATCGCCACCGTCATCCCGCCAACGTTCGGCAAACGTCCTCCTGTCAGAATCAATCACAGCAACCAGCACACTGTCGGCATAGTAGTAGTCGGTTGTCAACGCAACGGATATCGTACTGCCTCCTGGTGGTGCTCTGTTTCGTACTGAACGCGGTGACCGGTTCGCCGCAATCCTCCTACTCGCATCATTCACATCACCATCACGGCCATCACGGGCATGCGGGGACCGCGGCGACGTCTGGCCAACATTCGCATCACCCACCCGGTGCCAGCGCATCCCATTCGCCACACACGTCGGCATCCGCAAGATCCAGTGGAGGAGGTGCGGCCGGTTCCAGTGGGCTCGGGGTGTACATGAACCGCTCGCCGGAATCGACGATCGCACCCGCCGACGATGAGGTGCTGTTCGAGTGCGAACTGAATCTCCTGCCGGAGAAGCTGAAGTGGCGGTTTCGGGCTCAAGGAGCTCCCGGACAGCGGAAGGACTACGTTGACATCGAGAAGAGCGTAAGTGTTACGAGTTGCGATGAGTGGTTGAAATGAGGAAGTTGACAACGCTTTCTTTCGTTTTTTTTTACAGCAACCCGGTTTCAATGTGAGCGTGGTCGACAGTAGGTACAAACTGCGCGTCTCGGTGAGTGAAGCGACGATAGGAGAGTATCAGTGTGTGGCATGGTTTGGCGCGTCTGCGATTGCCTCCATACCGGCACGGTTAACGCTAGCGACGATTGGGCTCGAGGCGGACGGTGGCGTCCCGGGAAGGCACGATCGCGTCCCGACCACGATGCGTCGCATTCAGCCGCAGCAGCATTTCAAGGTGTTCCCCGGCAACAGTATTATCATCGACTGCGGTGAGATCGTCTCGAATCCACCACCAATATGGAGCTACTACAAGTAAGTGAGTTAGCTCATGTTTTGGAGACTTGGAACCTAAGACGTATCTTTCCATTGCCCACAGGGACGGCATAACGATCTATCCGAACGTGACGCAGCTGCAAACGGGTCGACGGCTTATACTGGCTTCGCTAACGCAACGTGACTCCGGCACGTACTGGTGCTCCGCCGTTAACTCCATCACCGGAAGTGAGGTTATCTTACCCCAGCGGACGACCGTCACGGTCGACTACGTACCGCGAACGGCACCGCGTGCCTTCACCCAACCGCAGAACGTGTCCGTCCTTCCCGGCGACACGGCGCTGCTCGAGTGTCCCGGCGTTGGCAATCCCGTGCCGGTGCCGGCGTGGACACGGGCCAACGGTATTCCGCTGAATGCGCGCGCCCGCATCCAAGACTACGGTCTGCAGCTGTCCAATGTGCACCCGGAAGACGAAGGGCAGTACCTGTGCCGGCTGCAGAATGGGATCGATCCACCGCTGATGCATTCGGTGTGGTTAACCGTGCTCGTGCCGCCCACTATCGTTGCCCCACCACGTTCCACACTGACGAACGAAAGCGACAGCTTGGAGCTGGAGTGTATAGCACGCGGATCGCCCCATCCCGACATCTACTGGATGATAAACGGCGACTACACCACATGGGACAGTCTGATCCGCACGAACGGTACGCGGCTCGTGATTCAGTCGGTCGAAAAGCGACACGCCGGTATCGTGCAGTGTTTCGCCCGCAACACGGTCGGTGAGGCGAGCGAGGGAAACCTGCTGCAAGTCATCCCGAAACAGATCCCGGGCGGCGTCGGTACGATCCCGCTCGGTTCCGTCCCGTCCGGTACGAAGGTCGGTGAACATGCGCCCAAGCGGAAAGGCGGCAAGAAACACAAAAACCGTAAGTATGGCGCTCGGACTCCCGGGAGCAGTCCCGGTTTGGGTTGCGGTGGAGGATTTATTACTACGTTAATTTGCCGGATCAGGTCGATCCAGGGTTTGCTTTCTGCGTCCAAAGGTGGGAACTTTTCTCGACGGGGAGGTCCTCGGTTTAGTCCGCTCCAGAGCGGTTCGGAGGCCGTGCGACAGTTGCGTGCGATCGATATCTCGAAGCTACCCTCCGTCGGCTCCACGCGATCAAATTCGTTCATGATGAGCTTGAACTTCGTGTCGGGGATGGTGCTGCTGATCTGGTCAAATATTCGTTGAGCCATCTGTCTGTAGATGGGACACTTGAGGCAGTGTTCGATGCGTACGATAGCGAGCGTTTCATCGAAATGTTTGTCGTCACAGTAGACGAGGTTCGGATCGATGACTTTCTTTTTCGATTTACCCTTCTTGCTCTTCGGTTTGGACATTGTGTACAGAGTTATTGGAATTTGAATTTGTTCTATGATTCAGATGAAAAGTTGGAACATGTTTTGTATAATGCGGTTACTAGGTTTTTGAGGTTTTTGGTTATTGTTGCTATGGTTTCCTTCCAGACGTAAATGTTAGTGGTTAAGATTTTTATTTGAATTCTAACGCGTGCTTTGCTTCTTCCTTCCAGTGGTCATGATTCCCCCCTCGCGTCCCAACATCACCCGGCTGTCGGACGAGTCGGTAATGGTACGCTGGTCCGTACCATCCAGCGATGGGCTGCCGATTCAATTCTTCAAGGTCCAGTACCGAATGCTGGGCGACCCATCCAAGAACATCGCCCGCACTCAGTGGATGACGGAGAACGAAGACATCCCACCGTACACGCGTTCGTACGAGGTGAACAATCTGAAATCGGATCACCTCTACCGCTTCCGCATTGTGGCCGTGTACTCGAACAATGACAACAAGGAAGGAGCCGCCTCCGGAAAGTTCCACCTCCAGCGCGGCTCCCAGCTGGGTCTCACCAAGAACCATCTACTGGCACCGACGCTCACACGCATCGAACCCGTATCGCAGCACGCGATGATACTGCAATGGCAGTTCCCGCAGCACCTTCCCCATCCCATCGATGGGTTCTACGCGTACTATCGACCGGCGACGACGGCGGGCGAGTATTCGAAGGCAACGGTGGACAGCAGTACGGCGCGTCACTTCAAAATCGATCACCTCGAACCAGGCACGGCCTACGAGTTCAAGCTGCAATCGTTCACCGCGTCCGCCGCGTCGGACTTCAGTGCGATCCTAACCGGGCGGACGTTGAAACCACCGACACCACCACCGACCGTACCGACGGTGATAGCCGCTGCCGAAGGTGTCGATGGTGGACAGGTTGTGCCGGTCAACTATCTGCTCGTGATCGGCTGCGTGCTGATCGTGAGCGTATTGATCGTACTGTTTCTCTGCTGTTGCTTTAGCCGTCGCAAGAAGCGTGGCCACGGTGCGGGTATGTTGTTTGTGGTACTTTAAATGCATTGAAAAGAATTTTCTTGACTTTCCCTGTTTGTTTTTTAGATGAAACCGACGCCAAGGTACACATACCGGTCGATCAAAATGGCTTCACGGGTGCCGTCAGCAACGGAGGACCGCGGGTTGCACATCACAAAACGCGCACGAACGGCATGAACGGACGCATGAACATTACGCCCAACCCGTTGGCGCAGGATGGCGATAAGGTAACGGCAAGTTTGTGTGCTTCGTACCGCTAGTGTGTTATGCGTTCGGTTGACACATTCCTCCCTCCTTCACCACCAACCCTCCATTTCCATCCCTGGTAGTAGAGGCAAAGGCTATAGTGAGAGTAATGCCAAGTTTAACTTCAAATTTGGTTTGAAACAGAGAACTCACCCCTTGTCAGACGTAACACTAGCTCCTTACATCTTATACTAACCTTTTCCCACCTAACCATTTACTGCACTTGCATGAGTTTTATTCCCTTACCGTTTAACACCTTCCGCACGGCTAAGCGAACAGATGGGTCTAGTATTGAATAGGCAAATTGAATTGTCGAAGAGATTTCCTTTACAAAAGAGTTTGGTTTACATTTGCGTGTTATACTTCCTTTCACGTTCGTTTTCCAATTCATTGTGTTTGTTTGCTACTGCTTTTAAATGCTAGAGTTGTATTGTTGCTTCGTTTTTTCTTTCGAATTTCGTTTGTTTTGAGTTTCGAGTGAAATTGAAATTAATTTTGTATTGTTAAAAGCCACCACTTAACTTTCGCCGTTTACCTGTAGCGTAACGTTAGCAATCCCACCAGTAGTAGGAAAATGCATGCCGCCAAGCCCTAGTGTACAGTAGACAAACCGATAATCCGATTTCAACAACAGCACGACCGATCAAGCAACACGCAAAGAGACAAAATTTTCAGCTTCAAACTATGCTAGTAAAAAAAGTCGCGTCGCCGTTCGTCGAAATCGCTCGTCACGCCTTTCCACCATCGTCATCGCCGCCCGTACGTGCCACATCGGTTTAGGGTGAAGGAAATCGCTTCTACTACTACTACTTCGTCTCCACCTTTCACATTCCACCATTCTACCACCACGGGAAGGAACTTAACCCCCTAACTCCGTCCACTAATTGTTCCGCAACGTACCATGTACAAGAGTGTCTGTTTTTTTCTCTCTCTCTCTCTCTCTCTCTCTCTTCTCTTTTCTTCTTTCAATCGTTTTTTTCCCACTTTTCTTCGGTTTCCTTTGGAAACTGTGACTCTTTTTGTTCTGTTCGCTCTCTGGTAGTACTACGGCCGAAACTTAGTAGTCGCCCAGTAGAAAGTGCGCCTAAAGTTATGCAATCCTCCTGTGTTGAAGGCGATCCGTTTTGGTTCTCTCTCGCTCTCTTCTTCTTTGCCTTTTGGGATACTGTGCGTTTACTCGCTACAACCTATTTCTCTCTCTCTCTTTTTCACTCGCTCTCTCTCTCTCTCGGTTCCTCCCGCTCTGTTCATTCGTACCCACCTCTCCTCCTTCCGGTAGCCGTTTGCTGTGTAGATCGATTTGCGAAGACGCGTTTTATTCTAGCTTAGAAATCAGCGTGACTGTTCTAGAATCGCACTGTGATGGAGCTGCGCTTCCTGCCGAACACACTGATCGAGGGCACCGATCCGATGGCCGGCGGTAATCCGATCGAGGGTGGATGGAGACGCAAGAAGCAACGAAACGTGCCGCCGAAGAGCAGCAACGACACCGAGGACGACGTGGTAGATGGCGATGGTGGCGATGGTAGCGATACGAACACGACAACGACGACGGCGACGACGACGACGACGGCGACTACCACGACGATGACGACCATGCCCGCTACTAATAACAACCATCAATCGATTCCCAACCAACAGCAGCAACATCACCTTCAGCAGCAGCAGCAGCAGCAACAGCCACATATCGGTGGACTTCCGCCGTTGCATCATCCGAGTGCGGCTACGGTGGCCATGAACAGCTGTGGCATTCCTCAACAGCAGCAGCAGCAGCATCAGCAGCAACTGCAGCAGCAGCAGCAGGAGCAGATGATGCTAGCGTCGATGCCGCATCGAAGAACGCTCGAACGGGCGGCGGTTCGACCGATGCCGAACGGTGCCACCGTCGCGTACGGTGTCGATCCGAAGCTAATGCTCGACGGTGACCGTCAGTCTTCCATCCGACGGACACGGCGCGGATCCGGTTCCGTTCCCGGCAGCCCACGGATAGGTCGCGGATCAAGCAGCGAGTTCCTTCAGCAGCAGCAGCAGCAGCAACAGGGCGTCTCGGTAGCCCGATCTCCGATGCCGATGCGAGCGGCGGGCATGAAACGAGGCGCAGCGGCCGCCACCCGGCTCGGACGCGCCGAAAACATGTCCTCCGGCAGCCTAAACAGTATTGAGGTATGAGAATGACCGTCGGGCGCCGTGTCCGACGGCGCAACGCTTCCCCGTGCGGCACGCAAACGACGCCGGCGCGCCTTCAAGCTGCTCTACTTCGTCCGCCGGCAGCGGTCGAGACGCGTGAACGAGGCAGGATATCGAGCGCCGGAACACGGCACGGAACATCACTGCCAGAAGCAAGCGTTTTACGAGCGTGCGAATGGCTACCGGCTCATCTCCTGAGGGTCACCGTTCGAGGTGCTGCTCTCCGTGCTGCACGATCTGGTGGTAAGCGTTTAGTTTAGTCCGTCCGTATCATCGTCGCGTGGTCGGTTTCGTTTTCCGGCGCCCCTCTTAAGGGCCAGGGTTTTTGTACCATACTAGGTTTACGTGTACGCTTTTAGTTAGGTGTTTGGATGAGCTTTTGAAAGAAAACTTTCAGTGGAGCTTCGTTTAGGATTTGACTTTAGTTGTAAATTTAGGAGCGGAGGCTTAAACGAATCTTTGTACTTAATATCGACGCACAAATAATCAGAAACGGTCCGGAAGCGAGTCCGGAGGTAGCTTAGAGACACCGAGCATCCGGATGTGGTGCGAAGGAAGATTAAGAGTGGATTTATGAAAGAGATTCAGTTTGTGAATCAATTTTCTAAGGGTATATTTTCTTGCAACATCAGATTCGTAACAGCTGGTTTGAAGCGGGATATATTGGTTTGGATATCCAATACAATCTAAAAAAAATGTGAAGGATCTGTTGTGAATGAAACAGCACTTTTGAAACTGTTCGACTAACTTAAAATATTATTTTCAATTATACGTTTTGGTCCTAGCTAATTATAAAAGATTTCTTCTCTATAATGGTTTTTAGTTAGGCTATCTCGCGAGAGATGACAGCACTGAATTAAAATTTCCACAGAATCAATTTTGCTTTCGTGCTTGTGAGCCATAGCAGGCGTGTTTCAGTTAGAACGTTTTAAACGAGTGGTTCCTCGTCGTATTTTCAAAGTGAGCATTTAAGATTTTTTTTTCTGAGAAGGAAAAAAACTTCACTACAAAATTACCAGCCCCAGTCCATGACACATTTTGATTAGTTCATTTAGTTGAACAAATTCTGGGCCCCCGAAACTTGCTTTATAAATTTGACCTCGTCTCTAAGCGGCCACGGGCTCCGATCGATCGTTCTGATTATTTCCGTGCGGGCGGACTTTTAGTTCGGATGTACCTTCGAAAAGATGTCAGCGTAAAATAATTGGACAGTTTGTAAATAAGCGCACGGAGAAGAAGATGCGGTTTCGGGTTCGACCCCCCCGAGACAGCGAGATAACGTTAACAAAGGTAGACTACTAAACAAAAGACACCGCGGAGATGATAAAACGGAATAGCACAAGAAGCATTCTACTTAACCATTACTTAACATCGGCGCCGTTGATTCGCAATTATTTAATTTGTAACGCACCAACACACGAACACCGATCGATAAGGGACGTGAGGAGGGAAAAACGAGCTTTTTACTGACTGATGGGCACTGATTACTGATTAATGCTAATATAAATAGGTAGAGGATGGCGAGAGATCGACAGCACATCACCCGATGACGCGCAGCGGCGCGAACGTGGCGTATGTGCGTAGATGTGTAAATTATTTATTTAACCACGTTACGAGGATTGTAGTATTCGCGGTACACCTAGCCTAGTAGGACGTAGTGGTGCAAATATGTATTCCAAGAAGGGATCGCTAACCGAGCTCGAATACGCGTTACGCTTGCTGTTTGTCATGTAATGTAGTAGTGGTAGGGGAGGTAGGTACGATGCAGGGATGCTTGTACAGCGAAAAGAGGTCGCCATGGAGCTGCCCACAATCTTCTCTTCTGTCCGTTTCTCGTGTATTGATGTAAATAAGAGTTGCTGGCACGGTCCGGCAGAGGCTCTCCCACAGGATGGGAGACCGATCTAGTAGGTGCAACGTGTTGCATAGTGCGTGTATGTATAGTTCGTGTAGCGAATGAACCGTGTACTTCCTAGCGAGACTAATAATTCCAGCGATACTGCGTTGCCTCTCACCCCTTATCACCCGTAGCACTGCGACAAAAGAAGCGCTAAAGATAGAAAAAAAAAACGAAAGGACACTTTTCGAACCGAACCCCGTACGCTAATCTGTGGCGCATGAAAAACGAAATAGTGTAAAGTGAAACAGAATATATTTATGAAAATTGAAAAACAAATGTTTTATTTTTTCCTACCGATATTGATTTTGTCACGAAAGAAATAATTTCTGAACGACCAGCCGAACGACCAGCCGTATGAACCATCGTGCGCTACCTACTACGGATCCTGATCCCCTAGGTGATCAAAACAAGAAAAGTAGTATATGTAAATTCAATTTAAAATGGTGCAAGCGTTTTATTTTTTTACCGTTTCGATGACAAACGCTTCGATGACAAAACCGGTAACTGCTAGCGTCACCTAGGGGTGAGATGTAGATGAAAGAGTGGCGGTTTTGGCTACTTACCACTAGAGTTTTAGAAAAAAGTTTCGGCTACTTACCACTAGAGGACGCTCACTCACTATTCTGTCATCTACATCTCACCACTAGATGGTGCTAACAGCTACCGGTTTTGTCATCGAAGCGTTTGTCATCGAAACGGTATAAAAGAAAACGCTTAGACCATTTTAAATAGAATTTGCATATACTTCTTTTCTTGTTTTGATCACCTAGGGGATCAGGATCCGTAGTAGGTAGCGCACGATGGTTCGTTCGGCTGGTCGTTCGACTGGTCGTTCGGAAATGATTTCTTTCGTGACAAAATCAATATCGGTAGGATAAAATAAAACATTTGTTTTGAAACGGTAAAAAAAGAAAACGCTGGCACCATTTTAAATAGAATTTACATTACATATATTTCTTTTCTTTTTTTCCTGGCATTTTCCACAGTAGTTTTTTTTTGTTGCGTTTTGTGTTTTGTCTGGTTTGCTGGTTTTTTTATACACACATTTAGTTTAAAATATACATCATCGCGTCGCTAATCCCCTCACTAATGCGCATACACACACACATCCGAGCGGCGTGGCCCACATTTTCACACCGTTTTCTTTGTGTTCCAAATCCAAATCACTCGTGTCCTGGGATGCGGGGTTTCCATCTAATCCCTCCCATTATCGCTTGCTTGCTACTCAACAGGTTTTACTACAGTGTTCAGTTTTTCTGCCACACTCTCGCATCTACTCTTTTTAATCGCTCTCCCAATCGCTCTATCTTTCTCTCTCCACTCTGCTTCTTTCTTTTCTTTCGGTAACTTTCAGTGAACGGCTTGCGGTTGCTTGCTTTTGTATGGGTTATCATGTTATGCACTTTTTCCCACTCCTAATTTGCCTTCGGTTGATCTAATTTTCTTGTGTATAGTGTTTCTCTCTCTCTCTCTCTCTCTCTCTCTCTCTCTATCTCGCCCTCTCTTTCTCTTGCTCTGTATCGTCTGTTTTAAAAATAGCACTGGCACTGGAATATTTATCTGTTGCTGCTCTTGCTTCATCTCTCTGTTTTACTCTCTCTCTGTGCAGCGATGTTTTTGTTGTATTGTGTACTTATCAACTCTCGTTTTCTCCTCATACTGACACTGTTGTTTTGCATGGGGTGTTCTCTTCTACAGTTTTTTTTTTTCATTTCGTTCAAGCACACTTAATAATCTGTACGATCACGATCTGATTGCTCAATGTCTGGGTTTCCATTTTAACATTGGCCTTCACACCGTTCCCATCTACTAGAGGGAGTAGTGAAAGAAGAATAGATCGAAGAAAAGGACCGAGATTTGGTATGTGTGTCTCTCTGTGTGAGTGAGTGCATGTACGTGTATTTGAAAGAGAGAGAGAGAGAGAGAGAGAGAGAGAAAGAGAAAGAGAGAAAGAACAAGAGAGTGTTCGGTCTGTTTCGTTTCGAGCATTAAAATCGAGCATTTTTGTGTTCGCAGAATTTTCCTAACAACGTTTAACGAGTAACACGCTCTCTTTCCCTCTACTTCTGCAGGGCTTCTGCTGGTCTTTCAATGACGGCCTTGTTGTAGTAGTAAGGGAAGGGAAAAAAGTGCGCCTTTAATTACAATTCGGAAATCACAGAATTTTGTTTTTCGTTTTCATTTTTTGTTCTCTTTTGCTCATTTCTCCATTCACGCCTTCTGCCGTTCGTAGCTTCTCGCTTTACATCTGTGTGTGTGTGTGTGTTTATTTTTTTAGCTTTAGTATTTTGTTTGTTTGTTCTAACGCGTTTTTTTGTTTTGTTTTGGCCACAATGTTCTCTTTTTCATCTAACTTTTCACTCCCCCCGTCCATCTTTCCAGAAGGGCGGTAGCAGGTGGTGTGTGATTGAAGGTCCTGAAACGATATTTCCTCGTTCGGTTTCCTCTTCCGGCTGCTATCGTAACTGCTACCCAATAGTAATGCAAACGTCGAATGGAAAACACGAAAAACACATCTTGCGTAGGCGAACAAATTCAAACGTTCACGCCCTTCTTCTTCGCCCCCTTCGCCGCGGTTCAAACAAAATGAAGGAAAATCGTTGCTCAGCGTGAGATAAGCATTAGGCTTCCACGATCGATTGGTTGGGTTGTTTTCTTCTTCGCTTCACTTGAACTCGCCTGTTAAAAAAGCAGCTTTGTTTCGTTGTTTCGCGTTCGTTTGCCGCGGTGAAGGATTTAAAATGGGAGATAAAATTGCCAGCTTGCTTTGTGTTTCTGTTTTCATTTTGTAAAAGCTTCGATGTGTGCGTGAGAATATTACGGCGTCCGCCGGTTTGCTGTTCGTTCGTTTATCCGGTTTTGTTTTTGTTTGTTTTGTTTTTTTTTTTTATCTGCTGCTTTGTCTGTTGATAGTTTTGTATTGTTGCAATATAGATTGCAATTTGCTTACCAAATTGACAATTGTTTTTTTTCTTCACCTCTTGTTCGTTTTCCTTCTCCGGTAAAGTACTTCACCACTTCACTAACCACGAGTGAGAGATTGCGCGTGAGCAAACAGGTATTTGTCTTTTCGTCTTCTTTTTCCTTTTCCAAGTGTGTTATACTACAATGTTTTATTATGCGAAAAAATATAAAACTTAAACAAAAATGCACGGAAAAGACGTGTTTAGACTAAAACAAAATGATAGAGAAGGGAAAGGAAAGTATAAAAAAATATGAAAAAGAAAAACACAAATTTAAAGAAACGAAAACTAAAACGGATACGCTTTTTTTCACCAGAAAACAGTTGCCTACTTGCACAAATTATGGCACAACTTTTCAACATGCAGTGATGCCTTGCCTCGGCCTTTCCCCTAAATTCCATTCCAATCATCTTTGTTTCATTTGATCTGTTCCTGTGTTTTACTGTACACAATCGCTTAATCGACTCGGTTTTCTTCTTCTTCTTCTTCTTTGTCGTCGCAACATCCCTTTGTCTCCTTCAACAAACAAACAGGCAAAACCAAAGAGAAAAACCGGCCTTCCTATCGTGTCTTTCGTGCTTGCTTCCGTATTTTGTATGTTTTGCTTCACCTTACAAGTTATAATCACATTAAAAACTAACAGTGAAAACACATTTATTATGAGCTTGAGTGTGAGCGGCGCGAGCAGAGACAGAGAGGGTGAGCTTGCTTGCTTGCTTCTTTTCGCTTCTGCTTTGTGCACGGGTGTGTGGGTGTGTAACTTTAATCTTACATGTCTCTTTTACAGTTACTGGGGTGGCTTTTTTGTTCCTTCTCCTGTAAACAATGCTGCTTTAAGCTTATCCACGTTTCACTCGGCTTTTGCACAACGCTTTGCTCAGGTTTTCTCAGCCTGCTTTACAGCTGTTGGTAGTTGCTCTAGCAACCAGCTTTTTACTCGCTCTGTGCCGCAACGTTTTCCCGTACTTTTATCTTCCTCCACATTTTTTCCTCCCTCCTTCGCTGTGTATCTCTTCACCAGACCAGATGTAACGATTACTTAATTGCATATGAATAATGATAATAATGTGTAATATATAGTTCGATAATTCCATTTATAAATATTACCATACTATCCAATGATGCACAATCACGTAAAAACACACGGTACACAATGCGTAAGGACAATCAATGGCTGCGCATGCATTTCAGAAGGGAGGGATGTTTATGTTTGTTTGGTTTTTTAAGGGTCTCTTGCTTGCAGAAGTGTGATGGCAGCGGCCAGTTGGCCAGCTTGCACACGTACAATAAAAAAAAGAAAATATATATAAAAAACCACAGTTCC
>KI915040.1:2727702-2887702 GCA_000473445.2 Anopheles farauti | reverse complement strand
CTGACGCTGTTGCTGCTGCTGCTGCTGCTGCTGTTGTTGCTGCTGCTGCTGCTGTAACTGCTGCTGGTGGAGCTGTAGTTGGTGCTGCAGCTGATCGCTTGCATCCTGCGGCCGGTGTGACTTCATGTGAGCGCTTCGGCTTTTTACCTTATTGAATACCCTTCACACATTACGGCACAGATCACGGTCGAGATATGGAATGGAAGATAAAGATAGCAATTAATCATGGTTCGAGGGGTTTGAGGTTCCACCGTGTGGGAAGTCTGAGAGTGAATCGTTCTGGGTTGGCTTTGTAGTTTGTAGTTGAGTCGTTTGTTGTTATTGTTGTTGTTGTTGTTACGCTACGCTCTATAAGCGGGACGCAAGACAAACATTGAGGTTAAGAAGCGGTTCTTTTCTAGTAGCTCACTGATTAAACACCACACGTTTAGTTAGAGTAGCATTAGTAGTAATAGTAGTATTAGTAGTAGTAGTAGTAATAGTGGTAGTAGCAAAAGTAGTATTAGGTAGATGAGCGATAGAAAAAAGAATGTAGCTAGTAGTTGTTGTAGTGGCGGTAGTAGATCTAGATAAGGCAACAGTGAGAGTAAGAGTACATAGATGGCTAGAGTGTCTAATAGGTGTTTTTTGGCGGGTAGTGTTGCTCGTTTCTTTGCCCGAAGCAAACCGTCTTCCTACACGGTGAAGGTAAACAGCAAGCGTTTTGAAAGGAAGAGGAACAGTAGGCTGCGGATGGGCCTCTGCCGAGGCGCGAAGGGGGCATTCAGGTGCTACCCCGAATGCTCGTTTCTAAGCGTAGTATGGACTGAAGACACAATAGACAGCACATTAACACAAAGACACAGGCACATTCACGCTCTTCCTAGCACACACTCATACACGCATACACTGAAGAGATTTCTGCTGGTGTAACATTTAGTACCTCGTTCGAAAGGTAGCTGAAACTGAGGGTGAAGAAGACAGGGGACAGAATTCTAGTTACATCAAGAAACATTTGCACATTGAAGCTGTTGGCGTTTTAGTACATTTAGTACATGTACTAAAAGCTAGCTAGAAGTTGCATCTTTATAAAGCCTAGTTTTCTCTTTGCAACAATAGAATTGTTTCTGGGACGCATGTGAGGCGGAAAGAAAGAGAGAGAGAGAGAGAGAGAGAGAGAGAGAGAGAGAGTTTTATAGACAGAAGGGACAGGCATACGGCCATGCGAGCTGAAATTCTGAACTCGGAATTGGTTCAGATTTGCACATCCTATTCTCTGAAACAACTTAAAGTCCGTGTGGTATTGTTCTGTTGTTGAGCGGTGTGTCGTTTTTGTGTGTGTTCTTTGTAGTTCATGTACACGCACTGGCATAGGCTAACTCACATACATACGCAAACACACACACACACACAACCACATGTTCTATGACAAAACTGCTTCCACTGATGCAACTGATAAGAGATGGCGCGTACCGCCTTGGTTTTTGCTGTTTCGCTGCGGTGCGATAATGGTGTGGAAGCGTGAACGTGGACAGGGCCGCCCGGTCGACCTGCCACAGATAAAACAATAGATAAATTAAGATTCCGGAAAGGGTCAGGAAGGAAGGGTGGAAGAAAAGTTACGACGGAAGGTAATTAAGAGAGGTGGGGTCGTCTAAAAACTCCTAAACCCAGTAATAAAACCAAAAATGGCTCAAATTACACGGGTTCTGGGTAGGAGCCCAAGCGTTCGCCGTCTCCACACCGCACCGAAACTAGCTACCCACCGCGGCAGTACGGGCCTTTTACTAACGAAAAGTGCCATAACGAAACTGTTTGCTGTTTTGTTACTGTGCTGTTTTGAATACATATATTTTTTGGGGTATTCTGTTGAGTTGAGTTTGAGTGAAAAGGTTTGTAACGGTGTTTTTTTTTCTGTTGTTACTTTGATGGATAAAAACGAGCATTTATGGGGTGATCTTACTTGCCGCACACCTTGCAGGGATAGTCATCCTTTGTCGGTATGTGGTTAGGGTTAATGGGGTTACCGGCGGCACTCAAGAAATTACCATTTTGAACTGCGCTGTGGCTACGTCCGATGCAGTGAATGCGGATGTGACCGTGGAGGGCCGCTTTCGACGAGAAGCTCTGCGGAGGTAGACACAGATAAGAGGGTTTTGGATAGTTTTGGATAGAAAAGGGCAAAACATTCACTGGTTAGTGGTACTGTGCAAGGCGAGATAAGGGAGCGGGAGAAAGTGAGTTGTCAAAATTTATTGTTAGCACCCGGAAAGGTGAGTTGCAAAGTTCGCCGAGCGAAGATTTGTTAGTGCAAAGGTGTCTTCAAACTAGACGTTATCTTACTTTTATGTGAAAGAATGGAATCAAATTGGGGTTTGCTCGAGAACGTTTAACCTACCGCTGAACAGTCAGGAACCTCACAGACATGCGGTCGAACGTCACTGGGTGTGCTAGTGCCGTGGCCGTTCTGCTGCAGATTGCTCTGGGTCGTGCCCGTCGGACTGGTGTGTTGCATTCTGGGATGCATCCCGGCGGTGGTGGTGGTATTGGCCGTGTAGTCCAGATGATCCAACAGCAGATCTTCTACCGGTGGCGGTGGAGCCGGTGGGGACGGCGTTGGCGACGGTGATCCCGTGTGAAGGCCAGCAAACTTCGGACCTTTGTAGTCGATGCCGAGCTTCTTCCAGAAGTAGTACATCTGCACACAGTCGGCCGTCGATTTGCCGGGCAGAAGATCCCGAGCGATCCGGTGGAAGTCTTTGCCGTACTCTTCCAATCCCTGAATCAGCTGCTCGATTTCATCGGCCGTCCAGCGCCGGTGTATGGTGGCGGGGGGACCCTGCAGCATGCCCAGTATGGCCTGGTGAATCTCTCCGTTCGCTTCGAGCAGCGCGCGCAGGGCATTTTCCTCCGAATGGCAACCGAGCGGGGCGGCTGAAGAGCGTGCTAGCTCGACGAATCGTTGCACCTGACGGTCGTTCGGAGCCATCGCTGGATCCCAAAGCCGTTGGGCGGGCTGGGAGGTGTGGAATTGCTGCAACCCACCGTACGCCGGCCGGGTGCAGTCGGGCAGGGTGGCCTGATAGTCCGGTCCGATGTTGATGCGCGGCCGTATCGGTAACGGTGGCTCGGAGAAGATATCGCTGGTGCTATCCATGGTGGAGTCGAGGTCGACATCGGCGGCTCCTGCCATCCGGCCATGGGATACGCTCGTATACAACCCGGTCGTACCGGTGCGCTCGGGATTCAGCATCGGCGAGGGCGTGTAGTGGATCGCCGGCAGCAGCGAGCTCGTCGAACGACGCAGTTTCGATAGGTAGATCGTTGGCTTACGCTGTCCGGCCGGTAAGCTGGGCACGATGGCAGCACTGCTGGAGGAGGTTTGAGAGCGCTTCCGGGGCCACACGGGACCACCGGAGCCGGTGCTTCCCAGCAGGGCGTGCTGCAAACGCGGAGACGCGACGGACGACAGCGAGAGCGAGGAAGAGGACGACGATGAGCAGCTGTGCGACGACAGGCTACTCGGGCTCAGGAACACACTGTCTGCGTCCTTCGGCATCGGGTCGGTTTGCACCGTGAGCGGCACTTTGTTCGCATCTCCACCGAACGCTGCGTTCGTTTCGCCCTCGGAGGGTTTCGATTTTTTGGCACTAGGAGGCATACAGTGGTTGGTTGTCGTGGTAACATTTAATTGTGTTTGCTGCTGCTGCTGTTGTTGTTGCTGCTGCTGTTGTTGGAGCTGCTGTTGCTGTAGTTGTTGCTGGTGCTGCTGTAGCTGCTGCTGCTGAGCGGCTTGACTCTGTTCGAAGAGAAACTTCTGATGCTGCCGGTGGGCAAAGTCTTTCGGTGAGGATGACAGCAACGGATCGTCCGAGTTGGGCATCATCTGCGACTGCAGCGAGGAAAGGCCGTTCAGATAGTAGAGATCGATGTCACCTTCCGTCACACCGATATCGTCGTCATCATCGTTCGGTAGCACTTCCTCCAGCGCTTCCTTCACTTCCGCCGCCGATGACATCGTGGCGGAGAAGAATGCATTCGACAGCGGGGAGGACGTGTTGCGCGTTTCCTCAATAAACACCTGCGCATCGTCCAGAAAGTCCAGATTCATCTTGGACGTTCCGTCCACCGAGGTCGGTTTCGATTCGGCGAAGAAGCTATCCTCCGTTTTGAACAGCTCCGAGCAGTGATCGTCGAGCAGATGTTTGTTCGACCGGAACAGGTCGTGGTTTTCGTCGAGCAGTTCGTGCTTGAGCGCAAGTATCTTCTCGCTATCGGACACCTTGGACGAGTCGCCATCCTTCGGTTCGCTCTTGAAGAACCCATCGTCGAGGAAACTCTGCGCTCCGCGCTTATCGTCGAAGAACGAACCGGCGTCGGTGAAGTGCCGTGAGTCGTCTAGGAACGGTGACGCTTGCGCGACCGCTTCATGGGACGCTGGAGGGGTCGGGTAGGCCAACGGTGAGGGAAGCGGTGACAGATGAGCACCGGATGGGGACGACTGCAGCAGATTGGTGGTACCTCCGGACGATGATCCACCGTTCGCTTCGGTCGACGACGGGTTACCACCGTACAGGACGCTGAAGTCTTTGGCGTGGAGTGCTCCGAACTCGGCTAGTCCCTCCGGAAGCGGGGAGTCTAATACGGCTTGAATTTGACGCGAAGGTGTAAAGCCCTGATCGCTTATGGAACCATAGTCGGAGAGTGCGATTTCGTCGAGCGGCTCGGTGGAGTTGGAATCCTGCAGCAGCTGGATCGGATCGACGGCTTGCAGCAGCATGGCGGTGTCGCTTACACTGTACACATCCCCATCCCCGAAATCGGTCGAGTAGGCAAGCGTGAATACATCTCCGGGCGTCGATGAGGCTGGAGTTTGCGATATGGTGAGCGATAGCGGGCTGCTACCTCCGTTGGAGCCGGCCATTAGACTGGTGCCCGTGATGGAAGGTGTCATTTTGGGCGTAGCGGAGAGTGTCGCACCCGGTAGTACCGTTAGTGTGCGTGTGTTGCTGCCGGAGGTGATGAGTTGAGCCGTTGCCTGGGTGGTAGCGGTCGAGATTGTTGATGCTGGCTGCAGTGACAGGATCGTCGAGGTATCACCCGTCGAAGCTGCCCGTTTCACGGCCACCTTCGTGCCGCGCTTCAACAGCTCGATCAAGGTGGCATCCTTCAATTCCGTCGCATTGGTAGTAGCTCCGGCCGTTCCAAGTCCGTTGATTGTTATCGACGGCGCTGGTGTGGTGCTAACCGTCTGGGAGATACTATTGGCACTCAGCACCGTGCCGGACTTCGAGTGTAGCGTGGCGGTGTTGATGATCTGCGTGGTACCATTCGACGTCGAGACGATCGCGACCGTGCCCGCTTTCGGTGACAGGAATGCTTCGTTGGCGTCGATCAGCCGGCGGGCGGTCAGCGGTGGTGCCGGCACGACGAACGAACCCTTCAATAAGAGATTCTATCATTACCAAAACGCGCGGTGGCACGAAACGGTACACCGAAAGAAAGATACGACACATTAGGAAACAACGAACGAAATAGAAACAAAAGAAACACTACACTTATACACGCAGGATTGATTGCTGCAAGCTAGATTGTTATTAAAATTGCAAAATAATGTCTGAATGACAGTTTCGAAACAAAAACAACTGTCTCCGGTAAACTTCATTACCTATGTACTGCGGATTGCATACTTTTAGGCTTTTACTTATTTCGTTTTGTTTTTTTTTGCAGCAATCAGAATTCGTGCAAAAAGAAAAGGAAAACTAAATACATATATGAACACACAAATATATATATATATATATATATACGGAAACCATACCTTCAGATCCTTGCTGCGTTTGTTGATGATCTTTTCCTCGATCAGCGCACGCACACCAACGCTAGCGGTTTGCAGCGGTGGGCCCGTGTTCTCTTTCTTATCACATTTCTTCGCCTCCGAGTCCTTCTTGAAGTATCCACCGTGCAGGCGCATGTGCCCATTGAGGGCGGGAATATTTTTAAACTTCCGATGGCACAAATTACACTCGACGGGCTTCTGCTCGAGCTTGGTGGTGGTGGCGGTGGTAGTGGCGGTGGCGGTTGTGGCAGGTTGTTGCGTAGCAGGTGGTTGATTCCCATTTGAAACGGTGCCGGCCGTCGCCGCTGCAGTGGGCGTGTTCGTCGTTGTCGTCGTCGAAACCGCACTGACCGCACTACTCGAGGGGATCACCGTACCGGACGACACCGGAATCGTCGCCGGGAGCGGTCCATTAGCATCGGCGGCACTTGCACTGGCAGCGTTCGTCGCCTTGCCGATGATGCTGGTAATGGGCAGGGTGCTAATGGTGGGATTGATGGCGTTGCTGGTGGTCACCGCCGACGACGTCACTGTGACTGCCATTGAAGGCACTGGCACGGTACTGACCACTGTCGCCGCCGATGCCGATGTCAGTGTCGCCGTCGACGTTGCGGTCGTTGCGGACAGCTTGTTCTGGCTGAGCTGCAGCTGGAAGTGGAAAGGAACGGTGAAGTGCGCGTTAGTCGCCGGATGCCTTTCGCGTACGAAAGTGCTAAAACTAAACGGCTGGGATGGGAACACTGCTGCTTTCGACTTTTGGTCATTCCGTTTCCGTGTGGTTTTTTTTTCCTGTGCATTGCTTGCTTGGATTATTTTCCACCAAGGACACCCGAGGGCCGTGGAGGATGTTAATTTACGGTGGGGTTTCGTTTCTTTTCCGCTGCCATACGCTCGAATCTTTCGCCCGTTGCTGCCAATCTGCCAGCCAAGCGGTCGGATGGGCATTTGGGCGGGCGGTAAAACTATTATTATCTTTTAAAATGGAACGGCTGCCTTTGTCAAGTGTACGGCTCGCTGTGGTTTGGCATCCGGAGCGCTTCCGGAACTACTAATGGGCGGTTTCGTCGTTCGTTTTGCGAGCGACGGAGGTGGGCCACAGCCCGTCGACGGCTCGCACTGAAAGTGGACTGAACTGGACAATCTTAATCCTGCTGGGAGCTAAAATTTATGGATTCACCAAGGGTCAAAACTTTGCGCCGGTTGGACCATTTCTTCTAAAGCCAAGTGGCTTTTCACCCGCTTATCGGTGGATTGAGGGAAAATGAACACGGAAAAAGCCCCCCGTGGGAGAGCAACCGGAAGTGACTAGTGCTCTCGAGGCGGCTTTTATGCAGCGTGGCATGCTGAAGTGTCCCGCTGGTTGGGAGATTTTTCCGGTAAACGGAACGGACTGCTGAAAGGAATGTTTGCTCAGTTCGGCTCGGAAGTGTTAATCCTTGTGCCGGTGTGTGAGGAAAGGAAAGATTACTGACGGCACATCTTACAGTTCAAAGTGCATCACTTCAATCAGCTGAGCCGTTAAAATCTGGTTGAACTCATGAAAGAAGTGTAAGCATTACGTCGCCGACAGTGCCTGTTGCGAGGAATGCTTGCATTTAGGCGCAAACTGGTCGGTATGAAGGTAACTTTCGTTAAAAAATGGTATATAAAAACACAAGAGAAATGCAGCCGTCAAATCCTGTCAAAGAAATAATCATGTTCGTTTTTTCTACAAGTTCAGATGCCTTTATAATAATGCATTTCAACATTAAAAACATCCAAAAACAGTCCTAGCTATCGAAACTACCACGAGTGGATGCCACTGCCTTGGGGCATGTTTCAGGATGGACACAAAAAAAAAACCGACAGCAACAGATCACAGAGTTGGTTTACTCGCCACTGAGAAAACCCGAGTTCTGGTAACCACTTTCGACAAGTTGTTTGTTCTCGAGTTGTTGTAATCCTTAACCCGAAAGCTCGTTAGGACTCGTCCCCGGGTCGGCGGATGGATCCCAAAACTCCGGAATGGATACAATACGATAAACCCATTTCGTCCACGACGAAGGGTGGGTGCCACACGGCTCACTTTAGCTCACCCAGTCTCCGGCACCGTTCGTCACCGGAAACGAGTGACATACCGCCGAGTACGGTTGTATGAGTGTGTGCCGGTTCCCCATGCACAAGGCTCGTAATTCAATTGAAACTTATCTATTCAATCAAATTTCGTTATTCAATCCGTCGCACGATGCGATTCCCGCGGGGCATACGAGAGCGCACGCCGCCGCCAACCGGTTGGTGCGCCATTTTTGGTCGAATTCCAACGCCCGGAACCGGGCACGGATCAAACTTCGAAGCCCATTAAATGAGATTTTCGGTTACGGAACCACGCACCTCGGTTGTGTTTCGTGTGCGCAAATGCGCTTACGGGCCACGGGAACCCGAGATACCCGATGACAGGACGAACTCGACGGAAGAAGTTGTACTTGTCTTGCGGCCACAAAGTAGGCCGTATGAGATCTTTCAGCAGTGGGAACCGGTCCGGGAGGAAGGATGGGGGAAGGTTTGGGGAGTACCCGTCCGGAAGTTCTAAATGGAGCAGAAGACTGGTCAGACTGCACACGGAACGCCAGTCGCTACGAGCAAACGAGGGCATGAATGCAAAGCGACCGGTGTTCGGTTTCGGTTATCTTTCATCACTTATCCTTGATGAAAAGTGACATGTTCATTTCGGGAAAAAGGACGCACTCGTACACGCACACACAGGCAGTGAGGCGTTGCGAACCGCTTTTGTGGTTATGTTCGATGCTCGCAGACAAAGTTTTGGGTTGTCTGTTAGCCTAACGAGCCAGGGTGTTCCCATTTCCCCGACGGGTCTCTCAATCACGCTTGTCAACGTCCGTGGCGTAGACGTTATAGAGAGGGCCGGGGAGGGGGATAAGAAAGGGCGGGAAGAAATTAAGCCATCCCAATGTCGGCGCTTTCACTTCAAACGCAGACGCTGAACGTTGGCCCACGCAACCCCGCACGGCACACATCAAATGTAGCCTTTCGACACACGGCTGAAGGAGTTTGGTTTGTGGCGCGCGGGTGCTCAATTATGATCTCTGTAGCCTTTTATTACTACATCTCCATTACAGGAGCGAGGCACACCTCCGGGCAATTTTACAAGCAAATAACCCATCAATAACTGACTCCATAGCTATCCGGCGGTCCGGTTGCT
The DNA here is from genome assembly GCA_000473445.2 of Anopheles farauti. Lineage (NCBI taxonomy): Eukaryota > Metazoa > Arthropoda > Insecta > Diptera > Culicidae > Anopheles > Anopheles farauti. The sequence goes on along the minus strand of KI915040.1, from coordinate 2,878,685 downwards.
GTGGGCATCGTTATCTGGCGTGCGGCTCCGGCTATAAATTCACTGCACTGGTGTGCCAATTCCGGTAGGCTTTTCCGTCCTTCGCCTTTGACGCTTCAATTCAAATCACGCTACGTGAATGGTTCTGACAGGGTGGATTCTTTCTTCTTTTTTTCCCCCAACCTTGCATGCGTGTATGTTCATTAAAATCATCTCCCCCAAATGTGTGGCCTTTTATTTCGCCCATCGATGATGGCCCGCCCAAACGGGCCCGGGATTGAGGTCATAAATATAGGGTAGCCGGGAGTTACCTCGGATGCCAGATTGAAAGCGGTCGTATATTTAGACCGTATTTGGGAAGGGGTTGCCGGGGTTGGCGTGCGATAAAACGTTGAACGTAAAGCCCCTGTTCGCTATCATGCGATTCCGATGCCAAAGATTGATCGAAACGAACGCAGTAGGCCTGCGAGCTGATTCGTGCCTGGTACGGTGAATGAATGGTATACTGGGGTTTTCTTTTTTGCGAGTGGACCCCAACCCCATTTCACCATCCCTCATAAGTGTATCGCGAACCAAAAGGGATACCTTTGCGAGACCACTTTTTGCCGAAATTGATGCTTACACCACCGCGGGCTGGAGCTATTCTTGGTTGCCGATGCGATGTTTGTGAACGTTTACGACATCTCCCGATGCGTTTTCGTTTTCGCCGCGGTTGTAAAGCTGAACGGTAGTGCCCTTAAATCCGTACCGGCTGGTGGTGGGGTGGGAAATCGGGAGCAGCTTTAGAGTTGAATCCTGCTCCCAAATGGTTTCTAGGATTTGTAAACGTTTTAGCGCTAAAAGCGGTGCTTAATGGGGATGACCCTGTCTGCAAATCAGGATGAACTTGAGCCATGAATATTTGAAGCTTATGGAATATTTAAATGTGTAAGTTTATGTTCTGAAATACAGACAAGTGTTTACTGTAGTTTATTCAAAACATTAACATCAGTACCATACAATTGAATCGAAAAAATACTTCTGTTTGGAACAATTTCAATAAAAATTTAGATGCTCTAACCTCGAAATCAAACCGGCTTTAAGCTCTCCAAAAACCATTAATTTTTTTTTAAATCCAGAAATAGTGAGTGTTGTTTATCTATACATCTAGAAAATTCCCACCACGGCCGAAAAGCTTTAATCAAGCAACGAATTAAGCGATTAAACGGAGCATTTTGCCAGTTATTGCTGCGTGCCTTAATGTTTCAACCGTTTTCCCAAGCATACCCGGAATGTCCTCCAATCAAAGCTTAAATTTGCCCGCAATCCCATTTTGTCTTCACCGTCTTTAACAGGCCTTCATTTACACGTTATCTTACGCAGCAACATGGGAAAAGGTTCGGTTTCCCTGTCTCAATCGCTCGCTCGCTCTCTTTCTCTCTCCGAATCTCCCTTCACAGGGTGAAATCGGAACCCGGAATGCGCCGAAGGAATCACACGCTCCCACCGAAAGGGGTTTTGCCGCAAAACTTCGAGGCGAAAATTAATGGACCGTCCCATATCTGGGAGGCAATAATTCATAAGGCACGGCAAGATTGCTGACGCTGGTGGACGGTTCCTTAAACCGAGGCCTGTGTTCCGGTGTGCACGAGAAGTTGGGCACGATCGGAGATATGCTAGTCCCGCCGGGCCCCGAAGACACCCGGCGAACGGTGTGCTTAATTTTCATTTTCCTTTTCCGCACACGCGTGATGCTCATTACCCGTGAAACATTAGCGCTTCGTCTGCCTGACCGGGTCGACATTGACTTTAACCGGGAGAGAGACAACACCATTTTTTTTTGTTTTGTAAGAAAAGGTAGGTAACTTCCGGATCCGCTGGAAAAGAAAAGCGGCCTGCCTTTAATCAACGGCAAAAGGTGATAACACCTTTTCCAAAAAAGCAAAAAAAAAAACAGAGTTCGTTACAGGAGAACAAGGCTTGAACGACACAAAAAAGGGGCGAGCAATAAAGTTTAAGGCGTCTTTTCTTTTTATTTAAACCGATTTCCTTTCTTCGCTCGCCTCGTGATACTCGATAACGCGGCAAAGAGTGCTCCACGGAAAGGTTGTTTTCGTACAATTTCTACGCGCCCGTACGCACCGGATCGGGCACCATCTAAAATTGAAAACCAGCTATCGAAGAACGGGGATCGAAACAATGGCCCAAGATCGTACCTATCTCGGGCGGGCGGGAAGATGAAAAAATAACACACGCATCCCCAAAAACAGCCGAACCCAACAGCACTCGATGGGGCCTGCCGGGTAAAACTCGTTAGCGTTTATTTCGTGACACTTCTCGCGATGAAATAAAAAGCAAGCACTTGCCATATCGATTATCATAATGCGCGGCTCGGTTTCTGGGGTTTTTTTGTGCCGGATCGACCTCGCCATCTTTTGGGCCTTTTTGGTGATAGAAAAAATAAAATAGAATAAAAACAACTCAATGATAAAAGCGTGTTGCGCCTCGGTGTCCTGTCTCGCTACCGGGCTGCGCGTGAGGATCATTTTCATTACACGGCCTGCTTGGATCGTTTAAAAAACAATCCACGCTTGCCCTCGCTCGAAAAGCTCAACTGTCAAGTAGGGCTGAAGGAGGACGAAAAACCGAAAGGCACAGATAACGGCAACAGTCGAAAAGGCAACGGGTGGTTGAGAATTTAAAATTATAAAGTACCATCAAGTGTTTGTGCGAGAGGTTCCCTTCGGGGCGGGAAAGCCACGGTTTTCGGTAGCATTGTAGCGGGTTTGTATGCTGTTGTATGCTTTGGTGGAAGGTGTCGTTTTTTTTCGCTAAACATTCTCCACGATCCAGCCAATATTCCATGGGGCTCGAACGTAATGACGGTGGCGTTGTTGATAATGACAATCATAATAATACCGGAATGCGAATCGGGTACCGGAGGCTCTGAACGGGGCAAAGGTCGCACCGTGCCGGTAATGATGGAAGCGCATCGCAAACGATCTAAGGACTTCATTAGGTTTTTTCTGCTTTTCCTTCATCGAGCAGAAAAGGTTCAAGGCTGTTTGCGCACGATAGGAAGCCGAGATGGTGACCGAAAGATGGAGCAATTTTGGAAAATTGGCTAGCGTACGGCGTACTTCCGAAGTCGGGGAGATATGCTTTCCGAGAATGTGGATGTTGTTTTGCAACTTCAGGTGAAATGAATGGAGTTTTTTGACCTTACTCATACTACAGGGATCAGTGTGTTGAAATTAACTATTTCCCTGGAAGTTGCCCATTTCCGGGAACGTTGCACTTCCGCTTGGTTGCCATTTGCTGTAGATGAAGTCGTTCATAAAGTGATGCTTGTACGATACGGTTGAAGTATTTCATGTCAAGGAAGGCTACCTATACCAGTGGGAATATTGCAAATGAAGCATTTTGTGACGCAATGTGCAAGTTTATACCTCAGAACGCAACATGATAGCATGTGCATGTGAAGTATCGGTTCTGTATCAGTTCGGTTCTGTTCTGCATTCGTATTAATGTCACTTTAATTATCCATAGTATGGAAGCCTTCGTTTGCAACGCGTGCTAACTTTTCATTAAATGTTTCAAATCCTTTGTTCACGGGTGGAACTGTCGGTCCGGCATCGGAAATCAAAGCGCAGGGAACATAAATCTCTTCCATTGACTACACATTTCCAGGAGGCTCGGTGAACATTCGTAGACTGGATTCATTCGTTTAGCGTCTGAATGGCTTTATGTCAGACTGACTGACAGACTGGATGTATGATTCTTTGTCCATCGGATTTGCCGTAAGCTAAAAATGAAACATGGGCAATTTTCCCGCACCGAATCACCGTTCACAGCGGGTACAAAATGAACGCCGAACATGTTGGGTAGTTTGCCCCGAGCGAGCGTTGAGTGAAATCGCATCAGCGTTCAATTCGATTTTAGAATTTCCATTGTAAACTTTGGGAGGATTCACTTTTGTAGTGGATTTATGCATTGTATCGGTGAATAAAAACGTTTATTTTGTGGCAAACGAGGAGCAACAACATGAATACATGTACAAGTATGGTTGAATAATATTCATATAAAAGAAACTATTCGAACGTTGTGGCGAAATGTTTCAAACGAAATCTTTGTTGAAATATTTCAAATGCAGCCACGTACAAGCAGCACTTTCTTCGGCTTAGGATAAGATCATAAAGCACACATTCAATAATCGAAGGGACTGAATATTGTCAACCCCTTTTTCAACAAGTGCCTCGAACAGCAAGGACTGGCCCTGCTGCATGTGTTCTTGCCCGAAGATTGGCGCAAGAATTCCATCAACAGCTACTTTTGTCCTCCACTTCTAAAATGCGGTGTGCTCTCGAAAATGCCTCGATGCCATTTTGATTTAGCATACCGGCACAGCATCCACTGTTCACGGCTAAATCCCGTCGTTAAAGGGAGTGAGTTCGCTGCTGCTGGTTCGGTTGAAGCGATCGAAGGAGCGGCCCCGATCGACGACAAGAGGAGAAAATTATGAATAAAACATCGTCCGGCTCCGGTTGCCATTGTCATCGGCAGCATAAGCGATTCGAATGGTTTTCGCGTGGGGCGCGAATGGTACGGTGTCCCAGTGGGAGGATCGCTGAAAATACACGGTGTATCGTTTGCATCCACCCAGAACCACACGAGAGGAATGTCGTTTCTTTCGGTGCACGGCGTTTTTTTAGCTTTTTCTTCTTACTGCCTTATTCTTTGTATCATAGCCCGCAATGCGAGCGCGTATACCGAAGCGAACCGGAAACTTGAATCCATATCAAAATGCAAAACAGCACCGGGACATTGTTCCGAACATTGGCTGGGCAAGTGTGCTACCCCGGCAAACGGCCCCGATGGAGGCGCCCGGTGAGCGACACGTGGCGAGCGCGGGGTGTGGAGGATATGATAATGGCATCCATTTCGCGACGCAGAAAGAAAGAGCCACGGTTCCACAGCAGTGTGTGTGTGTGTGTGTTTTGGTGAAACAAGATGGCACAAAGGCAGCACCGAAAATAAACGGACAGTGGGATACGCTTTTGCCTTATCCGTGCCATGGACGGCATGAGTGCGCAGAAATTAAATTACCCTCCTTTAAGCGAGGAGCCAGGTTGGTGGGCAAAACAGTGTCGTTAAAATGCTTGATGCTACCGCCGGGAGCCTAAGCGGCCATTATGTGACGCTCCTGAGGAACGCCCGAGCGTTGATTAGCGTGCGGCCGGGATGGGGAGAGCCTTACCTGCATGTTCCAGGTTCGGGGCCGCACCGGAACCTTCTGGCTCGGTGCGGTCGTGACCGTCGTGACGATGTTGCTACCGCTCGCGCTGGAACCGGAGGCCGCGGCCGCGGCAGCAGCAGCCGCCGCCGCAACGGCTGCATTCGCCTGCTTCGTCTGCTGCATGATCTGCGAGATGAGATCGAGCTGTTGGCGCGTTAGGCCCTCGTTGCCCGCGCCCGGTGCCGGTGAGCTTGGCGAGGGCGATTTACAGCTGGAGCTGGAGTCGCTCACGTTACCACTACTGCTGCTGCTACTACTACTGCTGCTACTACTGCTACTGGAGCTGCTGCTCGAGCTGCTCGAAAGGCTGCAATTACTGTTGCTGGAGGAGTTACCGTTCGCACCGTTGCCCGCGTTGGTACTGAACTGGACGAGAGTTGCACCGTGCGGGGAGCTTGCATCACCTGCGGCGAGGGGAAGAGAAAAGAGTGAAATTTTCTTTTATTACCAGATAGAATGCAAATGGCGGCAGTAAGTGGTCAAAGTTTTGTCACGCCCATTTCAATTTCGTTTACCAATTTTCTACTTCTCTATCAACGAGATGTGTCACTTCAATGATTTCAAATTGATATTTCATAGGGGTTTTAAGTAGAAGGAGAAATAAAACTTAAATTTTCAACAATTGATTCAATCAATTCTTAATGTTTAATTAATCAATCTTTAATTAATCAACGATTGATTTGATTGATTCCGATGACTTAATTTAAAAAATTCGACGTAAATTTTTGACAAATCATGCGCTCTTTCATACGAAAACAAAAATAGATCTTAAATCATCTTGTTATAGAGTTCAATTCATCCAATTTTTCATGTCTTCATCCTGATTGCGAATTCCTTTTATGTGAAACTTATTCCTCAACTATTTAGACCTCTAATAAACCGTTCTTATTCTTCAATTCTTTCAGCAAGTAAGAAAAAATTTAAATTTACTTTCTGAATAATAATAATAATTTGAATTATTGACGTAAAGTTAACATTACATTCATAGTATAAGTTGACATCCTTTATATATTTCAGTTAAGAACTTAAGGCCGTGGCTTCATGCTTTGTGCTGACGAAAATATGATTTTTTTACACTTTATGGTTCAATATTCCAACGCGACTTTGTAGGCGTCAATGTCTACGTTTCATTTTTTTCGTCTTATCTCACTCAGAACACATTTTACCGGTCCATCGAACGCGAATGCGAACAGGCAGCATGCTCGAGTGCGTTCGAAACCAAAACGCATCATCGAACCGAAAGCCAAGCGGAGCGATTCGAGGCGCGCGAGATAAGCGGATGTGGATAAGAACGTGGCGGAGAACGCACTCGAACGAAATAGGAGCCAAAAAAAACACCCCACTCGAACGGAAGTCACGGCTTTTCCCTGTTCACACGTCACTTTCAGCAGACGCCTACGCGTGTGTTCGTTCCGATATACACATACACACATGTACGTTAGCAAATTTGGAAATTTTGCAATCGTCTCCACCTCCATCTCCACACGCCTGATTCGAGAGGGTTCTCGATCGACGTGGTTTGCAAAATGACAAGAAAGCGAGCACAACAAAAAATAATGTCCCGCGCACCACGCCAGAACTTTGGAACTTATCTCGAAAGTGGCAGACTAGCACGGGAAAGCGTGGAGGAGCTGCTTTCTTGTGCGTTCTTTCGCATTCGCGTTATAAAGGGATTCCGGGTTGCCCTACGAAAGCTGAGCCCGGCTAGAGAATGCTTCTGATGGCTGCCTGCCAATGCGTTTTAAGCTTCTCTTGTTGCTCGCTGCTGCTGCTGCTGCAAACGAAAATCCCATTCAATTTCAATAAACTGTCAGCACCAATCAAATTTTCGATCCTCTTCGCACGGGCACTCGGGCACAGAGGGGACACACACACACACATACACATATTTTTCCTGAATGTATGTGTGTGTGTGAAAGGGTCTACCTGTGCTCGAAAGTTGTTCGATCCTATTTTTCTCTCTCTCCCCATCATCATCGCAGCATCATCACCAACGACAGCAGGTTTCACGAGGCCACGTCAGCAGGATCTGAGAGGAGAAGTTTTCACCGGGGACCACCAACCGAAGCAGAAAAAAAGAACCGAACCAGCATAAAATCATCCCGCAAAGCACCCCCTTTTGGTTCTCTCGTTTTGCAACATAAAAAAAACCTCCCGATCGGACCAACAGAAGCTAGTGTGTGAAGAACATCAATAGCACAAAAGCGTGCGGGAGGTGGTGTCGGCGTGCAGAAATGTGGGCACAAAATTGTGCAAACAATCGCACATTTGCACGTACTTTGCAATGAATTCGCATCGAATTCCCGGAACGGGTGCGGATTGGAATGGTGTTTATGGACAGCGCGGAAGCCTTCGAACCACTGCTCGGTCCGCCGGAATCGATACCGGTTGGATGCTGTGATGCTGCGGCTACGAAAATCACGAGCTCTGGCACCTCCCAACGCTCGAACAGAACGGGAACAGACGAGCGAAAGCTGATCTGATTAGTTGGCATTAAAAATGTTTCGTATTGAAATTAGTTTTCCAGCTCCAGGGGGTGGCGGGGCGCTGACACTAGGTGAGCAGAACCCACAGCAACGCAGCAAATTTGTTGATTTTTGTTTGGTTTTCACTTCAGAGCAAATAATACATCCCTCTGCATGCAAAACTGTTTCGTTTGTTCCGTATCAATATTCTGCTGGCGCGTATGGCAGGAATGATGTATGCCGCTGTCGGTGATGTTCATACGAAAGGATATTGCTTCGCTGTTCCAGCCTTCAGCCCATTTCGGTTGGAATGTAATTTTAGCAACAGGAACCGTTTTTTTCCGGTACTTTTCTGCCCGTGCTGAGTGTGCAGAAAAAGCGCACAATCCGTGCACTTCGAAAGTTCAACTAAAAATAGCGTCCCTGTATTGAAATGGAACTCGCCTGGTATGAGCAATGCAGATTTTGATATTTTTTAAAATAGAACGATAGTGTCGATTGGTGTACCGAACCACTCCAGCCTGATTGTTGCAAACATAGTCAAAAGCCATCCAGATTCGACAGGTGAAATGTGAAAATCGGTGCCATCGTAGGTGGAATGAATATTTAATTCAAATCCCGCGGGAGCTGTTTGCATTGATAGCACCGAAAGAGGTGGCTGAGAAAATATTTTAATTCTTTTTAAATCCGCCTGAAAGTATGCAATCTGTTCGAAGCATTTATTTTTCGAGACTTTCCTAGGTTACAGAATTTGAAACAAAAAATTGAGCATTTTGTGCAAGAGTAAAGGAATGTATGTGTGAAAATGTGTAATAAATTCGCAGCAGCAGCCAGAAATGTAGCTCCCGACGCGGCAGGAACGACCAATCTGAGCATCGTAAGGTTTTGCCCGTTTGAAGTATGCCCGTTTAGCGAAACTCACCACTTGCCGTCGCCGGTGACAAACTAAGTCCACCGGGTGGTCCTGCGTTACTGCCACCGGGACCGGGACTGGCGGTGCCGGACGACGAACCGCCAGCCAGCCCGAGCGCACTGTGGTGGTTCTCCGTGTGACGCCTCAGGGACCTCGCATCGCAGTACGACTTGCCGCATCCTTCCGCCTTACACTCGTACGGTTTCTTATTACGATGCGTCAGCATGTGTCCATTGCTATCAGGGGAAGGATAAAGAAACGAAATGTCATTTTATAGACACCGACCGGCACCGTAGCAACGCGGCTAATCATTACTTACAGGTGGTCCTGCCGCTTGAAGGCTTTCGAGCACATCCCGCACACGTACTTACGCTCGTCACTGTGCGTTAGCTTGTGCTTTGCCAGCGCGGATGCATTTCCGAACACTTTGCTGCAGACCTGCAAGAAAAAATGAAAGCAAAACAGGAGGGAAGGTGTGAAATGCTGCGAATGGTCTCTCTTTCTCCGATGGGGCTCGGATAGCATATACGATTTTAAGGTGGATAAAAAACGATCTGAAACTCATCGCACAATGGGAACTCGTTTGTACGCCATGTTTGTAAGCACACATGCAGGAGCGGGGGAGAATCTCATTGTTCCTCGTTTCAAACGCCATCATTCGACGGATTGAAAAGGCCTTTTTTAATGCGGCCTTCATCTTCCACCAGCTTCAGCTTGCCCGTTCGATTGTTTTTGCCGGGGCCGGTTTGAACCTCAGCTCGGCGAACCGAATTTTCCATTGTCATTTCAAACAAAAACCCATCGGGTACGTTTCATTTTTTTTTGGCATCCCGGCGCAAAAAGGCAACATAACACACATCCCAAACGAGGAGTAAGCTCTCGCCGGGCGTGTATTGTTGTGTGCGGGTGCTTTATTATCACCCTGCGCTGAAGTGAGGTGGACTGTTGGCGCTTTGACCCAATGAAACAATTGTCCGAAGGGTTCTAATGGACATCGATTGTGTCTACCTGGTGCCTACCCGGAGGGTCATTGTTGCGAAAACATGTATCCCCATGTCGTATACTCTTTGCATAGGACGGTCTTTGTGCCCGAAGGGTTTTTTTTCGTCATCCTCCCACGCCATCACCATCATCGGCATCAGGGGCCGCTTGAGAACACGGAGAGTCTTTTAAGTGGCCTTTTCTTTCTTGACAACAAAATAAGCGGCACAAGCAACAAACGAGTGAAGAAAAAATAAAACGAACTGTCCAAAGCTTTTGTCTGGCCCTGAAACGCTCCGAATCTCCACTTTTGAGACGCCTCCGGGGACAGAGCGAACGCCACCGAACGTTATTACATCGGGTGGGGAGGAGTTGTTTTGGTTATTTTCCCTCGGTTCTGGTTTGCAACCTTTCCACCGGTTCGCTCCGTCCGCCGGGCAAGTTGTTTGTTTTCGCCGATCGTCGTCCTACCTTGACGTCCACTTAACCTCACTTCATTTTGTGGCATTCGGGAGGAAAAACGATGCTCGGTGGTTGGAGGGTTTATCGTTTGGATAGTTTTGAGCGAAGGAAAACGAAAAAAAAAGACAGCCTGCGTAAAAGCAGATAGGCCATCATCCCTTTAACGGACGGATAATGCTTGTGGGGAGGCTTACGTAGAATGGAAGCATTTTTCAGCCGTTCCGATATTGGATAGTGCTAAGGTGGGCCAAGCCGAGCCAAGCAACCTTTGGCTGAAGTGGATCTTCGACCCGACGGGTGGGGGACGCACAATATTTTCGGGCTTAACGAAAAAACGGTTAAAATAAACACAGACCCCGGAATAGGTTTACTCGATTTGTTCCGACTCGAAGGCTTCGGTATTGAATGCGGAAGGATCGGATAAGGAGCGTTAAGGATGGGGGATGCACCCGGGGTCGGTTATTTATTAACCTCGGGTCTTATTAAAAGCTTGGCACCGCTCTTGCTGGCCAGTTTCCGGGTTGCCCGCCTCGCTGGAATCCCTCCGGTACAGTGTACGGAAATTTGTTTCGTTGAGGTTTGTGCTTTTTTCTTCTTCGTTAAGGAGAGATTTGGGTTATCGGTTAGGATGGTTTCATTTGAGCTAGGTCTTGTACGAGGGAAGGACGAATGGATTTTTTGTTTCCCTCTCGTAGGTAACATTGGATATGATCAAACGATAGCAATGTGGTGCGTCAGACAAAAAAGAGAAAAACATCAGAACAAAACAAGTGACATTTCAAACAATTTTACAAACTTCTGGGTTTAGTAGCCATATATTGAAACTCAAGACTCGCTGTGAGCCGCTATGTTGCAGTTGATGTAATAATAAATGTTGTTTGTTTCTCTAAATTTCTCTTCAGACGATTCCGTGTGAAGAGGTAGGACAGACTGTTGAATGTATGACACTAACTTCCATGCTGTACAAATATTGGAAGTAAATAATTTAAAACACATAAAAATGTAATGTTAAGTTAATGAAAATAAAATAAAGTTATCGAAAAAACGTAAGAAATGTTCTGATTACATGATTACCATTTACAAGAACAGTAAATAATGCCAAAAATATATTGTTTGAGCGAGTGGTGCTTTACAAACTTATCATTTTGTCTTATTTGCCTAAAAAAGTTATAAAAATAGTTAAACATGTTTTATCAACTAAACCAAAGACATTGCAATCGTGTGTACACAGCTTAAACCCCCTCCCCCCATTCATATCGTTGTACCTGCACAGGAATAATGCTGGGTGAATCAAGCACACCTTAAGATGCCCAAACCGAGCACGGAACGGAACGGTCAAGGCGTGGGGAGGATTAGGTGGGTAAATTTATTGCCCAAACATGTGAGCGTGTGATTCACCGGCACGCATTTAGAGGCGATTATGTTTTTGGTACCACCGCCCTTGCGCCCACCTTCATCTTCCCCTACTGGTAGTGATTTAATAGTGCACCCAACCAAGTAGCACCGGAAAGCGAGGCCAATATATAACGTAGATTTGTTCATAAACGGAAAAACACCACCCATAAACCACTTTCTCACAAACCCACACACACACACACACATAGGTCACTTGCGCTATTGAATGAATCCCAAGCGATTCCCAACTATCATCGTGCAGGGCGTGTGGGCGAGCGGGCGGTCTGCCGATTGTGACGTTTATCACTCGAAAGGACGCTCGGCTGCTATCAGCATTACAACCCTTTTTACGGTTGATAGCAAAATGGCTTTTAATTTTCTCCCAGGACCGATTAAGCCCCGATTGGTCCGGGAGGCGTGACCGAAAACTATCAACCCATGAATCGCTCGGACAGTTCGGTCAGTGAGTCGTAAAATGGTACCGATTACCAGCCATTTCCCACCACCGCCACCGGGCGCTTCCAGGGTGCTGGACCACCCGATGGCGTATATATGTGCGTGTTTGGCTTCAAAAAGGCTGCCGGGCTCCGGTGCCGGGTGGGACATACTGTCGATATTAGAAGCGATTAAACTTTCATTCCGGACCCGACGTTAAAGCGAACAGCTGGACAACTCATCTCGGTCTCTCTGCCGGACTTAACCCATGGCGTGGTCCGAGGAATGGTGGTTAAGTTAAGAGATTTTTAATTAAGCCGGGAATGGGAAGGGGGAGCAGTGGAGAACGGCAATCGAGTGGAAAATGTTAACTCATAAATGTTTGACATCCGGTTGGACAGACGGTGCTTTCGTTCGGAGTTTCGAACCAGATAGGTGGAAGTAACGAGCAAACATAATTGTTGATTGTTAAAATTAAAGTTTAACAATGGATATTCGACTCGCGCGAACATGGGCGTGAAGTGGTATTTATATAGTTTTTTTTTGCGTATTTCAGCTTTAAATCACGAAATAGTTACCTTTAAAAAGTATTTAATTCTAGAAAACATATTCGTTTTTCTTCGAGGAATATGAGTTTACCATGGAATTTTGATGCAATTTCTGTTCGATTATCAATTATTTAAAGAGAATTGCAGAACGGTCTATAGACAACTTCTGGAGAAGTATTTCAAACAGGTTTCATCAACATTGAAAATTATGATAATGTAATTTTCCGCGACAAACTTCTACCGATGAAATTTGCTTCGATGGTATTGATGGGCAATCTCTCACAAAATAACAACGCTAACTCTAACTTATCACAGCATCTTCGAAAAACTGCGCACTTAACTCAATTATTCCGCCAGAAACACTCCATTCGTCATTATTTATGATTGCTTCATGACAGTGGAAGAATAATATTATCTTTAATTTGGATTTGGAATGTGCAAAATTCTCCTCCACAAAAATAAAAGAAAAGAAAAACTCGACATCGACACCCGGCCCCGGTTCGAAATTAAATTAGACGGTGGTTGACTTTTGGGGTTGAAAAATTAGAATTATCATTTTGCAACAGTGGCAGACCGTGGGCGTCCCTATGCAAGACGCGGCCAGCTTGAACCAAACAAATTGAACCATTAATTGGACATGAAAGCAATTACCGGGGCACGCGAAGGCTGGCGCGACTGTACACCACAGCTCGTTCCCGGGCTACTGGCAGTGGTGGTGGTGGTGGTGGTGGTGGTGAACGTCAGCATGCCTCAGTGAAAATTTCAACACCACCCCAACACACTCTCCCACCTCACCCTCCCACCAACCGGTCTTGATTGAAGACAGGAAGCGGTGAGAAATTAATTAATAATTCTCCAAACAACGAATCTACTCCCGCCGTTGGCCTCGCGCGGTACACGGGCTTTCGGGCTTTTTCCGAACGCGAAATGCCTTCCGGGAAATGGTTTCCCGATCCCCACCCCGGGCAGCCGCCGCTTTCTCTGTGGGCGTCTTAAGGAAGCGACATGAAACACTCCAGCGTTCCACAAATACTTCAAGGCCAACAGATGTAAAGCGGTGTTTGCCGAACTAAAACCACGCGACGGCGCATCATTACGGGGCGATGCGTCGATCGCACCCCATCCACGATTTCTGCATGACGGAACAGCAAACTCATCGCGGCGGTGGCGGTGGTGACGTTCTGTAACAGGCTGTTCCTCGGCAGCCGGTTCGGTTTTGGGACGTTTCTACCCACCCGGTATGTATAATACATCGTTAATTAATTCCTTTTCCAGCGTGCCAAATCGCAACGGTATCGTCACAGGGAGAGAGAATGGGGCAATTTCAAGCACTTCCGCTTCCGCTCCGCACAGCTGACGGTGATTGAGGATGAAGGAACCGTGTGTGAGTGTGCAAAGAAAGTAATCCCTCTAGAGAAAATGCAAAAGCGAAATCATCATTAGCAAGAGTTGAACACGTTTTGTTCTTCGATAGTGTTTCGTTGGTTTTGAGGTAGATGAAGTCGTTCAAAGCATCGTTTGCAGTTAGAGATAACTAACTTAATCCTTTTTTAAGGATCTTAACAGATTCGTTTGAATTGTGCAAATGCAAATTCGTTTGTAATGGAGAGTGCGCTCGCTATTTCCTATTAATCTTGTTTCTATCATATTGAGAGAAGCTAAAATTCTAATGTATTTTCTACAGCGACACAAATTAAATCTTGGCGAAATTTGAAACCTTTATCATTAAATTACTGATTATTCTATCAAATAAGCAATTTAGAAACATTCATAATGCGTTATTGTATTTGTAAATTGTAAACATTTAGGCGAGCATTTACTTCAACCGCCGAACAGTATGTAATTTGCAAGACAAACTCTTTGCCGGCCTGGTAGTCCGTAAATAGGATTAGGCAAATGAAGTTTGAACCTAGAGGCGTTTATTTCACAGTTTGCATAATTTGAAGTAATTTCCTTTTCGTAAAATAAGATGTTAAGTGAACAGCTCAAATACTTAAACCCACTGAATGAATAATTTGATTAATTAATAGATCAAAAATATTTGTGGCTACAAAAATTGTGTCTAAGAAAATTAAAAATTTGAAAAAACAAAAACGGAATTGGCACCAATCGTTCAACACACATTTTTGTGACGCTTTTTTGCAATCCAGTTTGGACGACTACTTTGTTTTGGTAAGTTCATTATCTGTGGGTGTGGTTTACCTTATTTCCACACATAATTTCTTACTCACCAAAAAATATGCATGGTTACTAGTGAAAAAAACCCTGCCTACTTTTTCCAACGCGCTTGGATGGTTCCAAACAAACTTGCGGACATTTTTATGACCACCGTAAGATTCTGCCGTAAGACTTGTCTTTCGTTCGTTCCAAGAAACACCTATTGTAATCAAGCGCCAATTTCGCCCACAACCGGTTGCGCTCGACGAGTTGTGAGACAAAATCTGGAGCACGCAAGCAGCAAAACGGCGTGTGGCCGTACGAGTGTGTGATTGCGAGAAAATATGATAAATTTAGTTGTCACGCAATGCGAAAATCGTTTAATGAGATTGTTTCGCCGGTGTGTGTTCTTTTTGCCGCAGGGGGCAGGGGAGCAGGAAAACGGTCGTTATGTCAACCCGTGGCCCTTGGCGTACCGTGGACGTACAGCTGTCATCGCGTGCGTGTAATATGCTTAACCAACCGCTCCGGGATGCTATATGGGAGCGGTTGGCCGGAAAGAGCAACCGGTACTCCCTGGTGACCAGTTAGCGAGCCCTGCCCGTATTGGCCTTGCGGATGGAGAAAGATCCGAAAAAATACACTTACACACACAGACACATTCGTTCCGCGGTTGGTGTTCTCTGTCCGGTTGAGGCCGAGTGGTTCAATGAATTCCACTCGGGTGGTTGGTGGGACAGACGGAAAAAGGGCAGCTGAATTATTGATGAGCCTTGATGGTTATGGTTTAGGCGTGTTTTACGCGCTCGTGCCACCGACTACGTACGTGCCACCATCGGCATCGCGATCGGAAAAGGCTGGTACGCTGGAAGTTTTTCGGCACACCGTATCCACCAGCCGGTTGGTGGAAACCGGGGTTTTTTTGGAGGGGAAGGGGTTTTTATTTTATTTCAATTTTCCGGCGGCGCTACTTGCCAATGCTGCAAAAAGTTTCCCTGATGGGAAGGGGTAAGGTAGGGCGGCGGGCAGGGACTGATTGAAAAGGTTTCGATTTGTCTTGTTTCGCGGCGGCCACCGGCAGCACCGCGTGGATCGGAGAGAGTTATTCGGTATGGTTCTTATCCATTAGCCAACCGAAGGACGCCTCGACGCCTTTCCGGCAATTACACGGCATGATGATGATGATTGAAAGGTTAGCAAAATGGTACGAGGGAGAGAGAGAAAGAGAGAGAGAGGTTGTCGAAACCGATGGTAAATGTTTGAAAAGGGGCCACTCGGCCGGGACGGTTTGTGTTGGCGTAAGATACGTACTGCGCCGAAATATAGTGCAAATAATCACGAACCCAAATGGTGGATGAGTATGATGGACGTTTGGCAGAGGCGCAGGCTGCTTCCAGGTTCGTAATGTGGAATCAATGTTCGCTGTCGGATCGGACCGTTGCCGTTGAGTTGGTATTATGCTGTGAAGGCGTAAGTGAATTTGTTGCCCAAAATGGTGAGAGCAACAGATTACCGCGTTTTACAGCGTTTAGGTACGAGGGTTTGCACACAGATGGCGCTTCAAAGACTACTAAGCGTCAATCAGTAGTGCATCCAGGCCTGGTGGTGATCGGCAAATGGAATGTTGAGTAGGAAAGTATTTTGATTTTCGTGTTCAAATAATTTATCAACGACTTTTTATGAAAGAAATTTAAAATTGTGTAACAGTGTTCAGCAGAATATCTTGAACTACAATATAGCTCACATTCTAGTATTTTTTAGATTAGTGTTTCAGTAAGCATGAAATAAACGGAGAAACTTATCGAACGCGTAACCAATTCTGTTCATCGTGATCGCAAATTAAAAGTTATATGAGTGAAGCTTAAACACGCGCAAGATTTATTGCATGCCAGCGCAATCCATGAGTGATGGCGCCGGAGGCAGATAATATTCCACGGGCTAGTAGGAATGCGTAATTAGTGCCGTTCTCAGCGTCCATAATTACTTTGTACTGTTCCGAATGGTACAAAAGGATTCTCCGCTCTATCGCTCTATCCTCTCCCTTTCCCACCACCGGGGACAGCTGAAATAAATGAAAACCTCCGGAAACGATTATTAGCCCATAGTAATGGAGCGTTGTGCCATCGCCGGTGCCACCGTGGATTGAACCATTCCGGAACCAGCAGTTTTCTTCATTTCTTTTAGTTTTGTAAATTAGCTCCGATCATGGTGTAGAGACGGGAGACAAGTGCCAACATTTGCAGCAATGTTTATTTCGCTATTCCCTACCATCCTACCCTGAAAACGACGAGTGTGAGAAGCGAACGTTTTTTGTTTGTTTTATTCCTAGCCAGTTCTTTCTGGCCCGCCGCAACGAACCGGATGGAAGGCGTTCAGTTTCTCATTTTATTTTTATTAGTTCATTAACTGTCGTGGCTTCGGGCGATTCGGTTCGTCTCGGTGGCGAAGTTTGCCGCAAGGAATCCATCCGCCGAGAAAGCCCGGAGCCACGCGGTCCGAGCATTATTTGATGCTCTATCAACCGTAATTACTATCCTCATCCGCAAGCGACTCCCCGCTCGGCGATCCTTTGCCCGGTTCGGTGTTGTATCGTGGGAGGGAAAACCCATTCGCACAAAAGGGAAACACCGGCTTACCGGCCAGCCTTCACGAGACAAGAGACAACCAAGGCGGACGAGGCGCGCGGTAAAGGATAATCGTTAGTTCAAGAATTAGTGCAAACCGAAGGGAGCCGGGTGGAGCTGGCGAAAGGGGAACTCTTCACCAGACAATAAAAATCCAAGTTCAGCTCACCCTGCACCGAGAATGGAAGCTCGAGCTCGCATAAAACGAAAGATGCGAGAGCGAAAGACAACGAAGGTAAGCAGGATGAAACCACACTTACAAATGACACACTTCCGGCTTGTGCGAAGGCTAAGGTGAAAGGAAGTTTTAATTTATGTCGAAGCAATTTCCACCGTGCCACATTTTCATTCTAGGAACCCTTTTTTGTGTCTGCGTTCGTGCGAGCGGAGCTTCGCGGAAGGATGGGCGGGATTTCGTGCTCCACAAGATGGCACAAGAAGGATGCGTATGTGTGTCTTTGTGTTCTTTTTTGCTTTAGTTTGCCCTATATGTGAATAGCGCACAAGCTATTCATTATGGTGGAGTGTGTTAGCTACACACGTTACACGCGCCGGCGGCGTAAATGTTCTTTTAAGTGAAGCTTTGTAAAGCGGCTTAACGGTTACACTTGGGCAGAATGCTGCCCAGATCGTTTGTGGCACGGGCGGCATGATGAAAAGGGGATTCATTTGCACGGGGTTTTGGGTTAATCCTATTTTAACGGGCGGCAAAGCTCGTAAAATATGACTTGAAGTGGATGGTTCTATTAACAGGGTCTCGAGAGTGTGCGAAGGTTTGCGAACAATAATTGCAATTAGAGTCAAAGGTGTACTTCCGACTGTTGACGCTAGAGGGCTCCACGAAGAGGCAAATGCTTACAATTATAGCACACACCTTTCGTTTGCCATAAGTTTGGTCACGAACTTTTATAAAACCGCGTTGAAACAATGTTGCACTTCCCTAAAGGAATGTTTTGTAACTATATGTTACAAACAACGAACTAACCAAAACTCGCATTCCAAGTAAGTATTGGCAGTCTGCCAGCTGACCGTGAAACAAAGATCATTAGCAAATCGTTATGCGAAGGAAATAAACGGAAGAGGAATGCGACTAGGAACAAAAACAAAAGTTGCATTATAACAGCTTTGGCAGCTTTGGTCCTTCTCCCCCCGTGCAAACACACTAATCGACATCAAAAGATTCCGGCGGTTGTGCCAGCAGCGTCCAGCAGAATAGTTCCCGTAATCGAAGAAAACTTTTGCGCCCGTGGAACTGTTGTGGGTCGAAGCGATCCGACCGTTTCTTTTTCCCGACCCACTCACAGACCCGTACCGCAGCGAGAATGTCTGTTAATGAGATTTTAATTTCGTTCTCCTTTGTTTCACTATCGCTAGTCGCTCCCGAAGCGTCTCGAAGGGTGTCGTTCCGTTTGTGTTAGAGTTCGCTTTAACCTTCACCAATCGTTGGCAACGAAGATGGATCGCATTAAAAGAAGAAAGAAACGATATTTGCTGCTGAAAGAATCGGTTCGTGATGGTTGTGTATCGGCATAATGTTCTGGCTGTGCAGTGGGTTGTGTTTGTACAGACGCCACCATTTGCAGAAAGATTATTTACGGTACACCGACTGACTTTAAACAACGCCCTCAAGCGGGATCGGCGGCGAGTGGGGGAGCGACTTCGTATGATAAATAGCAGTATTCGAACAGTGTTTTCTGCCCCTAACGACCCGCGGGTCATGATCTGCTCAGCCAACCCACGCCAAAAGCTGTCTTCATTACTGGCCCAGCAGTAGAAAGGCGTGCTTTGGCCGAATGGCTGAGAGAAAACAAAAAAGAAATTGCAGCTAGCTGCGCGATAGACGATGGGAATGATACCGGCCTTTGGTCCTCCCTCCGATAACAAATTGAGCTTAATAGGTACAAGTGCCAAAGTTCAGGTCTTCTTCTTTCCCGCGAGGTTCGAAGGGCGAATGAGGTTTATCTCGTTAAGTGCAGCCCTACCGGATCCTTGATGATCCTTTCGGCCGGTGGCTCGTTCGTTCATTCGCTCGCAATATCGCAACCACCTCGTTCTTCCCCGGCGACATCCGGTTGCGCCCGTACGTACAAATTAATGACCCTCAATTGCTAGTGATCTATTGAGTGCGCTTCGGAAGGGAAAATCCTTATTAATCTCGAGCCTTTTTCTTGCTTGGTTGGGTTTTCTTGCTTTTCATGCTGTCCGTCGTCGTCAAGGAAACGTCCTCACCCGCCATGGGGCAGTGTCAGGCCAGCTGAGAGGCAAGGAGAGGCGCATCGAGGTTAACAAGTTGCCTTTCATCATCAAAGCAGGCACCGGGCCGGAAGGACAGTCGGTTTTTCCGAAGAAATTGACGCTCCGTGACGTGGGGCGAAGGAAGCCCGAAGAGGCTTCATTCACATCGAACGAAATAGACGAACCGTGCCGGGTGTTTGCTGGAATGGAGTTTATTCCTTTTTTGTCCCTACTGCTGCTGTTTGTCATAAAGTTACAAATGAGCTACCTGCCGATTAGATTTCCCTTCCGCTTTCGGATGCGACGGTGCGAAAGGGTTTTCGGAATGTGCAATATAAAAAAAAAACACATCCAAAAGATCCCAAAGCCCGGAAACAGGCGTCCGGAAAAATGAAGAAATGAAGATTTATTGTTTATTACGCTGTACGCACGGCAAATAGATACTACAGGACATCGCTACCGAAACTGCAGGATTATGCTCTTGCAGGAGATTCAACCTACCAAAGACGAACGTAGCAATGTCGGCGAGGAGGCAGCAGCACACAACATTAAAGAACCGTAATTCGAAGTAAGCACTAGCTCCGATCAACGGAGGGCACTTTCTCTTTCGTCCCACTCATCCCGGACCCGGCACGAGTGGGTTGATTAATGATGGAAAATTCGTTTTGATTTGACCTTGGCCCATCGTCTGCAGACTAAAGCGCGGCGTCGGAAAAAGGGGTATCGCCCAGCCGTGACTCGGGGCCGAAAAGTTAATCAAAAGGGTTAGGTCGATCCCTCGGGTGTGAGGAGCGCGGAAAGCGGTAAAAGGAAAAAGTTTTTGCGAAATAAAAACGGCACAAAACGGCACTTTTGGCGCAAACGCACATATTGAGGCGAATGTGATGTGGGAAGGGTTCTAAGTGAAATTTAAGAGAGAGCGAGCGAGACTTCAATCAGCGGTGGAAGAAAAGATTGCCTAAAGATAGAAGCATCTGACGAACTGAGCTACACTGGGCTGAAGTATGTTAAATACGCATTGGTTTATACGATCTAAACAGGTAATAAAAATTTAAGAAATCTTTAGAATCGATCGAAGATTTTTTCAAAACAAGTAAATGTAATTTATTTTCACTACATTGCATAATTATTTGCAACAGCTTTGATGCTTCAAAACATCAAGTCCATTGCAAAAATTAAATTCAAGTATAACGATTCTGTCCTCGCGTCGTTCGTCCCCAACCTGACTTGAGATGAGAGATTGGAACTCGTAGAAGATGTTATAAAACACAACATGCTTCAACGATAAAGCCAAGCCATCAGGAGGATGGATAGCTTTTGCTAATCTTATCGTTAAAAGCTTTTAGCTGTAATTACACTCAAACTTCCATGGAATGCTCTTTTCGATGCGGAGTCGGTAAAACATGCAAATAAAATCGTAAACGAAATATGAAAACAAATCCCGTGTAAGCTTTCCATCTCTCTTCTGCTAGAGCCCGATAGCTCAATGCACCGATGCTGATGTGTGCAATTAGAAACGGTTTGAATTATTGAAAATTTGTTTTGAAATTCTTTCTCCATTTAATAGCAGTCGCATCTTGAACGAACGTTCGTGTCTCGCTCCTCTCCTCCGTAGGGCACATCCACGCTTGTTTTTCGGTCCGTACACCGGGCGAAGCGTATCCGATTTCCGAGAAAGAACGTGTTTACTGCACCATCGTTTTTAATGAACATCTTTTTGATCTGTTGAATGTTTACCGTCAGGCTTACCCGGGGACCGGGAGCGAGAGTTAGTATTGAAGGACCGAGGGCGGGCGGTGGTTGGAACAAGATGGATATCGTTATCATCGGCCCTAGCGCAAATAGCTCCGAACGAATCCGATGCGATGGATGCGACTGAAGACGGGGAACAGGGGAAGCGATGCCATGGGAGTGTGGCAAAGAAAATGTTGCTTTGAAGTCGTCTCGTCGTTTTCCGGGTAAGATGGATTTGCGCTCCTTCGTCGCCGGTCGCCACGGCCGCTTATGCGTAGGCTGCTAAAGATCGTACCCGTGCGATACCGAAAATGGCAAATAAAATCAGGACAAATTTTCACCGGTTTTCCGCCGTCATCACAAAACTCTCCGGCGGCGCGGGAAGTTTCCCATTTGGGGTACGAAAAAGAAAAAGAAAACATGCACACACACACACCCCATTGGTTGGTCTTTGCTGCGATCAAAAATAAATCAGCGTACTTGATATCGCATGTCGAGACGCCGATGTTGCCGATGAGATGCTGCATCACGCTGCCATGGCGCATTCGGAAGCGTTCATATGCCGGCGAGGATACGGCGAAAGTGAATCCTTCCCGTGAGGCCGTATCAACCGCCACGGGAAAATATTTATAAAGCGCTTCGCCTCGTTGCTTAAATGATTTTAATATCCCGGACGCTTTCCCGTGGGAAAGCGAGCGACTCGTCTTTAAACATTTCCATACGGCAGCAAATACATCGCAAAAAAGCCGCACTTTTCCTTATCGCTACGAAACCGGCATCATAATCGAAAAGGGGCGGAAGAAAAATTAACTACACGGTATGCGAAACGGAAACCATTTCCGTTTTCCGGTTGGCGGTACGACTTCATTTGGGAAGGTTTTTTTTAAAAATCCGAATGCGCTCTCCTTATCGTGGTATCGCGCATCGGAATCGGCTTTCCTAACGAGTGTGTCTGGTTTGATGTTCGCTTTGATGGTTGCTGGAACTGTTCCCGATGCTATTTCATTTCATTTAAGCAACATCATGGAATTAAGCTTGGGTGCATTTTGAAATTCTGCACACTTTAAGTGCGTAAAGTGTTACAAAAACTAAAATCTCTTAGAAATAGTTTTTTTTTGTCGGTGAAGTAACCGGAAGTGTACTGAATGCGCCACAAGGTATGCAATCCGCACATCAGACGGGACACTGGATAATAAATAGTTTAAAAGATGCATGCTTTCCGGACGTAAAATCGGTGCAAAAAGTATGCAATTCACACAAAAATGAGATATTTTAAAGTATTCCTAACTCTTTTTTACAATCTACGTATTATTCGTCCGTGTACATTCGAAAGCAAAACTACTTAATTCACGAACTTAACGATGCTTTCGACGCTCGGGGTGCGCCGCCGCTTCGGAATGGGTCGTTTTTGTGCCTGATTAAATCATCAACGACGCCGTCAAAGGTAATGCCCAAACGTAATCTTCTCCGTCTGCACTCGAGCTGCATTCGAAAAAGGCTCCTCATCGTCGCAAGCGTTCGCGTGCTCCTATCGAACGGCGCGAAACCGACGCTGCCCGCAGAGCACCGATCCGATCACTTTCCCGGGCTGGTACGGCACGTAGGCAAAATTAAATAAATAGCACCACCGTCACCGTCCAGTGGTCGGGCGCTCGGCTCGGTCGGGGGCTGAAATTAGGCACCGTTGATGGTTGTGTGCTGTTTCTTCTTGTGTACGTGAGACGTGACGGGCCCACGTAGCGCACTCGAGCTGCTTAGGCGCTCCGAGAACGTGCAGTCGAATGTGGTAGTACTGTTTTGTGCACGGTATTTAGCGCTCCTTTGCTGGGTGGAACTGTTGCCCCAGTGGAATGGCATTTGTGCATCCGATTTGTGTTCGTTTCGATTCGATTCGTTCGAGCGGCCGGTATTGCTTGCACGTATGCGGAAGCAATCAAACGTGGTGCCGGATTAAAGACGCTCATTAGAAGGAGTTGTTTATCGATGGTGAGTGCGACAGGACGATTTTGTGTTATTTTATTTGTTTTTGCAATGTTAGTTTGCATAACGTAACGTGAGGCATAACGTATTAAAAGCAAGTATTTTTTGTAAGATCAAAAGTAGGGTAATTTGCTCAACATGCACCGTAGCTTTGCTATATCATCCCAAAAATCAGCACTACAAAACCTGCATAATAGCATGATTTGCACAATATTTGTCTGGCGTTCGTTCCTTTTAATTGTTTATTTGGTGAAAGATTTACCCAAATACAGATTCTCATGAAGCAGACTATGTGTTGCCTCTTGACTTTAAATCAACAGGAAAAAAGATCAATTATGAGATTGCAGTTACGCGAGCCGAGCGGCAACTCACCTGACACTGTTGCGGCCCGTGTCGGGTAGGTGAAACCGTCTTCGGTCGTGGTTTCTTCACCAATCCACCGGATCCGAGCCCGTTCAGCGAGACCGCACCGGGTGACGAGGCAGCCGACGGGGATGACGATGCGCTACTGTTGCCGGAAGCCGTCTCGGCCCGACTAACCGTCGTGAGGACGAGGCTGGTAGGGCTGGTCGCGGCTAGGCTGCCACCGTTCCCTGCACCGATGCTGGGCGCACTTTTCACGGTCACCATCGTGGTACCGTGGTGCAGGATGGCTGTCGACGATGGTGACAGGTTGTTGCTGCTGCTGCTGCTGCTGCTGCTGGTGCCGCTGTTGCTGCTAGTGCTGCCGTTGTTTACGCTGGACGACGACACCGTGCCGTGGCTGAGCAGGTTCGTCGCGGTGGTGACGCTCGTCTTGTCCGTGGTCGCTTTCGTGCCTGCAAAGCCGGAAACCGGAAACGATAGAAAGAAATCCGATCAATATCGAGTTGACTTTTCAATCGCTGGGAAATGGCAAACGAGTCGGAAAGACTCGCTTCGCAATGGAGTTACTATCGAAATGAGATTTCCTAATCCGTCTCCACCGTCGAACCCGGTACGGTTCGACTGCCGGCTCCTTTCCACCGGTCCACGTTAAGCACCGGTTGGAGCACGAGCTCGAGATGTCGAAGCAGGATTTAGATTGCGTCTGTCGGATTAGCCATCGTTGCCGAGACGCGGGTGTTGCGTCGCTGGACTAGCTGCGACGGATGCGGCAAAAGGTTCGACTGCCAATTGAGCAGCGCTCGGTACACGCTTCGCTTGCCGAGGAATGTCGCCTGCTCGAACGAAACGAAATGCGCGTCCAAATTGAAAAGAAGAAGGAGTACAGAAAAAATGTCCACTACCAACTGGCAACTGCGTGCAATACACAAAAAAAGTTGGTCTGCTTTGATCTAGGGACCCTTCAGAACTCGCAGTTCGAAGGCATTTATCCGGATTAGAGATAATTGAACGGAATGCAATAAGGATGCACCGGGCCTTGCACCCTTGCAGTTTGTTCGACTGAGTATCTGTTTCTGTCACTGCATCTGTGTGTGTGTATTTGTGACCGATAATCCAAATTAATTTCGGTCGGTAAAGTAGAGCCGGTAATCGCCGAGAGGGGTAGGGCTCGGTACCGAAAGCTTTCAGGTAATTAATGAACGCAACATGAAAGCAATGGCTTCCCATTGAATTCCCTGCGACAGAGATTACAGCCGGATCAGCTGGCATTTTTCATCTTCGTTCGGGCGCCTGTGGAAGGCTGTGAATGCTTCGGTTTCGGGATTGACCCCTCTTTGATCGATCCATTATTGAGATGCAATTAAATTAGACGCAATGATCAAATGTAGCCGGTTGGGCTGTGATGTTTGATGAAATGATGAGAGAAAGTGTTGGGATGAAAACCGCAGCACGGTCACCACAAATAACTCGGCAACTTGTTTGGTTTGGTTTGCAATGGCCTTAAGATCGTCCTGAATAATAATGCATTCCATGCACAATACTATTTTAAATTCATTAATTTTAAATATGGACAACATTCATCATAGAAATCTTTGAGTACATTCGTACATTATAAAAATAAAAATAATGAAGGAAATAAATAGAATTCGATGAATATAAAACTCTTAAGAAACTTTCCGAACCAAGTTTGGCAGCATGATCGTCCAAAGAACACCTGATCGTAGCTGTAGATTTAACATTTTTGTTTGATATGTTTTGTTGCTCTAACTTACAACAAAAACCCACAGTAGTTCTATCAACTTTAATGTTGAGAATGCGTACTTTAGTTCTTAAAACGCCCGGTCCCTAACAATGGCTCCGTACGGGCAAACGAACGATTGGAACTTAGGTCCGGGTCCGTCCAATACGTTCGGTGGTCCCTAAGCCCTTGCTTTGAAGCTTTTCCACTCGTTAGTTTAACTGAATTGGCTCCGGTTTTTTCGTTCTTTATATTGATGCTACTCGCCTGGTCGGACCGCGACCCCGATCTGGCGTCCCTTTTCGCTTCCAATGCCGCATCGTGTCCTGTGCCACGTGCGGGAGCCCTTCCCTTCCCTCCAGCCGGTACACAGCGTGTGTTGACGGTATTTATTTATCGTTAAAAATGGCAGCATTCAAACCCGCTTCGATTTGTAGCATGTTACCGTTTTTGTCTTCACTCTACCGTTACCGGGACTTTGGTGAGGGATTTTTCTCCATTTTCCTGCGTGCCGCTTGACGGTGGAAAGTCACCGAACGAGCAACGCAATAGAGTGAAGAAGGAATTTATTCTCTGGTTTAGGTGAACTGCACAAAAAGAAAAGCACAAACACACGATTTTCCACCATTGTGTTGATTGGCTCGGACCGTGTCCCGGGACCCCGGGACCGAGCATGGGGTTCGGATTTTATGCTCCGATCCGACGGGGCAGCTAAAGGTGAAGCCTGTATGCGCGTACACACAGGATTGCACACTTTCTTTTTTGTCCAATCCCATCCAATCCACTCGCCGAAGAATGTTGTGTTCTGTGTCCGCTCGAAAGTGCGAAAAAGGATGCCATGTTTGTGCTGCATCGTTGGTTGCATTAGGTTACGTTTATTGCTGTGGCTCACTGTGAAGTACGGTCGCTTTGTACCGGCTGGCGACGTGATCCACCTTCGAATGGGATGGTGCGGTGGTCCGCACGTAAAGGCACGTAAGGTGATATTTTCGTAACGTTAAGGCATGCCGTAGCAGCCGTGGTGTGGAAAACAACAATAAAAATCCACGTGAAACTGTAACGGGTCTGGAAAGTGTTTTCACGGTTATATGCTAGAAGGGATTGCATTGTTGGAGAATGGATAGTCCGAAAAGTGGAAAACGGTGTATTTATGCAAGATACGAACAACGAATCAAACGTTCGTGGAACTTTTCCAATGTGAAATAAATTAAATTTCTTTGCTGAATTCTCTAAATGGCTACTTTGGATTATTACGATGGTCTGGATTTTTGTATATTTTTGTAAAGAATTCAATGAAAATTTAATCAAATTATGCGTTAAATATCCGCAATAAAATCATCAAAGTAAAATTAAAAAATATGTTTTTTAACAAAGTTATTTTATATCGCACTAGGATTTGATTAAAAGAAGATGAAAATTCTAAATATAATATCATTTGCTATACTTATGACAGTTCTACTGATTTAAGCTTTAAGTTATGCAAAGTGGTGATTGCCAGTTTATTTAACCATTTGAATTTAGAGTTTAATGATTTTTTTTCATATTATCATTTTGTTTGAGTCTTTGTTAAAGCTTCTTTTTGCTAATTTCGAAAACAATTGCATCGAGATTCGTTTATTTAAAGCCAAAATCTATTCAATGACGCGCCTCGCTTGGTTCCCTTTGTTCGTATCAAAAAGTCAATAATTAAATTCCGTCACTAGTACACCGGTCCCACTATCACGAAAAGCTCTCACCGAGATGCTATGGGAATTCCAATAGAACACGAACATTTAAACGTATTCACATGTGCACACTCAGCTCTTCAAAACACACGCACTGAATAGAGCAGTGACCCAGCGGGTTGATTATAAAGTTCTGAAAGTTCTCCAGCGCGCTTCCACCAGTGGGCCGGCGTGTGCCGCGACCGCCGGCCGCATGTAAGCAAATACACCCTGGCCGGGAGTACGCGAGCGAGCGCCCACTATTTATATTTATGAGCATAAATCCTGCAGCAAAAGGTCCCGCAGCGCTAATGAACCGGTCCCAAACGTCAATCACCGTGACATTTAACATTTCATGTTCATTAAAGCGGAAGAACCGGGAGATTTCGGGCCCTGCTGGTGGTGGTGCCGGCGGTGTATGGGAGCGTTATTGTCCACGTGTTTGCCCAGTGCAAGCAGGCATGCAAATGCACCCGCACCAGCACACCCACCGCCACCACCTCTTGAGAACACGGATCATCACAGCCTACGCACGAACGTGGGTCTTTCCCTAAAGGGAGGAATGGGACGATAAGGGGTAGGGAGGGCGGAAATCTGTGTCATTAATTTCATGTCCATTTTCCCACAAACTACAGCGGCTGCTGCTGGCTGCCACCGAAGGGTTATTATCTTTCAACCTCGGAGATCGAGAACTGAACGGGCTGACCACAGCTCCGGGGGCGTCGGGCGTACCCTCTGTCCCAACAATAACCCAATGGAGAGCCGCCAACGGAGGCGCATGGCCCGCTTTTGTGACAGCAATATCACGTCAGTGTGTCGAAGTGTGCTCGAGCACACACACACACACACACACACTCGCACACACACAGCTGGGTTAGCCGCAATGCTTGCTTTTATAATTTTGCAAAACTAGATAGATAAATATAAAATGCAAATAGTACACACATTTCATGTAAATATGCATGAGCCAGCCACGCGGCTTTAAGGTGGGTGTGGGAAGGTGGACCGACGTTCGAAACGTCGCTGTACCGGGGAGTGGGTGAGCTGGAAGATGGGGCGGAATGGTATCGGAGCGGATCCGGAAACCATTTCGTACATTCGTACTCCAACGGTCAGTGCACATTCCGGTGTTTATGTACAGCGTGCAGAGAGCGTCCTGAAAGGATGTATATGTTCTCGGTACCATGCGGCCAGCGATACAGTGCCGGGCGTTTGAGTGAGTTAAAAAATATGGTTTGCTTTTAAAATTAAACATTTTTAAATGTTATTTTACAGTTGTTTTGAACTGTTAATTATTGTTTTAAGCAAGTCACAATATTCTTCAACAATTTTTCGTACTCTCCATGCATGTTCGACATTTAGACTGTTGAGTCGATATCGATAAATTCGTAGCGTAACCCAATTAAAAACTCTAAAAAAATATGAGCCATCGAAGTAGAGATATGTACGCAATAAAGCCAATAGCAATTAAACCTTTATGGAAAATTGCCCCAAACGCTGGACATAGGAGAGTGGAAATAATTTATTTTCCCGCACTCACACCCACACACGTCGTACCCATGCATGGAGGGTTCGGCCAACTGCCAAAGGCCTGTTACAACCAACCACAGATACATACACATAGACGGCTATCTATTGTTGGTTAGCACAATTACAAACCCTCCACAGCCCGGTTTCGGGATAGTTGGACACGTGTGGAGCGAAAGTTTACTTTTCACCACCACCGCCGGTTTGCTGCACTGGCCGACAGGACTGGCAGAGGACAGTATCCGCACCGGACGGTACGCTGGTGTATGACCAAGATGGCCACCCCTTCCTGCTCCCTGCTCGCATGAGGAGTCCGGGCCGGGGCAAACAACAGGGCAATGGAAAAAGAAAAAGGGTCAGACAGGCTGGAATTTGTCCGTGTCCGTGTCCGTTGCTATGTTTTGCTTTCACGGGTACAGGGCGGCAGAACGCAAAACGGGAGCCACAATATTCCACTCTCTCTCTCTCACACACACTCTCTTCCTGACGTCCGATGGGAGTCCGATATCAAAGCTCATGTGCATGCACATAAATATGCTTTAAAACCATAAAACCTAGCTGAAAAGTTTATGCACTATGAGTACGAGGGCTGTGCAGGGGTGTGCTCATACATACATATACGAGAACGGGGAGGGGTGAAAACCCGCTCGTCCGTTTGATAAGGTCCGTTGCAAAGCGTGGGATCGAAGTAGACCTTGCCGGTACGGTGTTCCTCGGGACCGTAACAACGAACAGACCATCCCAAACGACGGTATGGGGATGGTTGAGTTTTTTTTTGTCCCACCGGTACTCCTCGCCATTCGGTGCGGCCGTGTGGTGGGAGATATGCAGAGTTATTTCAATAAATTTATGTTCTGGTGTGCAGTTTGGCTATACACACACACACACACGGTAGGAGACTCGGTCTCGGTCCGGGAACGGCCCGAGAGGGTTGATCAATTTTTTACCGATAATTTTACAAAACAACGGTGACCGGGAAAGCGGCGCTCACAACACACGCGAACAAAAGCACGATGCAAAAGGCGCAGATATTGAATAATCATGAAACATGAGTCCTGTGCGAGTGCATCAACGGGCGGTGCAACACAAAATAAACACCACAAGAAACCTTGGCAATGTGAAACGTTTTTTTTTAATTTTGTCTCTCCGATCGTTTCCAGGTAGCGCTCAATTTCAAAAGCACCATTGCAAACCACGGGTTTCGAAGAGCAGTTTTGCGTGTAAATAATGAGATTCGGTTTTTTACTCTCGCTCTATTTCTATCGCCCTCGAATCAATAGCCGCAGTTGCTAATGAGGAGATAAAAAGGTTACATAATACGTTTGTAAAAGATAGCGACATATAAACGATACCGTCCCTATGGCTAGTTTGATCGAATTTTGATTTAATTTAAAGGAGAAATGATTTTTGCAACGTCATAAAACTAATTTACTACCACAGTAGGGGAACTTTTCAGCAAGCTTTTTAAAGCCTATGACGATCGTACTGCCTGTTCACCCACCGTGGGAGATTATTTTTCGTTGGATATTTTAATACTTCGATCCAAATCACCACACAACCTTGTTGCTAGAAAGCTTCGATGTGTGGGTTCGGTACTATTATTCGATATCCATCGTCCGTTCGATGGGCTTTGCGTTCCAACCGTTGAATGGGAGCGTTCTATTTATCGACCTATAGCTTGCTTTGATTTCCGTAACCACAGCTTGCCCCTCCACCTGGAAGGGATTGTTTTTTGTGCATGGTGCAGCAGCGAAAGAAATGTTTCTGTGGCACGTAACGAGAACCTAATACCTGTTGTGACGTACCGAGCACCATGGACGTACTTGTTGAGCTCCTCAATTGGAGCGTAAAACGCGTGCACAGGTTGGTTGTGGTGTAAATGCAAATTTTCAACCAATCTATGGGTGCAGGAGCTAAGCTGCAGCTTAGGAGTTGTTTTTCCGGATCGATGTAAGGATGTTCGAATCGGACAGGACAGTGCGGACAACTTTTCATAATTGAGTGATTATGAGGGAGTTAGAGAGCGTCCCCTTACTGACCGTGGGAAAGTAAGTTTGATCCAACCTGGTGTTGTTTGCAGTGCTACGTGTTGCTGTAAGAGGGCGCTAGTGTATAAAAGGTATTATTCCTAGGATTTTATATTAATACGCCTCTTGCCAGTAGGAAATTGTGAGCAATAATTTCTATTAAATCAGAACAAGAGCAATTCTTGGCTAAAGGAAACTTCATACTCGGACATGTTTCCTGGGAAGAATATTAAAAACGACTCTGAATCGATTCTTTTCACCCCAAATTTACAGAATATGGTTATGTACAATTCATTTCCGAATAGTTCCATTACATACCCGCGTCTGTCTTTATCGTCACCGTTGACGTGCCGGTGTTGCTGTTGCCGGTGCTGTTGTTGCTGTTACTTCCACCGACCGGTTTCGCGAGTAGTGCTCCGGTCAGATGTTCGATCTGTTCGGCGGTCGTCGCTCGGAGAGTTGCCGTACTGCCGTTGCTGTCCTGCAGCAGCTCGAAGGGTCCGGTCGCGTCCGGGTCGGCAGCCCCGGTCGAGGCGCCCTGGAATGTGCCCAGCATGTCGGCCAACAGTTCCGGATCGGGGTAGCCGATCGTGAGCGCACCGTCCAGCGACCCAGTCGCATCCGGTGCCTGTACCGCTTCCCGGAGCTGAAGCGTGACCGATCCTTCCGCTCCCATCGAGGCACTGCACATAAGGACGCGTGGTGGCGCCAGACCGGCCAGCGGCAACCGGATGCTATTCTGAACCTGCGGGCGAGAGGTGCGAAACATTGCGATTGTAAAATCAGCCATTGCATAGCAACTTTATCTAATACAAGCGTTGATTGTAAGACGTCTTACGTACGGGGCCGCCCGTGAGGTCCCCGTAAAGTTCTTAACGAGTAAGCCGCTGACAGAAGGGCACACAATCTGCTCCGCTGGTAGTGCCGGTGGGAACATTTTACGACCCTTCCAGGCAGCCGTTTTCCGTGCACCGCGCGGTGTCATAAAATTGCAAAATAAAGCAAGAAACACGCAAATAAAACATACCGAACGGCATATTCCAATCGGTGCCAATTTGAATAACTGCCATCGTTTGGCGATGGTTTTATGGGTCACGCGGTGCATGTAAGCCGTAGCGAGAGAGCCATCATCCCGACCTTGTGTGAATGTGCGCGCGCGCGCGTTTGTGTTTGTGTGCCCGCTTGTGGGATGTCACGAAAAAAGCGTACGAAAAGTGGGAAAAAGAAAACAAACTTCAAGCACAAAATCAAAAGAAACCCCAGCAGCACAAGGGAAACGATTCGGTAAAGCAGCTACAGCTTTTGGTGCCAGCCAAAATGGTTGAGCTCTTTTTCCCAAAAGGAAAAATTTGAGGAAACACGCGGAACGGGATTTACGCGTTTTAATGGGTTTTTTCCTTCTTTCCTTTATTACGAGGATTTTCCAACTGTCACTCCTGTCCTTTGCGGGACCAGTTTTGCGCGGGGTGAGTTGTATTTTAAACCTGTCCTTGTTATCCTTTCTGGACCGTTTTCCATCCCCATGGTGGGATCGATGGAGATTCGGTACGGGGTTGGGGTGGTTTATTTATTTTCTTTTTTTGTTGGGTGTCTCTCGAGATTCTTCTGAAGCGTTTTGTTAAATTTTCTTTTAGCCAACCGGCCCGATCCGTCACCCTGCGGCCCAGTATTGCCTCAGTTTTTCGAGGACGGTTTAAATCATTCAAAGGATCCAAGAGTGTACAAACACAAATCCGCTCTTTTCAGCGTTGTATTCCTTTTTGTCCCTCATGCGCTGCCCTTTCCATCGTCTGTCCGTTCCCTCTCCCAACCGGTTCATGGAAATATCGGGTGCATAGAAAGATATGGTTTCCGTCTCATGTATTCAAAAGCATAATACCTATCCAAGACAAGAGGGATTAAAGTGGGAGCTTGTTCGCCATTGCCAGAACGCGTCCGTTGTTCTGCTCTGCAGGGAAAGTTATTTTTAAATTAAATTACTAACTTTAACCCAAACGAACGCGTCTCGTTTGCGCTCAGCTTCAAACGGCACTGTACAGGACGTTGTAATTCAATAACATCGACATGTAGTACAACTCGCCCCATACATGAACATCTTCCGTGCAGCAGTAAAGTATGTTTTCACCGATGGAAACAAATCCCCTTGCTCATGTTTGTTGTGCGGTTGTGCATTTTGTTTGCAACCGGACGATGTGATAAGCGTGCTCCCAACGGATGCATCTTTTGCATCGAGCGGACATGTGTGCATACCATTGTGCCGGTCGTTGTGCATGAGTTTTGGTTAAAATTACAGCGAAAAACAGATGTTTTAATTAAGTTTGCTACGAAGCAAGGCCTCATGTCTTCCAAATATGAGATTCATGGAAACGGAATGCTTGTATGCTGATATAATACTTTGTTTGAGATGGGTAAGTTTTTTTTAGGCATTTTCCGAAAATTTGAAAAGTTTCACTGTATCTCAAACAGGTTTAAGTAAACTTTACAATCTATATGCTACTAATATTTGCTTACCCAAACACTTCCCGATTCACCATGAAACGGTCATAACAATTTTTCGCACCACTCATCCACATTTTTATGAAGCCAACCATCTGCCACCATAATAAACGCTCGCACACTTTGCATATCGAGCAGATTCCCGGGCTCGAACGTCAAACGTCTTCGGCAAGCGAATCCGGCAAGCGAAATGTGCATCACAAACTGCACGCTCGTTACTGTACGCAACACCCACACATGTGTTCTTGTTGTTTGATCGTAAAAACGGCGGCCGCCCCAGGCTCCTCCCACAGCTAAGCACTTCTAATGCAAACGATCAGTCCGGGTGCCGTATGATATTTTCCTTTCTCCCCCATCACCGACCCACAAGGTCTTCAATTTTCCGTCCCATTGCTTTCCGGCAAAATGCTTCGAATCGTGCCGATCGTAATCAAATTTTAATATTTTTCTGCCTCCCCGATTTTTGTCGTGGTTGTTGGCTTTTTTTGGCAACCAACACACAAGACTGCAGGACACAGCCAGCGGCCTTTGGGTGCTTTAAAGACATGGCAGCCTTGGCAGTCCATGTTCCAGAAGTAATTGGATTCCGGGCAGCCCATATGTGTCCGTGTGATTGGGTGGTGAAGCCAGCAAAAAAAAAAAAGAAAAACGAAAGGAAGTTAACACAATCTGTCGCGCGAACCGAACTCGCATGATCATCAGCGCTCCGATGGCCGTATGCAAATGAAAATATGGTTTTCTTCCTCCAAGGCGCAAGGGGCCTCGCAGGGAAAAGGTCACCACGTCCAAGGCGGTCCCCGATGCCGACAGACCGAGAGGTCTTTAAGTTTTATTGTCTTTATTTCCTGCCCTGGACCGAGCGAACTTTTACTATTCCGGAAATGGCAAGTTGGGCGAATGTGTGTGTATGTGTGGAGGGGGATACAAAATGCAATCAACAAATCGGACCCCACTCTTGGAGCGGCTTCTTTCAGCTCCATAAGCGAATACCACGAAGCCGGCAAAGAATCATCATAAAAATGAAGCGAATCGTATGCCGGCGTGCCGTCTGGTAGAAGATCTTCACCGACGGATCCACCAAAACCTTCGACTCGCTTCCTTTCCTACTCCCGTGGAAGAGACAAATCGATCCAACCCGGGAGGGGATTGTGTTTTATAGCCGTGGCAGGAAGGAAAATCTTTCGCTATTTGTGATCAATAAAATCTAGCCAAACGCGCTCCTTCTCTCCCTTTCTCGCTCTCTCGCTGAATCGTCTTTCACTCGTCCATCGTAAATGTGCTGATGGACAATAAAGTAGGGCAGGCAGCGGTGGCAAAACACGGAACGAAAAACATCCGGGTGGTGCCCGGGATGTGTATTTCCTACCGTTGGGGGTATTTTTTTACGCATTTACGCTACGGGTCGTTTTCGCGAAATCGACCATTTGATTAAGGGGAATGGTTATGGTAACAATAAAACATTCGACAAATGAGGCCCGCAGCCGTGTCGTTACTGCGAGGGGTAACGAGGCACAGGAGAAATGCTGCCGAGAATGCAACCGGGTGCTTCGGACGGGATCGTATTTACGAGCGAGCGAATAGATACACTCGCACGATCGGCTAAGACGCGGGTAAGTTTTTTTGTTTTGTGCTTTTGATGAGCTGCGCAAGACGTTAGCGGGTAGTTGATAACGAACTAGTTGTTATGCTTCTTCGTGCTCATAAACACTGTGACAGCTTTGTTGTCACCGATTTTCGGGAGAGATTGATTTAGTGATCGAGTAGAAGATAATACTCACTGAAAAGCATCTATAGGTTGAGGTAAAAGGGTGAAAATGTGGTGCATCTTATAAAAATTAATCTATGATTAATCTATTGATCTATTAGTCCATCAACATTACAATCGCTTTGTTGAGCAAGTATTTATAATTTAAATGCTGACGATAAAACCAACCTCTAGGAGATAAATTAAACTCGTACCACGGAACAATATACGCTCACCAAATGTGCTGAAAAGACTAATTTAAAAAGATATTTTATTGCTAAGCCTACACCGCTTTCCAGGAAAAATATGCATCCCGCACACATTAAAGACACCACCGAAATGCTCCAAAAGCGTCCCAGGCCAGTGGCATTCGACGTCGGCCGAGTAAACACAAATAAAAATAAACCCACGCTCGCCATTCACTCGCATTGCATCAAGCTGCGCTGTTCAATTCGCCTGGAAACGCGTCCGGCATTTTCCGGTAAATAAATATTTCATGTCCCCGCCGCCTACGATGGCCGGGCGTCGTGCTGTCTCTACCATTTCCTCTCGCTATCTCGCTCTCGCTTTCTGCCGCTCAACGGTGTACAAAAAAAGGATGACGAACGTTTTAAAAGGCGAACAAGGCTACAGAAAAACAAGGAAACCGGACGGTCACGCTTTCCACGCAACGATGGGCATCCCCGGGACGTCATTTCGAACCCTTTGCCGAGGGTCGTAAGGATCGAACTCGCTGGCGTGCTGGAGCTCGATTGCGATTCACTAGTTTTTTTCTTCGTTTTTGCTCTCCCTGGTAGGACAGTTTGGATGAGCAGGCCGTTCTAGAAAAATAAAACCCGAGCGAAATAAACAACAAAAACCGGACGCGCCCGAGATGGGCGCTGAATTTTTAATGGTCGCAAATATCTATCAATGTTTTATGATCATCACCGTCGTCGCCGTCGTCATCACCGTTTCCATCATCATCATCAGGATGAACAAGACCGACGACGCAGCATCGGCCCGTGCGCACCGCCCCACACCGTGTCTTTTATTCATTCGACAGAGCCACTCTGTTCCGGGCCGGGTTTTTGTCTCGCAGCGCCCTATTGGCCCCACCGTGGACGCGCTATTGGCGGAACCGATGGAGCAATGATGTGATTATTAAAATTTAATTAGGGTAAATAAAAGAGCAGCTGCCAAAGGGCAGTGGGAACGACGTGGAAGCGAGGTTGCGTCGAGCCGATGAAATTGTTTTATTTATTTATTCTTCTTGCGCGTATGCCCACCGTTCACTTGCGTTCCACTTGTGTCGAGTTTTTTTCTTCTCACCCCAATTGCTTTCCCCCGCTGGCGAACCGAACCGGATTCACCGGAAACGATTTCCATTCGGGCGATTTTTGATGCCACCGTGATGTGTTGTGGTGCTGATGCTGGTCTTTTTCTCCATACACCATTCGGCTCATTTTGCGAAACTCGAAAAACGGCCGGGCTTCAAGAGAGCTCGTTTTTGTTTCTCTCTGCCGGGCCAAAAATGGTAAATTCGATTCAATTTATTTCACAGAACGACAACGGCCGTGCCGGGGACAACGCGGAGAATAGAAAAGAGGCCGGATGAGGGAAGGAGAAGAAAAAATACGCGTACAAACATCATCAAACTGACTAAAATGAGATGAAAATTGATCGACATTTGCGGCCGTTTTTTCGGTCTGGCGCCATACTGTGGCTTAATTTGAGTGTCATCTCGTAGCACGGTGCGCGCCGTTTGATTTATGAGTTTTGGAACGCAGCCTCCGACGCCATTGTTTTGCGACGATCGCGGGGTCGCCGGGCGCGTGCATAATGTCACGATGATGATGATGAGTGTGAGATGATTAAAATTGACGCTGCCAAATACTGCCGAATTACATTCAATTGGCCGCACGAGCCGCTGAGTTTCGCTAACAGACAGGCGTCAACGTGTGAAGCGTGTTGGAGTCGGTGATGAAGTGAGTGATTGAAAAAAGTGCGGCGTTGTGATGGGGTCTTCTAATTTGATGCAGCATCCGGTACGATAATTTATTTGAAAATGTATTTTAAAATATATATTTGACACAAATCTTTAAAAAAATATTACATATTATTTTATTTCTATTATTTCGGTACAAAACAATGAAGAAATTTACTTTCTCAAATACGAAAAAGATTCTCATTCCTTATACACCAAGCAAAACTCCTAACGATACGTGGGTAAAAAAGCAAAATAAACCGAGAACCTTCCAAGAAGGTCACTCTTCCATAATATTTTCCAACTGTCAGCGTCATCGTGGTTGCATAAGCGCTCCGTGTACGGCGGACATTGTGCGCGAAACCGGTTCCTCCAAAACACATTTGCATCCATTAATTTCTCACACGCACAAACGCGCTTCGTCAAAGGCGCACTTTAAAAAAAAACAAAAAAAAAAGAATCTACAGGAATAAACGCACAAATACACACGCGTGCTTGGTGAATTTTCCGATTCCACAGAGTGGCGTACCTTGCCCGATGGTGGGAGAGGGGTTGGGGTTGGTGGGGTTGTGAAGGTGAAGAGGAGTCACTTAAGATCCAGTCAGACCGGTCGAGCAACCGTCAGCCCGGCCTCGTTGCGTAAAATGTCAGCCTGCGTAACATGATGCGTATTGTGTGTGTTAGTTTCGAACGTTGTAATTTTTTGCATTCCTTTCACACTCGCCTGTGCCCGTAAGTGTGTGTGTGTGTATTTACGTCAACGCTCCGTGGTCGGAAAAATGACGCATTCACCACGGTTTGGGTGTTGAGTGATGCGGTGCGGCGAGAGGATGGAGAAGAAAAACGCCAACGGGCGAAAGAGTTCCAAGCGATTTTGTTTTTTCCATACCAACCCAGCTTCCAACGTGTTTGCTTTCAACCCATTTGCCGGGTCAAACCGTCAGGTATGGTTCAGTGTGAGACAATTTCGAAGATTTTCACCCGCCACCGTGATCTGGAACGTGTTTCACGTCAAGCGACTTCTTCTTGATCGTGTTACCTGGTGAACAGAGAGGGATCTCCTCACCGTCATCGGCACTGGGACGGACACAGACCAGCTGAAAGGTTGAATGGAAAGTGCATTAAAATATTACATTTCACTACCGAAAACCAAGCAAGAGAGAATGAGAGAGACGGCATAAGACAAAGTGGTCGATATTTAGCGTAACCTCTCTCGTTCGAGCAGGGAATTTGCAATTTTCTTAGATCAATTACTGCTCTAGTGTAGACGATCGACCGGTTTTTGGAGACAAAAAAAAAAACAAAAATCAACCATCCAGCGGCAGAGTATTTGCAAGCGCTCCGAGCAAAGCGGCGGTTTTCCTCAGCACCTCAGAGGAAAGTGAGAGCATCAGACTTCAAACAACAATCTTCTTCGAGCGCGCGCGCAACCGTGTGTGGGTTTGGGGTGTAGTACTCAGTCGGTTACTCAAATTTCTTCTTCGTGGCCACCGCCAACATTAGAGCATGATTCATGTGGACAGGAATGCGCCCGGCCAGCGTACCTCGTCAACGGTTCGACGCACCAGTCTGTCCGTCGGTTTGATCATCTGGCTGCGTCTGGAGCTGTCCGTTCTGATTGAGTTCGCGCGTCCAACCGGCCATCGTTGGAACGGTACGTCGGCCGAACTCAACCGAAACTCGAAAATGGGTAAAATGAAACTATGCGCACGTGCCAAACTTTCTTGGCGGTGCGGGGGTGGTACGAAACACGGTGGATGATGTATTTTTTATGTTTCGCAACCGGTTGTTTTAACGTACGAGTGGTGGATGAGAAGCTGCGTCGTGCGTGGTGTGGATAGAGGCTGATGCACTCTTTCATCGGAAGGATGTTACGCCTTTAATAGGCTTTTAGTGAAGACAATCGAAATGATGGTGTAATTCTTTAAGTTTTTAAACCATAGGAGGATGATTGTTTAAAGGAAAAAACGTTCAACTGTTAATAAATCTCAGAATATTTACCATTTTTCATTAACTTCTATTTTCAAGGTGTAGAAGTTCTTATGGGTTAGGAAAATTAATTTGAAAGTACTGTACTGTTCGGTTGAGATTATTTGAAGTAGTAAATGAGTAACAATGTGTTGTGATTACTATGTTTTTTTTTTTGGTTGAATTTGCACTATTGCTAATTATTTATTTCAGTAATCTTAAAATATCGGGTTCCATGTTGACATCTTCCGATTAAGATCAAATTTGGCCCATTTTGAGATATTCTAAAGTAAAACTAATGCAGCAATACGTGTGCAGAAGCTCAATGGGATACGATTGTGCACCGAACACGCTCCTTCACCGGAAACCCAAAAGTAGTTGAGTTTTACGATTCATGTTTATTGTACGACATGACACGCAAACACCGACGACCGTTTATGATACTCGAACACCCAACCACCCACCCACCGCAGAAACCATTCTCCGGGGGACAATACACACCGGTGTCGAGTTGCAGGCGCCGAGTTTGCAGCACGACATGCAACGGATCGTTCGGAAAGCGTTCGAGAACCCTTCGGTGGTGGTGGAAAATGGAAACCGTGCATGTAAATATGCTTCCCCATTGCACAAACGATGGCCACAGTGTTGTAGCCGGGCCGCAGTGTCGTCATTCTCGTTGCATTTTGCTTAATTTTGCCAATAAACAGAGCAGCAGCAGTGACAGAGCGGTGGCGGCCAGATCGGCCAAAAACGGTGCCGCTGGTGTGGATGGTACGATGACAAAATTTCCATTCCGTGCTCGTAATTTTGCGCGCGGGTAGGGAGCGGGGTGCCCCGAGCAGTTGGAACAAAGAACAAAAATGGTCGAAACGCTTCGGACGGGTCATGGTCGTGCCGTTGCAGAAATGAAACCAATTGTACCACGCGACCAATTTCTCCCATTTCGCCATCCGAAGTCCGCCCCGGGGTTTTGGTCCGGTATCTTATGGACGGACGGCAATGTGCGATGAAAGCAGTAAGGAGCACCACCACCAATACTGCTATTGGATCCTGGTTTGACTAGCGCTCGTGAACGTGATTGTTGGTGAAGGTTCTCGGAAGGGTGCCTCTGCCTTCACTCTGGGATGACAACCGGGGAATGGAAGCGTGATGCTTAGTATCAAATGCAAATGTGCTTACATAGTCGGTTTAAGTGAAGGACTTTCATTTCAGCAGTGGCAGAGAGAATTATACGGATCGCTTATCATCGGACGTTAAAAAGCCGGCGCTTGTCAGTGCCCATTACGGAAGAGCTGCTCCACGAGCCACGAGCGATCTGTCGGAGACTTATGCAATGCTTGAAACGTGAAGTATTGACATTCATAATAGTAAATCTACAACTTAGGGAATCTGACTTTGGGTGACCTCGTAGCAAATTATTCCGTGATAGTTACGGTGCTACGATGCGATTTGTTAGATTGTTGGTGAAGCGACAAGTCAGAATCTTCAGAAAAATATAGAGATTCTGTCAGCAAAAATACCAAAACATTTTTCAAGGTTTATTTTATTTAAGAGACAATTTCCAAGTCATCACGAAAACAAAGATGATACCAACAATTTCCCTATCATAAATTCCCACAAAACTCCATCGTTCGCATGTCAGCAAACGAGAATAAATTGGAGATTTCTTTGTGACTGATAACATCTGGCAGACGACGCCCATTCGGTACTCCATATGGACTATGAAAAAAAAAAAACCTTCAAACCCCCTCCCCTCTCACCTCATTTATCGCTGACGAATAGATTTGGTCCAATGCCAACTCCCGGACCGCCCGTCACCGTCACCGCTAAGTGCACTCAAAACGATCGCATGGAGTTGTGTACGGGGTGGAGTGTTCCTGGAAGGCGAGTAGTCACGTCAACCAGCCAACCAACCATTTTCAAAGCAACAAATCATGCGCATAGCTTCAGGATTCGGTCGACTGTATAGAAAATAGAAACGATTGATCCATTCCGTGCAACATGCGGCGAACAAAAATCACCGCCTTTCGCGTTCATACGGCGCGCGTATTTACCACGATATCGCGACCCTTTTCCAAGAGACATCGCCCGCGTCACGGGCTATTTGTCTTCAGCTGTCAGCCGTCGGTACAACACCACGGAAAGAGAAAGAAAGAGAGAAATAAAACGCGTTGTGGGTTCGATCTCGCACGCTGTTGTTTTAGTTTCGGTACTGGCAAAAAGTCATGCCTTTTTTGGTGCGTGGAAGTGGCTGGTCTCGTTTTTTTGTATTTTCCCTGCCCGATTGCTTTTCACGCACCGGTTTTTCCATGGTCCGTGACCAGATTGTGCTGTCGTTTTCGCGTCCACGACGAATGCGACGAATCATCATGTGCACAATTCAAAGTAAAGTACCCCCGGTGTCTCAGTGTTTTATCTTTTGCGGGCTGTCTCCGCTGGATGGTGAACGAATCTTGTAGCGGGCGGAAGTAGGTTAACACTGCGAACGAGCCAACGGTGGCTGGAATCCTGGGCCGGTTTGAGCCGTGCCAGCCACATCACAGCGAGAATACAACAACACAGCGCCACATCACAGCGAGAATATTACAAATTCTGTGTTCGCGCGCGTTCAACGGGCGCTCCGGCCACTTTTCCGACGGTGTGAAATATTTATCACCTTCAACTGCGCGTGGTTTTTGCACCGGCAAGCTTGCCGTTCGGTACTGGGGGAGGGCGCCGCCAAAACCATCAACTCGTTTGCATTCCACCGGCACAACATTGCACGCGTCAAGGAAGCGCCTTTCTTGCTGACGGTTTTGGCACGGAAAAACACGCCCGCACGACGTAACCAGCTGACACCTTCAACGGAATACCTAATCCCGCGGTTCAAAATCCGGCCTTATCGCTGGCGGGCGCGTTACTTCCAGGCAGGTTGGGAACGTTGTCGATGTTTTGGCCAAAAGTATAGAATTTGCTCTATTTAATTTTATAACTGAAACAACAGCAACAACCGAAAATTTAAACATAATTACTACCCATGAATGATAAAAAAATACAAGGAAATGTTATAGTTCAAAGAAATAGATTACCTCGATTAGAAAGAAAAAAAATCAAAAACAGTACCTTTTTATTTTAGGGAATACTAACGATATTTATAGGTTCTATGAGTAGTTTTATTATTTCAGATTATATCAAAACTTGGTCTGAACTTTTTTGTAAAATTAACTATTTATTGCAAGAAAATAAATGTTAAATTAATAAAACATACTTCACGAAAATGAGCTTTGTTTATAAAACCGAACATATTTCAACCAAAATCCTGTTACGACCTCCGTATAGTTTGAGTTTCCCCACTATGCTCTGGTAAATCCTACGCTCCGAGCCACGTTCTCGCTGGAAAGCATGAGAAGAATTTATAATATTTAGTGCTGTGCCTGTTCACTACTACCGCTTTGCCACAAACGAAAAGAGTTACTACTCGCCCCGAATCGCCTGACTCTTGGTCTTGCGTTCGCGTCGGGACCTGTCTCGTAATCCTTGTGACGGTGTCACCGTGCGATGCATACATATAAATCGTCCTCTTCCTTCACTCACGTCAATCAAACCGTCAGCTGTTTAAATGGGCACCACGATAGGGCAATTCTTCAACGTGTGGAGCGGGTTCCGATTGTTCCATCCAAATTAATAGCCCATCGTGGAAAAGAAACCCAAACGAAATGCACGCCGTACCACCGTCCACCTTGTCCGATGGTGGGCAATAAGTTAACCAAAGCCACAGTTCTTTCGTTTCGCGGAAACGCGTACCGCTTATTTACATACTTTAGTGCCGCTTCCACTCACGAACGTGCCCAACAGGTGCCCTAATCGGATTTTAACCGTTCCCATTCGTTGCCCCCGTTCAGAAACGGGCGAGAGGAGTGGGGCCTGGAAAGTGCCACGAAAAATGGTATCATTTTTCTCGACAGTGGCGGCTCCGGCGGGAGGAAAACCTCGGCGCCCACATCGACCAACCACCCAAGCCACCTGATGGTAGATGGAGATTAATTTCGATCGTCACGGTGGTTCTTTATTAAAAATTTCATTACACTTTCGTCCGACGTACGGTGGTGTAGAACGTTCCCTAGCAGGGTTTAGCACATTTTCCCCGCCATGTATGAACCGTGTTCTAACCATCGCGAAGACCAGCGACTCCCGAA
Organism: Anopheles farauti; assembly: GCA_000473445.2. Classification (NCBI taxonomy): domain Eukaryota; kingdom Metazoa; phylum Arthropoda; class Insecta; order Diptera; family Culicidae; genus Anopheles; species Anopheles farauti. The sequence continues at coordinate 2,835,792 of KI915040.1, read as the reverse complement.
GGAGCGCAAGTCGCAGCAACACCGACCCGCTGCTGCTGGGAAAGATGCGGGAAAGTAAACGAAAGTAAAAATAAATAAATCGTTCCCCGCTTAATGTGGTTTTCATTTACGCTCCACCCGTGTCGTGACCTTTCGCGCCAATCAACTTCAAGTTTCGGGCGCGAAAGGGCGCGAAAAAACTCGCCTGTTCGAACGTGAGACGCGTAGCCGAGATTGATGAGTTGAGATTTAATTTTGTGGTTGAATTGATTTGATTTGGGATTTCGTTTGCCTCGCCGCATGCATTCGCGTGCCGTTCCCGCGGATGGTCCGAGTAACTGGAGCCATTTTAAGGGTAAGTGATTTTCGAGAGTGATGTTTTTTTTACTTCCACTGCCCTCATCACACGCCACATAACGTCGAATGCACGTTGGTCCGCACCCGAAATACCCCGGCTCTCTTCGCCGAATGTAATTCAATTAACGAAGGTTAAGCGAAGGAAATTATCACCTGGGGTTGAACCGCGAGTCCGGTGTCGATGTGACTCGCAAGCATAATGCCCGCCGGTAATGATTGCTAACCTAACCAGACTCACGGAAAGGTGTGTCGCTTTTCGGCTACAGTGCTGCAGAACCCGGAGGCGAGACGGGACAATTTGGGGTCCCGAGATCGGGAACTTTCTTCTTTGAAAGGACGTAATTAGTTGGATTATCCAGCTAGCACGGCCCTGCCCGAACCCCCTACCGTTGCTGCTGGCGATTTGTGGACCTTTTTCTTTGCGTAATTTGGTGAGACGAAAAGAGATAACAACGTTAGATGGGAGAAAACTAGTGTGAAGGCAGGTTGAAATTAGAAAGGGTGGTTTGTGAAACGAGTTATAATGAAGCACGTTTAGAGTAATGCGGGAGTTGAATCAAATCTTCATAGCTTCATTAAGCGGAAAGAATTACGTGTACGCGTTTTTTTATTATTCTGTTTTTTGCTGAACCAACAACCTTTAATGAAGGAGATAAAAATGAACGTGAAAACAAAAATCAACCAAAACTACGTTCATTTTGTCGTTTCTAAAACTGCTAAAAGACGACATGTTGGGTGAACTTAGCCTAGTTCTTGTATTTGAATCATTGATAAATATGTCCATGAAAACCTTAAAAAAATCATAATTTCATGAGTAAAACTCAGAATTGTTTAAAAAACAGTTGATTTTTTATACTGATCTATGATATTATTATCAAAAAGAGTGTTTTCAATCTTTCTACTCGATAAAAATCAATTTTTGATTTTATCATTTTAGTTACTTTGTTTTTTCACTTGTTTTGAGTGGGAAAACAATCATATTGATTAGAGTTGTGAAATATAAACAGAAAGCATTCAATGTAATAAATTTTACTATGTTCCTTGATGAGTACAATGAGTACTATCTACCCGGCCAAGTTCACCATGAATTTAACGAGAAAAATTCCAAAGAGTTTTGAACAGTTTCCTGCTGTTATTTCTACGAGACACCATGCGTCTCCATGCCACTTATTGACTACAAATCGTAGATTTTTTTTATCCAATTTATTTAGTTAATACACTGCTTTGGACGTAATCACATTGTTTATTCAATATCGAGGAATAACCATATTAATGTGAGTAGAATTAGAAAAAATTAACTCCGTTTGCATTATAATGCAGCGTGCAGCATCAAACGACAAATTACTCATAATGGTTATTGAGGGTCATTTCCAAGGACTAGAAACGAACAAATTCTCCAACAAGGCACTTGTACCAGCGAATGGTACTCCAACCGATCGCTCTCATAAATACGTTTACCATTTATCGCATCATCTCCATCCTCTCCCCCAGCCCTGTGTCGTACCGAGCCTTCGGTCGCAAGAGAGCGAGCGAGACGAAACGAACGGCACAAGCGTAATACATTTATGATTAACAAGCCCGACCAGCCGTAGGGCAATTCATCAGATTGATTGTTCTATTGGCTGGATTAGCATAAAGAAACGCAGGAGTAGTGTCGGGGTAGCGCCGGGTATTGCGCCGTGTATTTCCGACAACAAATCTGTGCTGATCCATAATGCCGGCACTGCCGGGGATGGAGGGACGAGTGGGACGAAGCTTTATCCGCGAAACGTGCCTCACTAACTGCGTGCCCAATGCGCTGTGTGCTGGTTCGGTTTCCTTCCCTCCGTCTGCTTGATTCATGCTGATTATGTTGATAGCAGCAGCGCAGGTTCGAATGAAAGCAAGCAAGCAGCAGAGATCGAAAGAAGAAGATATCCGTTTCATAACCGGTACCCCGGCTTCCGCGAACCGTGCACCTTATTTTCCATCGAAACGCAGGAAAGGGAAAATCAACAATCATCTGCCGAAGCCGGGTCGGGATGTACTTCGCTACGCTGCGTAATATGATGTACACAATGCGTAAAAGCAGCCCTGCAAAAAAAAACCTTCATTTTCCTTCAGAACGGAAACATTACCTCGCCGAAAAAAACGAAACTCCCCACAAAGCCTGCGATGGGAAAAGCTTGCGAAAACCATGGCGATTGAGAAGCATTTTCATGCGTGATGTTTTTTGTTGTTTTTTGCTTTTTTCAATCGCCGTACGTCTGCCGTTTGCTTCATGCTTGATGGCTCGTTCGTTCGTTCGTTCGTTCGTTCGTTTGGTACAGTGATCACAAATTATGTTATTTGTGCCTTTTCCTCCCTGGTGTCGGTTCTTCCGCGAGATCAACAAAAGAGCGCGGGTCCGCACGCGCACATACACGCGTTGCGTTTCAGGTTTTCCGTGAACTGTTTGCACACCGATTCCGCGGCTGGTGGCTTCGTATCAGTTTTTTGAATGAATCTGTTACGCGGAAAGCATTGTAGGAAAAAAACAGAGATGAGAGCAGAAGCAAAAAAAACCAAACCAAAATTCACCCGTATGAAAACGTTTATCGTTCGTCATTGTTTGTCTACGCTTTGTGCTTACCTCTTGTGAATGCAAAAAAAGGTGACCAGGCGCATAGAAGCTCGTGCAGAAAACGAAGCGAAATGGAATGGTGTTCGCCCGGTGCGATGATGAAGTGTACGTGCCCCGGTTTTCCACAAAGGCGGAAAAAGCAAGCTTTCATATTCCGCTCGCTATAAATCCTGCTCCACCGGGTCTCGGCTACATTGACTGCGTGGCGTATGCATGAATAAATTTGTCATGATTCGCTGTCCATTGATTACCTGTCTTACGGTCGCGCCGGCATCCACATTTGGGCGATACGTGGGACGTTGAAATCGGTACCGACACGCACAAGATATGCGTGCCGTTCTGGAACGCCATGAAGTGTGGTTTAGGAAGACGGTGTTCAAAATATACACATTGGTATACAAACGAGGGATTGTTTTTTCTTTTGTGTCCACGACTCAAAGCGAGCGTTGAAAATATTTTGAAATGTCGGGATGAGAAAACAAACTTAATAATAGAAACATTTCCAAATAAAATTCATTAAGAGTTTATGCTGAAAAAAAAAGAATTTCAATATTATCTCTTAATGAAGAGATCTAGAGTGGGAAAAAGCTGAATGGTTCTAAAACTGAACTTATTACTCGGAGCAGATGATTGAAATTATAACTAACCGTCTCAACTTCACTTGTTGTTTTTTCATGTTGGCGTGAAAAAAGGACACGATTACGGTATGAGATTATACGCCACAAGCTTGTGCGCGAGTGTCGATCATACCTGCGTCACGTGAGCTCCCGATGTGAGGAAGGTACCCGTCACTTGATTCCCAGCTGTACGGTCCGGATCAACATGTCATAAGCGCCAACCATCCAACGAACCAGGCGGGGCCGACGAATGCTTCTTCTGATTACACTTTGCGAAGGATACGGAGCGCATCCCCGGACCGCTGAACTGAATCAGTTTCAGTCGCTATTTTACGACGAGGGGGGCACATCGGTGGATCTCCGGAGGGACCAATTTCTGTTACCCGCCTCGCCAAGCGCCGACCCAACCGGGCGGCGCTGTCGTGAAAAGCGCGCCGGGATGAGATCAAATATAATGCGAAGCAAGAAAGACAACAAGCGGCAGAAGTAACAGAAAAGAAGCCAAACACTCTACGCTTCGGAGCGAACGGAGCGGGGGACGCGTGGTTCAACGTAAACGACGTCATATCAATTTCAGATGAAACTGTCACGATGTTGTTTCCGTTCAGGTTTCGGTTTCGACGACGCAAAGCCGACGAGGTGAAGGGGGTGGGAGGAGAAGGGGAGGGGGTGATGTAACCATTTTTCAACAATCCCAATGGCTGCGCCCTTTCGGATGGCGCCTACGTATGATAAGACGAAACAATCATAAAAACAAACTTTACCCCGAACCATGTGCAACGCGGCGGAACGGGGGACGTTATCACGTCGTATGAAGAAAAACACGTTTCTCCAGGGCGCTCAGGCAAATGGGCTAAGAAAGTATCAAAAATTCACGATTACGTACCTCAAAAAATACGAAAAATAACATGCACAGGATTCGATCGGGGAGGAAAAGAAAGAATCGCATTACGCAGTGAGCGTAGCGATTGTTTGCAAACAATGCAAGAACTCGCAGACTTCTTGTCGTCTTCGTCGCCGACGCCGCCATCGAAATAGGGTTATGTTTTGCTGCTTCGCGCGTTTCGCTTATCGAATGTAACCGAAGGCAAGCGTGTTCGAAGGGCAGCAGAAAACCGTTGCCAGAAATCATCGAAAAGTGTTGGCGTGCGATGGATTTTATAGATCGTCTTCTTTTTTTGAATGTGTGTGCCCGGGCTTGTTTCGTTTGGCTTACATTGTTTGGCAGACGTTTCGCTGACCCGGGGAACTGTGTCAAACAAAGTTTTTAGTAGTTTGACTCGATGGCAGTTCTCTTTTTCTTTGGGGTCGATAGGATAATCGCGAACGAGGGAGTTCTTTAGGGGATCGATTGCGAAACAAGAATATGAGATAGATTTCACAGGCGTAGGAGAAAAAATACGTTATTACGTAAATATATTACACAAGTCCAGGATTGACCTGAGTAGCACGAGCATGAACTAAAAGTTTTGTTGCCCTTCTTTCTGCACCGACAGCCAACCTAACAATGGCACTGTTTATTTTGTAAGAAAACCTTAACAACTCCCTAACCTGTCCCTTAGCTCGCTCGACCGGCTGTTGGAATAGTCGGGCGACCGCTTGCCCGTAACTGCTGCGGTGAGCATTTTAGCTTTAATTGCCGCTCATCAGTTCACCGTTGGCAGAGGTGGTGAGCGTTGCACTTTTGCACCCGCGGATCGTCCGGATGCCAAAACGCTGCATCCGGTAAATTTCACTCAAACCCACGCAGCCATCCGGCAGTTAATGGCCGTCCTGCCGCTGGTGGACGACGGTGAAATGTTGCAATTTACTAAAGTGCTGAATGCGCCACTTTCGCTCGACATCGTCCCGGCGTCCAGTTCCGCAGCACTCGCCGCACTAATGCTTGCTGCTAGGCTTTCCGACAAAATGCTGGAAAGCTTTCGCTCAAGCGGAGGGGGAAGAAAACAAAAAAATACACACACACACACTAACAAAACCAGTGCAAAAACCCTTAAATATAGGTCACTGCAAATTACACCGTATACGCTACAGCCTCATTCATTTTACGACCCTCCGGCACATGAAAATGGTGCGAACCGTGGGGCCCAGGGTTGGGTAAAAGAGCATAAATATCAACATAAAAATACCTTCAACTCGTGTTCGTTGCGAAAGGAGCAAAACACACACACACACACACACACACACACACACACACACACACACACACTTACCTACACACAGAGAAAACAATAGCAAAGCCGTATAAGTGAGATAAAAGTGGCACGTAGCAGCTAACGCAACATAAAATCTGGTTCGCTTTTTTATTTTTTTTTATTTTCAGTTTGGTTTTTATACCACTTCCCCGCCGGTTCCTGATTCGTCCTCTTCCTCCCCAAACGCTCCTCAACATACGTGGTGCTCATAAATTTTCATCTCTCCCAGGCTGGAACGGTCGGCGGGTTTGCTTTTCAACGCAAAAAATGGCGTCCAAAAGTTCCCATTCGTCATGATGGAAAACGATGGAAAGAGAAAGTACAAACGTTCCTTCCCAAACACACACACACATATACACATGCACTTTGGGAATGGGAATCGGGATGAAACATTAGCAAAAAAAAAACAACAACAACAACACCGCAACGCATAAGGCGTTTGCGTGCGTTCGTTAACCCTGACCGGATCCTTTTTGTGTTTGCTTCGTTTGAATGAACTCGCCGGTGTCGCCGTGTCGCTGGCTTCCGCCAAGCCGACCACCAAGCTCGTCAAATTTTGCTGCGTACGTTCGGGAAACCTTTTCCGTCAGCGCTAGGCATCCATTGTTCGACGTTTCGCCGTAAATCACAAAATGGCCGAACAATTTGGCGACCATCAGTGAGGTGGCGTTATTTGCACAAAAACAGCAGCCCGGGAGGATGGTGTGACGGGAAGCTATGAGGGGAAGCAAAAGTGTTGTGTTGGGTGTTAATGTAGGACTGAACGAGGCAGAAGAATATGTGCCGATCTTGCATTATTTTGAGAATGTTTTTATTACGCTTAAGACGCTGATGAATTGTAAGAGAAAGGAGAGGCATTCAAAAAAACCAAGGGAAAATATGTTGGATATCAAATTTCATAAATACATCGAATTATCTAGCTTTACCACAAAAAAAAAAACACTAGGTTAAAAGAAAAATAATCTCCAAGAAGAAAATATCTAGCTTGGGAAACAATGTCGAAACTATTAAAATTTTAAGAACACTGGATTTGCTCTGAACTGTCAGGAATCCATTAGCACTTAGAATTGATTTTTCATAGAAAGTCATCACTCAAATGAGACTTTCTACACTTTCTACAGAATTGGATACTGAGCTACACTTTCGCAGAAGCGTGGAGATTGAGTAATATTTTCAGAAATTCAAGTCTGTATTGAAGGAAACCTAAAACATTAGTTCGGTTTATAATGCATTTTAATGGATTTTGTTTAAAATTGAAAGTTGTTCTTAGTACGAAATAAAAACAAATAAAAAACAATCTATAAAAAAACAATCTATGAAAAAAACGCACCTGTAATTTGATATAAATTGCACTGCGAAACTCATGACAACCCATACTGCGGATATTGTGTACTTTTCACATCCAAGTGCCATTCAATACATACAGACCACCTGCTTAATGATGATCCATCGCAGCGGTGACCGGAGAAATGAGCACAGCGGGAGTTCGTACAAAAAGCATGGAAAAAAGCGGCCCCCATCTCGACGCCACTGCTGTGCCATCCTTCGCTTGACAAATGGGTCCTTTTACGTGCGTAAATGCTGGACCGAAAGCTTACACACCCATCACATAACAAACGGATGGGTTTTTGCTGTTGGAGTAGGATACCAAAAAGGCACTGGATTGCACCAACGCCGAAGAGTAGCATCTGCAAAGCGCGGGACTGTAACGCACGATGCGCTGCACAGAAGCATTCAAGGATGTACTTCAAGCATTAACTACACGCACAGCTCACCCGCAGAGAAGAAAGGGGTTTAAAAAATGTGTGGTCACTTTCTACGATAAAAAAAAACCTCCCCATCCTGCCCGAAGAAGCGTCGGTGTTCTTAATGCAAAAGAAAGCAGTGCTTTTTCAGCTGGAACCGAGCCGGATGGAGAAAAACAAAGCCATTCATTCCCCGTGCGTCATCGCAATGCCCGAACTACCGAGATACGAATACTAACACCAATGGGAACGTGGTAGCTGCAAATGGCCGATTATCCCACGCACACATACACACAGCAGACACAGCCAACGGATGAAGCTCGCTGGGTGGCTGCGGTACCCCATTTCGGTGCTAATTTATTACCAGCTTAAGTGCATTTCCGGTTCAGCGAAGTTTGCGAACTACTCGACCACCGTTCGGCCGGTCAGTGCTCGCACCACGACGAGTTAAAAAGTGCAGCAAAGCAACCGTTGGCGCTGAGAAATAGCTAATCGTTTATTGCGATGCCTTAATGCGGTCAGATTTAAGCCTTCCAAATGATGGTAGTGGTGGTTTTTTTCCTCTTTCAACCTTCACCGAACCTTTTTCCTGCCGTCCTCTAACGTTAATACCTTGCGGAAGGATTATTTATGTGTATGAAATCGTGCCGGCACCTCCCGATGAAATACGGGGTAAAATATGAATGATGCTTCCGCGTCATGTGTCTTATCAACCGGACCACTTCCAAGCGACAGTTTCCGCACATTATATTCATTATTCAGCTAGCCGTTGGGCAACCCGACAATTCCACCACACCCCTCCATCACGAGAAAACATACAGAAATATCAACGAAAAAAAGGAAAACTAACACCCTGCAAACAGCACCGAAATGTGACGTGAAGCGTACGGTCGGCTTTAATATTAAACAGGGAACAAATTAATTTTCTACCCGGCGCCGAACGGTTCACCGGGCACGAGAATTAATTTCCATTCGCTTTCCACTGCCTCGCCTCCACCGGCCCCGGGGAAACTTTCCACCCAGCTCGGTCGAAAACACCCGCACACCCAACGAAAAAAAGGGTAATATAAAATGCGAAAGCCAAAAAACCGACGATGGCTTTGAAACCCGTTTCCGAGTGGGGGATGGCGAAAGCTGAAACAAACAAAAAATAAACACCCTTCGACACACTCACCCAGGGGACGGTGCTGAGGTCTTCCAGGTTTCGCTTTGGCCACACGGACACACGCTGTTGTGTTGGCGTGTAAGCCGCTTCGGTACGCTCTGCGTTCGAGAGTTTTCGGTAGCTATTTTTTCGGAAGTCATACATTAACGGGTGCTTGAATTTCGGAAGCGGTCACGCAGATAGATGATAGTTGCTGGTCGGGTTTGGTGGTTTACAATACTACGTACGTGGAGACCACCATCTCCATCCGGTTGCCGTTTGGCGCAGTGAACCCGAAGTTGGTCAAGACGATACCATCGCAACGGACACCATGGAAACGATGGCGGTGGATAGAGTGCAATAAATTAAAGCTGATGGACGGGCGGATGCATCCGGGAAGTGCCATGCGTTACCATCGGTAGTTTCAAACGGGTTTAAATTGTTTCAAACAAATTTTCGTTTAACGTTGCAATGCTATTTTACCATGAAAATCAACATATTTTAAGCCAACATCATTCAAAATTTGATGTTGAAGTGCTTGCTTTTTATATGCGAATTTATACCGATTGTACTATTACCTACAACATTGGATTAGATTAACTTACTAGTGGAATGAGGTCAACCAAATTCGATCCAACGCTTACCTGAAAAAATATAGAAAATAAAAAAAATTAAATTAGTTTTCCACCTGGACAAAACTTATGCCATATATCAGAAGAAACGAGAGCAAATGAGAATCAAAATTCCTATCACCACAGCCAGTGAGAGAACGCAACAAAAAACTGGGATTTGATTCTTGCAACTAAAACATGGGAAAACTTTCCCTTCACGTTTGCGGGACACTGCCGACGCGCACAATATCATTACGCCTTTGGTGAAATCTGCCGAACCAAGACGGCGTACGTACGTTCATTAATGCTCGCTTGTCATCTCTCTTGGTGCGAACTTGGCCCACAATGTGCGATGGAAAAGGATTTAAAACTAGCGGCAACACAAAAAAAAACACACTAAAGGAAACTAGGAATAAAAAGACTTTCTCCAGCTCGTCCAGGTTTCTCACAGTCGTACGGATTTACCTCGCCGAGCTGAAGGCTTTATCCCCAGCAAGTTCTCGCCGGGTAGCATTCGCCAGCAGATTGTACGGGTGCGGAGGCAGCATATTAAGGGGATTTCTATTGAAAACTACGCTGGACACTCTGGACCCATTGTCGCACGGCAAGCAGAACTTGTTACCGCGTGCCAGGAACGGAACGAAACGGACCTTCTCCGTTGGACGTACGCAAGAAGTTGGTGTTCGTGTTCGGGCAACCGTACCAAAGAAACGATGGTACACCGGAACAATGGTAGACTCCCGGCAGGGGTTGTCTGGGGAAAGGGAAACCGGGCAAAGCTCATAAAACAAAGAATGCCGGTCAGGTAGCGTTGTGCAACGCTGGTGCGCATGGAGCGTCCGAGAGCATTCCCAGGGCGAAATGTTCATAAAGAGGTGTGGAGATAGAATCATTACTTCGGTTGCTGCTTGCCAACGGTTCGTGAGACACCAAATCCACCTACCAGAATAACCAACGTGACGTAGTTTGTGTTGGAAAGTTTGAAAAGAAAAATGAAGTGTCTTAAATCTTTATCGTATTCTCGACAATCATGATGCTTCGTGTATTTCGTCTACAAGGAAAACAAGTCCTAACGACTCTCTTATTTCTTTTGTAAATATTTTATTCATCATCTTTATGGAGCATTTAGCAAACCATAATCTTATCGGGGTCGTGAAATTGTAACATTTTTATGCACATATACCCACCGCTTTTCCAATCGGTAAGATAGTTGCGTCACTCCCACTCTTCCCCACCCAACTCCCAATTATCTTCGCACCGAAGCAGTCACGGTTAGCCTCCGGCAGTACCATTATCTACACCGCCCAACGAGCGACACGTATCGGATATAATTTTGTCCGTTATTGTCCGATTGTTCTCGCTTTCCCCACGACGCTCGGAACCGGCGTTACTTTCCCCGGCGAACCGGGCACGACTTTTCAGGTCAGCATCCGCTTCCGGCCGGGTTTCCGAAGCCGGCATCACCAGTGGCTAGTTAGCCCACTTGGATGCTTGAAATGCTTCCGATAGGGTTGGTTACAACAAAGTTAAAAAAACTCCGAAAAAAAGTTACATAAAGAACCTTTTTCGTCATCGTTGCTGCTCGAAGACTTCATTCCAGGCGGCCGGGTTGAGCCGCCCATCGAGTGAAAATATGTATTATAATTCAATATCGACGAGGACTTTTCCGTGCGGGCTCCGACCTAAGGCCGAGCCTGCTAACGCCAGACGGGCACAAACTTTGTGACACTTGCACGATACCGTACCAACGTGACTTCCGGTGTGAGCTTTCATCCGCTTCTGCCCGGTACGGCGTACCGTAATTGAAATGAGATGATAATACCAATTCTACTGGCGTGCGTGGATCCTCGCTCCGTAACGGACGGGACCGAACTGGACGGTGCCTTCGTGTTCGCCGTATTCACCGGAGACGGGTCATACGTGATCGAAATGAGTCATTAAGGCTCGGGAAACCAGCCTACCAGGGCGACCTTCCCACCGACGGTAGGATAATTGCATCGCTTTACCGACCCAACCCGGGGCAGGCCGGCCTCCGAGCGGACAGTTATTGTTTCACGGCAGATGAAACGGTTCGCCAATGGGCGAACGTGACAAAAATGTAATTTCGTTGGACCGAAGATAAGGTGGGGTGTTGAGGCAAATGCGGACGAAGGTTGTCCTGTGGGGTTCGTGTGACCGTTTGGAAGAAGGTGTACTGAAAACAATATCCTCGTTGCGGGCGAACGCTGCTGTGTGGGTTGTCTTAATTCATCTAGCACCTAGCACACCTTTTGATTACGTTTTCTTACATGTGTTCTGATATTTCGCTCACTTCAATTTAAATATATCATGTCTTGTTCCGCTTGTGGGCTGCCTAAATGATTTAAGTTGAAATATACTAAATGGCTTACGTACACTTCTATGATAACTTTTACAGGGCTTAAAAAAATATGTATTACTTAATGTCAAAGCCAAAATTAGATTTGTTTTTAAAATGGTCCATTGATTTGACTAGTTTCATAAACCCATCCAATCCATTTATTATTAGATAAGCATGAAAATAAACAGCCTTTTAATATATAATAAATAAGGCTCACATGGTGGACATGTTAATTTTAGTGGTGTTAATAAACTTCCTAATTCGTAACTAAACTGAATGGCACACGCGATGGTAATGTCACACAATGAATTACACGTTCCACCAGTAGCTTGACGATGCATATATTTCTCATCCCACTCTGATCTCTCTGCATAGATTTTTGCTAGCGTAAAATACAACCGGTACGGAACAGAACCGACCACCAACGCCAATGGACTGGATCCATCGTTTTCCGGCGGATTGAGTTCTAACCCGCGCAACTCGTAGCAAATGAAGCGGCGACAACCACCACCAGTAATCGATTGTTATAGGTACAACGGGGAGTACTCTACTTCCAGCCAGAACCGATCGCGGAGTCAATCGCATACCGCCGGATGGAACGTGTCTCGCTCTATATATTTAGCGTGCGCTTTTCCGAGAGGCAATTTTCGGATGCACCACGTGTTCGCGCAATTCGCATGCCCTCGCAGCTGTAGCGGTGTTGCACTTCCGGTGTTGAAGGGAACCGGCGATGGTAGTGCGAGCAATACCGAAGGAAACACTTTTCAATCAGTCGAAATCGAAAATCATTACCACTGATGAGGTTTATCGAACGCTGAATCGAAACGCTTCGCTATGCATTAGTTTGCGTGATGGAGGAGAAGCACAAAGGGTATGCATTTTTTATCGCCCATCGAATCGCGCTGTATCGTCCGCGTGGGACGAGCTAGGGCTAGATAAAGGGCAAGGGTTATCATATGGTTGCCTATTGGGACGCTGATGTGCTCGGCGCCTGCCCGAGAGTTTGTCTGCACGATGATGGGTTTTGTGCGATCGATGAAGTGTAAGATGTTCCTCGGTGGGATGTGTAGAAAATGCACCTTATTTTTTACGCGCTTCTTTGGAACAGTGTGTTTGATTGGGAAGAAAGACTTTCCACCTCTTGCAAAGTGGTCGATACAAAAAAATTAAAATAAGTTTTTTTAAATAGAAGAAAGAAATTGCATATAAAAAAATACATTTCGGCAATTATATGTTTGTTCGTTATTTGTATGCTTTTTATAAATTTGCTGTTCAATTTGCTGTGTATGCATTATTCCACCTATGTTTCACTAGGGTCAAGCACCATCATAAATGGATTGAAATTTAAATTAAATTTCATTCCACATTCTTCATGCACTCAATGAACTTCGGAACATTTTCTCCGATAAATATTTTACCATTGAAATTCCGATATACGTACACGCGTTATCCCACTGTGCGCTGCTGGTGCTGCTGCTGGAAATCAAATGGAAACGTTTTCAATTCTCAGTAGTCAGGCATTCCTCGTCGGCCCACATCACCTTCCTCTCCCACACGCAACATCAACACCACATCCCTTACCCGATATGTTGCATTTGTCGAAAACGGTATCCTCGGAGAAACAACCGGCAGCACAAACCGTATGAAATAGTTCTTGATTCGAAATCCGAATCCCGTACAATATGCTTACTGGCACAAAAGGAATAGTTTTTGCCACTCCTCCCTCTGCTACCAGACCCGCGTGTAAGTCGTAAAGCCAGGTTCGGAAGGAGCGAAGCGCGCGCGCGTCGAGGTAGTAGTGGGAAAGGTAGGTCGGTTCTGAGAGGGAATTTATTTTCAGCCACAATAAACCACAGAAAATGGTGGTGGTTGATCGTAAATCTAGCATTTCAGCTTGAGTTCGCTCGCTCGCATTTCGTGTCACAATACAAATGTTCCGTTCCGTTACCGTGGGATCGGTAGCACCGGCTTTGGGGCGTCCTTCAACCGTATACGAAATGAGCCGATAAACCCTCCCTCCCCGCGCCATCCTTCCTCCTGTTCACTGGTATGATGCGTGCATTAGATAGCGATGGCGCAACGGAAACAATGGAAACTCCACCACCGAGCTGAAAGCGAAAGGGTTGAGAGCGGGAGGCATGTTTCGGTGTCTTTCGGCGACGTGACGTGCGCTTGCATAGATTAATTGTGAAAATAAACACTTCATTCGGTGTGTCAGCGGTGAAATTTATGAATAAAATCGAAACGCACATAAAAATATGCCGTGCCGCGTTCGTGCTTGCGTACCCGCCGTGGGGCTCGATCGGTTTTCTCGACCGAGCGCCCGAAGAAAAACCACTTTGCGTCATTTTTCATTCGGGGATTTTCACTTACGAACGGTTGGATTAAAGAGGCTTCGCGCACCTTCGTTTGGTTTGCTTGATGTTTAATGTGTTGTGTTTTAGAAATATACTATGTATTAACGTAGCACGACACCAACAAAACTTAAATATTAAAATTTAAGTCATATACAACAATGAAAAATCGTAGAACAATATTTTTCTTTCAATTTAAGCCGGAATGTTAATTATTTACTAGTAAAAAGAATGCTAATAGCTGTTGTGCGAGTCTGTTGTTTTTGTATCCTCAACCGCTATGATGAGAGGAAATTTATTGCTCACTTTATGATATTTATGAGGTTCGCGCACTTCTTCAATTTCTAGAACAAATAAGTCTTTATCTCCTATTCACACACACATACATACACACAGATACAAACCAGTTTTGTTGACTTCTTATAAGTTCTTCAAAGGAAATTTAAACTATTTCACAAAGTAATCTACAAGGCCATTACAAACTATGGATCCGCCGTTTGGCACGCACTATACATGGATAACGTACATTAATTGAGGGTTTGTTTTGAAACAAAAAACACGAAAAAAGTCCTCGCGTCCTTTGTCCGACACGCACTTGAATCGTGTGTCGCGACGAGTGACATATCAAATTAAAATTAGACGCGGAAAGAAGATGACCCGCCGGCTCACGACGGGAGAGCGTGATGCTTCGGTCCGTGAAAGAGTAAATTTAAACCATTCGGTTCCAACGCTGCCATCGTGCGGACGGTGACAACGAGTGGAATGCGAACCTGACACGAGGTGAAGTGTCTGACTGATGACCCGTGTCGCGGGAGGAACACGGAGCAGCAACTCGAAACTCCGTCAGCCACTAGGTTACTGCGCGGGTTGCTACGATGACCGAGAACCGAGTCATTCGGATAAGTGATTCTTGGTACTACAAACGTACAAGTTATCGTCAAAGGTAATTCGACAATTGACTCCATCAATAGCGATTTAAATTTGGTTGAACGTGGAATACGAGAACGGAAATATCAGCGGCATCTACTTCGCAAAGAATTTGATTGATCAAAGTCACTACGTTCTGACAACTTTTAAATTTTCGGAATCCAAATTCCCGAAATAAACTCGTAACAATAAGAAGTAGCCGAGTTGATGCAGTTCAACACTGATCCTGGACTAGGCTTCAATACAAACTTCACTTCAAAACGTCACCGCCATAGCTTGATTGTTAAAGTGATCGACTCGCATCCGGACGGTGTGGGTTCAACTCTCGATAAACAACAAACGAGAAAGGTACAGGAAACAATTTTTCAAGCAACACATGTGGCGACAATTGAACCATCTGTCTCCTGTTTGGGTGGCATGGTCGTGTGTGTGTGTGTATGTGTTCACGTACTACCCATCGAATGTGTCTATTCTACGTCGATAACAGTTAGCGACGGCTAAAGACTGTTTGCACTTTTCATAGACGGCAAAAAAAAAACGGTAGTCAGCAGAAAGACGACACCATTGCCAGGCTCTGTGCTTTATTTACTCTTCCTGGTCGTCGGTAAAAACATTATCGACGCCATTGATCGTACACTGCTCATTTCTTATCGCCGCCGGTGTGCCGGAAATTATGAAGAACAATCCACTGTGTGTGAGCTGTTGTGGCACACGCTAGTTTGCGAAAACGCAGCAGGACGTCCGACCGCCCTAACACACATTGTTGCCGGGACAATCCCATCAGTTGCCGTTCCCGTCCGGCCGGAAGCGTCGTTCAGCGAGCGTTTCTATATTTTCCCTTTTCTCGTGTTGCGTTGGGTTGTGTCCGTCCAATTCCGCTTCCGCTAGCTGCCGGTGGCAATTTTTCTCCTCAAACAATCGCTGTGACATGCGGGACACGGGGCGGTCCGGGCGGCGGCGGAGAGTTGTTGCTTAGTAAATAAACTTTCGCCCGGAAGCGTAAGCCGTTGGACACAAAGCAACAGCATCATCAACAGGAGCAGCAGCAGCAGCTGTTCCCGATTGCTCGCCATTGCCTGTGAGCGACGCAGGACACTTCATTCGGTTCGGTTGTAATATCGAGCAAGGTGTCCCCCGGGCACATTAGGCGACCCTTGGCTTGTTTTGGGCTGGGCTTACTTCATCATCACCACCCGAGCATTACGCGCTGCGGTAGCAGTGCCTGTGTTTCATTTTTGTTTCATCCCACTCCGCGTTGTCGGTGCCGATAAGCGGTTTTCTAACTTTGTTATAATTTCTCGTTATTAATTAAGAACTTTCTGTCCGTCTCGCCTGCAGCTTGGGAAGGAAGGGAGGATAGTGGTTTGCTGACAAAGGCAGCTCGTAAAGTGTCTACGCACGCGGGTACGTGTGCGCGTTCGATGAAGTCGTCAACCTGGGTGTAGTTAATTAGCGACCCTCCTGTCACGTGCGCGTGGCATGTTTGTGTGCGAACGTTGGTGATAATTGTAGATGGTGTTGGAAGTGATAAGTCGCTGCCAATAAAGTGTTTGAAATCACTTTTCTCTTTAGTGGAATGAACCTCGCACATGGTCCCAGAACTGTCCTGGCTGTTAAAGGATTTAACATAGAACGAATTGAGGAGATGATCTATAAAAATAATTACTGCTATGTAACCGATTTGAGGGAAATATCTGATCTGATTTTAGATAAAAAATTGATCTAAAAAAATTATATCGCATGACTCATTTGTTCATAATAAATTTTAGTCGCTTAAGACACGCTTCAACGACATGAATCAGGTCAATTGAAAATAAGTATCAAATTATTTATACGAAAAACACATCAACATCACATTACTTCAGCCGATGTGATTAACTGGATTTCATGAAAAATAAAAAAACTTTTAAATTTCGCTAGCACTGATGATGTCACCTGCGTAGATAATTCCTCCTGAATCAATGTATTTGCAAGTTCATCGGTGAGCTCATCGGTGATGTTTTGGAATCCGGACTCGATGCAGAATCCGTCACTCTTGTCAAATACAACCACCGTAGAACGTCCAGAGCAAATATTGTTTTTCCCCCGGGAAAGTTGACCTCATCTTTGCTTTCTCTTCCTTTCGTGTTACTCCACAAGCGCGTAACGCCTGCTGCGATTTCGTCCCCAAAAATGAAATATCAGCGTGCGCGTTTGAAATATTTCAAACACCTAAAACGCGATAGAAATGCGTGTATTTTTACGACGAAAGCGAGCGAGTCCGGAGAAAAGCGTGCTAAATGCTCCGGTTCAACCACCAAGACACGACCGCAAAGCGGTGCTAAACAAAAGTGCCACATGTGTGGGGCGCTGTTATGTTTTTAACAGCTCGGCCGGAAAATTGATGTTTTGGTTGATGTTAAGTGAAAAGTTTTCATCGGAAGTGGTGTCAAAGCACCGGTGAGAGACGATGCGCAATTCACATTAACTTTCGCACGGTAGCCAACTTTGCCTCAGGCACACACACACACACACAGACTTCGGATTTGTGTGGCCTTGAGCTCGGCATTGTTATGTTCAGTACGGCCGTAGTACGCCTCTGTTCCGTCGACCCACATCCTACACGTTGTCGTTGCCATCGTTTCGCCTATTTTTCCTCATTCCAAACCGTCGCTCCCCGCTGCCTACCCAGGCGAGGTATGGAATGATATATCAATAGGCCCACGGAAAAGCGGACCGGAAGCTGTCGAAATGTGGTTGCCGTTGTTGTTTCTGTTGTTGTTGTTGTTGTTGTTGTTGTTGTTGCAGGCGGAAAGTAGCCACTTCCAATGTTCGTGAATTCTTCGTTCATCTATCCGTTCGCTTCCACGCTCTGTCTGACATCTGAAGCTGTGCGACGCAAGAAGTTGGCGTGGTCGCGAGTGGGGATTTGGGATTTGTTTGTTTTTCTTTCCTGCCATAGCCGAAACAAGGCCCACTTCAGAGCCGATGATAAACGACCATTGTTGCCAGTCCACTGTCGGGCAACGCTACTGTCCGGGAGAGGGTGGAGTGGGGGCGGAGTAGGGGGATGTGAAACGGGACGAAATGTAACTGTGAGAGCATGAGAGCATTCGATGCGGGGCGAGTGGGACAACATGGGCAACACTCTACAGTCCACTCCAAACTTTCGCCCCCATTTGCTGCTGCCGGCCGTGAAACGCGGGAAGAAAATGGCAACCTGGAATCCCGGTGTGGAAGGATGTGTTTTGAATGACAAAGTGATCACGGCTATAAAATATGACCGACAAATATGTATCGTTGTGGCCGAGGGGGCCGCCGGGCGGGAGTAGGCGACGCGACGAACAACAAACGGCGAAGTTTGTCTTGCTAAGTGCCTTCAAGTGGCACTAATAGAGGCACGATGTTGGGTGTGTATATGTATTGGTTTCTTGTTCTTGTTCTTTTATATTTTGTTTCTGCGTGGAATAGAGCACAAGATTATCTTCCGCGGCGGCAAAACTCGCGATTGTAGGCAAAGCTTTGATGGGTTTGTTTGATGTAGTTGGAACGCTCGTAGCACGCTATTCCTGTTTTTACAACTGGTGAAGTTCTGTGCGGAAAACAGATCTTACGACATTGTATGAACGTAATGAAGAAGCTACCAAGTTTACCATTCGAAGCGGAACTAGTACCCACTTACTATATTGATCTGGGTGTTATCCTGACCAAAGCGATGGCAGCTTAAAATTAACAGTTTATCTACAATTAATTAAAAAAAATTGGAATTCGAAAATAAAAGCAATTAAACCTACGTTGATGCCTCTATGAACACAAGACCAGTCACAGCGAACGTACTATAGTGAGCAAAAAATTGAATCTGAGATTAGGTTTTCATAGTAAATAACAGATTAAACCCATTTATGAACCTCTCCAGCTCGCTTTACTGCAAAAGTAAAAAGTAAAACGCTTTCAAGCGCGAAGAGCATCTCTAAACAACAATTGGATCATTTAACGAGCCTCCCGGAGGAGTTGTCGAACAAATGACGAGCTTCACGAGCGTCTTGAACCCCCGCATCCCTAATCGACGATGTTCGGCATCGTTTTACGACCCGGAAAAAAATCAGTGTGACTTATAGACTGCGCGATGGCTGCGCTCAAATATCCACCATTAATTCTAAACCGTCCTGTTCTGGTGTCGGTTCGCTGTTGTGTTTTGATTAAATTTCCTACAAATATTCGTGCAGGCGGAAGTTCTTAGACCGTGATGGTGTTGTTGTTTCTCGCGTCTCAAAGGGAGAAACAACAACCGGGACGATGGTTCGGCCAAAATGCATTGTGCCTGGGGTAACGGGCCCAGCTCCCGGGAGAGAGTCCCTACCGCTCAGTCATTCTGACTGTCGTCGGTGTAAACATGTCAGCTACATGCGCCCGTTCGCGTGTCAGCCTCGGGGCCGCGATTCTTGCTTCGATCGCATGAAGCGAGCCGGTATCTCTTACCTCCCCAAAACCCGCCCTTCAGTTGCGCTTCAGGGGTTCCACCCGGCCCCGATGGGGAGGTAATTTATTATTTACAATATGTTTGCAAGTGGCACCGTCGCTACTCTCCACCGGGGCTGGTCCACCGGGAGAATAAAGCATCCCGGGTGGCGGTGAAACATGCTCGTGGCAGAAGATTAACGTTGCTTTAAGAGCGTGCGGAAAGCTAAATCTTTATTGGGCTTTATGCCGGGTCCCAGCGGGGCCCCTCCCGGGAGAAAGGCCGATTCAGGCCTAATCAGTCATTAGTTCGACGGGTTCGGCGCCGAAGAGCGCCAGATTCGTAATTGAAATCTTTCGTCTTGTGCACAACAAAATGGACGTCAACGGGCAGCAGACAACATTCAACCGGTCGTCTCGCAAATACTATTACTGCTACACTCAGCGTTTGGGCTTCATTACGCTGCTGAAGGGTGCGGGTCGGGTCGCAACCGCAACCAGAAGCCGCCGTCGCCGTACGCCACGTTTCCGTTCGTATATTTATTATCATAATTAAATTAAGGTTGTTATTTATTGGGATTTGTGGAAAATTTACGAGCGTGTACAAGCTGGCTGGCAAGCCAAGTTTTGGTGTGGAACGAACATGCCTTGGCGAAAAGTGCCTTCCTCCCGAGAAGCCTCCGCTTGCCTTGGCTTTGCCTTGCCTGGAAGTATGTTGACGTCCTTGTTTGGTGGTGGCGTTCTCCGCCACCAGGCTCGTACGGTACTGCGGTAGAAAGTAAAGTGGTTCTAAGGTTCTATTTATGCCACACGTACAAGCCACCAGATACGCGAATGAAGCCTGTATGTGTGAGTGTTTCGATGGAGTACGTTGGTATGCTTTTTGTCGCTTGTAAAACCCAAGCCCATCTACAACGTGGCACAATGGGTTGAGCATTTTAGTTTGAAGTCCATAAATATGCATATTGAGATCATTTAAATAAAATCGGATTAGGAGAAAAAAGTTCCAAGCACATTATTAAAATGAGACAATATCTTTTGCAATAGAAAATAACAGCTTTAATAAGGAATTTGTACATAGTTGGGGTTGCTTGCTTATAGATTAATCTTTTGACGGCTGAATGTATGCAATCTGTATTATTTTAAAATAATTCAGATAAATAAATTCACTTTACATTTCTGATTATTTGTATCTAATTTCTTGCAAAAGATAACCATTTCGATTTTGCAAACCTAAATGTCCATTTTTACTCCCACAGTGCCACCCTACATCGCAAGCCTTCCTCGCAGATCAGCGGCAGTGGCGATATTTTATTTTCCTTCCGCTTAAGGTTTCCGAACTCGTAGATCACAAACCAAAGTTGGTTAACGCGACTAATGGAGTTTCGCATTCGCACACCGTAAACCTCTAGCAAACCATGCCGGATGGGCCTTCGCCGACTCTAACGCCGTATTAAAATACACCCACAAGCGCCTTTCGACGCGTTCCACCGCGAGGGGAAGGGTAAGATGAAAACTTGTTCAAATCAATTTGCAGCTCGTTTGTGGATCGAAAGTAATGGATGTAAGGAACAGGGAACGTGTGCGGCGGGCGTATGTGGCTGAGTGCGTGAATGTGGCGAAACGGAAACGAATCGAAAATGCGGACCGCGTAAAGAGCAGAGTGGAAAATTTAAATTGACAAAATAGGCAAAATGTTACACGCGTCGGAAAGCGCGGGGCAAACTTTTCCCAGCGCGGCACACAAATACGTTCCGAAGCTGGGAAAGTGGTCCCTTTCTTGTTGTAAAATTGTGGAAACTGTTGTACGGACTCGCATGTAATGGGATGAGTGTGTGTATGTCTGCGTGGGGAAATAAAATGTTAGAATAGGAAAAAAAAGCATTTCCACTTTACACACAAATTTCGTGTAAGCTCTCCTTCGAGTCAACCGTGTGGGTTTCGCAACGGACGTAGAATTGTAATTTTCTACACAGCGCATCACCAGTGAAACGACGTTGAGCGTAATTGAAGTTTATTACGAGTTGATTTTAAGAAATCAGTCCCACTGCTTTAAGCACCGCAAAAGGCGCTTTACTTTGCTGCCTTTTCTGCACTGGTTTTCTTCTTTGCCGTACGTCAACCCAAAAACGTTGCGTTTGTGATTTACTGTGGATGTAAAGCCGAGCCTGTGCCAGTGTGCATCCGTAAGAAGTGAAATGGATTTTCAAATTTAATTTCTTCAACTGGGGGGAAAACATTCAGCCGAGGATTAATGGGTTTTCTCTCGTGTCTGCTCGAGTGCGAGTGTTTGTGCTCTATTGCTCACGGTACTCGAATTTTCTCCCAAGTGTGGAAAGAAAATGTGCGTAATGAAGTGTAGTTTTCGTGCACACGGCAGGGTGAAGAGAAAGATACACACACATACTAATGTAACGTTGCCTGAATACACAGCACTCAGAACTTTCGGATAGGTGTATTCCATGGAACCGTGCGTGAGCGCAAACTTTCTTCCCTGCATCGTATTCTCCGCACCTCTGGGAAAACTTTTGCCCGCTGCTGGTGATGATAAAGAGCAACGAGCAGCGAGCTTTACATTCTCGTTTCCATCCTCGAATGGGAGGGTAAGGGAAGGTAACAGTCACAGTCATCGAACAGGGCCTTGCTATCGCTGTCCTGGAAGATTGTTGTTGGTGCTGCTACCGGTGCCAAGAGTTGAGTTGGGCTTTTGAGCGATTATGTCAAACTTTCGCCCAAGCAACCCGCTCCTAAGCACCTTGCGGAGTAGGATTAATGTGTAGTCAAATTTCCTCATCATCGTGAGTCGCACGACACGTTGGGCACGTTGGGCAGGGACCGATAAGCTTTGTCATGGTTTTGAGTCGTATCAGATACCAAACTGTGGATGAAATTTAACATAGGGCTTCCCAGGAAATAGTTCGTATTTCGTTAGTTTATTTTCCACTTAGCTATTTTTAATGATTATTTATTCATTAATAATGCGGATCATACAATTCCGTTCACATGCTATATTTGTGGAGAATAATGTTTTAAGATTGAACATCATATGAATGTTGTATCCTATACTGAGTGAGATATGGCTAGTATTTATTATGTTTATTTATCTAATGATCTTCATTAACCCAGTCAGGGCGTTTCTTAAGAAAGCTTCATTAAAGAACTATTAATACTAGCCACGAATAATAGCCTTCAAAACAACGATGATGCAAAGATTTTGAAAAATTTACGACAAAAACGCACGATTGCTTGGGAAATAATGTATTCACGGGCGCTTTGCTATGTATTAAGCATAAAGCTAAACGACTAGTTCTCCGGCGGCAATGGTTTTGGATTCTTCTCGAACCGCGATTGGATGCGTGCTGCCCTAAGGACACTAATTTAAAAACAACAGCACCCTCGAAGGCATATTAAAATTTTCTTTCTCTTCCATGCTCGCTCTCACTCCTGCCAATCCGTGCCGCCTGTCAGCTCGGCACTTAAGCCATACACTACACTACAGCCGCAGTTATAAATGTATTCCCTCGTTGAACCGAGCCACCTCGAATTCTCTTCCCTTATACTCTATCTAAAAGCCACCGTAGTTCGCAAGAATTTCCAATCACTCCGAGCAAGCTGCAGCTGGAGCTGCTGTCACGGACAGCACCGTGGCATCGTGGCACTCGGAACGCACGTAAGGAAAATGGTTGTTCTCTCCCGAGATGGTTTGCCCCGTGGCTGCTGCCAATCTTGGTGTGCCTCACCGTACACACACACACACACCACGGCGCCGATCTCATCGCCAACGAACCAAACGGGGCAGCGAAGGCAGCGGTGGAAGTGGAAAATTTAAATAACAAACACGACCAGTTTAACATACGCCTACAGCCAAGGAAGCGACGGTTCGTCACGCTCGCAGGAAGAATCGTGCGCACCATCGCGCGAGAAGAAAGTCGATCCGGCGCGTATGATGATGAAGCGCAAACATGCGCGGACCATGGGTGGCGGAGAAGCGAACGAAAGCTTCGCCAAGGCGGAACTGGAGGAGTGAAGTGAATATTAAAAGTAGCAGTAGAAAGGCGAAAGGCGAAGCAAAAAAATACACGGCCAAGAACGTAATAGTGCCGTGGGATATTCGGGATGGGGAAAAGCTTCGATGTGAACGCTGCCGTGCAGCTGTGGCGTGGAGTTCGTGTTTGATTTGTCCCCAATGTGATGCGAGCAAGCGGACAAAGGGAGCTGATTATAAGTGAGCATGTTTGAGACACCCGCATCGGACACTTTAGGTGTGCCATTGTGTTGCTTGAGCGGAAGAATAAAAGGGCTCGCGCCACTATTATTCGCGATGAATGCTCATTAATGGATGATGCCACAGCTCTTCGCAGCAGGGAACGTATTGACTATTAGAAGGCAATTAACAGGCTGATATTCTGATGTACTATGAATCATGCGTCGTTCGGTGGCAAAGTTTCACCGCCGAGTTGAAGGACTAATGTTTTAGTTATATTTGAAAGGAAAATGATCAACTGTGTGTTGTTATCAATAAAAAATATATATTTTTACATCAATATGCAATTCATTAAAAGGCCATAAAACCCCGAATGTATGTTTTTTGTATTATAAAATATTGAATACAATTTGCATGCCTTATTGGTTTTTTCGGTAGTTCTTTACTGAAAAAAAAAAAACATAAATAAACGAATATCTTTACAAAGCTCAGCTGGATGCCGAGGCATAGTGCGTATTTGTCATACAACGCTGATTGTCAAAGCATTTACACTTCAAACAAACTATCCTGAGAGAGTACACATCGCCCAAGTTTCCTTCCGTTTTCCCGCCCATCGGCCCCTTGGACTGAATGCCATTTATAAAACATGCGATAATAAAAGGACGTCACGGTGGGATTTTCATGTCGCTGTGGCATTCTCGGGACCGGCACGGGGAAAAGAACGAAAAGTTGATGTCGCCGGAGACAGGTTTCCGTTTCCGTTCGGTAGTTCTTTTTCCCGCTGACTGCCCGACGACTTTTGGGTTGGCGTTGCCGGCAGTACGAAATCTGCATACAAATTATTCACTCCGGGCTTTTTGAGAGTTTGTCCGTATCTTCGTTGCTCACTGTGCTTTCTTGCCTCCAGGAAGCCAACCATGCTGCGGCGGTTGTAGTCGATTCTGCGAGGCTACTCGCCAGTTAGAAAAAAAAACTCAACAAAAAGGTCACACATACATACACGTACATCAACCAAACGGCACGGTGAGATGCTTCGAAAATCAAACAAAAACATCCTCCGGGGAGTGAGAGGACCTTCCGCTTGGCATGATCCTCCGTGCCTCCATTACACGGAATCGTGTAAGCTTTGCTGGTAAAAAGCAAAAAACACGATCGATAGAACAACAAATGGCGGGCAATGCAAAAATCCGGTGCGCGAGACGGACAAGGAAGCACGATAACAATAACACACGTGACGTTCGTTCGAAATAGAGCGATCCGGAGGGTCCACCTTCACCTGCATGGCGGTCTTAACAGTCATCATGGTGAAGCGGAAGGTACGCATATTAAAAAAAGATGTGCAAAAAAACCTATAATAAATCTCGCGCGCTTTCTATGCATAGTTTTTTATATAAAATAAAAAAAAACAAAAACATAATGCCATTAAGAAATGCAAATGAAGGTGGAGTTAGTCCGTCCGTTCCAATACTAACGTTTGATGTAACATTGGAATTTTTTGATAACCATCTTCAAAACTGGTGATAAATGTTTGGGAAAACTATTTTGGCAATTTTATATAAAATATTCATTTCATGATGGAGGCTCATGGTGCGTTGTACATACAGTGAAGAATGATTATTTCTCCAAACCTTTTCGTATAAATAGAATAATTATCGTCGAAATCCCCTTCCAGAAGCCATGGTATGCGTTTCTTACCTGTAAATAAAGAACAAACACAAAAGAATGTTAGTCGATGAATGATGTACGATTTGTGTAGATGCGTAATTGTTTCCGCAAACAATAGCTTGCAAGCACACAACAATACGTGCCCGATGTGTAGTCATAATCTAATTTACGAAAAATACCATCCGTGCCCAGCGTAAAGGTAAGCTTCATTAGATTATCCCCCGGAGCGATGAAACTCTCGGCGCTCGTAGTTTGTGAAAAGCACATCGACCGACGTTCGAAGACGTATCGTGCCGAGCAGCGTGCATTTATAATAGCATTAAGCTAAATAAGTCATCGCAAGAAGCATGACCGGGTATCGCATGGCAAACCGAAAGCCAGAAGCCACAGACAGGCAACGCTGCAGTCCTCCATCCAGTGCTGTTGGGCAATTGTCGCTTGCGGTGCGGTGGCACCTGCCGAACGGGGATCGAAACATCACAGGAATCAAACTATCATAAGGCTTGATCTCGAGCAGACGAGTCGTGTCGAGCATTATTCTGCGTACGTTGCTAGATAAATGATGCACACACGATCCCATGGATTTTACACGCACACACTACAGATACTTGAGAAGAGTAGCAAACATCGCCTTCTACGATGCCGATGAAGGATGGATTTGAAGGGAAATTTTCTTGTCGCAACACGCTGGTGGAACTTGCCACTCGTACGCTTCCTCTACTTCACTTGCGCCCCGTCGGACCAGATGGAAGGTTTATTTTAATTTAATTAAAGTCCAACTGATTGAAAACATCCATTTGCTGACATCGTTCATCTTGTTCTGCCGGCGTGTTCATATTCTTTGCTCCCCTTCCCATGTTTCCACCACATTTTATCTCATCCCCTCCCGGTACTCTTCCGTTCTCTTTTGCTCCCACTAAAACACCGTCTCTCATTAGCATCGCTCGTTGCTTTTCGTAGAGGAAAAACGTTCGCCAGATGAGACGATGGATGTTTGATGTTATGCCCGAAAGGGCCTGCTGTTGTGCTGTGTGCGCTGTTGCTGTATCTGGCATACTGTTTCGCAGGTGATGTTTGGCGAAAATAGAGTACGGCCGAAATTTGAACAGCAACATACGCGCGGCCCGTGTGTTTTGCTCTTCCCCTCAGGCCGGGAACGGTGTCTATCGATCCGTCTTCTAAATATGTCATGCATGGGTATGCGTAGAGCAGTTTCATTGCTCGCTCTAGTTGGAAAATAATCAACCAACTATGGTGTGACTTTTCAAACATCATTATGCTTCGTTTCTTTCGGTGCCGGAACGCTCCGAAACTTCTCGCACCACAACTTTATCAAAATTGCTGCAACAAAGAACATGAGTCCTGTGTTTGCAGTGTTCGTGGTTTGTTCCAACTGGGTTCATGCTGCGGTCATGCTGTTGTTATCATACTCTCACACAAAGGCGCCACTGAACGTTCGATGGTCAGCATGATGGTGCTGGCGGTTCCATTGAAAACATGCCGACAAATATCCCTAACCCAAACCCTTGCCAACATGTCGAAGTGGGCAGTGTACACATACGCGCTTATCTCGCAGAAAACTCAGATTTCATCGTACTGTTTCGAACGTTGAAGGATGCTGGAGGTTCGAGGAAGCGGCTGGCAACTACACGAGATCTTATTAACTGATCAAGTTAATATTTTTTTCTCTATATACTGCATTAACCTAATTTTGATTCATAACAATACCTTTATCATGTGTGAATCATTAATCATCACTCATTAAATTGATGCAATTTATTTATTGCTCGTGAACAACTCAAAACAAATTTATATTTGCTAATAAATTTCACACACATAAACAATTTGCCCCCACGAAAAACAGAATCCTTAAGCTCGGTTGGTAAGTAATAAACGAATGCTTTCTCATCCAAGCACTTGCTTCATCCCGTTCGAGTTGATGTCCTGTCATTATAGCTCGTTGTTTTTTCCGACATCAGAAATCTCTTCACAGCTACAATAACATCGTGTAATCTTCATCGAATCCTGCACGTAAACAACTGCGTGTCCCCAGAAACCCCTGATTAGCTCCGTCCACCCGGACTAACATTTTGTTTTATCTGTTGTGAGCTCCGTTCTTCGATATCTATTTTTTTTCTCCCCGCGCATCAGCCGAAGGCAGTAAATTAGAATCGGAGATTATTTTTATGATTCCACTAGCCAGGTAGGCACCGCGAGCTGATCCACCTACGGCTGGTTTGAGTTACGTGCGAATGGGAGAGTTGCACAAAGCGCGTGTGAAGGACGGAAAGGATCTACTTCTGGTCGTTACTTTTGCTCCCGAAATTGGATCCTGTGTTGTGTTGTTGTTCCAGACGAGATTATGGCAAAAATAATATGAAATATGGGTCATTTCGATGGTCGAAAGAGTGGCAAAGAAGCCAATGGGTGTGCGAAAGTCGTATTGTAGAGAATGTTGGTTATCGCCGAAAAAAAAATCAACTTAAAATGAAACCAGTTTTCCAGTCCAAAAGTAGCCTTCAATAAATGAAATATTTCGCAAAAAAACAAATCGAATTTCGCGTACGCAAAAGCCTTCCGCGCACCCGTGGGAGGAAGCATCGAGCGACAACAAAAACACAGGAACTTGCCAGTTGGTGCGAGTTTTTGATACCCTGTTTTATCTGCATTTATGACTATAACCTTACCGGGCTCGTCATACTGCTTTTGGGGTTATTATTTTTTGCCTCCCTGCGTCCGGAGATAAATCAAACCGTTCCGTTTATTATGTAAGCGCGAATGTTTGTTTCGATTAAGTGATGTAATGACGTTGATTTATGGTTCCTCATTCCCTCTCAGGCCGGTACTTTCGCATCTGGCCAGTGGGTCAGTAGTAAGAGAAAGCGGCGTCGACGCAAAAAAAAGGGAAAACATTCACCCCAAAACACGCCCCGCAAAAGTCTAAAGTTCGGTGCGGAATAAAAGAGCGTCACACATTTATTATATTTTCGTTCCGTTCGGGGTGTTTTGGCGGCGCTTCCGGAATGGTGCTGCCGTATTTATATCCGCCACGCTGGAGCTGTCCGTTCCACCGAAACATGGTAGAGTTGGTTGTTTTTGTTTGCAAAATGATATTCGTTTGGGGTGTTATTTTTTTGCTCCATTTCGTTGCAAGCGCAAAAGGATAATTTTACGGATGCTGCTATTCCGAGTGGATCGATTCATCTGCGTCCTGGTTTTGGCACTGGCAGCCGGTCAGAGCTGGCGTCCGTTGGGGGAGATGGGACTGTCGATATATTATCGGACCGAATTAGCTACGGAGGCTTCATTTCGGAAGGCACGGAGCGCAGGGAGAGTGCAAAAGAAATAAACTCCTTAATGGGAATCATAATTTATATCAGAGTAATCGCTCTATTAATCCCTGATTGAGCGCCACTCGACGGTGTTTGTGGAATGTTTTTGCGATTCGTGGTCCACTTTTGGAAACGAGCAGTTTTCGCAAAGCAAGCAGAAGAATAAGCGTAAAAATATTTCATATTTTGTTGTAAATTTATTTCAGCAGAATATCGCGCACAACCCAAGCCCGGCTGGAAAGGCTCGAGGGTTTCGCCGAAGGACACATTTCATTTTCCCAATAACCAATAACACTATTAAGACCGAAGACTCCGAGGATCACAGACGCACATGTATTCCGTCAGCCTGTGACTGGTTCGTTATCGAGTCCGGACCATCGGAGATTGTCAGTGCGTTCCGTTCGTCCCTTCCACACCCTGCTACCTGCCAGTGTCTGTGGTGTTCGATTGTGATTCGATTTTAGACCACCTCCCACAAACACCGACACACACACACAAATACACACATACGTAGAGGATCAAAGACCTTCCGAAATCAACCGTACCGTACCGAAGCCGCCATCGCTATCATCGAAACGCTTGCAGGACGAACCTGAGAGTCCTTTGAAACGATCCGATATGCGTGTGCGCGCGCGTGTGTGTGTGTGTGTGTGCGTGCTCGTGGAAATATGCGCCCGAGTGGAGCACAAACGGCTGCCACACACCATCGGCAAATTTTGTTTCGCCAACTGCCAACGTTCGATCGATGATGGGGCCGGGGTGCGTCGTTCGGTGCACATGACAAGTAATTATACAAATTGAAGAGTTTTGTCGACCGTGAGCCCTTTCTGGTTAATCCCGATCACGGTGGTCTGATATGAACGGGATGGGAGAGGGAGACAGGTTTTGCCTATTGTTTGGACGCTACTCCACAGGATACACGATACAAATACGCGGTAGGTGGCAGTAGGCGGAACAAACATCAACGGCGTTTTCGGTGGGAAAGCATTATTTTACGATGACGTGCAGGAAGCAGCAGCGTACTTCACTCAGAGGCACGGATACCAGCGGACGTACGGGAGAGGATCTTTTGTTCTTCTGATCTGAAAGGGATGAAAAGCGAAAACGGCCGGGCACTATCTATCTCGTGACAGATGTGTTGGTGTGAGCTTTAATTGTGGGTGACGTTGGGACGCATTTTATGAGACTTTAATCAGGTCAACAGCATCGGTTTTGCACCGGTTTCGTGTTATGAACTATATAGTGAAACAGATGTTTTATCTACTATAGATTAAGCATTACGAAAAATATTATTGTACAACAATATAAATCCCAGGGCTGATGAGTGTTTACGATAAAAAAAACTAAATAAATACTAAATCTACACCAACAGATTCAATTATTTGTAGTCAATCGTTCAAATAGTTTTAAGAAATCACCATAATTGCGGGTTCATATTTGACATTTCGCAAACCCATATCGAACGCCACTTGAAGACTTCCTTCCAGGCGTCTTCTCAGGTTTCTCCGATCCAAAGATAGGTCCAGGGCAATTCGCAAATCGTTCAAGAAAACCAACTGACGGCTGCGGTGGCAATTACCACAAACACAACGGCTCCGTTTTCCTTCTGCAAAACGATCGATACACCGGACACTGCCGGAGCCTTCCGAGAGTTATTTCCTTCAAGAATATGGCTTTGATGTGCCCATCAGTGGGCGGTAGCGTGTGTACGAATGCAAATATTCAATTACGCCATAATTAACTGCACACGCGCGTCACGACGCTTGTGTCGTCTACTCCTCATCTTCTATATCTCCCGGCACCCTCCCACACTGAATGACTGAATCGTCTGCATCCGGTGACGGTTGATGGATTGATTGTTAATGCAAAGGATGATGACGCTGTGTTGCGTTGTTTTGTTTGCGCCCCGGTATGTGGGCCCAACACAAAGCCTCCGGGGTGTCGTTCGAGAGAGGATTAATTATAGTTCCGGTTTTCCTTGCACGGTGCGGAAACCGCCAAACGCTGCTTGGGGCATCTCCTGCTTGGATGCATCGTTCATCTCGTGCATTCTCCTGCCACTTGAACGCGCCCAACCGAGGCACCGTGCTGTGTTGGCCGTTCGGAGGGGGATTGGATATTTTAATAACCCTTACTCGCCGGCGAAATTCCAAACCTCGGGCAGTACCGACGATCGGAGGGGGGCCGGGTTGGAAGGACAAACTGAATGGAATCTCGACTCATGTTACAACACAAGCCCAAGCACTAACTGTTAGCTACGGTCAGTTTGATACGCTTTATCCTGGAAGCTGAATACGTTTGGCCGGACAAGATAAACGATGGTTCGCCCCGTCGCAAGTGCCTACAAGTGAATGGTTTTCCCCCCGTTCGGACTGGAAAACCTCACTCGATGTACTAATTTTTGCGCTTCGAAACTCCCCCCGTCGGTTCGCGTGGGTGCGGTGAAAGTTTTCTACGGGAAAAGTTTTGCGGTTAATTAATTTCGTTTTTCGATCGACCGGATAAACGGGGGCTGGTCGGAAGAGAAGAGAGGGGGTTGGGGTGTGCGTTCTTTTTCGTAGTTCGATCGTTTCAGGGTTTTCCGATGGTTGGAAGCTGCATCAGATCCCACCTGCGCCCTTCCCACCTGTTCCCACTAACGCATTTTCTTTGTTCATCTTGAGCGTAATAGTGAAATAGTTCCATTTTAAGGAGGCTAATTTTCGGATTTTCGTGTTCAATTTGTGCTGCAGTCTTGGAGTGGGGAAAATAAATTGGAAAATAAAATTTTTTCACTGAGCAACATGGAAATTTGGAAGGAATTTGAGAATGGAAAATTTAATCAATCTAAATTATGAAACTCTCTTATTAAAAATTGCGGTGGATGTTAAATTGCCTTTACAAAAATAATACAATATCTACTGTATTGACACGGAAAATCATTTCATGCGCATAAAGTTCGATTTTCACAACTCATTCGATGATTAAATAGGCTGTTAATGTGATTGAAATTTTAATTCCATGGCAACGCGCCGTTCAGCTCCTCACGCTGTGTGCTGAGAAGGCTATAGTTCACAAAATCGCACGGGAGAAGATGAACCAACGAGGAAGGTAACAAAAAGCCCGAGCAAACGAGGTTGAAAAAAAACCTAACGCTCACCGACTGCTCGCAAACAACGTAAAGTAAGCACATCTTACGCTTGCTGCTAATTTAAGTAATTGATTTTGGGGTTTTTCTTATCCTCACACTTCACTCACATTTCCGGTTCTGTTCGCTCCCACCGTGTCAGAGTTCTTCTCACCGGGTTTGCAGGGCTTTACTTTTCCTCAAATGTATTCTGCATGCTGGTGGGAGCCTGGGCGATCGGTTTCTCGGCGAAGACGAGGGACAAAGCGCCCACCCAAGGTTCGTTTCTCAAACCGGTTCACCGATTCGGCTCAAGTTTGTCGATAACTTTCGTACGGGGTATCGGGGAATGTGCTGCGCCCTTTATCGGCATATCGAACCTGATGTTTTCAGTAACGTTCGCCGACCTGCCAGGCGGAAACGTCCCCGGGGGTAATGAAGTGGTAACGAAAGTTTACTGCGAGCAAAAGTTTCCCCGCTCCACCACAGCGCGCTCGCTCGCTCGCTATCAGCGGAAGGGTTCAAATGTCGGTGAGGAAAAACTGAGCCGCAAGTTTAGGCGCTGAATGGAGCCTGGAGGACTCGACGATGTGGGGAGGGGTCACTTTAAAGGCTGGTTGGGATAGGTTTGCAAAATTTGTTTGCCGAGTTCGGTGGTGTGGAGTTTGAAATTTGGAAGCACTATTTTATGTAACTGAATTAGAAGAAATGACTGCAGCAAATATTTCAAAAAGTAGTAAAAGAAACTGGTACCTTTCGTCAAATTAAGTTGATTCAATCGACACTGGAGACGCATACGCATACAAATTACACTTAAAACGCACTAGCTCTAGCGGTCGTTAATGCTCGACTGCTTTCACATCCTTAATCGTACCATCTGCTTCATCATCGCAGTACCCGTTCCGTTTAACTCCCGTCCAACAGTTCCCGCATGAAGAAATATTTAAAAGCTGCAATAAACGATCAAAGCGTGCATTCCGTCCTTTCGGTGGTATGCTTCACAATTTAATTTTACTCGAAAGAAACCGACAAAGCAGCAAAACAAAGGATGAAGCAAACTACTAAAATAAAACACGCATACTAGAGCACGGGAGTAAGAACATAATCCGATAAATCTCACAGCTGCGCATTTGGTAGTAAAACTCTTTCTAGCCTTACCCCGTAACCACACCGCCCTCCCTTCCCTCCCTCTTCCCTCACAAACGAGTTGCTACATAGGATTCGAGAGAGATCCCGTTCGAGACGGTCGCTTGTTACTGTTATCGATTTTCTTTTCCCACTCGCTCGGGTTTGGTCGTGTCTTGCCTTTTCTCGTGTGCGTATGCGCGCGTGTGTGTGTGTGTGTGTGTTTGTGTGTACCACCCTCTCGGAAGCAGGTGCTGAAGTTTTCTCTTTCATTGCAACATCTTCACCTTTACTACCGCCCACATGACGTCAACGATGGCGGTACGATTGTGTCTGTGTCGAAACGTTCCCAGGGACGTCCGCTATCGCATTGTTCGATGACGTTCCCCGGTCGGCATCCTCCGTATTCCACTGTGCTGGCGGTAGTTTTCCACTTACGATCGAGTACGTGTGTGTGTGTGTGTGTGTGTGTTTGGGTGAGTGTTGGTGCGCACTCTTTCAATAGTGAAAAGCTATTGACATCATAGTTAACGGACGCTGTGAATGGCGAGTGCATGACGACTTTCTCGTTGCTCGAACCACCGAACTCGGTAGGGGACGAAGCACCGGGAAAGAGGAAAGGAAGGGGGTGGGAAAAGTGCAAAGTAAAACAAAGAAATGTGATGGAGAACCACGCTGCAAGTGGAATGCTGCTCGCAATCGCTAGCAGCGAACGTGTCGACGAAGGGGTGGACAGCTCTGCAGTTGCAGTTGCAGAAGATGTAACAACATAACAGAAAAAAACTAGAAACTCGCTAGAAAAACTAGATCTCCACGGAGCGGCGGGAAAGCAAGAGCAAAAAGAAACACAATACTCCACACTGGGGATGCTTTTAATGTGATAACGTTCTCGAAAAGAAACGTAAAGCCCCCGTGCGTCCCTTCTCTGCACCAGCCCGTGGTGGGATGGCACTGCAGGAGTTCGTGCATTGTGTGCTAGGGCGCTTTCATCCACCGACGTTCAGGGACCTGCATGCATTCAAGTGTTTACTACCGCTCGGGCGCGCATCGAGGACAAGGCCGCGGAGCCGTTGAGTGGCCGAGTGTTTTCCCCCAAATGAAGATGGCTGAAGGAAAGTTTTTAAGGCCAAGCCCTGCGGAACGGAAGCTCGGTGGGCGGGACGAAACGAGGGCACGAACTCGTTTACTATTCTACGGTGCCTGGTGGCACTGGGACTTGTGTGTGTGTGTGTGTCTGTTTGCAGCTCGCTCGCTAAAAGTGGGATTGTTTTTTGAGTTACTGTTGCCACCGAGAGCGAGCATAAAAATGCACGAGAAGCTTCGAATACAACGATTTGATGTGCTGATCCGATGCAACTCGTACGCGACGAGGTACTTTTCATTTCACGACACAGCCAAGCATGAATACGATTTTCCGAGATTTTATCGGCCTCGGTTCGTTCCTCTAACGACCCACGATGGAAAATTACAAATGGAAACCGTACGCAAATCGTTTTGGTTTTTAGTTTTTATAGCTAATTTTTCTACCAATAAACAGAATCGTTTAGTGTTAATTTTACGCAGTACACGTCGTTATGGAAGGGAATGATTAATTTTTCACGTGCAAAAAGAGTTGCCTTTTGATGTGAAACAACTAAATAGAGGATCGTGCTCCCCCATTCCTTTTTCTGGTTCATGCGACATTTATCATGCGTCATTATTGCTGACGATTTTTATTTCGTTGAAATGTTTTCATGGTGATATCACACGCAATTGTTCGTTAAGAGAATGTTAAAAATCGCAAAAAATCGATTTGGTTTTTGCATCGCATGCATTTCTGATATAATTATTTCATATCATTACGTTGGGTTTCATCGGTGGAATTGAATGGATCGATAAGTTTGTTCCATGCGTTTCGATTGAAGTATAATCACTACGCAGAATCGTTACCAAAGTTCAAACAATACACACAAAAGGACTCCGGCTATCAACTACATTCATCAGTTTTAAACATATACGTCAAACGATGCAAAGAACCACTAAAATATGATAATCAATATGCGTGAAAAATAAAACACAAACGTGATATTGCGTCAACCTTTATGAATGCTAAACAAAGACGAAATTTCCGCTCAATATTAGCCGGGGTAAAATATTAATCAAACCGTTCGTTCGCTCGCATCCTCCTTTCCCGGCAACGCAGGTTCTTCCATCGCCCGTCATGTTGCCAGCGCTCGTGGCCACAGTATTCGAATTTGGTGCGGGGTTCGCAACCAAAACCATCCAAACACTTTCTGCATAGTTCGAAGTCAATCAAAAAGAACGACATAGGCAGCTTCCCGTCCGCCGTCACCCTTCCTTCCACCCGATTGCAGCATGATTACGGTACTGCACCGTGGTTAAATGTGATCCCTTCAAGGGCCTCTCGCACGGTGGTGTACCTACCTTTCAGGACGAGATTCTGTTTGGTTTTGCCGGCTAGCGTGCGTTTGTGTGTACGTACGCGCCTGTTTGTGCCCTGTCAATGTTTGAGGTTTGCTTTTGAAGCTGTTCTCAAACTCACATCCAACGTCGCCCCCTGTCAACGGAGCGGAGGAGTTGTGCGTTGTGCGAAGGGTGAAACTTTACCGAACTTTGGCGAGCATGCCATTAGCCGGTTAGCAGAGGGTATGTATTTTTTCTGTTTTTCTTTCTTTTGAAAAATTATTTGCCGATGATTTGTGGACTGAGAGTGGCGAGGAAAAGAAAGAAAAAAGTGAGCGAGAGGGAGAGTGGTGGGTGAAAAGTTGTAAGAAGTTTGCCGTCTTGTAGCAATCGCCGCAAAAATCGATATGATCATGCTGTTGAATTTAATCAACAAATATTGTAAGCAACGTCACATGTTTCGCTTCGTGGATATCGTTGCTCATAACGAAAATGAATAGGCACATAGAGCTAAATAATTTAAATCGTAGAAGATTTGGTCGTGCTTAATGTATCCGGAATAGAACTGTCTGTAATATTACCATTTGGTAGCAGGCCGATGAATGATTCAATATTTAAACCAAAAATTTTCAAGCGCAACTTTGCTTTAGCATCAAAAACAAATGTGTCACTAAATAATCATTGAAATAAAGATGGTAACTTTTCATTAAAAAAAAACAAAATTCCATTGCAACAACGTTTCTTTCACACAAAACACTATAAATATGCTATCGCAGTCGTTACAGCATTACGTTATAGAGAAATTTAATCACTGTCTCGATGAGCTCGAGACACAAATCTCACCAGGAAAAATACATTCGTCATGCACGGTTCTCACAAATCTTTCCTCCTCTCCCGCAGTGCGTTTTGGTGCCCATAAACCGAACCGATCGACGGTTCACAGTTCGCAATAAAAATGGGAATAATTTTACACTCGACCATAACTTAATCCGATCGCACGTGTGTGTGTGTGTGTGTAGAGCCGTCTGCGTACCGGGGCGGGATTGTTGTAAAACTCCGAGAGTGCCACCCGTAAAGCAAGCATTACGTGATGGTGCTCCACCGTCCGGCTCATGAGGCACGTTCGACTTATTTGGGTTATCTCGAAATAACGAAAAAAAGGAGCGACTTGGTGGGGAGTGCGGAGAGAGGGAGAAATTTTCCCATCAAGTTTTTCCCCCCATCGCGAGTGCGAAAGTATGTTATTGTGCTGCTTAATGATTCTATTTTAATTGTGACGAAAGTGACGACAACGGGGAGCCGGCGCCGACGCGAGAAGTGCGTTTTTCATTGTCATTTTCCGAAAAGGGACGAAGGATGGATCCGGGCGGGACGGATCAATTCCGAGAAACGATCGCGATCGAAATGACGATCCGCCGCGTTCGCCGAGGTCGGAAAGGGAACAGACGGGGTACCACGCTTGCATAAAAACGCCGGCCGGTTGGTCGGTCGGGTCACCAGCGGTGGCTTACGATTTGTCATAAATCTTCGCGCAACCATGCGGTTTTGCCTTCAGCGGATCGTCTCGTGCGGTGGCGCGCGCTCAAACATCTAAAACCGGGAGCGTGTATGTGTGTGTATTGGGAGGGGGGTGGGGGGGGGAAGCTATGCGAGCATTTTTCGGGAACACCACACCATTAATCGTCGGAGTTTCGGTCCGGTTACGGCGCAGATCGGTGTCATCGGTTCGATCCGCACGTACTTAAGGCAAACATAAAAAAAGAAGGAAGGAAGAAAACAAAAAAATCAAAAGAAAATTACTACTTCAACGGAAGAGCGGAGAAAATGGAATGCGCAGCACGCAGAGTGGGACAGAAGATCGTCGCTCAAAATTAAACAAAATAGACACGTTTCATGGTCCTCCACCGTGCGCGGCCACGTCCGTTTCGATTTCGGTTTACGTTTATTTTTAAGAAGGTGTGAAACCAACGCTTTCCTTCGAAATATGTAACAGCCTGTATTTTAATTGTGCTGCATCGTGCCGGCCAGCGTACTTTTTCTTCCACAGTTTGATATGCTCTTCCATTTGTTCGCTTCACGTTTTTAATTTTTACAAACCAAAACAACAACTAAACAGCGAAGGAATTGTTTGCTGAAATATGGGTGTGTGTGTCTTTGTGTATTTGAGTGTGTGCTATTACATCGTACAACAAACACGGTTGGCGCAACGATGGGAAGATGAAATTTGTTGTTTACGGCTGGTGGTGTTTCTAGATGTGTCCAAGGCTACGGTCGTGAAAGTTGCCCTATTCATCTTCCGCTGACAAATGTGATTGCACTGGTGACGATGAAGGCAACAATAAATGGTACATTGTGTTGCTCGGTTTTGCGTCGTCGTCATGACTTGATAACGTTTTTCCAGAAATTTTGACAGTCTTTCGTTTCAAGAAATTTTTAAACAAAGTAAGATCCGCCAAGAATTAAAAAAATAAAAACAAGCAATTTCATATATTCAAATCAAAACGAAATATAATATTATAGCATAAATAAAATCAAATATATTTATTCACTTTTTCAAAAAAAAAACAACTAGAATTGAATACGAAAGAAATACACACAGACAAGTTGCATTTCTCAAATTCACTTCTCATTGATTTTAATCATCATGATACATTTCCCTTTACGCTACAGTTGATTTTTCCATTCTTCCTCCAGCGTTCCACTCCGATCGATTATTTCAGTGCATCGAATGAAGAAGCGAGGCGGCTTCGAAAAAGTCAAACTTCCACAAAGAGCACTCGAGCTATATTAGGCAATATACACTTTCTGCATCAACAACTTCACCCACCAAAACCGTCCGATTCATCCTTCTCAGACTTGTGCCATTTTTTGCTCGATTGAAAACAAAAAAAGAATAAAACATTTTCACTGAGCGCACAGGGCTTCCCTTCACGGTGGCGAAGGCGCATTTTCCCTTCGCTTTTTCGAGCGCCGGAAGTAAGCATCACAGTTGCGAGCAAAATCAAGCACGCGCTGCATGTCAAAACAAAGTACAACGGAAAACTAAACGCATAGAGCAAAACAGAAGCAAAAACATAAAAACAGACGCAAAAATCGACCTCCGCTAAGTCAGCTATTCTACCGAAACGGCGCAGCCAGAAACTTTTTCCCACTCTTTCTCTTTCGCTCTGTCGTTCTCGTTCCTTCATTCTTTTGAATATGCGTATTGCAACCGTTTTCCTTCGGGGGCTATAGTTTCCGGGGCTATTTTTTTTCTTACCACCAAACTAAGGCAGTACGGCTCATGGCGTCACCGAAAAAACAAAAATCGGGAGCCGCCCCGGTGGTAAATGGTTCGCAATGATAGAACTTTCAAATGAGTTTCTGCGTTCCCAGGAATTGATAACGAATGCTGCTACCATTTGCGGAGAGGGGAGAGGGGAGGAGGGCGAGGGTGTACGAAAAGACACACCTCGGAGACGAACAAATGCGATGAAAGAAGCCAGAAGTTTGGCTGTGTCGGTTGATGGATTCCTCCGCGCGCCGCCCGGTACCCAATTTGACTTTTGCAACTTCACCGTACCGTGAAGCAATGTTTCAAAGAGTAAAATTAAATTGACTACTCGCAGGACCGTTTGTTTGTGCACCGTGGGAGCGTACTTTCTGTGCCTTTCTGCGATCGGCTACATAAACCAACGAACCTCACGGCCACGGCACCACTAGAGAAATAAGATTTAGACAAAAACTAATCACATCAGCTGGCGTTCGTTTAGCTTATAAAACTTATCTCGCGAATATGGGCATGATGGATTAGCCGAAAGGCAATTCCAGGGGGTTTAAATGGGGTGGCCATCGCGTTCGTCCGACCTCTATCGCCGGTGTTATACCCCGTAATAAACGAATAAAAATCGGGATTCATATTTTGTTCAGTGGTCGTCAAGATGCTGTTCTAAGACAACAATTTATACCAAATCTTAAGGTTAAGAGATCGCTTTTTAAAATATAACTTCACGTAGAGAACATAAAGAAATTACACATTTGTATGATTTGATTGTCAAAGAAAGTAAATAATATTAATATCAACTCTAGCACAAACAAACGATGTGTGACTTTTTTCAATTCCTGTCAAATTGATTTTTGTTGTATTGTATTGTATTTTTTATTTTATATATTTTTTGTACAGTCATTCAATGTTTTTCTTGTCTTTTAACTTTGAAATGGTTAAAAAATATTAAAAACAATCCTAATTGTATCGTTTTGTCTGGCAGATTGCATACTTCACCTTAAAAGAAGATTTGACTTGTACGAAGCTTGCCGACCACTGGCCCTGCATTCGTTTACACTTCCAGCTCAAACGATCCACCTCCTCCATGGCGCGGTGCAATCTCTCGTTCAAACAGATAAGCAGATATCCTACGCTATCGTGCTCAATTGCACAGATTATTCTAAATTATACCCGCGCGCGTCGTTTATCTAGTCCGAAGCGGGCGTCAAAAAGTCACGTTCAACCATCACTTGAGCGGT
The DNA here is from genome assembly GCA_000473445.2 of Anopheles farauti. Classification (NCBI taxonomy): domain Eukaryota; kingdom Metazoa; phylum Arthropoda; class Insecta; order Diptera; family Culicidae; genus Anopheles; species Anopheles farauti. The sequence goes on along the minus strand of KI915040.1, from coordinate 2,796,127 downwards.
GAACGTGAAGACGTGAGGATCCCGAAACGGTCCGGGGCGTGCAAGATGGCTTCGGTGGCGGGACCGAAACGGAAGCAGCGCTGGTTCAACCCACAGCTGGTGCATCTCAAGGTGACGCTGTTTCTCGTGTTCGGTGCGACCAGCGCCCTGACACCGTACCTGACGATACACATGCAGAGCATCGGGCTGTCGGTGGAGGAGGTGGCGTCCGTGTACTTGACGCTACTGTTCACCTCCTGCCTGAGTCCGCCGCTGACCGGATTTTTGATTGATCGCTTCGGACGCTACAAACCGGTTCTGCTATCGAGCATCGTGCTGAACGCGCTGTCGCATCACCTGATCCACTTCATACCGGCGCGAACCGTGACCGTAACGCATCGGTACTTCGGTGTGGAGCTTGCACGCGATGGAGTTGCACTACTGATTGAGGTTAGAATAGTCGTGCGCGAGTTCACCTTAAGATGAGTTGTGCTAAAGTTTTTCTGACCACTCTTCCAGGGAGCGGTGTGTCCAGGCAACTTCAACCTGAACATCTCGTGCGGTTCCAACAGCAGTTCTTCCTATCCTACCCATCTTCAGGAGGAGCCAACTACGACCTGTGGCAACTACTCCATACCCGACTGTGCTCTTGAAGATCTCAAGTCCGGGACGCTTTCCGCGAGTGAACAAACGCCCGCCGGCACCGAGTACGACGGCACATTCTGGACCTATCTCGCCATTCGTTTCGTTGCGACCTCGATGCTTAGCTCCACGCTCACCATCACCGATCCGATCGCGCTGGACATGGTCGAACAGCACGGGGGAGACTTTGGGCGGGAAAAACTCTTCTCCAGCGTCGGTATGGCCATCTTCACGCCCCTCACCGGGCTCATGATCGATGCGTGGTCCACCGGATCCGGCCCCACGGAAACCGTCTACACACCGGCCTTCTACACGTACGACCTGCTGCTGCTCGGTTCGCTCGTCTCCGTCGGGTTGATGCCGATCGGGTGCAAAACACCCTCGGAGAGCGTCATGAAAGACACCCGGCGCATTCTGCGCCTCCCACCCGTGCTTGCCTTTCTCGTGTTTCTCTTCCTGCTCGGCAACTTCTGGGGCTTCATCGAGAGCTACCTGTTCGTGATCATGAAGGCGATGGGTTCGCCGAACTATCTGCTCGGGCTGACGTATACCGTCGGTACGGTGGCGAGCATACCGATGATGTACCTGCTGGAGCGCATTACCCGTCGCGTGGGACACGTGAACCTGCTGGTGATCGCGTTCTTCGCCCACGCCCTGCGCATCCTCGGCTACTCGTGGATCGAGAACCCGTTCTGGTGTTTCCCGATCGAGCTAAACGAGGCGATCTCGTGCTACTTCATGTGGGTCGTCGCCACGACGTACTGTGCGGTGCTCGCGCCAAACAATCTGGTCGCGACGCTGATCGGAATCGCGGGGATGGTCCATTTCTGTCTGGGAAAAGGGGTCGGTTCGTTTGCGGGTGGGTTCCTGATCGCCCGGGTCGGACTAAAGCTGGCATTCCGGTACGTTGGCTACGTCGCCGTTTGCTGTGGCGTTTTGTACAAACTGGTACACCTGGTTTGGTTGCATCGGTACGATGGTCGAAACGCTCCTCGGGAGCGCACCGTCGAGGAGTTCGTTAAACGGAGAGCCTCGATCGTGCCAAAGGTGGATCAGTTTGGCAGTGCGGTATCGTTCACGGGGCGCCCGAAACTTCCCCCAACCGAGGAGGAACAGGCTCCACTAGAGAAAGGATAAATACCGCCATAAATTTCACCACACGAAACGTGATCCGTTTTGGGTTAAGCTCGAACCCGAACAGCCCGTAAATTACGACCAGCTACTAGCCAGTTGCGTTAAACGATTCCTTCCGGTCGCTTGTTCCGGTCGTTCCGGTTGAGTAATAAAAAAAAAATTCTCATAGACCCACTCTAGACGGCCTTTGTAAGTATTTTTTTTCTGGCTCACTCGTTCAATAACTTTCCGTTCCGTTGCAAAGTTCGGGGGTTTCCAATAAGAGCCAATATCCTCGAAACCCGGGCCAGATAATTCATATCCCCAACTTGAACGTACCGTCGCCGCTCAATCCAATTGTATGCGGGTGGCGTGCGGAAGAACTCCGCCATAATAACGCTAAGGTTATCGGAAGGAAGCACAAGAAGCACGACCAAATCAAGCGCTCCCGTAACAAACTTTGCAATCAGATACTTTAAAGTTTAATGAAACGATCCCACTCTTCACGATCCGGGTCCACCGAACCGTGCGCAAACCTCGCAAACGACCGCAACGACGACCGCATGCTGATTTTCGTTATTAATAAAGTTTCCAATCGTTATTCTTTACCCCACACCAAGCAACCAGCGCCAACGGTTCTAGGTTGGCAGCAGCGGGTTGTTCCGGCCGGAACGAGACGCGTCTAGTTTATGTCTCTGGCAGGAGGGTAACGCTTGTTTTTTTGCTACTTACCATCCTTTAAAAGTTCTGCTCACGAACGTGATAAAGTTGGCCGCGCGCTAGTTGCGTACACGCTGCATCGAAAGAGAGAGAGGGAGAGAGGGAGATCCACGATGCGTTTTATGTGCCTGAGTCTGGAGCCGATTTTCCAGAAAGTCTCAAACTGGGACCGTCAGCTTCCTGCTGAGTACGGTGACGGAAACACACAGGCACACTGGCCCACCTTGTGCTTCCGGGGATGCAAATGTCGGCAGCGGCACCTACCGGGAGGAGTTTTTGCTTTCGTCCAAAAATTGTCATACGCTGCCCCGGGTGCTTCGTTTCAAGTGCACACGTATGCACCAAAAATTCCAGATGAAATCTCGGCCACTGTTTCACCCTTTCCATGCTGTGTTACCGCAACCGGGAGTGATCAGAAACTTTGTCGCTCGTGATAACAATTTCTAATTCATCACTCGTTATGCTCGATTTTTTTGGCAGCATAAAAGGAAAAAAGCTGCGTGAAAAGAACTACTCCTCTCGTACAAAATGATCTCATAATTTTCATCGTACAAAAATTAATTTCACAAAATGTATCAAATAGCGCACAAAATCCCCAAATCTTCCACTGATTCCGTGCCGCAAGTAAGCAAGCAAGAAATCATTTGCCCAATCCTCCATTATCTATTAATACCTCGCAAACCTTGGTAATCCTGCTATTTGCTTCCCATTCATACGCCTCCACGGTTACGGGTAGTGCTGAACCTCAGCCAAAACAAAGACTAGTACCCACTTTAGTGGCCCCCGTGCCGATCAAAGCGGGTGGCACATAATTACTCGGGTGAAGCGCATTAGCGTCCGTGAAGGCTTAAGGTCGTCGCCGGCAGCGCCGAAACGACGTCGCTCCCGCTGGCACAGCCCACTTTTATGAGCCATAACTTGTCCATCAGCGTGCGAAAGACGCTTGGCGTGCCGGAAGGTGGTCGTCGTCGTCGTCGTCGCTTCACGGCTGCCTCCAGCCAACCAACCGAACCACTGATCCATTAGCCGACGGTGTCTCGAACGTCGTGTCGCGCGTTTTGCAGCACCACCGAGCCGCCAGAACGGAAATGGGAGCCGTGCTCGTAAAACCGGGAGCGTGTTTCCATCAAATGTCGCTCATTAGCGGCTAGGCAACAACAGCAGCCAGCCAGCGCAAGTCAGTTAACTCCTCGCAACACATGGAACGTCCGAAAACACATCATCATTTAATTACTGTCTTATTTATTTTCCCTTCACGTGGCAAAATAGGGTGGAAGTTTTTTTTTTGGTGCGTCATATGATGCTTTCACATTTTCCAGCGCCCGGCCGAACATACCTTCGTGGTATGCGTACGGAGAGTAACCTTTAAGAGCACCACGGGATACATGTGAACATCTTGAAATGTGCGACTTTTACGTCGTCGTTAGCAGACAAACTATCTAACCCTTCAGGGAAGCGATTATTTGGTGGTAATCCAAATAAATTTCAAAGGAATCAATTTTGAGTTGAAATAATTCTTGTTCAAGTCGTACACTAAATAGAACAAGTGATAGTTAAAGTGACAAGAATAATATTTTCTTTATGATATGGAAGCGTATCTCTTTCAACAAAGAGAACTGATGTGAAAACAAGTAGAAGTTTCAATGTCACGTGCAAATTACGACGAGCACGCACACTAAATTACATCACGATCAATCCACCCAAGAGGGTAGGGACTTTTTAAAAATAATAAAATCAAAAGGTACGAATTGAAATGACATTTATGTGTGATAATTTAAACACAAAAATGATTAAATGAGCAAAACTTTAAGCAAATAATTTACACTTTATGTCCGGAGCCGTGTCATAACTTCATTACGACACGGAGGAAAGTACGTTAATGAAAGTGTGAAAACACAAAACATGTCTTTCACCAAAAGAGAGTGCGATCCAGCAACCAAAACAAAAGAAATGCACAGACGGATGGTTCGCACCTCTCCCATCCACCCAACCCACCGCCGTTTCATTCGTGCACGCTATGAGATGCGTGAGTGAAAATGGAGTTAAAAGTAAACAGAACCGCCCGGACGGATCCATCCGAGCGGAGCGATTTTCCGCTATATTCCAAAATATTTTCCACAACCGCGGGTGGAAGCCAATATGAAAATGAAAATAAACAGCGCGAACGAGTGCCGCAAAACAAACACACGGCCTTGCTGCTTCCCTCGGTTTGCGTTGTCTGTTGGCAGTGGTATGAGAGAAAAATGCACGAACAAGTGCTGACGGAACGGAGAGAACATGAATCAAACGGCAGCAGTATGACATTGGTCCGCTTTCACCAGCAGCGACGGTGCGATTGCATCATCGAGCGTAAGAATGATGTGTATGCGTTAGGCGATGATGTCCGGTTGTAAGCATTTTCGCGTGCAGCGAGAAGAATTTAGCGAATTAATGTGAGGAAGGTTGGTATCTTGTATAATTAACCAGCAAAGCATATGGAAGAAAACAGTCGCAAGTTTTAGGAAGCATATAAATATCGCTTGGGATTTTGTCGATTGTCGTAAAATGCAGTTTAGTCTGTGACGTAGCTATTTTATTGCCTGGTTTTTGTGAATTCATCGAAAACTGCAATATAGATAAACAATTCAACAAATGTCATGTATCAAGTGATGATTTTTAATACTTAAATTATTTATGCAATAGAAAATTGTTTTAGTACCGAATAATCAATTTAAAATTCATTCAAAATTATGAACAATTTAGATCGATACTTCATACAATTCTCTCTTTCAAATGCGATCTGCAATGCAATTTAAATTCCTATACTATTTTCGCCCGTTTTCGTTTTATTTTAAAAAACTAGTTAATCTAGTAATCTTACTGAAGATGTAACTTAAAGTAGTTAAAAAAAACTGTAAGTAATTTGAAAGTTAAAATCAGAAGTCATTGTTTGCACTTGTCGAAAAGCAAATAATTTCATTAAATTGAATTTCAATGAGAAAAAAGAACACATTTTCAATACTTCCGTCTTTTGTCGGGAACATAAAATAAAGTCTACATAAATTAAAACATTTCACCCTCATTGCAGACCACCAGGCAAAACGCAGTGCGCGCCCAGGTCAGCATTACGCTGATTAAATTTAAAAGTGCTTCCAACGGTTACCGTCTTCGTCAATCACACTCTAATTGATTGCATTCGTTTTCGCGCGAACCACACACCGATTTCGATTCCGGTCGCGTCCAATCAATCATCGCAGCATCGTTTAGCGGCATTATCTCTCCCTCCGCACGCTTCGGGTGTGCGTTAGAAAATCAAAACCATAAGCTACTCTGCACTGCCAATTTCATTAATCCTCCATCACTACCCGCGCTCCCCCTCGCCGTCGGTGGTGGATTATTTCGTTTTTTGCTTTATTTCGTTTGTACCCAGGTTGCTGCCCTTCCAGTCGGTTCAGTTCACGGCTCGGCGTCGGGCTCAATCAAAATGACTCAATTTTCCAGCTCACTAGTGCCACCAGAGCAACACGAGCGCGACTCGAACGAGGCTTAGGGGAAGCAGAAAGAAGACAAAACTTGCCAAAAAATCAAACACGTCTACTCAGTGGCACCGGTCCCACAGCTTCCGTCGAACAAAAGAAGAGCAAAAGGAAAAAGCCATTAGCCACTGTTTCTAGCGGCACGGATCGTGTGCGAAGAAACGGCCAGGCCCCTGGTGAACGTACAGCGAGCATCGAGAAATTCCAAATTCCGGTCACGTAACAGGCATTTGGACCGCTTGGCGTTTTTATTTTCAACCCGTCCATCCCGACCATCCCGCCAACCGTCAGCCGACACCGAAGCGTGAAGGAAAATCGTCCATTTCCTTACAGTGTAGCGGCGGCAATGGGTGCCAAGGGAGTAAATAAATAGCTGCCCATTAAGGTTCGAAGCGAAAATAAAAATAGGTCGCCCCATTTGCTGAAGGTGTGTTTTTTCGAGCTAGTTTTCATACTTGCTTCGTTTTGGTTACCGGTCGCTCCTCCACGGTTTTCCACGACTTCTCGCAGCCTCCCTATGCACATCGATCGTCGATCATTGATTCGTAACATTTTTATCGATTCGGTTCGGTTCTGCTTACGTTAGAGCGAGAACTTCCCGGAAAGTGTAACATAACAGCAACAACAACAAATTCAGCGTTACCGCTCCAATAAACACATCATAATCGCCCCATTGAGCTGACGGACTCGGTTAGTTTCGACAATCAATTTTGACCTTAATTGAAGTGCAATGGCAGCAACAATAGCAATAACAAAAAAGTGATCCAATTTGAATGATTTTTATGCGCCTTCCGCACGTCAACGCGAGCCTTCTTTGCCAGTAATCATCATACGCTCTTCCAGCGGTACTTACCGAGTTTACAGCAGCCATGACCTAGGCAGCCTGCTCGTTTTGACCGTTTACGCTTGTCACGTCGATTTTTCTCGCCACTGGATGCTCGCTGGAAGAAGCTGGAAAGGAAACACACGGAAGGAAACGGTTAAAAATTAACGATCATTCGAGAATGGGAAAAGGGATGCGTGCAAAGGGCTCAACGAAAATGGCTTGTTATTAAAGTTAATTGAAATGCCTGTGTATTGATAGGAACGAGCGGTTGAAACGTTCGATGGTGTTGCCTTTGGCAGGAGAAAAAATAAACGAAATTTGTTTTCGCTCTACTGTGACACATACACTCTTTCTAGTGAAAATGTTTGGTACAAGCAAATAAACGAAAAACTGAAAGCAATTTGTGATTTATGGCCAGTTATGTCTGCCGTTGAAAATAATTTTATATTAAACACAACATTTCTGAGCATTCAAATGTTTGATTTAAATATTGGATGTATTGGAAAATGACAAATAAAATGCGTGTAAAATATGTTGTTATAACAAAACTTTAAGACTGACTTATTAAACTACGTCAAAGGTTAGAGACACTGTGCTTCACAAATAAAATGATACAAGCTTTATTCGATAGTTTACAAACACGTCTATTCAGACATTGAAACATAACATAACAATATCCTGTTAAAATACCTAGTCATCATCCTACGAACCCAAATGTAAAACTAATGATATTGAAGATTTCTTACAGTCTCCCTAGCAAAAAAACCTTTAAACGTTAATCAACCTATCAGACTTGTCTGACCTCGCCTCTTGGGACAGTACTAAGTAGAAGTTTCTTGTCGTAAATATCAGCATAACAAGACAGCAACGATTACACTCGAAAATGCTTCAACTGCGTCTAACATCTTTCGCTTCATGATTATTCACCACCGTCCATTATGTTGCACGATCATTTTCGGTGGGATGAGACAGCTCACCATCACCATCAAATGATGAGTCGCTTTCATGGCGATGTGTCCACCCTTTAATCCTATACGCAACGCAACCCCAACCGATCAAATCCCCATCACCATTAGTTTGGCGCTTGACCAACACTGATCTCGGTTGACTGTTGTGGTTTTCTTTTTTGCCGTTGTGCCGCTATGCACGACGCCCAGCGCCGCCGTTCTGAATCAAGCGTGGAACGTGAATCGTCCGAAAGATTGTCTCGGGGTTTTTCTGTTTTTGCGTTTTTTTTTTTTTAGAAGAGGAATGTCCGTCGATCCACACCCAATTCCTGCGTGTGCTCCAATTTCTTCTTCACCGACGATCGTTGCGACCAACAGTCCCGGCAGTGTGTCGGTTATGAGTGCGATTGCCAAGTGTCGTGACGAGCGCTGACTCATGCATCGCATCGCGGTCTAGTCTATTTTCGTGGTCCACGGTGGTCGATTTGGCAACTTGGCATCCGTCCCATATCCTTGGACAATTCGCTAACCGCAAGCCAGCGAAGCGAAAGTATCGTCCTCAACTCCGCGAGGACCCCGTGCTCCCCACACCCCACTCCTTAACAGATGCGCCAGAAAGGGACACAATGCACGTGTATCAAATAAGGCGGCAGATGATGGAAGCACGAGTGACAAATACGGCCACAACCACAACATGAGAAGGACCGCACCGACCGAAAGCCCGATACATGACAAACAGGCACACAACAAACAACCAGCGCAAGAAATGGAGGAAGTGGAAGAGGTGCCGAAACGCAAAAAAAAGATGGCGGAAGCCGTCAGACGGTAAACAAATTTCAGCCGGCGATAAATTGCTACCACCGCCTGCTGCACTCCCACACCTGCAGTGCATGCAACGGGCCCATGCACACATCGGCATCGGAGCCTCTCGTCCGTCAAGTCCGGCGGCGTTGGAAAGTAACCACAGGCGGAGCCGCGCTCTGGGACCGCTGCCAAAACAATGCGCATCCGCCATTTTGCATTCACGCCATATTCACGCGTCGCTCCCTTTATTTCTCTCTCTCTCTCTTTCTTCGCACGGTTGGCGCCTAGCAACGCGTGCAAAAGGAAAAGGTAAAGGAGAGATAGAAACATACACACACACGAACGGAAAGCGAATGCAGCGGACAGTTTCAACTCGAATTATTTCGACACAATATCTCGGCGGCCCGTGGGAAATGTGCGGAAAAATGTCTCGATCGGTGGTGCGGCCGGCTTGTGGAAAGGACACACACACACACAATGGGGAAAGGACGAGTTTCCAATAGCTTTCGCAGGCAAAGTGGAAAAGAAAATGTCACACGATCGATATTTGGGTGCTATTTGCGAGTGGTGAGAGCACTCGACTGACGAATAGGAACTTTTGCAAAGACTAGAACATTTTGCAAGAAGAGGAAATATAATTTGAGAGAAAATATTTGGAAATCTATTTTCAATCTATAATCGAGATCTGTTGAAAAGACTTGTAAACCGAAAACATGACATAAGAAAACAACTGATAAGAATATTCTATGCATAAACAACAAATTTGCGGTAAATTCAACTCAAAATTCGTTGGAAACACCGTTCAATATTATTTGAATTTAATGAATGATCCTTAATTCTACGTTGTTCAAGCGCTTGCTAGCAGTATCTCAACCCTACTCTCATTTTATGAGCTAATCCTTTCCATTTTTTGCGGAATTTTACGATGCTCGGTATCGAACCAATCAATTACCGAGCGACCGAAGGAATTTTGCACAGCGCATGGAGTGATGGTAATCAAAAATGCAAAAAAAAAACAACTGAAAATATTCTCCCCGCGCCGAAAATGAAATATTTGCTCTATTTCTGCAGCAGATCATATTAATTAGCCATCAATTAATATGCTAGCGCGGGACGGGCCGGTACGGAGCGATTTGCCTTCGCGAAAAAAAGAAAGAAACCCACGGTAACACGGATTTTCCATTTTCCGGCGCGCACACTGCTCATGATTGAGTGGATTGAGTGGTAAGTTTTATGCGTTATTGGTGCGCGCATCAACCTAACCGTGGGCTAAGGATCCATGGGCCCGTCAAGTTTGGGTTTGCTTTCTTCGGGCTGGCCGCGAGGTTTGGTTGTGCTACTCCTTCGCACAAATTAATATTTCCTGCGCCGGCTTCGGTCCGATGGAGCGTTTTTGTATATAAAAAAATAGATTCTATTAATTCACGACACAAGAGGCATACAGGGGGGTAGTGAGATAAAGAACCAGAGAGAGAGAGCGTGCGATATTAATTATTTATCAGTAATGAAAGCGGCACGATCCACGCGGGACCATTTCGCGGAACAGGCATTTAGGCGCAATTAATCAATTTATTAGTCGACCATGGTGCCTAACCGGCACCCGTGGATAGTTTATACAGCCGACTTTCCTGGGTGCTTTTCAATTACGGCTAAAGCGGTGGCAGTATTTACCCTTCCAATAATCTTCCCACGAATTCCTTCCACACGGCTGAAAATGGTATGCGTCGCACATACCCGCGAAAAGGTGTGCCACGGCCGCAGTACGTGCGTGCGTAGTGTGCGTCACCTTGGACACACTAATTTATGCAAATAAATCGGGCGTCGTCGGAACGCACACTCATTTGCTTCGACGACGATCTCAGCAGCGCTAATTGCAGTCCCACAGGTCTGTCCCTTTTTTACACCAGCAAGAGACAAGAGACGGGAAAATATTTATTGATGAGCCGGCCCGTGATTTACTGCAAATCTCTTCATGATTGAGAAACACCCCGAACCGTCGCACCAAGCGGGATTAAGCGAATGATTTAGATTCCAATCGATGTGGCGTTTTTTCCTCCTGCCTCAGTTGTTTTCTTACACACACACACACACCATGTAGAGCAAGCTGACCACGGTTTTCCAATTCGATCGCGGTAAAGCGAACGCGTCAGCGAATGGGATATAATTATCGCCGAATTCTAATTTACGTTCTCGGCTAGCCGTAACCCGGCTCGCTCCCTTCTCTCCCACCCGGTTCAATTCATTTGCCAGTGCAAATAAATAAACATATGAACATTTAAATTATTCTCACAACCCCCGACCCCACACGAGCCCTCCTCAAACCACGGTTTCGTGTTGCATTGGACGCTGGCTGGCTGGCTGCGTCCCAATCGCATCGGCACAACGAACGCAAGACACGTACACAACCAAAACCGCCGATCCTCTTTCCGGATGAAACTGAAGCGCTCTCGGGGTGATCACCAATCATTCCCCCCCCCCCTCTCCCTCTACCATTTCCCATCCCCGTCACCGCTGGTCACTGAGCATCTGCTTGGTTCGAGAATAAATTGCATTTAGTGTTGCCGAGTGCCGGCCCGCTGGTGTTCGATTCGTTAGCGCCTTTAGCGCGTTGCGAAGAGTTTTGCCGGGCGTAAAATGTATAATTGAAGCGGGTGTGCAAACCACCGACGGTGGGTTGCGGTTTTTCCTGCGGTGCCATCACCAGACAGGCTCGCTCCGGTGGCGAAACAAACGGCAGCGAACATGGTCTCATCGAGGGTTGCTGTGACCAATGTATGTTTTGTGCATTAGAAAAATCGATTGAAGACGATATAGTGTGGATGCATAAAATAAATTTCTAAACGCATCCGGCGCCTGGAAAATATGTTTCATACCTTTAACAATGAGTTTCTATTATATGTGAAAATGTAAAAATTGGTTTAAAACCCCTAAATGTGTGCAATTTAAAAAGCAAAACATTTATATTTCTAACGTTCGTACAATGACATGAGCAAAAACAATCAAACGCTTGGATAAATCTTAATCATCGCAATGACGATGACATCGCAAGAAAAGAAAACATCGCCGCGATAGAAAAATAAAAACATCTGAATGTTACAAACGATGACAACATTAAGACGAAATGACTAAAAATAGAAAGCTACGCACGCTATTATTATGACACATCTGCGTATTACAAACGTTGCGACGTGATTAAGTCATCAGTGCACGGCACGAGAAGGCGAAGTGCATGTCGGTGGCCCGGAGCAGCGTACTCGAGAGGGTTAGGGCGGTCGTACCGTACTATTATGATTTATGGTTTGCGGAATTGCACTCGAAAAACGCAACACCACTCCGTGCGACCGTCGACACCGTGGCCTCTCTGTGACATACAACGTTTCATAACCGAACAAATAGCTCTATTTAACTCTATCCTCCTGTAAGGACACTTCCAGCGTTCCAACGAGAGTGCTTGGGTCCTTTTTCGTTTTTTTCGTCTTCTTTTGCTTAAACAAACTCTTATTATGACGCTCAATCTGGTTCTCGAAAATTCACCCGGCAAACATTAGTCCACTGGGGAAGAGAAGAAAACCGGGCCCATTCATTCACGAACTGGCCACTACCGGCGAGTGTGCGAACGGAAGCGCAGAAGTGAAAAGTTAAGCACCCTCAAAACCGGGTGCTCGATTGGAGCGCGAGAGCAGGGAAGGTGAGCGGAAAATTGAAAGCGAAAAGAGGGAAGCGCCACTCGAAAGACAAACAATCGACGACGGTCGACCCACCGGCAAATCTAATTCACACCAACGGCCAACGGACCAGCCGTGCCTGAATAGAAAGTCCCGAATGGATGAATGATGCTGCTGATCCCGCCGCTGAAAGGTCAGTTTCTGGTTGGAACCTACGGTGGCGCGTTGACGATGGGCCGGTATGTCGGAAGGGAATTATGAAAATATAAATATTTGTCTTGAGGCGGTAAACCCACTTGAGACTGTCTCGACTTCCTCCGTCACTTTCCCGGCATCGCGTGGCGGTGAAGAGCGACGAAAAACTGCTCTTGCTTCGGCACCGCCTCCCGCTACACGCCCCTTCCTACACGCATCTGTCAATGTTTGTGGTGGTCAAATGTCAGTAATGTAAGCACACGACCACCAATCAAGACGATGACCACCGTTTATGGGGGACGTTCGGGTGTAACCGAGGGAAACCATAATTTGTGGTAATTTTGTAGATTCGGAGAGCGATCGATTGAAAAATGAAGGTGTGTCCTTTATACGGGCCTTTCGATGGCGGTTAGGCAGCAACACAGAGGTATTGATGGGGTGTTAACGAAACATTAACTCATTATAACAAATTAGTGATAGCTTGCCGCAGATTTTTCAAAACAGATACATGTTTATATTAATATGTTTTCACAGCTATTATAAAAAGTTATCACCACAATCGAATGATATTTTGTTTCCAATTGTGGGCAGTTTGTTTGCAAGGTAACACTGCATTATTCATTATTTTGACATTTTGTTGAGTTAGGTTGGTTCGAACAAAATAAGATGATTTATTTAAGTCATCATGGAATTCCAAAAATCACATGCAACACAGCCGTGTACCTGCATTACAATGATGTTATAAAGGAGAATTCTGTTCTACCCGATACACCATTTGCTCACATAAGCACAAACACTGATAGTGGCATACAAAACCGACAAAAAATATCCTGCCAACCCTCTAAACCGGAAACGGCCAAACAACATAACAAGTGTAAACTGCAAGTAGAGCTACTGATACTACTACTCACAGGGCCACGTTTGAAAAAACAACAACAAATAAAAACCACTTCAACGAGCGAAAAACTCGCCCACTATCACTCGGGTAACTATGTAAGTACTTTTGTGCGCAGAAACCAACGCCACCGGAAGCGGGAACGATTCCATTTCCCTTTCCCAACTCTTCGAACGTTCTATGTAGTTTTTTTTTTCACATACACACACATACACCCGCATACAACAGCACCGGAAATCTGCCGCCCGCCCGGGAACCATCGAAATTAGGTCATCGGAATCAATAACTCTCGACAAATGATAGCAGCAGGAACGCGGGGTTGCGATGGTTGCCTGCAAAGATAGACGGTCGGTTGGGCGCGGAAAATTGTCGGCACCCCACCGAGAAGTAGCAGCGAAGCGAAAGTTTTGTGGTAAAAATGAAGGAACACGCTCGTTGAAGATGGCTCCGCCGAACTGCCGAGCCCATCAAAATAAACTGCATGACTTACCGCTGCCTTCCCGTGCATGGCGGGCAACGTTCCATTCAGCAATTTACTGCAGAGCATGGCAGGCCTTGGGTTTTGCTATTAGGCGTGTGGGAAAATTCTTGATTCTTTCGAAGCCATAAGAAAGTTGTATAAAAATAAGCATTGTTTTCGTATTAAAATAAGATAAAAATCCAGTTTTTTTTTTATTTTTTATGACATCTGCTGTATAAACCGTGTAGAAAAATATAATTTTCTTATTTTATTATTGCAGAACTTTTGCTCGCGAAATACGGACAATGTTTTCATAGGTTTATGAACAAAATTTATAAATAGTTAATGTATGATTTATAAATAAAACGAATCCACTATTTCAAGCAAACTTTTTGGTCCACCCATTGACCGAACTATCGAGGGAAGAAATAATGTATTCCTCTTTGGGAGTTGTTTTTTCTTCGAAGCCAAATCTACTCGTTTTTCTATCCCATTTTGCTATCCCAGCAAAAAGCGCTGCAAATCATGTTCGTACACGTACATTCCTGTTACTGATGTTATCCTTTTTCTATTTTTCCCAGCGTATCCTTAATTTTTGCCAACATCGTTCGCACGCTCACAAGATAGATGATTCTTTGGCGCTGTTGCACCCTCACAAATGTTTGCGAATAAGTTGACTGCTGTATTCAGGAGTCTGTGTTCGGGCGTAGAAATAACAAGCAGACCACAAAACCATCACCGAAATCCGAAACAATAAGGAGTAAATATTATTTCTGATTTTCTTCACTTATGTTGGAACACGGGTAGAGAGGAGGGTATATTTCGTTCCATTCAAACCAAATGTGAAGTAGGATGAAGCTGGTTTTTGCGTAGCCGCATATGCACGAACAGCAATACGAAATTGATTTAATTAGTTTTATGCATAGCAGCGTCGTTCGGACTTTCGGAATGGAATCGAGTCAATGAATAAACAACCGATCCGAATATTGGACCATTGGCTTGTAAGATTATATTTATTCTGGGAATATTTATTAAAGATTTCCTGAAACGATAATTTTGAATTGAAATCCAAAAAAAATGCGTTCCAGCATGCATAAATTTACACAAACATGACAAAACAAAACTGAATTCATGATAATAGGTCTAATCCAGGCTTTATTACATCGAAAAATACCGCAAACTCTCTCAGTATCAATAGCTATATATTTCTATAGCCAATTTCACGATCTCACCATATACACGAAATTAAAACAAAACAAGTGCAACATACAATCCAAAAACGTTTCAATAAGCGCATTAATAAGCAGTGGTTGTGTTTAAGCGTTAAATCGAATATCGAATCCTTTGTTCAATATAAAACAATTCTGTCTGCGCAAAGGGTGATTCTGGAACATACACGCAACGCCACGAAAACAATACGCCAACTTCATACCTGACCAGCATGTGAACATTGTGTGAAAATTCACACAGAAGAAGTAAACGAAAACGAAACAACAGAGCAGCTTAAAACACGGACGGGTTCCGCATTCGAAATTGCACGACCCAACCCAACACGGGGCCGGTCACAGAGGGCAGAGCCGTTCGTTTGATAAAATTATTTCTAAACGGCCCTCACGACCACGTACCGAAGCGCGTAACACACGCACCGAGGCCGCACCGAAGCCGCGGGAATCGAAAGGACTGCATTGTTGTGATGTTCGTCGCCAACATTGCCGCCATCAACCTGCCTTCCTCTCTACACCCAAACGGGGTTTATTAATGCGGCAAATAGACGATGCGGATGGGTTGCCAACGCACTGCTTTAACAATATTATTTTCCGCCGGCTACGTTTATTTTGCAGCTATTTTGCATTCGACAAACGCATTGATAGGGGAGGGTTTGAGGGTGAGATCGGGTATCGGGATGAACAGTACACGGTTTGCACGAATTAAGAACAATTAAGAAACACGGTTGCACGAACGCACTCGGCTTTGAGTGGGTTAAAAGGTAGTTAAACGCTGATTATGCATTAATTTATTCAAATCATCTTTTTCTACAATTGCTTAGGATAATAGTGAACCAAGAAAACAGTTTAGTTTTGTTTAATGTTTCAACTCATGCCGTGCATTTTATAGTTTACAAATAATTTTTTTTAATATTTTGACGATTACGTTTTATTCAAACAACATTTTCAGAACAATGAAATCTTCCTGAATGTAGTAATATTGAATGTAGAAAATTGGCAAAAATCTCATGCACATTACAATCGTTTTCTATCTATTTCATTCTTTAAATTAAATAACACGATAGTATGAGGTTTTCTTTGCAGAATGAACAACGTTTAAACGATGAAATCCCACGACAGAAAGTGTCCACCGATGGCACAAAAGAATAGAAATCTTGCCACGTTCAATGGAATGCTGAAACAATTGCACTCAACGGTTGTTCTCAGCGGGAGAAAGAGTTCGGACATGGTGGCTTTATGCAAAGTTTGCCACCGTCTTGGCCCACCACATTCACCTCCCCACGGTGGAGAAGATGCCTTCAGCTAGCTGGCTGCACATTCTACCGCCCGCAGAGACACCAGCGTCCGCCCCGCGCGGTCGCATTCTGTTGCAAAACAAAGCTAATTATACAATTTTATAACCGGCACACCACGAGTGAATATTTAATCTTACACTTTCTCTCGTTCTCTCAAAAACTACATCTGTCTCTTTCTCTCTTTCTCTTTCCGTCTTTTCTCTTTTTCCCACCCGTCTGTGAAACTCATTTCGTAAATTTAAGGCGGAAAAAGGTGGTTGAAACTGCACTGTGTGTCCCACGAAAGGCCACCTCTGTTCATCCCTCGAGGAAGCCACGCCACTACTGCTGATGTTTGCTGAGGAAAAACGGACCGGAACATGCTGCCGAAAAGGAAGCAGACTGGATTCCGAAATGGCCGGCATTCAGCTTTTTCGAATAAGCTAACATCTCGAAGGAGATTCCATTTAGTAAAGAAGAATGATTTGAAAAAAAAACTTTTCTATTATTCACCTTTTCACTAGTCAATTTTTTTTTTGGTTTCAACGCACGTTGTAAGAGTGCGGTGAAACTTTTAACTAAAATTTACTGTTTTCATCTCGGTTGAAGTTTGCCACTAGACGCAATTTTACCAAATACCAGGCGCCTCCATTGGAACATATTCTTTTAAAGCAAAGTTTTTCCTCCTTCTTGGCCACTGCATTCGGTTCTGCACGAATGAGACGCATCAACGTTCAACATCTAATTAAAATACGCCACTCGCAAACACACACATGCACAGTCTGTCAGATTGTCGAGTGATTCGCCGAGGGCTAAAGGTGAGCAATTCGGGAAAATTAGTCACAACAAGAGGAGCACGGTGCTGCACTCACTTCGTTCGAGTCGAAGGGCTTGCGGAAGGTTACGAATGCAGGGAATGCAATAAACGCGTGCGATGCACGTCAAGTCGTGGAAGCCGCCACCGTAGCGATACACACGGTGCAAAGGTGCCGTTGTCTGTTCGCTTCTACGCTTCGTCGTTCATCATTGGCGGCCGTGATGAGATTTGTACACGGCAGCACGGGACACGGCACGGTGGGCTCGTTAGTGTTGCGGCCGATGCGTCCGCTGTTGCCACTATGCAGAAGATGGTGCGGAATGCGGAAAAGATTGTGCCCGTTCGTGAAGCAGCGCGACAATGACGAATTTGTTTCTTCGTGTGGAGTGTCTTACAAAGATGAGCCGCACTTTTCTATCGCAACTTTTGGTGAAAATAACATAATTTGCAGATTATATTTTGGCAATGCTGATGTTGATTGGACAAATCCATCATCAAAACAAATTAATGATTGTTTATTACGAGAGCAAAAAGTCGAAACTTCATTTTTATTCAATTTTAAAACACATTTTTGATGGGTTTTGTTTTCTCCTCATAGTATTGTTACAAACATTTTAACAACAGCACCAACGAAAACCACCCATTCACTTTTTCTGCTCAATCTACAATCGTTATGTGGATAAGCAGGGTTTTAATTAGGCTTATCTGCAACTCGCTCAAATCACTCACTCATTCTTAATACTTACAGCACTTTCCCTAGGAGGTACATTTATGCAGAACCGAAACATAATATGCTCGTGCGTAATCGTTCCGTTTTGGCTTGTTTCTGTTTCACATTAAACAGAATTTGTTCAGTTTGAGCTCTTGTACTCTTTCCCATCGTTTCACCAAGCAAAGAGATTAATATCTCACAAAGCAAATTGAACCATTGCTTTGGAAATCTCATTCTCCAAAAAGGCATATCTAGCTTGTCTTTTGTCTTAGTGACAATGAAAATGCTACAATGCAATTAAAAAAATTATAAACGAGAAAGAACGTTTGTGAACAAGAAATACATCGGCGAGATAGAAAATCATTTAAAAAAAACCTTATCATATTGAAAAACTAAAATTGTTCAATCGAAGTGAAAACTGTGTACACAACGCTAAAACTTAAGTTGAGCATTCCACCCACACACCACTTAACCAAACATCTGCTCGAGATTGCAAATAGCCGCGGAGCCCGAGCATTCATCTTTTTGCACTCGCTCAAACAATCAACCTGTGTGGCAGATAACAAACCCCGCCGCTTTCGTCGGTCGAGCGTCGTCGAAACGTTTTGTCCGAAATGACGTACCGTTTGATTAAATGAAGCCGTTATCTGTCTAGTGCAGCATGTTTCTTTTTATTCAGCCTTCGCCGCTCCCACCACCCGTCTTGGGTTTCAACCGTCCGCCCAATGAAAACACCAGGTACGGGCTGGAGAACGGGCGGAAGGCTCGCGGGGCAAATGTTGCTTGTTGAGAAATTTAATTTAATTATTTTCCCCATCAACACCACGCTCGCCGGCAGGCACATTGAAAAACACTGCGACCATTCGTGCTGCTGCTCCTGCTGTCGGGTGGCTATCTGCCTACCTGCATGCCCACCTGCCTGTCCGTTTCATTGGGGATCGTCCGGTGGGCGGTAGGAGCGATACTCACCATCGTCGCCAACGTCACATCTTCACCGTCCCAGTGTCTAATCCAGCCTACTGGTACGCAGGTGAAATGGTGTTTCACAAAATTGATAAACGAAACCCACCGTGGGACAGGGCAACGAGGATAAGAGACCACACCAACGGCTCATCCTTATTTGCACGTCGTTGGGCGCGCACGCGCAGCTCTCTGAGTGTCTGTGTAGAGAACGCGAAAACTCTCCCCAGGACATTCTCCAAAAGGTAGGCGAGGAGCGCACAGAAGCCTTTGTTTTGTTACCCTGCTCTTCCTTCCTCAACCACGACAGCCGGATCACTCAGCGCCCCGTTTGGGGTCGGTGTTTGGCTTCAAGTGCTATTTAACCTGCTCGTCGCTCCATGGCACCAGCGGTGGCTGCGGAACACACCAAAATCCAGCTCCCGGGAACGCAAAGCCTATCCTCGGGAAACAATTCACCACACCACGCTGCATAAGTGCGTCCTCTTCCCCACTCTTCTCAGCCACTGGAAGTCTTATCCTTGAGCCATTTTAAAAGCGAAAAATGACAACGAAAAACCACCGGTCGCACTCCAGCTCCCAACCGTACCGACGAGCAAGGAAAGAGAAAGAAAACGCACAGCATCGCACGGGACAGTAATTATGGGTGCTCAGAAAAAGATGCAAAGAGATCAGCTCGAGAAAGCCTGTGCCGGTGGTGCTACTTGTGATGTTTACAGTGTGCGGAAGCCGTGTTGTTAATGAAGTGCTTCTACGCGTCTTGCCTGCTGGCGGAGGAGCAGGTTTTGCACAAATGTACATTGTAGAAAGTAATCAACATACGAATGCGGTATTTTTGTTGTTTTACACCCAGAAAGAAGCGCTTTTGTAGGCTGAAAAAAAACGCTTGAATGTGTTCATTGAGCTGACCTCAAACAGTGCACGTGCAAAGCGCGCTCGCATCTTTATGGCATTATTTCCGAATAAATTTGAAAAAACTTATGAATTTTTGGAAGGTTTTCAGGAAGGCGTTTTTAAAGCGGTGTCACTTCAAGCCCTCATAACGATGAGTTAATTTGATCGAATTGCTTCATAAGCGAATAACCAAACAGTTTCTGCTAAACCGTTAAGTTTAGGGGGGGAAAGCTAACAAAAACTTTCTCCAAAGTATGCCAGACACGAAGCGTCCGACGGACACGATTGACGTCCTTCGCTCATTATCCTTTGATCTCGCCAGCCACGATGGCCAACGATGGATTGTTCGCAGTAGGTCCGGCAAACTGCGTAAAGTTAGTGAAGCACCCAACACAGACAAGACCGAAACCCTGCCCGACGATCGGTGAAGTATGAAAAATTCAAAACAAGTAAAAAAGAACGGCTCCGAACCGATGATGGCCAGACGCATGACGAAATTACATTACAAGCCGTTTGAGAGTGTCACATCGTGGTGAGTGAGAGGGGTGGAAATGCAGCTCCCCACTAAAAAACTTTTAATTGGTAAGCTGGATGAACTGCGAGGGAAATACACGCACATACAGCGCTACAAAATGACGAACTCTACCGGAAGTTGACGGTCCTGGGGAGTTAAGAGGAAATTAAGAGCCGACGTTGCTTCACCGGGGGGAGTAAAGTTTGTCAGCCGCTTGTCAGCAGCCGGCCACTTCGAACGGCACCCGATTGGCACCCAACCCGAGCTGATGATGACGCGCGACAACGATGATGGCGTTCCGAAGTTCTCGAAGACTTTGTTCTACAAAGTAATTAACAGCGAAACACGCTTTTGTCCACTCCCTAATCAAATGCCATGGCAGGCGTTCGCGGGGCTTGCCGCGCGTTAAGTGGCAGGACATAAAATGGATCAGATTTTGTCTTTGTTTTGCTCATCATCTTTCCTCCGTTTCCGGACGAGTGGTTTCATTTTTTTTTGTATTCTCTAGTCCCCTTCCTACCTCCCCATGATGCTATAAAACCTCAGCTCGGTTTCGTTTTAATGCCAGCTGCCTGCAGTATGTTCCAACAACCGGTCCTGTGTGTCATCTTGAGCAGCCCCATTTCGGGTGCCTGATACCGAGACAAATAGCATTTAATCGACCCCAATCAATTTAGGCTGCCGCCACGCCGTTGCTGAACCGTTGTTTATAGCCATGAAGCCTGTCCGTTCGTGCTGGACCATCGGTGACGAGTTTCTTTTTTCTTTTGTGCTCATCGTTCAACGAATAGCGATGGATCTATTTGCTTTTGGTTCGGGGCGGTCGTAAGATTAGGAGCAGATTAATGCCGCTAAGAAAAGGTGGATTGCGCGACAAACACGTGTCTTTGTGGGTCACGCACATGAATTGTTTTTACGGAGAACGCAGCACACTGAAGGCACAGTGGGTGAAAGTAATGGGATCGAAACGTATTCAAAATACAAAAAAAATACAACAGTAAAACAATTTATTTTATATTATTTATAAACTTTAACCACAAATAGTTCAGTTGCAATGTGTGTTTATATTTGTAATTTATATACAAAATCTTTATTGTTTTCCTTTTATGTTCACGGTTTACTTCAAAATGTATTTAATATTTCGTACTAGTTTTCTTGCTGGAATATTATTTATATTCAATTATGTTTTTGCTTCACTTCTCTTGCAGTAAAGCAGCTCCACCGTGCACAGGCTTCCAGCCAGCAAATTGACAAGGAAAAAAACAACCATGCAAAGAAAAATTGAACCGACAGCCGATTCAATCGAAATCGTGCCATCAACCGGAATGGTGGTGGAAAAATCTGGCCCCGCTCCGGACACAAGAAAGGAAGCCTCGGTACGTGACTATGAATAAGTAAGTAGTGGTGCTGGCGAAATCGCCAAAGCGCGCTATGACTTCCCATCCATCAGCGACGGGGTATCGACGGGTGTCAGGGCGTCAGGGCATCGTCGGTCGGCGTGCGGAGACTTCTTGCACCCATCGCCCCGAATCGACCCCACCCCTCCTCGCATTGCTAAAGAACACGGGTTCGAATACACCGCTCGCTTGGTTCGCTGCTGGAGCGCGGCGATGAATTGGCGATTTTCTTTTCCACGCTTCACAATTCACACTGATTCGTGCCGCTCGAAATAAATCATGCTCCAGCGAGGCACAGGCTGGATGGATGGTGCGGTTGATTGTAAAACTTGAGCGTCATGTACGGACCTTAACGAGTGGAGGGGAAGAGGAAAACCGGAAGCGGATCTTCCGCACCGAAGCGAAATCCATTCGCAATCGAAGATTGGCAATCTGACACTTGGCGCGCCGGACAAAACTAAGCGAGTGGGCGAAAAAAATCACGCCGAATGCTGGATTCCGGCACACAAATTCAGTGTTGCCACACAGAAATAGTACACAGTTCCCCCCCCCCTCCCCCTCCTCTCAGGGAGGAGTTTCCTCTGGACCAGCAAGGAGGAGAGCAGAAAGGAATGACGGTGGCGACCGAGACGCACCAAAAAGAAAAAGCAATTTATTCGATATTCATTATCGTTTCTATTCAAGAGTAAAATTGAAGAATCACCTTCACTTTCCTGTCGGATTTCGATTTCCTATATATTTTTCCCGAGAGCCACAACCGTGCCCAATCGTGCCCAGGTGAACGAGGATGCTTGGTTTTTTTTCTTCTTCTTTTACCTCCCTCATCTTCAGATAAAACTACGGCCAAGGGGGACCATAAGAGGGGACAAAAATCGAATGAATCCGAATATAGGTCCACCGGGACAGCACAGGTAGCGGCTTGTCTCGCCTGACCCGCACGCCCGTATGTGGAAGCGAATGTATGTGTGAGTGTGCCTTCGGCACAAGATGGGCTGTGAATGTTAGCGTTATTTTTGACCATTCGGAGAAAACTCTCAAATGCATCCCCCTTCTCCCGCTCGCACGTCGAATGGAGCAAAGACGGAGGAAAAAATCGTTCCCTTCGAGAACATTCCACACGGCCACGGCTTCGAGACCCGCCGGCAAGAAATCGGCTCACGGTAACAGGTGAGCCCGATGACGATGATTGAAGGCGTACCGGAAACGTACAAATGAAGGACCTTTCTCGTCGGGCACGGGCCCCACAGGACCCGTCAATAAAAACCTTGTTCGATCGGGCACGACCAGCAGCAGAACGAAGGGAATGGAACGGAACGGAACGGAACGGAATCGAACCTTTTCCTTCCACTCTCTCCCTTCCGATTGGTTCCGATGGTTCCGAGTGCGTTTTGTTTGCACAAACACACAAGCGCCGAAATAAAATGGATTCGGCAGAAAACAATGACGACCTGAAATTGGAAGACCACTCCTTGTTTGGGGATGTCGGTGTGATGGGCTTTCTTGAATTTTCAATTTATTCCATTCACCTCCCGGGCCCGGGCTTCCGATGTATAGCTGTGTACGTATGTCTGTGTGAGTGGCAAACTATTCCAGCTTCCAGCGTAGGCTATTTGAGTTGCCAATGTTTCCCTCTCAGCTGCGCCAAAACCCGATTCAAGGTGTTGAACGCCGCAAGCGGTTCTTTGATTTTCCAATTCTTTTTGACACGGTATCGCATTAAATTGAAGTCGTGTCCTCCACCGGCTGATGGGTTTCACATTTCTTCTGCAATATATAAACAACCTGAAGCTGTGACGATAAAGACTTCAGGTGGAACTGTTTCGAGGAAAGCTTCATTGTTTTATTTATGGAATTCAAACCCCTATTGTTACGCGACTCTGCTATCGATGTGAATCGTTCAACTCAACCAACGGCATTTCATTTCGTGACAAATCTGTTAGAAAGAAGAAAAAAACAGCATTCTCACATTCGGCACATGGTGTCAAATTATGACATCTTTGAGGCCTGGCTGGTCAGTTTTCCCTCAATCGCGCTCGGTAGCGTTGTGCTAGTAAAAGTTGGAACCTTGCCCACTTTAGTACACCGAGGCGGTGGACCAGCTCGTTAGTGTTTGGTTTGGGAACGATTCAATGCTGCCTCGCCACGGAAAGCACGCTGAATTATGTCGCTCAAACGGGCAGTTACAAAGAAGTGGAGAGTGGTTTTAGTTTTTGAAAATAAAACAAATGTTTCAAAGCAGTTTCACGTGGACAGTAAAAAAAAAAATCAAACTTTGTAAACAAACTGCTTTTTTCGACCTTTATCTGTGCCAGCTCATGGAACTGAAACCACGGTGAGTCATAAAAACCTATGAATTATTGTGACACACCAGGCGCCTCCATGGCCAGGCATTTCCATCCAGCAGCACTTGAGCACAACAAAAACACGTTTCCGAAACCTAATCCACGGGAAAACAACACATTCCCAGCCCTTCTAACCAATGGCGCAAAATAAAGGCATAAACAACATTTAAAAATATCTTCCACCGCGACCGCGCGCCCCCCGACCTACCTTCACCGATTTCTGTTGTGATTTTAAGCCAAACAGTCCACGACTATGTTCCAAAAACACCCGCCAACAGCCTCTCGTTCCATTAATTCCGCTAATGTTATGAGCGAGGTCCGTCTTCTATCACCCATCAGTGTCCTCGCCATCAACAATCTCAGGCGAACCGAGACACAAAACCATCCGAACGCGGAGCGGGCATGAAGACGGCACTAGATTAATACGATAAATTTGCGACGGACGAAATGGAGTCCAAAATAATTCGTAATCCTCTCACCTGCTGCCACACACACACACACACACAAACACACGCGCGGAGGATTTGTTTCTATTTCCCTCATGCTGCGTGCCCGAACTCGCCAGTGTTGTCGGCCAAGTCTCGGGAAACCACTGCTTCTAATGTGATTTCGCACAAATGACTCGTTTCCGTCGAGGTTTTGCAGTCGAACACACCTGCCGGTGTCAGTTCGGTCTTGCACGGTGCATCATACGGTGTATGTATGCGTGTGTGTGTGTCCGTGCAGTGGCATTCGGTCACCCGTGGACGGATGGATAGGCTAGCCACGCTAGACACCACCGTCGCGCGGTGCGCGATGAATCGTACAGATTTTCCACGCTGATGATGAAAACTACCGCATCGTTGCATCGGGGACGACGAATCGGACTTAAAACAGCGCTGGCGAAAGGTTTTGTCTCGCACATTTCGGTACGGTGCGTTGTTTTGCGGTAGTTTTCAGAACGCCCCAAAGGTGGGACGACAGGATGCCTATCTCCCGCGGGCGACCAATCTAGCGAAAGTCACCACCCGGCCCCAGTCGAGACGCAACGCGGGAAACGCTCCATCGTCCGAGGCCGCATTGCTCGACGCGCGCAAGACGTTATTTCATGATAAAAATTTAATTATGTTACATTTTAGTCGAATTCCACCGACGTTGGCATTTTCGTAGTTTTTCCACGCCAAGCAGAGCGTCCATTCTCTCCTCGCAGCGTCCTGTTGCTTGTACATCGTCGGTTTTTTTCTTCTGGCTGCCGCATCTACCAAGCAAAATTGAGTTCTTTGAACTCGAACATTTCAGTGGCCACCGTGGACCTTTAAGGGCCTGTCCAGCGGCAATGTTTCAAGTTTTACCTCCCCTATTCGTTTCTCGACATACCCGGTGCGAATTTCCGTCGGAAAAGTGGAAAACTCCTAGTCAGCATTTCAGCCGGGCCGTCCGAGCTGCGACCAAGGCAATGTGGAAACACGGTTTTTATTCCGTTTCACATTTTTATATTATTCACACTATCTGCGTTCCTTTTCGCGCGCTGCAAACGCGGCATCACGGCTGTTGGCGGGTCTATCACTTATTTTGCTCCCTCACAACCTCACCCGGCGAAGTGGGACGGATTCGTCGGGGTAAATAACTTCACTCCCTTCACGGCGCGGCGTCGCGCGAATGGAGTGAAAAAAACAAACACCACGAAATCTCTTTAAGTGAACCTTCGCTTTGTAATCGCGCTGGATTTGGGCGGCTGCGGACGGGTAAAGCACGAGCCACCAGGCACAGGTCAACCATTCTTTTTCTTTCCCGCCCAACACTCACACAGACGCACCGAGGTTGGGTCGACTTTTTCAACTTCAAACTACGAGCAGCGCTTCGTTTATTTAGCGTTCGCTTTGTCTTTTTCCTGGCCAAGTATGCCGGCAGTCTTCTTTTTAATCCTGTTTTTTCGTCGTTTTATTTTTACCAGTCGGTAGAACTCCTGGGATGGTTGGTTTTGCTTTTAATTACTTCTTTTCATGACGATGTAATTTGGTTACGTTTTTTTGTTGTTGTAACGAGAAACTTATGTCGTATTTGCTGTTTCTTGAAGATGACTTTCAGAATTGAAACTTTAACTTAAATACACATTCAAATACAAAAATATACAAAAAATACTGTATAAAGCTAATAAAGCAAAGTTCCTACACGATAACAAATGTTACGATGCACTCGCCCTAGGAAAAATTAAAATCAGAAAAGCATACTCATCCGAAGAGTTAGTTTTTTTTTACTTCTCTCATACAACCTGAACCATAAACATTATCGTTTCGGATCGATAAAACACTCCAACGTCAACTGCGCCGTAAGTCGTTACACGCAGTGCCGAAGTGGCTAACTAACTGCTGTTTGTGGAAAGTTTTGGGCGAAAAACACGCCAGCTGCTTCACGGACAGCGTCCCGAAATCTGGGCAAGAATTGTTCCAAAAACATTCTGTTCTTCGGAAGCAACACCACTAGCTGCTGCCGGACACACCATACGAACTAAACTATCACTACCACCGTTGCGTTCGACTCCCGAAACGATGTGACATTAATATAGTCGTAAAAAGTGTCATAAAACACCAAAGTGAAAACCAAGCAACCGAGTGTTTCCTTCGTTCGTCACCGTGTCCAGCGCAGTTGATTGCACGGTTGGTTCATACTGCAAACAAATAGGAAAGTTCACCAACGGGGGGTTGGTGAATGAGAAAAAGGAACACACACACACACATGCCTAATACCTTCCGAGTGCAACTGCCCGATGAAAGTTTGTCTCGTAAGTTTATGATCAACACATTCCTTCGGACTCTCCTCGTTCCGTCCAACCAACGCCGTCTTTCTGTGCAGTCTGTTTACGATCAAAGTGCCACAGATGCAACGGTGGCCCGTCTGGGCCTCCAAAACCAAGAAACTCATCGCTATCTTCCATGGGACGTCATTGTGGCTCGTGGTCTGCACGTCGTGAGCGTGGAAGTTGCTAGGACTAACGGACAGGCACCAACGGCACAAGCTCAAGAAGTGTCCTTCCCTTTCGTTCAACCGACCATTACTTCCTTTTTAATTTCCCTCTAACGAACAACGACTTTCGTTTTGCTTCCTTTTCGGTCTGTTGGTACGGAGGAAACCGACGAGATGGAGTGTGCAAACGGATGCAAAAGTTTCGTTCCGCTCTTATCTTCCTACCGCCCTCGGCAGCACACTCCGCAAGCCACTAATTAGGAAATCCAACGTCTAAACAACCCACCCGTAGCGCTCAAGCGCTCACACTTGACCATCCCACTTGGCCACAGGTCATTTCGGTCGACACAAGAACGGCCCTCGCCGGAAGGCTTGCGGGAAACGCGGGCGTGGGAAACGTGACGGAGATTCGCACAACGACAACAGACTTTGCTCAAAGCGTCCCGAAGATGGGAAGGCATTTGCAAAGTTTCATCTAATAACATTGAGTTAAAAGGTATACAACGGGCGAGGACATGAGCGTTTGCAACTAAATTACACAATAATGGCACCGGTAGAGCTGCTGTTGGGCAGATTAAATAATGGTGCTTACGTTTCGCAACAAATATTACACAGTAAAACCAACTGGTGAAATATTTCAAAAAGTGCTCCATTATTTGAGAAGATAACTAAAGTTTTCATGTCTTTCGAAACGTTTCGCGCTGCGCATCAGTCATAAGTTCTACTAGCTGTCACAACATTCATAAACTGTCTCAGAGCCTTCATTTTCATTATTATGCTTCAAGGCAGCATAAAAAAGTCTTAAAACCAATATAATCCCCTTTAGAAAAAAGCATCTGCATACAGGACACCCTGCAAGCCGACTTTAAGATCCTTCACACTGAAGCCGCTCTCTTCAAAACGCGCTCGAGTAGGATTATGTTTGCCCGTTTTCTCCTTTGTCCCCCCGTTTCGTTCATCAAACAATCGTCGTTGGCTGCACCAGACAACGAAAATCGGCTCCCTCGCGCAGCAGATAAAGAAATTATCATAAGAAATTAAGAATAATTAACCGAACGAGTTCGTTTCACCGCCGGGCGGCAACGGTGGGCTGCGTCAAGGGTTTCGCTGCGATAAGAGGCAGTCAGGGCAGTCTGTCTGTTTCTAAGCCCATTTTCTTCGCACGTTACCCTTTTTATGCGCATCATTGTGCCCCGAAACGAAACGAGGTGGTGTTTTTTTGCCAGTTTTTTCACTCTTTCTTCACGGGCACTTCAGAAACGATCAGAAGCTGTTTGTTGCTGTTCGTGGAAAATCTACCCGATCTCATTGCGGGTGTTTTTTTTTTTTATTTTTTTCTTCAGAACGTTGGTGCTAGAACGAGGTGAAAAACACACAAGTGAACAATACTACGACATGATTGTACACAGCGTCAAAACCCGCCACGCTCACCTAGCGTTCAGTGAGCGCCAAAGCACAGAGAACAACGAAAAACATGGCGCATGTTTTCCCCCTGCAACCCGCCCCACCCTGCACCCGCCACGAAAGCTGGTGTGATAATGGAAAGAAAGCGAACGTACACAGCATCCAGGGAAAAAGAAGAGCAAACCCCTTTTCGCAGTCATTCCGCTCAAGTGTCGAATCAAGTGTCGATGCGCCGCAGAGGCGCCATGTTTTTCGCGAGAAAGAAAACATGTTTCAAGTGGTTATCCAACACTGATGAAACATAGCTCCTCGCCCGCACTCACCCGCCCTGTATCCCGCAAATAGCACTCACACACACACCGGCTTCGAGTGGCCTCTCGTCTGTGAGTAGGATAAATGGATTGGAGAAGTTTTCGACACCATTATGCCCGCCCAGTTTCGTTTCACTTTGATGTTCGATGACGGGGTGCGCATTGTGGAGGTGTCATAAGGGAATTCTCACACTCACCCACAACCCCCCCACCCATAGCCCACGTGTTTCATTGCGTTGTTGTGCTGAATAGTAATCAGCACACGGTGACGTTCTTTCGGGGCCCTGCGGCGACCACATTTGATTGGCGTTACGTTGTTTTATATTCCGATTAGTGCTTCGTTGCGATATGTGGAGAATATTCCTCGAAGGGATTGTAGAGGAATGCTTTAAAAAATGTGTTATCCGCCAGCAACTTTCACACTCAAGGAAGGCTCACAAGTGTTCCAATTGGATATATAACGCGGTATGTTTTTTGTTTACTTCTTTCATGAAGATTGATTGACGAACATTTCATTGCGGAAGTAAATTGTAAAGCTTAAAATAAATAGTTATACAGAAATTATATATTGTGTTGATACCGCAAACAGAAGATATTCATATTAATGGACATCTCATCATCTCATCAAACAAAAACAATCGCATCACTAGTGACTTTTATGCGAAACGAAATCCACTAAAATTATCCAATAACACACCACAAATCGAGGATCTCTCACCATTAAAATACACGCACACTCACACAGTATATTGTACTAGCGACTATCGCAATAACTTAAACATCGCTAATACCCACCACGACGATGCGCTATCGTCCGTGAAGCTGACTAGCAAAAAACGAGTTAAAATTACCTCCATCACTTCTAAATTCCGAGAAACACAATCGAGCGCGCCGGCAAAATGGTCAACCGACGTAACCGATGGACATAAATTCGTCTCTTGAAAATGGCTATTTTCGTCCATCGCACCGTAGGACGGGCGGGCAGAGCACGTAAAGGCGTGCGGGAATCGCGCAATGAAACAAGTCGAATTATCTTGGTTATAATTTTAATTATTCTACTGCTGCGCTCAGTGTTCTCGGTGCGCCGCAAGAGTCGGTTGGCAAAGCGCGCTGTGGCGCTGTTGTTTTTTAAACGACGATTTCAACATTTCGTCGCGAGCGGACACACGAAATAACTGCACAACGTTATCAAACACCTATTGTCCTTGAAGAACGCTTTAACCGCACGCTCTTCTGTTTGGTTCTCAAGAAACACACGATCGCAGCCGTTTGTGCGTTTCCCATCCGATGAGGATTCGGTGGAGTATTTCGGGTAGAGTCGGAAAATATTTTACACCTGCCTCCAAATGCGACCACCTAATGGGCACCTCCTCCGGCCCGTTGTATCGTTCCATAACTCTCGTTCTTATTTCGTATACAAAATTGTCAATGCTAAGCCGAGACCTTGGGGGCGACAGCTTCCAAACGCGTGTTAGAATTTTGGATTTGTTGTTTGTGGAGAAAATCTCCCAGCCCGGTCGGTAACACAATGCGTGAGCATGCGGCCCTTCCCTTTCCCGCCCGGCTGGTAACACCACCGAAATATCTTTATTGGGCGTAAAGGGCAAGGTGGGCCGTAAATTTTGGCGTTGAACATAAATTTCAACCACGTTTACATAAATATTGTGTCCCGGAGTGCGATCAGCGATCCGGACGCCTGCTGGCCTGTGTTGTCGCGTTGGCCGTGTGCAATCTGGAGGAACATTGTTCCACCGCCGTTGCTGGGTCTGACTTTGGGGCGCGCAACAGCTCGGGACGACAGTTTACAGCCTGGGCACATCTTTTTATCGGTTTCGTAGCGCCCGTGCGCTCGGCGATTGTATATCGTTTCTGTTCGGCGGGAGGTTCGTTATTTAGTTGCTACCGGATGCACCAAGTACATTCATATTCCGAACGCGACTCTCAAGCATTATGTTTATTGTCTCCAAGCACTACTCTTGAATGTGCGCACTAGAAAACGTTCAAATATGCTGCTTTCGTTATTCACCCGTACTGTCATCAAAAAGAATCATGCAATTCCCGGAAGAAACAAGGCGAAAATGATCCTCAATGATGTTCAATAAGTTTGCGAAAAACGCGTTTTATATACTGAGCAAGTTAAACTAACCGTAACGCGCGCATAAAATGGAATGATAGCAACAAAACGACACTTCCACAGGCCGACTCAAATCGCTCGCTCAACAAATCCCACAAACATTAGGCACTGTTGTTTCCTTCTGCCGAAGAAGGTGAGCGAAATTTCATTAATAATCTTCCCACCCCACCAAACCTGGACCCCTGGATTCGGATTCATGTTAAGCAGCTGCCCGTGAATCCCACCGGTTTGCCCTGCAGCACGCAAGCAATCCGCCTAAACCCATAACTGGCCCACCGACACTACATAAATTAATAAAAAGCAATCATCGCCACCATCGAGACTTACCCTTCGTGCGGGACGTCCTCCCAAGATACGGGACCGTCTTCGAAGCGGCCTCGAAACACAAACACACACACACGCACACACGAACACTCAAACACTGTTGCACAATGGCTCGGGCTCTCACACACGTACCACGGTGCCCTTCCACCGCCCGTCGCAACACCGTGGATGGGGGAAGGTTTCCAAATTGCGCGTGAAATAACTTTCCAACGGCCGGAAAGGATTTGTTGCGAATTCTAGCACCACCGAACCACACACACACACCGGCACCCCCGGCACGCCACACTACCACACCTGCACACCGTCACTTTCTTTAATTTGGCCGTGTTGCTTACACCGTTTCGCTGCCGGACGCGCACAGGCGAAAGTGAACGCACACTGCCACTTGCCGGGGCTATGTCAGCTTCCTTCCTTCCGTTCGGCTGCTCACTCACACGCAACGCAATCACGCACGAACGCACGCACACCGGTCACAACCGTTCGCAAAGCTCATTTATCGCAACTGCTTACTTCTGCCGCGTCACGTCACCAAGCGCACCTTCTTCTTACCGACCACCCACATTCCCACACACCCTCGCACCTCGCGTGTTCGTGTCGTTTGCGCTCGTGGGTAGGAGGCGAATCTTCACCCAATTCACCGGTTGCTTCGATCGGCCGTCGAGACGACACCGTACCGCTGTTGCCGGTGCTTTAGGAGGCCATTTTTCGTCAGTGGCACCGTTGCCGGTGCTTCCGGTCGCGCAACAGCCCGCCCATCAGAGCCAGCAAACCGCACCATCATTATCGCGCCCCGTGATTGCAGTGCGGGTTTCACACAGCCCCGGAAATTGGGTAGTTCCAGCGAGCACAATACACTACTAAGCTAACGGCTGCCTCACTTGTGGTGCCCCCTCTGCAAAGGGATACCGACTCACAACTACATTTGTACGAAGGTTTTTTGACGAAGGTTTGACACAGCCGCCCCACGGTTGCTCTACGATCCTGACGTTTCGGCAAACGTCAAACGTGTGGAAGTAAATATTTACAGTTGCTATACTTTCGTGTGGCATTCACAAACTTTTGCACTAATTTGTTGCGTTGCGTTGTTTCGGTGGACTGTGATTACTTTGGCACACGCGTTGCTCGATTGGAATCGGTCGGTTTACGCCGTTTGCAGACTAGACTAGGCTTCCTTCCTTTCGGCTGCAACCCGCGTTTTAAAAGGATAGTGACTTGGGCGCGCTTCTTAGTTGGAGATTGCAAAGTTTAAAACTACGTGAACGTTCACGTTTTAGATGCGCCAACGACTTGTTTTTTTTTTCAATAGCTTATATCTTAAAGAGGACGGTTGTTGGTTATCTTGTTTTGTGCGCTTGCTTGCCGCCGCTCGCGACCTGATTTGCTTTCCCCTTTTCGTGTAACCCAAGACAGACACGTCGGTGTGTTTGTTTTTTTTTGTTTCTTCTTGGCCTACCAGGGTTATGGGCTCACAACCGTTCGAGGTTTTGCGATTTTTTCGATCTCATACAGTGCGGGCTCGTTCGCTTTGTACACTCGGCCCGTCCCGTGTAACGAATAGTTCTAATACACAACACCGTCCATTGGAGCTAGTAGTTATATGCGTGTATGTGTATGCATGTATATATAGAGAGAGATGTATAATGCATGTATAAATAGGCGATAGAAAATATCTTATATTAGATAACATCCATTGGTACGTACAAGCTACAGGTAGTTTCGACATTCGTTTTAGAGAGCTCACAGAGACACCGGATCGAGCGATGCGGCTTGTTTTATTTATCTTTATCTCGGTTTTCCTCAGCCTATTACCCTTGCAGCGATTTTTGGCGCCTTTTTCCAAACGCTTGTCTCCTACCGGAAAACGCAAAAACTGAACGATAGAACCAACGCACAACCACAGAGAGACGAGACGAGATATTGAAAACAATAACTAGTGTGCACAACCTTCGAAATCTTCACTTCACTGGGCGTTTTCGCGTTGTCGTGGGTACGCTTGCTGCTTCATTCCACCTGTTCAGGCGACCGCGCACGATTGATTTCCTTTGTGACACCGTCTTTTCCCCTTAGGGACACATTTGACGCGCGGCCACTTCGTCACCATACCACTTTCGGCGGTCAGGCGTGGCTGGAGTTTGCTTTCCCCAACCCGCCGCACTGTTTCATCCGACGCACACTTTCCTACGGCACGCATACACACCACCGGGGACAGTTCATCAAACACTCTTGATGGTTTCACTCATCACTCAACACTCGATGAAACATACTAGAGGGAGGTTCTGGAAATGAGAATAATTTTTGAAGCAATTACTAAAATCTAACTAACGTTACTAAAACCCACTGTTTAAAGTCTCATTTCACTGTTTTAAATGCGATACTGATCCAATTCGATAGAACTAATGGCACACCGTGCGGGGAAGGAATTCTAGGAATGAAAAATGTTTCTTCGAGGAATCCAACGTGTACGAGTCTGGTTACAGCACAAATTCAACACTCGTTCGGCGCGATGGAGCCTGGAAAGAAAAAAAGAAAAATACACAAATGAATTAGAAAGAGAAATGCTTGGTTTTTATTTCACAGAATCAAGATTGCTTTCATGCTTCGCTGTATTAGCTGAAAAACGGTTCCAATCATAAATTTGTAAGGAAAAATGCTCTTTCGTGTTCTCTAAAATAGACGTCGTCATTTATGACAAGAACATATCGATATAAGTAATAAGCAAGCGTATATAACAATACCGAATTATAATAATCTTTAAAGATATACGATACAATACATAATATTGAACGAAACTTTAGACACCCAAACAGCTCCACCTCGCAACAAAAAGCAACCGCCACATAAAAGCCATATAAAAGCTTTGCTCCTGCTTTTGGCCGGCCATCCATCCTTACTTTCACTTCCCGGAAAGCTGCTGATGCTTCTTCAATTTCGTAATTACTGCGCGCCAGCCAGCCAATGTGCCGGCAGCCCTATTCCCCGTTCCCTTCTCCCTACCAACGATCGTTCCATGAATTTGGTGGGCCGCTGCCTACCAACGGAAACGGAGAAAAACAGTGCACCAAGCTGCCCGTAAGCGAGAACGCTTCAAAAATGAAATTTAATTTTCCCTCATTTCCCGCAGCGCATGACACGGAAGTATCGAGTAAGCTGCTCCCGGGTGCTTTTCGGTTCGGGCATTATTTTATGCGCATCCGTCCTACCGCAGGAGGCCTCATCCTCCTTCCACCCCACCTCCGTTCAACTGCTGTCGGGCACACCTGTCCGCTGGCACGAGGGAGGCAGCATCGGACGGAGGTTCCTTAGAATAACAGAAAAATGATAATAAAACATAAAAAAATAATGGGTACCGAAAAAAACATGCCAACCAAAACCTAACTGAAGCCGACAAGGAACAGGATGGTTGGTGGGGTGCGAGAGAAAGAGAGAGAGAGGGTCTTATTCACCCACCGGGGGAGTTTCCATTAGCAACGCATTTCCAGTTTGACGAAGGTGGCGTAGCTCTTTTCACTGCATTCATTCGGTGCTGAGGGCTGAGAAAATGGAAGCAAAAATTACAACGCTTCAAGCTTCATGACATTCGAGGAGGCCCCTATTCTCCTCCCACCCCATCACACCAAAAATCACGTTCCGTACTACACACATACATACAGAAAGCCAGAAAAAGGGACACTGACGTGGAATGGAATATTATGTAAATGTAATTAATTATGTACGTCCTTGGCTACCGTGGCTGCTGGACACTGCTGCCACCCAGTTGCTCGGTTGCCGGAAACGCGAATCACAACGACAACGTTACGCATGAGAGCCACTGAAAAGATTGCATTTTCCCAACCCAATGGGCCCTCTCCTAGGTGATGGAAAGGCTCGTGTGAAAAGAACGCGTACTTTTTGTGCGATTTTCGTACTAAAATTCATCGCAAACCTAAAATACGATTGTGCAGCTGCGTCTCTTTCCTTATGGTTTAATTACCTTTCGGACAGAGGCACGATATTTCCGGGGAGATGTAAGCAAAATCAGCAATTAATTCTTGCTAACCGATGCACAAAATACTTCCATTTCGGTGCACGAAAGCTTCGTTATAGGAGCATGTGCTAATGTAACCATATTTCAATTAGCCCACGCACACACGCTTCGGAGAAAATCGCCCCAGGCATGTGTATATGAGTCGAGCTGGGGATGGGATCGTAACAATAGATAAAATCTACTAACAAAATCCATCCATTCATCGATTCCGTGTGAGAATGGGCAGGAGAAAATACGGTGAAACAAAATATTGATGCTCGAGTGTGCGTGTTCATCAGGGGCACAACTCGGAGCTCGTCCCAAATTATCGGCTCGTCGAGACTTAATCCAATTTTATGATTTATTTACCACATCGTACGTTTTGGAGGGTCAGAGAGTTTCGCAGGCTTGTGGGGAGAAGAAGTAAATGTTTACTAATTTCGTCATAAAAGATTACGTCCAGGAGAATGAGTTTATAGGGGATTTTGTTACGATCGTAACACTTTTATTGTTCTGTGAAGTGATTCAGAGATCTTATAATTTCTATAAATATTATTCCAGTTATGTCAAATATTTTGTAAAACTATTATTCTATAAGAGTTATTACTCAAACTGATGGTACTGTCACTAACGAGCCCTGATTGCAAAAAATAAAAACCATCTTCCATAATCTTCCATAAATATGGAAGTTTAACTCCTCATACCAAGCAACACGCACCTGAATTTTCCAATATTTAATTCACCGCTTAAACAATGGACCATACTACTTTAGTCGAAGTTCCAACAGCCACCAACGGGTCCATTTGAAAGTGCAGCTTCAATCGGGATCAAAGTGAACGCCATTCACGGTACGCTTGCGGTGCATTAATAAGCCCTTCGCCCTCCGAATTCTTGCATGGAGCGACAACCGCGAGCCCTGCAACTCGAAAGGACGTATAAATTCATTCCACACGGCGCAGTAAATGGCAGATTTCAATATAATCCCAGGCACCGACCTAGCGCCAACGGTTTCCACCAAAGGATTGCTGGACGGATCAGTGGCGCGTGAGCCCACGGGATTAGGGTGAAATGATTATTTGCCAAAAAGCCATTCTGAGGTTTCCTTCGGGACTGGTTGGGCCGGTTTTTATTTGCTATTGCTATTTCAGGTGTACAAACGGTGGATTATTAAGTTATCTATAATGAACTATAGCTATCAAATATATGGTGGCTAAATTTATTCTAATGGGAGTTCTTTATCGTTTGCTCGTTAGGGAGTGCGTTAAGGGCATTGATACAGAACATCGAAAATTATTAGCATTATGCTTTATTTATAACATCAATGTTAGATGAATCGCGAAATCAATAATCAATAGAAAATAAAAAGATAAAAAGAGTAACATCAATTTTTATCTCTGTTATACACAATTTCAAAAAAAATTGATAACTATTTCGAAAACCGCCAAGCCAACTTCTTGAAATGTACAAATCTTCTTCTGATATTGATGATGCTTTCCATTATACCCTACACCTCTTTTAGCACACCTCATCCCAAAACCCTTTCGCTCGAATAAAAATCACACACACACACAATCAAAAACGCATAGCGGTGCCGGAGGATCGGTTTCGGAAATAAAACTTTCAAAACAGCTCCGGCACCGGTACGAATCACTTCATCAATCAATCGAGTCGTGGAGTCACTTCGCGGGTTCGCGGAATTTTGCGTCTCTTCTTCCCCTGCCACCCATTCCGCGTAAGCAACCGAATTTGGAGCATCGATCACCGCTGCGCTATAAGTAATTTATCTTTGCGCGATTCTCCAATCAATCATCATCGCACCGTGAGCGTTCCTGCTTTACCTACCCACCGTAGAAAGGCAAGAAGACAGTCTGAAATAGCATCGTTCAGGAGCGGGTGGAAGACGGTGACCGGTTGTAGTAAACGACTCCATTTCCATTCCACGTGCACCACACGCAGGGGGGTCGTTTCATTCATCCCGTTTTTCCGTACAGCGTCAGCTTCGCTGGGTCATTATTGAACC
Organism: Anopheles farauti; assembly: GCA_000473445.2. Taxonomy (NCBI): domain Eukaryota; kingdom Metazoa; phylum Arthropoda; class Insecta; order Diptera; family Culicidae; genus Anopheles; species Anopheles farauti. The sequence goes on along the minus strand of KI915040.1, from coordinate 2,759,091 downwards.
GTAACCATCGGCAGTAGAAACAAAACACGTCTAGCGCGCCTTCCCTTTTGCGAGCAAACATTCCGGGATGAGTAAGCAAACAGCGGGAAAGCAGTGGGAAACAGCAGCGAAAATATTCATGGCCACTGCACGCGGCCACGGACACCTAAGGCGAGTGACGCGCGCGCGATGTGCGTTCGAATCGGGAGCGAAAAATTACCACCCACCCCCGCGTCACCCCTCGAGGAAAAGTGAAAAGAAAAAGTAAATAAAAGACCCTAAGAACAACAAAAATGAAAAAAAACCACACTGGTTGAAAAACTGACAGTGAAAAAAAAGTTTTCCCGGGCGACATTATGCTCAAATTTGGTGATGAAAAATTAACTCAAATTTAACAGCCGACGATCAGCGAAAACCAGTCGGTGGTCGACCGCGGGGTAATTAATCGTTCCTCGTAACAAACTTCAAACGAACGGTTCGCCGATGGCATGATGATATTAAACGGTTGCATTCATGGCGTTTGTCACGCGGCCCGTTTTCGTGGAGTTTTGTTGACTTTAAGCTAGCTGGAGGGAGATGAAATATTCAAAACAATTTCGATTCTTTTTTTCTGGTGCTGCTCATACCGCCTCAAAATGACTTCTGTATATTTTTTTGTTTTGCTTGCTTCGTTGACGTATTTCTGTCAGACGCGCACGTTGGAACGCCATCGTGCGCCATGCTTGTTTTTTTACCTTCTTTCAAAACTATAATGGAGACGCCTGTCACTTTTCGTTCGCCTTCCGCCACCATCGGGCGGGAGGAGATTGACCACGGGGAAAGAAGGCCAATTCCCACGCGTCTTCCACCCGAAAAGAAAAGAAAAGAAAAAAAACTCCCCGACGACCTCCCACGGGAAGCCGTCGACGTTAGATGCGTGATCGTTCGCTATCACTGCCCCGTACCCGGGCCCGTTTTGATTGATGATCTGTTGTGAAAACCCGAAACAGCAACCGAGAAACCTCAACCCCGGTAAACAGCGTGCCCGTGCGGACGCGAAACGTATCCAGCAAAAACCCTACGTGAGGCCAACAATTACGCCCACGGATTGGAAATGGACCCGTACGTTTGAGGAGTTTGCGTTTTATCTCCGTTGCTTTCGGGCACACCGTGTAGTGCGTGAGTTGTTCGGCACGGAATGGAATTTCGGGGTTGTTCTTTAGCTTATAATACAAACAGGTCGCTTACGGCGAGTGAAAAATATGCCGGTTAATGTGGGTTTGAACTTTTCATTTCACTCAACTCAACTGTGGATTTTTAGCCACATGTTTCATTTTTTTCCCCAAAGGAAAAAATAAAATCAAACAGTTGCTATTAGTAGAGAATGATCTTGATAGTTTTGATAAATTCTTAGCCAAAAAATTATCTTAGTAATGAGAATACTAACTTTGTTTTTTTATGAATACCAATAATGTATGTTTCTGTTAAGAAATATAATTACTTTTCATTCAAAGGCATGAACCTAGACAGTAGTCTAACCCTTTAAAACTTCTCTAGACTTCTCTAGGGATTTCATTTCCTATTAATTTTATTTTTTTTAAATAACAAAAAAGCCATTCCTAAAACAAATAAACCTATTAGTTATTCTGAATAAAATGCATTGATAATTTAAAAACAATTCATTGAACGATTCTCCACCCAAAAATCGAGAAAAATCACATGAACTGTTACGAAGCAAAAGTTGTTCTTCGCAAGAAAGTGAGTCTTTCTTCACAGTTACTAACAAATTTTCCCAAAAACTTCAACAGGAACTTTCCGAACACGGTAAAACGTCTTCCAACCAACAGCGGTTTCCTTCCGTAGAAACGCTGCCGATTGGCTGCTAAGAAGATTCAATTTTCCTTCCCCCACACAATATCACGCAAAAAAAAAAACGAACCGTGTGCGTGATCCAATCAACTTCAAGCAGCTCGACCGAAATCAAACAAGACAAACAACCGAACGCACAAGCAATGCGCAAAATGTTCGCAAACCTCTCCGGGCAATGCACATGCTGGAATCAGCGAAATCCCGAGCGCTAAATCGGCCAGATGTATTAATTGGATTCGTTGGTTTTCGCGCACCACCTCGGCGAAACCGTCCGATGGACGTTGAAAATGACTTTCAAATGTCGCCTGTATCCTCCTCGCCCCCCCCCCCCCCCCCCACACCCCCGGTGGAAGCTGCTGTTTGGCTGGGATTATTTTCTATCATCGATGGCATTTGAAGAGAGATCTTTTCTTATTTTGTTCTCGCGTCGCGTCCAGTTCTCGCACAAACTTGGAAACGGCGGGCCCTGTGGGAAGTTTCTAAAGGACTAAGAAACGGACCATAATCCAACGCACACAAGCATCCGAGCCACATTTGTGCGAAGATTAACATCGTACTTGTACTGCTCTACTAAGCCGCAACGGTAAGGCAGTGCTGCAGGCGACCAAATTTAACAACTTTCCATCGATCTGCCTCGGGAAACTTATTTCGGTCTGCGAATTTTTCAATGCTTTTCATCCACTCCCGTGAACGCGTTTGGGAAAGACGGAACCAAAAGCATGGATTTATGCGTCTACGGCAGCCCGCTTTGCGAGCCTTTAATACTGTCCAATTTTGTGTTCCAGTGCCATAAATCAAAATTTAATTTTTGCCCAAACAAACCACCCTTCCTCCTAGCGACAAGAACGGCCTCGGCCCGTATCGGATGACGCTTCTTTCCCGGAGCGATGCAACGGTGCCATCATCTCAAAGTATCATCCAACAAAAAGGTTCGCGTTTTCGCTTGCTCATCTTCCAGGAAGGGACACAATATCCTTGTTGAGAAAATTCCATTATTTCATGCAACGATCGGAATCGAGCCGAGCGACAGCAGGTTTGCTACCGGCAGCATGATGGAAGAGGGTAGCAACAACAACGAAAAAATTGAATGCTTTCGCTCCAAGCGCTCCAAGTCGAAACATAAGAAGGTACTGCAGCGTGGCAATTGTATTTAAATTTGAGGAGGTGTGTGGGATGTATATTTTTCCGGATCGCTCTTTATCGTTCTCGAACGTCAACCCAACCCACTCCGGGGCTCGGTGCTGCCGCTGCTCCTGGATGCTATGAATATCAAATGACTCGTAACACATTCCGCAGGGCGCGCGTAAAACCAGTCACTATCGAACCAGCGGCGTTGAAGACAACGCTGTACGTGCGATTTCACCGTCACCTTCCGGTAACGATTCCGGCACGAAATGGTGCTTGTAATTACCCGGGCAGCAGTAGTCGACAACAACGGGGAGCGGGAAAAAAACACACTCACACACAAAACGAACGTTTCCACGTTTAACGATTACACCGACGCCATTAATGTAAAGTGCAAACATGCAAACAACGCTCGCACGTTCTTTCAACGATCGTCACTTCACCCATCCCCACCGCGTATATGTTCCGATGCAATCAAAAAGGTATAAAAATTTCAAAATGAGCCATTTGATAGCGAGAGCCAAGTACGGCGCTTGCCTGCCTGCCTGAATGTTGCGTTCCAATGAATTGACGTAATTTACTTCCCGATGCACCTTACGGTGTGCGCGTTCCGCGCGGATTCTCGATTCCCTCTTGGGACACGGTGGGCCATAATAAAATCCCGATCCCAAGCCTCCCGAACCCAAACACTCTTAAAACACCACCAAAAGCAACCGGGAAGGCTTTTAAAGGAAGCATTCGTTTCCATTTCCGTTACGTGGTCCGATTTCCCCATCACCCCCGTGGGTGTCGTTAATTGTCGCGTCACGCACGGCGAAATGGTTGATTAAAGGTAATTGTCCATCTCGGGCTCGTTACCACGGGCGCGTGGTGCACGCATCGGCACCGAGAAGCATCAATCATCATTAAATGTAGCCGCCGTATTTTTAATTGCTCATTATTGTTGCATTTCACCAGCCCGGGTTTTGTGCGTATGGACACTACAAAAATGGCAAACTAAATAATAATAATAGGTTAACGTGGTGGTGTTGTTACCGGTGCGGTGCGTTTTCCCACCGAAGCTGCGCACATTTTGAATGCATAATTGCCATTTGCACACCGTTTTATGCGTTGCGGTTTCGCGTACATCATTTCACAGCACGCTCGACCAGGTGTTGTTTTATAAATTAAATTTTTACCAAAAAAAATCTGTACTGATGAATTGAAAAATGTACATCATAAATGAAGTGTAGGCCGATAGAAAAATATACAAAAAGTGCTATTATATAATTACCATGCAATAGTTCGACAACTTTTTTCCACGCTCCCTTGTACTCACTGCAGCCGTGATGTGGTTTCCTGCGCCGTAAAGTATGCAATCAGAGCGACAATTTTACGGTTCGAACGACATTCGACCACATTTATGACAGATTAGTACCTAATTTACACGAGCCAACCCTTACACTGCATTAAAATTGCCATTATAATTCATTAAAATCGCATTAATAATCTAACGGGTACCTGGTTGCATTTTAAAATACATTATTGTAGTATTTATTCATTTATGGAGAATTTAATTTCCTCAATTTGATTTTATTAAATGTAAAATAAAATACCTTAATGCAAATGCAAATAATACTTTTAAAAAGACTTAAAAAAAACAGTAAAATGTTAAGCTATTTCAGAAAATGTATTTGGTGTTAAAAACCCAACCAGTTGGAGAATTGAACATGTTTCTTTGATACGAATAAAATTTCCACTAAAAACTGTTACCGTTCCAGAAACCATTTTACGACTATTTTTAAATCTCAACATCTAACAAAACACGCCCATGACGAACAATCCGACCAGTGGAAAACTTCATTCCAAGTATCAATAAAAGTTTTCCACGCATCCGAATTATTCACCCGAACCGTGGGTAGGATTATTTTGCCCAGGGACGGATTAATGTTCCGAGCGAAATGGTTCCACTGAAAAATAATGGGAAAAAAACATTACAGGTTCGTGTAATTACAAACATATGTTGTTTTTTCCACATTCAGCTTGCAAGTTTGATGTTCATAACAAAACGAACCGCATGATGCAGTTGCAGATTGCAACATGTTTGCGTTCCCAGTATGCATACAGTTCGCTACCGGACGCTGCACGAACAAGCGAATCTTAGTTAGCCACCACCTAATGAACGGTGTTTATGTACCTAGTCCATGCAACGGGTGTGCTGCTGCTACCGCGACCCCGTCGCACGTTTTGCGTTAATTGCGGCTCAATCCATCACCAAGCACCAGGGGCTATGTAATCCGTGCATCAACAACGGTCGTCAAATGTGTGCTTTGCCTCTCGTTTCCTGCTGCTTGGGGAGGCAAAGAGACGCACCAACACCCTATGGGGGTGGCTTATTTTTGGACAAAATCGACACGAAACGCCGAACGTCGGTGGATGGATGGTGGGTCGCTTATACCACCGCCATCAGCATGGACCGAGTCGGATGGACAGGAGAGACAGCGGACGGGAAGACATACCGCTGAGTCCAGACGTCACGCGACGACGTGTCGGTTGAAAACTGCAGGACTGTGCCACATTTTCCTGCCCCATGGGCTGCGCGACTGCTGCTTCAACGAGTTCAAGGACGCACGGTTCCGGCCCGGAACAGGGTTATGTTACAGCGTTATGAGCGTAATACGAGAGTGATGCGTTTACATCACACCACAAACGGCGTAAGGGAGTCGTTTTTGTTGGTGTTTTTTTTTTGTTGTTGTTTTAGCATGATGCGATCATTTATTTTTAACGCCCAAAACCGTTTTAAACGTTTCCTTTTTTTTGCAAAAACATCCAACAAAATACGCATATTTGTTGTGCACAAATTAACATCCATCCAAACGCATCTTGCTGGAAAATAATTTCTCCACGTGCTCTGATTTATAAAGATTGGTGGATGGTGGATGAGGGATAGGATGAGTGGGGCGAAGGAAACTTTTCACCGATTTTCATTCCGTGCCTCCCTGCAACCCACCCAAACACTAACACACACACACACCCTCAACCAGGATTTTCGCAATCGCGGAAAGGTTGGATTGAAAATGGGCAGCATCCTTTCTGGGAAGGACTCAAAAGAATCCCATTTCGAGCGTTTTCTTCTTTACGTTGTACAAACGCACTCTCACACACACACACACACATAAAAACACGAGCACGACTGGGGGATACGGAAACACTCATTCAACGTTTCGTAAATCGTTTTTCCCGCCTTGTGCGACCAGCTTTCTTCCGCAAGGCTACCTGGGACGGTATTCTGGTTCCTAAAGACGCGGTCGTCCTGCGGAACCATTTTCACGATGATGAACACCACACCGCGCGTACCACACACACGTGCACGTGGTAATTTAGCACACAAAACAGACAAAGCCCGCGGGATGCCGTGGAAAGGAAGGAAAATGAAAAATCGATTTCGCCTACGAGACGAATCTTAACGCTCAACCAACAACCGCCATCATCAGGCAGATGATCGTGAGGATATGGTTTGTTTTTTTTTTTCTTATCTCCACGTGAGATTCGTTCATCGATCGAATGGAATCACTTCACACACACACGCGGGCACACTTAGGGAAATGAAAATTAAAGCTATTTTTCAACTACTTACTTCAGCAAGGCCAGTGGAAAGTTATCCAATTTTCTGTAGCGCTTCACTTTGCCGACGAACTTCCGTAATCCTTTGTTGAGTTGAAAGTTTGGTGTAATTTTCTTGTGGAAGATAAATATTTTACAGAAAAGACTCCGAACGGGTATGGTTCACTGGTGCCGACGGCACTTTTGCACTCCACCATCGTTGCTTTTGTGGTGCGTTTTCCGTAGCGGCATCAACATTCGACCCCGAACACAGCATCGTAGTTTGTTTTAGCGATATGTAAGAATTGATTTCCACTTTCGGTCATCGCTTTGCAGCACATAATGATAGTAAAATACCAACTTTAAGAGTACACGCACGAGTATAAAAACACACACAGACAGGACATTGCAAACAGCCTATTTTTTAAAGCGGTGTATGATTATTTAACCTTATTACAACTTTCTTTTACTCGTGTTCAAACACGCTCGGACTCACAAACACCGTCGGCTACTTTGATTCACCTTTGATGCGTTTCGGTACGGCAGCGCACTATGTCCATTGTGGGCAGCAACGTGAGAATGTTTCGCATTTTTCCATAATTTAATTGCTTTTCACTCTCGTCGGATGCGTACACGGTTTCTTAGAACCATCGCACTTTTCGCTTAGCACTTCGAAGAAATCGAATTGGGTCACCAGCATGCCACTTTTCCATCAAACAAAACAATGCAAAGCCTCCACAGCATCACTGTCACTGGACGTTTCGACCAACCCTCCCATCAACACCATCACCACAAACGGCACGCACAACACACATCAACGACAACGAAACCCCGTCACCGTAACCACCCCGTAGCTTCCGCACCTGTCCAGGGCTAAATCCTGGGTTGCCCTCTACACGTTGCTGCTGCTACTGCTGCTGCTTGCTGCTGCTGCTGCTCTGCACGACCCCGCACGTTTGTGTGTGTGTATCTGTGTACATATGGTGGAGTTGCGTGCGTGTTGTTTGGATGAGCGAGAGCTGGGCTGATGATCGGACAACAACTGGCGCGTTCTGCAACCCAACGCCACTGTCGGTACGGACCAGTGGTAGCGTTGAAAATTTCCATCCAACAATAATCGCTCCTTCAGCAAGCGTGCAGTGCGTGTGTGTGTGTGTGTGTGTGTGTGTGTTTGTTAAGAGAGTAGCGCGTGTTGGATGCTGCACACTCACCGCTGCTCAGTGAGCACATTTCACGCTCTCGGCTGCTCACGCTCGTGGCATGGTGGCAATTTTCATCACGTTCGTGCGAAGGAAAATGAAAGAGAGAGCACGCAAACGAATCGTGCGCTCCACAAGCACGCGCACCACGTGCAACCACATCCAGCCGAGAGAGCAACCGGGGAGCGTCAAGGATACGGAACGCGCTCTCCCGCCACGGGCGGATCATCTCCGCGGCCATCTCGGAAAACACGAACCAGTTTGTTCGAAGCGCGTGCTTGTGTTTTCCATGTGGGCGCTCTGACCCCCCGTTTTTAGCGTCGTGAGAAAAACATAGAAGCTGAGAGCGAATGCCACCCATCGCACGCGAGAGCCACCCATTTTTACACCACGCACCAGCGCCGAGTATTTCGCGAGAGAGAACGCCGAGTTTCGTCAAGTTTTGTTTTTCCTCGTCGGCTGTGTTTATGTTTCGTCAAATTTTCGTTTGGTACGTTTGTGTACCCTTTCTTGCTGGATGAGAAACCGTGCGGTGGCCCCGATGTGGTGGAGGAAGTGTTTGTTTGGGTTTTTTTATGTTGCTCCTCATAAAACCGTCTGTAAGAAAGCCGCGTGAAAGGTTTCATGAGTTAAGGAATAGTTCATTCACGTATGAAAGGTAAATTTGTGTACGTTTAGTTAGAAGAAGTAATAGCCTAAAATGGAAAATCTACAAAATCAATTTTTTTATATATTTTCGAGACAAAAAAAACAATAGGTATTGATGCATAAAAATAAACAAAAAAGATGGATATAATTCACTCCCATACAGACAAGGAACAATCAGCAAAAAATACACTCGTTTCTCTATTAATTACCAAATGAAATAACGCTGCCTGAGTTTACATTTCACTACATACCGAGCCACCTGTTGAGAAAACAGGTTGATATGTGTTTTTATTTGTGTTTCCGCCTGCCCTACCCTTCCCCCTCCGTCTACCACTATGCTTTAACTGCAATTTTCCCAATCCGAATTCAGCGAACTGCAGCAAAGCACACATCACAAACCGAGAATTCGCTCCAGCTACTACGGCAAACTCATTATTGCTTTTCGCCGGAATTTTCAGCCCAACAAATATGTTGCGTTCCTCCCATCCATCGCGCTTCGACCGTTAGGGGCACCACCACCCCGGAACCATGTAATCCGGCTTAAATACGTCCCAACCGAGAATTAAATAATAAAAATAGAGCGAAAGTGAGTGCGCAGGCGAGCGAGTTAAAACGAAATAAAAACATTCACACACACACACGATCGTACATGTACATGGTTCGTTGTGTTAATGTTTTGATCGGTATGTAAGCAGTTTTTGTTTGCATTATTGCAGGCACGTAACGGGACAACTGCACGGCAAAGCTGAAAATGCAGCCGTCCGTTTGCAATGTAATCCGAGCGTGGGCGTGCTATTTTGTTTAATTTTTTCCATTCTTTCATTGCCTAAGATGTTTACGGATTTATATTTCATGCACCGCGTTCCATAGCATATTTGCTTGGTGGTATTTGAAAAGTAATCGAAACGCAGTCGAATCAATTGTGCAGTGGTGGCAAGGTAGAAAAGGAATGAAGGAAATAAATAGAAATAGATTTTATTTCGGGCTTTTATGACCAGTTTTGTAGGATTCAAACATTAATTTTAGATTTAACGAATGCATAAGCATTCGGCAGCTTCTAAAATAATGGTCTACTATCTTCTTTTAGCGAGCGAACGATTTCAAATCATAATGACCAGCATTAACGAACTGAATTTACTTAACAGACCAGGCACCAAGCGTCGTTTTACGAGGGACCTCCTCTTCTTTTTCGTTGGCATGACGACCATCACAAATCAGTACAAATAATGCTCCCATTCTCCTGCCCTCCCGGTCATGGTACTGATTGCAATTGCACTGGAATCATCCGATAACAACGCTGGTACGAGACGCACAATTAATTATTCTGAAAATTCAAACCACTCCCAGCACAGCACCACTTCAACCGATCCCTGCCTTCGAGACGATTTCCCATTGATGAACCATTAGCAATAATTAAACCACACCCGACAGAGATCGAGCCAGATACAATCAATACTCATCTCCGTCTGCCACAATCGCAATCGGTCCTGTTCCCTTTCCCATTTTTTTTTCGGGCTCACGCACGAATGGTTTCGATGAGAGGAGAATTTTGCTATCTTTGCCTAACGCACCCGCAAGCGCAGGTGAGATTTTTATTTTTTATTTTCTCTTTTATTAATACCGTTTGCCTCAAGGGCTTTACAGTAGCGTCAGGATCTAACAAAGAACTTAACGGCTAGCGGAATACTTAAATTAAACGGATATAAAGGAAACGGAACATACATTAGGGCAGTACAGATAGGAGACGGGAACGGAAACATGTGAAGGAGATGTTAAAGTCAAATAAATTACCTACGGAGTTAAAATCCGATAACGCGCGCATCCAAGGATCGCTGAGGGAGAACCGCGTGCGACGCAAGGGGATTGCAAGAGAAGGTCGGAGTCGCAATGTGGCATTAAACGAATTCCGTAATTAATATACGCCCCTTTGCCCTCGTCCTCAGTAATATGGAACCGGGACGCGGTTGAACGGTCCGCCGGTTATTAGTTGAGCCACATGATGGGGCGTTCTGCGCGACGTTCCTGACTCCCCACCCTCCCCTTCACACACACACACACACTTGCACCTCCCCCAAAAAGGAGTTTTCGTGGTTTGCTTTTATGTTACCACCTCGGTTTTGCACAAATTTTCCTTCGCAATCGGCTACCGAAGGCGAACGGTGCGTAGGAAATGAATTATTTATGTTACCACGCGGACCCTGCATCGATGGGGGGAAAGGGTGAGGAAGTTATCTTTCAGTCTCTCGATTTGCCCACTCCCACCAACGTGCTTAACGCTTATCGTTCGGCTGTTTTGATGGAGTTGCTCCCGAGTGAACTAGCGACAGACGACAAACTCCTTTCCGGTAGGAAAACGGACGGATCGGAGCGGGAAGTTAAAGACAACATAAATCAGACTATCGACGGGACGGTGGAGCGGTTGCGTGGTGGAGCACACCACGAAAGCATTTCAGCACGCGAAACAGTCGTACGGGAAAATTAGAAAAGTTACCATGTGCGTTAGACCACGCGAGCTGTGATTAAAACGAACGCAACCAAGGACCGGAGCGGCAGCCGGATTTCGTTGAGAAGTTTCCAGGAGCTGATTGCAAGCAGTTAGATAAAGAAGAAAGAAGCGAGAAGCAGAAAGAGCGAGAGATTGAGACAAACAAAAAAAAATGGCAACAGAACAAAAACTGGGAATGCAGCAAATTAAATCGGTCGTAGCGAGCAAACTTTTCGGGGACAGGATTTTCGGAGAAATTCAGCAAACATTCCAATATAGACCAGTAAGCCATTACCCATTCGTAGTAGATTACGTATGATTTATATTGAATAAGTTGCATGTACAAGGTAATGTAGCGAATTATTCCATTTCTGATCTGCTCCCATACACGACTGGAACGATTTATCACATAAATCAATTCCTCAGAGTTCGATTATTTGTACCAAGCTTATATCACACATGTAATTCCCCACAAGAATAAGTTACCTCGTATTTTTGATTTTGATTTTTTACACTAAAGCCATTGGACAAAAAATGTATTAAAGAGTAACACGAATTTCTAATTGAGATTTTTAGGAAAACATCGGGATGATAAATGTTTGAAGTAAGCTAATTTTAGGCACGCGAATAGCCTATAATGACTATCAATTCCCTTGAAAAACAACTTCGAAGAGTGTACTAATTAAACCCTGGTTCAAATAGTAATAATGTGTAGTTGATCAACATCCATTATATGACACGTGTTTTGATTTCAACCAAAGTTCGCATGAATTTTCATCAACAGGTTTTCCCTAATGTCCACCTCGTTTTCGTGAATTCATTATTATTGCCCAGAGCGTACAAACAAAACTGTTGTACATCAGGACGCAATTTGCGCGTCGTCAGCTTGAATTTTCGTACTTAAAAAAAGTAGACCAAAAACTCGTGTTTGACCGTTGATTCTTCTGTAATAAAACGCCGCACACCAGACACAACAACGCAGCCTTCAATCGACAAAATGTCAATTTTCACGAACAAACGAATTCAATAACCCGGTACAGACGACAACAACGGTGACACAAATTGACAGTTGTCGCGTTGGTTCGATGCAGATAAAAGTAATTGTCACGACGACGACTGACGGGGAGGGTAAATTAATAAAATCGCAACTGTATGATGCAGATGAAGAGCACCACCACGCGGTCGGGTCGTTGTGTGCAATTCGAGCAGTGATTCAAAAAAATATAAGAAACACGCGAAAGAAACGCACTGGAAATAAATTGCTTTTTACAACATTCCTCAAACAAACGGCGATTTAATAAAGTTAATAGATATTTTTTCTTTCTTCCTCTTTGTCGAGCAAATATATCATCAACCTGCCTCTGTAGGTTTGCCGGATTCGATCGGAATGGCAGATCCCGGTAGCTGCTGGGAGGATGGTGGGTGCGAAACACGAAAAGTCAATTTTCTTCCAGAGAAAGTTAGACATTCCTATTCCCATTTCGTCCGCGGTGTCCTGCCCGTTGGATCGGACAGTGTCGTTAATTCGAGTTTTGTCGCTCGTCCTACGGGCGGAAAAGATACATCTATATCCACGCGCCTGACCGTAGTTAACGCACAAAAGTTTATCCTTATGCCAGGAGTCTCGGTGCCGTGGATGGCCAAGCTACTGGCTCCTGCCTACTTGGCTATCGGTGGTCGAAGAAGGCAACTGTCAAAGATTTTTGAAAGTGATGAATAAAATTTCCCCCCAGACCGAGCGCTCGCCTGTGCCGGGGAAAGCATTCCTCCCGCAAATTCCTCCGATTGCTCGGAAAATGTGAGGAAAAGCGGGCCAGCAGGGAATATGAACTATGAAAAATGAAATTATAATAGCATTTGTTTTTACTATACTTTATTTTTAAAAGCTAATATGAAATTAATGAAAACGAACGCTAATCTTTGCGCGCTAAATGTAAACATATAAATTTGAAGTAAAGTTTGGAATTTGTTCAATACTTTCAAGCACGCTCCATTTACTCATCCCTGCGCTAGACGATTGTCGTTAATTCGATTCCCACTGGGGTACATCCTCGTCATCGTGCCCCGTGGTCGGTAACACATCTATTTCCCGCGCCATCCCTCCGCCATCGTCTCACACGCCTCATCTTGCAGCTCATGCCAAGATATTCGACCCAATTTGGCTGACGAATAGAACGAACCGGCCCAGTGCGGCGGTTTCAGACGGGACGATTTTTATCTGCTTGTCTAATTTGCCGTCCTCGTTCTCGATGACGGTTCGGCACGGGATGCGACGACGTGGCGGCGCTATGTGCTGATTAAAGAAAGCAAGTTCTCATCCATTGCAAACGCACACATACATAGAAATCTGTGCAAAAGTTTCTAGCGGTGATGAAATTGAAGATGTTAACTTTCGCCTGCTGCTTGAGTAGGGACTGATCTGGTTTCTTTTCGGTTTTTTGGGGTATGTTTTACATTCACAGCGGGAGACACGATGGACTATCAAAGGAAGCGCAATTTCAGGCACTAGAAATAGAAAGAAGTGTAATAATTTCGCTCTGCGTTCTATGTTTGCAATTCATTAAGCATTTTGAAATATTGAATTCAACATTTCAAGTGCTATTTGATACATTCTACTACTGAAACGAAGCTGTTCTCTCAGTAAATAAACAATCTATGCCGTAAACAGCGAACAAGGACTACAAACTACGTTTCCCAGAGCTTGTTAAGTAAACAACAACAAACGGTTCAAAGAGAGTTGAAGATAAATATTTCGCAATATTTTCTTCACCTAGTAGCATCCTTTCTCGAAAAATTCAGTAAAACGTTTTGTTTTATACGAGTTAATTTCCTTTTTCACACATTTTTTTCCTCCGTGCTAACATCGGTACAACCGAACCTCGTTACACGCTATAAAACATTGTTTGATCTTGTTTCTACACAACACGCTCGCCACAGAACAATCGCAGACGAACGTCAATTTTAATTTACACAATTTCAAAGTCGAAATTAAAATCCCTACCCAATCTGTATGCGTGTGTGTGTGTGTGTTACATGCACTCATCCCTTTGCCATCGTTCTACGCTCCATTCCATGATTGTGTTTGGTGTTCGTTCGTGTAACGCCAGCAGCACCGAACGCGCACACGATCCGTAAAGATAACGAATAGTGAAAAACAAGCGCAGAAACAGAATCCTCCAACATCGAACATTCTCCGTCCGGACGCGAAACCATCCCTACAAGAAAGAGGAAGGGGGATGGGGTGGCAAAGGTGGCAGGGTGAGGTCGCGATTGTACCACGCTGGCAATTGTTGTGCACGATGTCATTTTATTGATGGTACGCTCTTTCTTGTTTTTTTTTCTCTCCTTTAGACACCGAACGCGACCACATTGTGTCTAAAATGTGCTGTGAGTTTGATTTTGTTGCTTGTTTGTTTGCCCCACGGCCACGATTGTTTGCTGCTGGCTAGTGGGGGAAACAAAAAAAAACAACAAAAAACGCCATCAACAAAAAAACGAACGGTACTAATGGGTGGCCAGTTTCGGCAAAAGGTACCGGGGACGGGACGGAGGGCGTGAAAAAAACAGCTAATTTTAGAAACACATCAACTGTCCTGATCCATTTATTTTCTATCTCTTTGGTCGGGTCTCTGTCACCCGCGTGTCCGCGTTCTGTTCGCCTCCGTCACCCACACACCATACCGCACCCATTTTGGTTACCACCTTTGGGTCTTTTTTGCCTTCCTCCCTATGTTGAAGGTTTTGTTTCACGCTTGCTGTTTCACTTCCGTTCACCCACTTCCCGGTGTGAGTGATTTGTCTCCATGTTGTGTCGTTGTTGTGTCGACAAAACTCGGTGCGTGTGTGTGTGTGTGTGTGTGGTTGAGGTAAATGAAAACAGATGATGCTCGGTCGGTGATGCTTTCGCATAGCACACCCCCTCACTCGCTCTCCCCCTCCCTTCCCTCTTCCCATCGTGCGCAACAAATCCGAATGAAGTGATTTAATGGGCGCAAAGTGATCCGTGTGCCAAGTTTGGCGGGAGTTGCCAACACGGAGCGAACGGTGGCAACCTAAATGGATTCGGACCATTCATAAACGTTGCCTAATTGTGCGCTCATCTTCATTACCGAATTTGGCGCAAAGGAATGTGATGTTACACAATGCGCAACGGCGGGTACTTAATAACGTGCAATTTAAAATTCCATACAAAATAAATTTTATATTCAATTAACAAATCTTTTAGCAACAACAAAACTACAAACAAATTCACGCTTCCGCATCAGCAACTCCCATCACGGCAGCCCATAGCATCGGTCACGGAAAGGTCACCGTTGGCTGCGAAGCATACAAACTCGAAGCACACATCCCCGCCCCCAGCACCACCCATCCGCCCAACACCCCCATGTACGGGAACGCGAACGAGTTGGTCTATTTTTAATGTAGTAGAAAGATCATTTAATTTCCAACAGGCTTACTTCCGTGCACCTTCTTTACCTTCTCCTTCATCCCAGCCATTGTGATGTCGCATCTAAGCCTCAGGTCGGAAACAACAACAAAAAATGGCCCATGCTGATGACAAAAGAGGTTGCAGATTGCTCTAGTGTCTAGAGCGACCGATTCCACGAATTCTGCATCACCCCGCTGCTATGTGTTATGTGTCATCGGACGGGTGTATGTATGGCCGGCAGGCGAGTAGCGACTTTGCTTTCTTTGCTTTTGTTGTCCATCCGCAGCCGCTCTATCATGCTAATTGAAATTACAACCAAAGCTAACAGAACGAAACGATCAAAAGGATCATCGGGGAGGGCGCAGAGATCCGAGCCGGCTGCGGGGACAAGGATGTGCGTGAGGCAAGGTGAAGATTGAAGGGATTTGCAACATACATTGCCAACCATACGGTGAAAAACGTGAAACAAAATCACCCGAGGAGATCGGAGGAGTTAATTAGACTCAGCACTACAACGGCACCACCGGCTTATGCGTAGTGTCTTTCACCTCCTGCGTGAGATCTTTACTAATTGATGGGATTAGATCTTGATGGGCGTACAACATGCAGCAGGGTTTTCAAACCATCTTTCAAAGTACAAAGAATTTAGAAAGAAAAAAATCACATATAATAAAATAAACAGAACATCTCAATTTCAATTTCCAGTAATCATTGAAAATTGCATTTTTCTTACAGAAAAAAGTGCTCCAAACGGTTTAATAGATGATCTAATTAAATAATCGCAAGCAAAATATTGAACAACTCCTTTTTAAACAATCAATAAATAATATATCAATATATAAGATGGAAACACATTTGTACCAGGCAAACATAACGTGAACAAAACATAGAAAAATATCAAATAATTAATTCAACTGGTTTATATACTTCGAAGAGTAAAAAACCAATTCATGTGATGGTTATGTTGAAACGGAAAGAATAGAAAAGCCAAGATAAAATGAGCTTAGGTTCTTTAAACCAGCTTTGTAAAACTAATACGAAACGAACTAAGTGATTCTCCTCTTTGCACAAAATAATTAAAAATTTAGTAATAGCTAACAGCTGGTTCTGAATCTATGAACCGCAACGGGAAATAAATGCTTCATGAAGATTATTATTTTTCTCACAGTACTCTTGAAAACTAGCCCCCATCGACTGACGTCACTGGTGCAAACTGCCAGGGTCATAATCCGATAAGCCATTTTGCAAACGTTCTTCCCATCTAGGCCAGCACCACTTTGCCACCTTCCCAGCTAATTCCAGAAAGAGGTACGCACATCGCTGCTTCGAGAGGCATATAAAATCACAAATAAACGACTGTTGATTTCCGCACGCCATAAATTGCTCATATTACACCGGCGCATCCTCTCCACAAACCGATATAACTGACCGCAGACACCTGTTCCATCCCTGGGCACCGTTTGCCTTTCACCACCACCACCACCTAAACCGCACAATCATTATCCTTCACCGACCCAAATCCTGCCCAGCACGGTGCATGCTTTTATTTAGCAATTGTGTGTCGGTTCGTTGGAGGGGAGCGGGGTGCGGGGAGATTTTTCAACTTTCCTCCCGCAGTACCCTTGCACACGAGAGTTTTGCAAATTAATTTGCAACGCAAAACGCTCCGACCGTACTTTACAGGCGAGGTGCGCAGTAAGTGCGATATTTACACGCGTAGGTGCCAAGCTTTCCCTCCCCATTTGGTGCTGCTTCGTAAGAGCGCTCATCATTTTATGAGAAAACAATTTTCACAATGAACTTTTCCCGAGAGTTTGCGTGTTGTGAACGAGAGGGAAAGGCGTTTGCGGAGGCTCCGGGTGGTGATAGATTAAAAAGTGCACAGAAGGTAAGTTGTACTTCACAATCCTTCCTGCTTACTGGCACCGGACGCCTATCGCAAGGTGATGGTGCAAAATATGTTGTTATTATTTTTCATTTAGCAGAGCTTAAATAAATATTCCATTAAAACACTGCCCAGCAGAAAGGCGAGGAATTACGTCAGTTAATTGAGAAATAAAAATACTTATGTAAGTGAAATTATTGGATGCCGTATACATGCTTTACTTGTTCAGCAAAATGATTCAAATTTAAAACCCATACGAAATTGATAGACAACCACAATGTAAGAGCAGAGAAAAACTGTTACAAAAAAAAAAATAGGCGACATGCAGAAAAGTTTACCAGAAAGTACATCATAACATCCTTCAGTAACCGTGGACGATCCTTAAGGGTCTACTTTATCTGCAGCCATCCAAACAGCAAAAGAAACGCTCGTGTGCACCCATATCTTTCCGTCTAGCTTTTGTTTCATCGAGCAGAGCGTTTCTTTTTCGGGCTCACCACATTACACCGCCGCCGCTAGAGAGTCCTAGCAACGCCGTTCGCTCGCTTCGCTTCGAAACAAAAGCCCAGCACACGAGTGGAAACCATAGTAACGCTCCGCTTTACAGCCAACTGTTACACCGTTTCCATATTCATTCATCGCAGCGAACCGATTTGTACGCTGCTCGCTCGATAGTTGGCGAAACAGAGAGCGAAACATTGGGAAACTGGGAGAAAGAAAACGGGATGGAAAGAGAGGTGGTGCGCGTGGACGGAAAGAGCGGAAAGCAGGAGAGATCGTTTGGAAAATCGATAAATCTCTCCATTTCTCCGGCGCAACACACAAAGGTAACGATACTTATTTGCGAGTGGTGGCTCTAAAACTGCATCCTGGCGTTTGGTTTGGTGCTCGCATGAAGCTTTATGTACACAGCAGCTGCGAGAAAGCTCACGGTACACCATATACATACCACCGGTTTGCTATGTACGTCAATGGATGCGTGGAAACATGATAACAGGCACAATTGACGTGATGAGTGGCTAGCAATACCGTGGGCGTATGAAGCGAGCACCTGTGCTGGGTTTTAGTTTTGAGTCGGGAAATTCGAGTAAATTTCTCTTCATTATATGCATGGGAAGATCTGGCATGGAATACATGATGCAAATGAAAGCAGTTCAAGCTTTACATGATGATTTTTATCGTTTTTAGTGAAGCAACATGATTAATACTATTTATAAAAACATGAAATCTATTACTCGCCAAACGAATACAAATAGATGTCCAAGAAAATTTGAATAATATAAAAAAATAATCTAAATCAAATAATTATAAAAAAATCCTTGAATCTTTTCACACATCACACTGGACTCAAGGACAATCGTAGGCACTTGATTATCGCTACAAAATAATGAAAAGGTATCGGTTTCTTATTCACACCTGCCACTCCCAGGCGATCAAAGAACACCAGTAAAGATTATCACAAGGTGTCACTAGCCGCACCTATAATCATATCTCTGGGTTGCACCACTTTCATTACGATTGGTCCTTTGTTTAAAATAACTATAAAACCGCGTTAAATGGAATAAACTTAACACAGTTCCATTCTGTGATCGGCTACTAGCAGGTGATTAAGACATGCAGACCACGTCGAGAATTTGCTTCTTGCGATGGGCCCGCTGGATGGACTCGATCAATGGGATCAACCTGCAGGACGACTCAACGCTGGCACGCACTTGCAAGCGCGGTTTCTATCTCCTGCAGCTTGTCCAACTGCTGATCGTGTACAACTTTGCTGTGGTGTGCTCACGCAAGATCACGCTCGAAGAGTTCGCCGTACAGTTCAACCAGTTGGGTGGCATAATGCTCACCTTTTCGCGCATTATCGCGATCGTAAGTGGTGCGAACGAGTGCAGGGTAATGATTTTTATCGCTCACCAATCCTTTTCTTTTCCTATCACGCCAAGAACTACAATCGAAAGGAGCTGGTAGAGACGGCCCAGTTCATTAACGCATCAAAGTTCCATCATCTGAACGCGCGTGCGGAATCGATCAGCACCGGAACGATTCGAAACGCCGGACGATTTCTGTCCACCCTGCTGGGGTTACAGATTGTGACGCTAATGTTTTGGTTCCTGCTGACGGAGCTGCAAGCGCACGAGCGGGACGTCTTGCTACCGATGATCACCCACCTCCCGTTCGACGCGGCGGGATGGCCAACGATACTGCGCGTCGCTTTCCGGTTCTACTTCTACCTAGCCAACACGCAGCTAATGCTCACCTTCTTCGGAAGCTACGTGCTCACGAGCAGCTATCTGCTAACGCTCACCATTGAGCTGCGCATACTGAACGATTCGTACACCGAAGCACCAGAACATCCCTCGCTGTTGGTCGACTTCCTGAAGGAACGCGTTGCGTACAAGGTAGCGCTACTGCGCCACATTCGCACGATCAAGCGCCAGATGAATGTGAGCATTTTGCTTGAGCTCGTGTTCATCGTGTGTCTGCTGACGATCAACGGGCTGCGGCTCTGCACAACCAAAAGCGATCCGAGCGAGGTCGCACTGTCCAGCAGCATGATCTTAATCTACATGCTCGAGCTGTTCCAGTACTGCTGGCAGGTGGATGAGATGGAGCTGCTGCATGAACGGCAAGCGTTTGCGGTCTATTCGACGCCCTGGATGGGTGCAATACGCCAGACGAAGGCTTCACTGCTGATCACGATCAACATGGCGCAGGTTCCTCTGCGTTTCATGTGCGGTGGAATGTACCAACTCTCCACCGCACTGTTCGCAACGATCGTGCAGTTCATCTACTCGCTCGTTATGATGCTGTTGCAGTTTAAATGAGGACTGCGAGTGGCGGAAGAAGTAAATGTGAAAGGTTAAACTGCTTTAGATGCTTGTGCTTTTATCATTGACTTCTACTCGTACCTAGAACCACTATGAAGAGCCCATTGTGATCTACAACTACGCATGCAAACACAATCTGAAAGTGCAAAAATTGATTAGAAGAGGTCCACATCGCATTTTGTTTATTGCAAAAAAATCACTCGTGTAGTGAGCAGATTAATAAAACCTTCTGTTTGATTTTCCCTTGGACATTGTTATTCATCATGCAAACGAAATAACAGCTTCATGCTTCACATATTCTCAATCTTTTCCACCCTAAAACCCAACATTTCCCCGGTGGTAGCTCTACAGCACTTACAACACACATTACTTCTGTCAACGGAGGCATCGTCATTCGTTTCCAACCAACCACCGTGAGGAAACGGACGGTTATTTATCGGCTAGACCTATAAATTCTTCAAAAGACTCCCTAGCACTAGCCTTTGTTTACCGGGAAGGGGCAGCTGCAACCACATGCACATTACATTTCCTACAGGAAATCAATGTGCATAAATTTGCTACCTGTCTTTATTTCATTCCAATATGAATGTGTTCAAGGCGGAGCAAAGCAAGTAAGATCTGTGACAATGTAGAAACGTCGAATTTTATTTATAATATTTTTTCTCCAAATAAAGTTTTTAGCAAAAAAAGGTCTTTAAATTATTTTCTCCAGTTAATCATTTTTTATGCCTGCAAATATTCCTCCACGTTTTGTTCTACAGTTCAGAATTTTTCGTGCAATTTTTTACATTCATCCTTACCATCTTCACCAAGTACTAATAGGAAGATCATAAGCATAGTGCAAAGAAGAAAAACCCAGAGACGACTTTCACATGTGCAACGAGTCAGCCCCTTGGCTCCCCTTGCCCCTTCGTCCTAAGTATCGGTGACAACGGAAGCCTCGGGCAGGGACTATTAAGGATTTTCAAGTCTCCAAGTTCTACCCACCGGTCCGGATGCAGTTGGCGCAGGTGCTTCCAGCGAGGAAATTGAGAAACCCGCATAGAACGGACGCTTCGCGGGACGCGGGCGGCAAAAAATCGGCCACGCAGGGGCCACGCTGCATCATAAAAATAAATTGCATTCATAAATATTCCGGCCCTGCCCGGATTGCCCGGTACGATGGAGCGGGGTGGGGTGGGGGTAGGCCCCGCTGTTCCGCCGGGAAAGGCCCATTTGGCTGAAAGGTTGGTACGCTATTAGATGCGAACCGTTCGGGGGACTTTTTTTTTCTCCACACAGCACAGCTTTTGCTTTCGTAGCTCATCTAGTAGCCGATCTCGAGCTGGTTTTCGAGAGGGCTTTTCCATTTCGATTTTAATGTGTTTTAAGAAACGCCGTGCTTCCATTAGGTAAGCAATCTGTTTGGAGCGAACGGTAGGTTCGCAAAGTTTTCCCATCGAATGAATACAACGAACGTCTTGTTGGTTAATAAGGAGTAGTTGTGCAAAATGAAGCTGTATTGAGTTTTTATTGCTTTTATGAAACCTATTAAGGCTTTATCTTTAAACATTGTGTACCATACGTCGTTCTTATTTGAGCTGATCTGATTTTTCATTTACTGTTCTCGTGAATCTCACAATACATTAGAATAACTTCATAAAGCTCTGCCACTCTATGAAATAAATTCCTGAAAAAGATACAAATCATCCACCATTAAGATGCTGCACAGTCTATTTTTAAGATTAATTTTACTATTATTCTCTATTTAACTTGACGCTATGAAATATAAAACACATTACCGTGAACGACTGTTTTATTTCTTCTCTCCTCCCTCCTACCCACCCTGGGACCCAAATGGGTTACGAAAACTTTTGTTTCATTTCATACTTTTCCTCCACATTCTGTCGCCCAGCTGGTGTCTTTGCTATACTTTACAAGCGCTAGCGACAAAAAGAAAGTTAACCACTGCAATATCTTACTCGCAAAATTGCACATTCCGATTCCTACACCACACGAGTCCAGTTCCGCCACTCAGCTGGCCCAACCGGAAAGGGGGAAAACTAACTGCACACAATAAAATAAAATCGACCAGATCGTTAGCCGCTTCCCTTTCCCACTTCCCCTCCCTATTTACACGCGAAGATAATACTTTTGCTGGCGAAATCTGCTCGCGAAGAAACTTCTGTTTTTTCCGTTTGGAGCGTAGAAGCAAAAAATACTTGCTGCATGTCTGGGAACCTTTTCGTAATCCTTTACGAATGGAATGATGGAAGAGAGAGAGAAAGAGAGATTGGGGAGGAGATGTAGGTACAGAAAAAAAGTCCTTCAACCTAGACGAGTGGCACAGTTTAATCGTTTTCCGGAGCCAAAAATTTCTTCTGCTGCTCGAGTGGCAGTTTACAATTTATGGCGTTCGCTTGAACCAAACCGAAGAAAATCGTAGGAAAAAAGCACACACACACACAAAGTGAACAAACCCGACACAACCGGTTCTGTACTATCTTCGTTCGTGGTCTTCCGTGTCGCATAGGAACAGGAACGCCCATTCGGGACTGAAACGCTCCGTTAGCTGCAGAGCGGAGCAAATATCGCAAGCTCGAAAAGACAATTCGGTCAGTCCTATAAGTCATCGGGGGCCAATTGGTGCACGAAATGATTGTGCGAATCTTTATACGCTTAATACCGAGGGGTGCGACCAGTAATGTGGTGGAAAAAGGACACGGTGATTTATAAGTGCGAAAGAGAAATGAAAAGAATAACTCTCAAATTAAACTGCATGCTTGGAAATCTGAAAAATTTAGAAATAATTGTTACAATTGAGAATAAAAAAAACAGCTTCAAAATTCAAGAAGTAAAAGAAAATTTCAAAGTTAAAAATAGCCATCCAGAAGTAATTGCCTTCCAACAGACGCTGAATAGAAGACACAAACATACAAACTTCAAAGAAAATGCTTCCGAATGAAATATGCATCCGATAGTGGACAACATCAAAACAAGACTGCGACTATGGAGAGAACGGTCGTATACCAGTTCCGAAAGGGCTTACGGTTGCCTGTCACCGCCCATAGCAAAACGTCGCCATCCTCACCTCAACCAACCATTGCCATTGATGAAAAATAAATATCGATTGAAAGCCAAAGCGACACGACCGATTCATGAGGTAGGTTCGAACCCAACGTCAACCCACGTCGGCCCGTTCGTTGCAATCATTAGACACCGAAAAGCTGTACGGCTGCCCTTTTCGGACCCTTTCTCCCCACGCCTCGACCAATTGCAATCAAATCATCCGAAAATGCATTAATTTAATGGAAAGCATATTGCACCGCTCCGCATAAGCACATAAAACCAGGGCGAAATAAGTACCGGCCGTCTCGAACCGGTAGTTGTGTGCGAAATGATACTTTCGGAATGCACCGGGTAGGCTTTACGGGTCAAGCGACCAAGTACGGGCACTGGAAAATGTTCGAACAATGTTTCATTAATGGGGAACTTTTCACTGCGAAGGATTTTCCGCTTTATCGGAACGATGGGATTCTGCCGATGGTACGGGTAGGATCGCATGCAGAGTTGCAAAAACCTCAGCCTGATGAATTTTATGTGTTATTTATAAACAAATCAAACAGAAAGGGACACCAAGCGGAACGCATTTGTTTGAAATCCCTGTTTAAAATGGGCTAGAAGAATGTTCGTTGAATAGAATGACTAGAAGTGCTAAGGGAATTGTACCGATACCATTTGTCTGGAACGAACGAACAGTAAACACATATCTCGAATTCCAGCGAAATTGTAATCTTACTGATCAATATTTACGTACCATTCACCACAGCAACACCAGCACCAATTTTGAATTAGATGGGAAATTATGTTTATGCCTTTCCATAATCAGAGTGAGCGAAACAGAATTCTACCCTTTCTGAAGCTTTATACTAGTTGAACCGCAATTCAAATGATTTGGAATTTTCAAACCAGTCTCACTACCCTGTGTGAGTCTAGAACACATGTGTAGCGCATTTTGTGTTTAACAATAATTGATCATTATTGCGTGCTGTGTAACCGAGATTTTACAAAGCACTGTTTCGTTTGCACGAAAACTGATTTAACTGAACGAAACCGTGTATTCTCCGATGTTACATTCTATAAGCTATAGGCCATCGAATGCCGAAATGTAAGCCAAGTTGAGCCTTCATTTATTATTCTCTTTAAACACTAAACCCCAACAGTATCTCCATTTGTGTGTGACCTTTAGCAGCCATCGGTGTGAACCACTGCACATACCTCAACAACCGAAGCAGCTCGTTATCTTCAATAACTTAGATGCACCTGGGATACTGTCCATATGACAGTTGGTGCCTAGTTGACCATACTTATAACTCACCAAACAAGTGCGCTTCTGCATCAATCACAACTCGAAGGTGATAGGAAAGACGGAACACCATGACCATCATACGGAATATACTCCAGCAAATCTTAAAACTCTTGCAGACGCATTTCAATGTTGGACACCCGCTCAACCATTTCTGTCTGCTGCGCTGTTTGGATGTGATTTCTCGTAAGTATTCGATTACTGCAGTATTATTGGTGCTAAACGCTCCGCTACTGACACTCCTAGCGGCCATGTTGATCCAGCGTCCGCGCTCGAAGCTTGAGGTCGGATTAAAAACGTTCGGATTATGCATCATGCTGACCTACACGATGACCCTAGCGTACGACTTCAGCCAGCAACCGGACGTCCGTGCGGCCATGGATATTTTCTGCATGCTGTCGCTCTTCTCCTCCATCGTAGCACGCAGTACATGCCTACGGCAGTATCAACCGCACATCAACGCACTGGAACGACTGGATGCGAATCCCCAATTTCGTGTGGGAATACCGAGCGCCGAACAGATTCGTCGCAAGGTGGCGATGGAAAACAATCGCTTCTTCGGTACCGCACTAGTGTATCATTTTCTTACCGTGACGTTGTACGTATGGCAAAATATGTGGGTGGAAAATTCATTCGTGACGATCATCACCTACGCACCGGTAGATCTGTCCCAGTACTCACCGACGCTGGACAGACTAGCTCAACTGTTCTACTGTCTCTCCGCGTACGTGTGGGCCTGGTACTACGCGGCAGGTCAACTGACCGTGATCATTTCGCTCCGTTTGGCCATTTCCGAGTTTCGGGTATTTCTTCACTCCCTCGCTACACTTGACGACCAGATTAAGGAGAGACTTGCGTCAGACCAGACGAACGCTGGTGAAGAACAAATCGTTCGAGAACTGCTCCAGGAACACGCCCGACGACACTCGCAGCTGATCGTGGTCATGATGCATTTGAGGATGACATTATACATCTACTCGCTGGTGCACTTCTCCTTCTACATGACCATCGTGGCTGCTTTCATGACGCGCGTGCTCATCATTCCCGGTAGCTCGTCGCTCGGTATGGCTATCCCGCTACTGGTGACGATCATTTTCTTCTTCGAAACACTTGCACTCTGTCTGCTAGTGGAGAATTTAGTGTTACTGGTAAGTCTGTCGCTAATCGCTACGGAGCTGAAGTTCGTCGTCTAAACTATATTGAAAATTACAGAATCGTGAGGTGGGCATCGTTCTGTATGGCTTCGATTGGACGAGATACCTTAGATACGGGCGGTCGATCAAACGGACCATGATGTTGATGATAATGCAGGCTAACAATACGAGAGATGTTTCTGCCGGTGGATTAACAACCGTCTCGGCGGAGCTGTTCGCCAAAACGTGTCGGATCGTCTACACCATGATAATGGGCATGGCCAATCTAGCCACTTAGATTGCAGGCTCATAAGTTATAAACATAATTCTGGCTATATCTTCTGAGCAATATCGATTCTCAAGCAAACGATTCTCACCAGAGGGAGACGCTATCGATGGAATTTTTCCTTGATGTTGCCCTTCATTATCTGTTCCTAGCACGCTTACTCACACCTCAGATTGCTGGCTAGATTTTTGTATTAATCCAAAGAAACACAATCTAAATTACAATCTAATTAAGAAAGTACAATCTAAAACAAAAGGTATTTCTAATAAACCACAAGCTAATGAATTTTAACTGCGTTTTCTCACTGAAGACAATAACTTTGGATATTTTCTTAATTGCCTTAGGGCAATTGAATCTTTTAGTGTGGTCTGCCAATAATATAAATTAACATCGGTTCCGATATTAACCTAATTTATCCCATAATTGTAATGTTTAAACATAACGCTAACCATACTAGTAACACCGTAATGTACAAGTTACGACTCAAACTTTCTAGAGAGCGTTTTAATTTTTTTTAACAATTATTAAATTGCTTATATCCTGGGCGTTTTATATTCAACATACAAAATGCATCCATGGTAATAGCCAGCTGTACATACTTTCTGTCTTTGCTTGACTTCAACTCCAATTATCTTTAAAACATAAACATAAATGATCGAAGCACGTACTTTGTGTGCCATGCATCATCAAACGTGTAACACACCGTAATCGATGTGGTCGAAATTGCACTCTTGAAAACGCATAGGATCTTCGACGTGCGCAAACCAGACCGAGACTATCCCGGACTATGCCCGGTACCATCCCGGTGCGCTTCAACCGATAAAACAACTGATCACTATACAACAAGCAGCCAGGCGTGCTCGCGAGACTTCCGCTATGCAAAATAACTCGCCTTTCATGGCGCTGCACCCCTTACCGGGCGCACGATTGTAATAATACAACACACACACACACATAGTCACACAGACAAATATGCAAAAAAATCACCTCGATGACACGACGACGGTGCGGAACGGTCGGGGTACCTCGGTCGCCGTTGTTTTTGCCGCTTGAATCACAGGCCTCAGCTGTTCAAATGGCACGGCAGCGGGCAGGAATCATTTATCATTAGAATAACAAATGCACTAACTGAACATTCCAGAGCTCAAGGACACAGGCCAGGACAGAGCCAGTAGGTAAATGTAGCCGAAGCATATAGCACACAAGCAACGCTCATACACACAGATCTTCCGCGCGACGAACAAAAGCCCCAGTTCCAACGCACCCACGCCGCATGCCGAGAGCGAGAGCCATTGAATGCGCATTGCCCTCCCTCAGCGTCAGCAGGAAGTGGTGATGGTGTAGCGGTGCAGTTGCAGTTTCCTTTTGATTTTCACGTCCTGGTGCTGGATGTTGTTTACATGATTTACGGGTGGAATTTTCCAACAACACACATAAATTTCAACCCCACACACCCCTCCATGGTTCACCTCCTTCGTGGGCTTCTTCTCGGCTTCTCGGTAATATCGGCGCCTTCGAGCGGCCATCTTGCCGCCTGACGTTCGGGGCAAAATCGTTAGCCAAATCCTGCCAACCTGCACCGATGCCCCTGCACCCACCTCCCCCCGAAGTGCACCCAAGCACGGTTGCTGAAAGTTTAAAGTCCTGCGAAACCATTAGAACCAACCGATGAACTTGCTGGCGGTTTAGCCCTAGGCTCTCCTCCCTTCATTGGGGGCGACAGTCCAAGTCCGGAAGTCGTGTGAAAGAAAAACGGTTGCCCTCGAAGACGTTGCAGCTGGGCAGGGGAAAAACCCTGCAGCCAGATTTTCAGTTCAGCACGTGTACGGATGCACGGTAGTTACCGTTGTTGTGTTCTTGCAGCCAGCTTTGTGGGGGAGGTTGCGCGTTTTGTTTGCGTTCCCAGTGCACTTCTGTACGGCTAATGATAATACTACAACGTGTTTGCGATTTGTATTTACCGTTGGTATCGGTAAAATGCGGGGGTTCTTTTGTTTAGATGCTAGAAATAAATGAGAGAAAAAAAAACAACAACTACAACATAATCTGCACTACCACCGTTTCCCGGAACGGCAAACAATATAAATTATAATTCAAAATCGGTGACTATGGATGTGGTTCATTGCAGTTGTATTTTTTATCTGGAGGCCGGGTATGGTTTAGCGATAGTGAAATATTTCACACGTCAGCTTATCCTTTGATGTGATCACTGTAACTATGGTTGGGGTGTAAAATTTGCGTCATCCTGGGGTTGTTTGTGCTTTGAACACATTTTTACTGCAACATTTGCGCGTCCTGTGGGATGATTTATTGACAAAGGATCGGTTGAATGCACCGAGCATAGTTCACCATGGTTCAGTCACTCGCTTCAAAGCTGATAATTATTAGTTATAGGAATAGTAAACAAGTTATTGTTGATATTTTTGTGAATCAAACAAAAATATGAGATTTTATTTAGTATGAGCATAGGCTGTACCCGTATGGAACAACGCCTAAAATTATGCAATGTAATGCTGTACCTGTCTGTGCTATTAAAAAAACTGGATGAAAACAAACCGATTTTAAAATGTTACCTGCTGGAAGTTCGAAACTAATCATTAAAGACGCTGGTTTGCATAGCAGACGGCTTTTGCATTTCGTCCAGCATAGTCACGTTTTCCTTTGCAGTACTGTGTTATGCTTTCATTCCAAACGTTCCCAATACGAAATTGATGTTCTCGAAGTTATTAGCAACTCCATTAACTCAAGCGCATGAAACTTACATCGCAACAAAAGAACAGCATGTTTTAAGCGGATTATTGTCTGCCCATTATTCTTTCTTCTCCTTCTTCCCATTTCCCTTTCGGAAAATGTACCTTGCACAATAGCAGTCGCACTGCTCCCAGCAGAGAAACATTAAAATGCGTTCGATCCGAGCGAAATGTGCACGAGCGCATTAAACAAAACACCGGGCGCACAGAAATCCGCGTTGTAAATAGACGCCGCGATGCGAGTGCTAAAGGGAACACCCTCCCGTGTGCGCAAAATGAATGCACAAACATTTATTTCGCGCAAAACGTCTCCGGTGATAAATTGTGCTTTTTTATCTTCGGATTTGCGCACCCGGTCCGCGTCCGTTTCGTTCCGGTCCCGCGAATGCTACCACAAACCACTGGGACGTACCGGGCCCCGGGACGTAATCCGCGAATGAAGAATAATAAGCTTTACCTTAAAATAATGGTCGCCACTTGCCGCAACGGTAAAGGTGCATATTATGTAAGAAGCATACACGCTTGTGGTGTCGGTTTGTTTGACGCGGTTTGCCAAAAAATGTCGCTGGATCGTTTAGTTTTAAGCCAAACCGGTGGTGGTTCGATGATGAACCGACGCTTATCTACCGTCCCCTGATGCTCTCATCTGTTTCAATAAGGATTTGCGGTTAATCCTCGGTTGATGCCGTGCTTGTGAAAGTGCTGCTGCAAGTAGAGAGAAGTGTTTCGTTTGCTTTCATTTTCCTTTACACTGAAAACCGTCAAGATGGAATAATTGCATCGCATCTGTATTGTGTCGAAGGAATAAGTAAGAGTCCGGCTCGTATCTTGAGTCATGGGACGATCTTAAGCAACCTAATTGATTCGCAACTGTTCTTGGAAAATCCAACCTTTATATGACTCTATCAGGGTTTAAATCGTGTCTATTTGCGGTGGTTGACTACCCTTTGTGGTCAGTAATAATCCAAAAATTTTCCATAATTTCATACTAATAAAATAAAAAATGTTTACTAAGGACATAAAAAATCAGCCTGAGCAAAATTTATGAAAAAAAACACATTATTTCTCCAAATTGTATGCATTCAACGACAATCTTTTATTTAAACAATTGTATATCGTACTGTAAATCACTAAAATAGATGAAAAAATAGAATGGAAAAATATGCAAAATCGCGTAAAACTATTTAAATCAATCACATTTTCCGCTTTTCAACAACATGTGCACCACAACGCTGGACAACAAAGGACAACATATTCTTCTGCACTGAACAATTACTTTGCGCTAAATTTATATTCCACCGTTGCACTCTATTCCATTGTGCCACTGGAACAATTATTCCCTGGCAGGGGGGAAAAAAATCTACCCTCAAACAGCCATGTCACCTGACAATGGAAATGCGCTGGCGTGCCCGATAGTATTTGATTTATTTGCTGCATACGATCAATCAGCACCGGTTACGACCGACTACGCGTTTGATGCTCGACACAGGTAGAGTACATTCTTTACCATTTGTCGTGCTAAACCAAATACATTTTACTATGCACAACACCGCAAGACAAACAAACACACCGGGCCCACCAACCGCCCGCCCTCGCTATGTACGTTGACTTTGTCATGAAATGGAATAAATTTGTCGTTTATTAAATTCCCTCCCTCACCAAACCGCTTGCAATTGATCCCCACTCCACTCACGGTGTTCCGGCAACGGAGAACTTCACAGAGGCCGCCACAGGAACAGTCATGCTAGGTTGTACATTGTAACGCAAACATTCATTAAATCGCTCGATTGCAAGAATGTAAAAGTGTAGTGAGAGCGCGTACCGCGCCAATAGGCGGTGGGCGAACAAGAAGGAATCCGAGGCCAACCATCGGATCTGATTGTGCGTTCGATGCTCTTTCCCTCTTCCTCTCTCTCTCTCTCTCTCTCTCTCTCTCACTCTCTCACCAATTTCCCTTTCTCGTGATGCTAAAAATTCATTAAACCAAAAACACGCATTCGATTGGTTTTCAGTTCGAGCGATGCTCTTGATTTGCCCGAAACTCCGCTCCAGCGCCACCACGAACATTCCGCCCCGCCCTTCTGATCCGATGGTTGTTTGTGGCCTGTGTTCCGGTGCCGATGAGAACACACGGCGGCGGCTCTTCGCGGCTTCAAGTTTCCCACCCCCATCGCCGCATCCCATTCCCGGCAGCCACAGCTAAACATAATTTGTAAATCGATATTGAAATCGGATTCCCGGCCGAGGGTTTCCCACCACCGAATCCTTTCCAAGTGGGGCGAGAACCACCTCGCAAATCGAAGCAAATTACAAAAATTCACTACCGACAAAGATGGTGTGGTGGTTTGGGGTTGGGAGATGCTGCTGCTCAACAAAAAGTGGGTCCTCTACAAACCCACTATATCCCGGCGGTGCGCGCGCTCCACCCCTAACGTGCTGGCATTTTGGCGTTCGGATCGATAAAACGCGCGATTCGTGGTTTCGCATCCCGCGATGCGCCCACATTGATAAGCGCCCAGCAATTAGCATTATCGCGCGCAACCAATTGCGCATGATTTATGGGTCGCGCGCGTTCGGACGATGTGAGCGCGCGGCGGTGTCGTCCACTTGGCTCCATTTTATGTTGATTTGTGGTGGCTTGGGATTACGGGTAAGTGGCTTAACGGGTGAATAGGAGAGAGTGAGACAGACACCGATACGACCGTACCTGTCGCGCGGAAAGGGTGCAGAGCGAATGCAAGGACATGTAACAAACGTGAAACAAACACATCGCTGCATCTCTCTCCTTCGGTCGACGCGAAATGAGATGTAAATTTACTGTCGAACAAAATTAATTGATCATCCCTAATCGTTCCCTGTCTCCCCCC
>KI915040.1:2656516-2727427 GCA_000473445.2 Anopheles farauti | reverse complement strand
CGGGTGACGCCTATCTGGGCACATGCGAGTTTGATGAATAATGCGAACAGACGCAAGTGGCAAAATTGATGATTTTATGGCAAGATTGTAATTTCCCAACCCCGGAAGGCACGGGGATCATTCTTATCGGATGCGGAATTCAATTTACGAAAGAGTGCGACCGCCGTGATGGTAAAATTGATAATTTGCTGCAGATAGGCGGTATAAGTTTCTGCTCGACTTGCCTGGTGTCCAATGGGTGGTGATTAAAGACATGATTTGTTTGTTTTTTCAACAAATTAATCATATTTGTACAATTTTTTATTACCCCTATAACTCGCTCGATTGGGGCAGATGATAAATAAAACCAAATAAACACATTGCATACTTTCAGGGGTTTCGGGTAAGAAAAAATAATTTTAAATTTTAAATAAATTTTACTATCTGTTGATGATTGTTCCAGTGATACATTTTGTCTACGGTTGCTTCGATGTGCATAAATGGTCTAGTCTAGCCATTTTACTTCAGCTAATGATTGTAGTTTAAGGCCTTTTAAAACTTCAATCAGAAAATGCTATAATGCTTTAATGGAATGCTCTACAAGTTTAGTTCAAGTAACCTCCATTCCCGTGAAAGTTTTGCCGCTAACACTACACTAATAAAGCATCGAACTGAACCACGTTCGGTACACGAGCGCACGGAACGCGGTAAGTTCTAATGCTCCATAAATTAAAGCAATCGATTTTAGCCCGAGACAGTTGCGGATGCTTACGGCGCAAATAGAACGCAGACGAAGTTTTGCCGCTGCTTCCATGCGCGCTAGAGAGCCCTCCCAACCCCCGCACCCGGAAGCTGATCCACCGCATCACACCAAATCCGCTTATATTTGCGTGAAGCACAGAATCGTACCCGTTGCTAATAGCACGTAGGCACGATTTATTCGGGGCCTATTGATTGGGTTTTCGGTTGGCACGGTGTACTAGCTACGCAGCAGCAGTGGTCAGGGCCACGGTCAGGGAAATAGCCTGCCGGCGGAACAAAACAGCCTATAGGGCATTGGGTTTTCTCTACGTGACAGCACACCTTGATTGCCATGCCAGCCTCACGCTATCTAGCCGCCTCCGTTAAGGCAGCGATCCTTTTGCTCTCTTGCTTCCTTTCTCTCTCTCTCTCTCACACACACATTTTCTCGTTGTTTTACTCTGCTCTTTATCGGTGACCACTAGAGGAAAGCTATAATATTCCATAATTTAACGGTCGGTACAGCTAAATAAATATGTCGTCTGCCAACAAATCAACATCACCGATACTCCTGCACCCCATCGCCCCGATACATCTCACTTCCATCGGTCGCAAAGGCGACTCCAGGCTCTTTCTCTGTCCACCCCTGCCCTTGGCATGAGGCATACGAAATTCGGTCCTTGCGAAGCGAGACGCGGCAATCGAAATTGAAACATGGCCGGAACTTATTGGAGCGGAAAATCGCGCCCGGTATGTGGGACGGTTTTGATTAGGTTCAATCAGTGTTCATTGACCGGTGGAGAGTGATGCAGCGGTAACGGTGCACGGAAACGGTCACCCCCGCTGCCGAAAACTTATTAAACCGAACACACTCACCATCCTTCCGACGGTGATCGGCAAGAAACGGTGATAATAATACGCAACGTGCCACTAATTTCGCGTGACGCATCTAAGCATCGTTCCCCGCACGGTGCGTAATTGAAATTATCCCGCGTGCTTGTTGCGGTTTTTATCTGCACGGAAATCGTTTCGAGCGTGTTTTTTTTTCTCTGTTCTATTCTATTCTGTTCTGTTCTGTTCTGTTCTGTTCTGTTCTGTTCTGTTCTGTTCTGTGCTGCTTCATACCAGCGACCGGGCGCCTCCATCCGCTGCCGGAAACGTAACAGAATTCAATTAATCATTTTTATATGAAATCCTGTCCGGTCCGGTTCGCCTGCGGCACTTTCTATGCCCCTCGTTTTCTCTATCAAACCATAAAAAGCCTATCGCGTGCAGTCCCATTGGGAGTGAACACGGGCCTAATAAAAAAAAACCAACCACACGATAGATAAAAAAATCACATCCCACAGCACAACTCACGCACAGACGCCACCACACCTCACTCAATCCCGAAAGGCAGGAAATTCATTGTACGTACTTCTCACGTAGCCCGCTCTCGCGGGAGGCAAACCGTCCCCCAGTACGGTGCCCACTTGGACGGTAGGGGGTGGGAGGAAACAGGACGCTCCATAAATAAAGCGAAATAAATTCAATAAAATCATCAACCCAATTACGGTGATCAGTGGAGCGTTTAATAAAATTTACTGTTTTCTAAATTATGCTTCGCGAAGCGCGTATGCCACACCAGCCAGTCAGCCAGCCAGCCCGTTGACGATGGCGCATCCGATTTCGGCCGTTATTATGATTTTTCACTGGTGGTTGATTTTCGTCTCGTCTGGTTTTGTTTTATATTGGATGAGATTTTTTTTTGTGTTGTCCATTGGCATCCTGTTTTGGTTTTGATTTTTGTTGTTTTATTTGTGATTTTTTCTCTTTTTTAAGATGATTGATAAGCAACCGAAATAATAGAGCAAAATATGCAACCAAACTGCACAACAATTAACAACAAAAGAATAATACCTGTTTAATACTAAAAAATAATTAAATGAAAGCTAGTTTAGAAAAGAGCGAACAGTTTTAGAACCAATATTTTTATCCAATTTCATTACAACGATAACATTCATGCACGTTGCTTCAATAAAACCTAATTGAGGTATGAACAAAAATACATAATTCTTTCCTGTAGTGGATCCCAATTACGGGGAAATGGGATTATACAGTACGTAACGAAAATATGCGAGCTCCTGTACTTTTTTTGGAACTCTAAGCAAGTAACACTTTTTTCAGTCATTTTCTCTCATTTTAGTGGATTTTGTTATTCTATTAGTGTTTGAATTTTCTAGCAAGCTACGTTACGGTCGGGCACTGTAAAGAAAAAGCAAACCCACCATCAACAACAGCAGCAACGGTGCGGTGCAGCAAGAAATAAAGATTTAAAATTAGAATTATCGGACAGACCATTACCTTAAATCAATGACGGAACGATGTGAGGATGGGAGTTTTGCAAGCGAAAAAAAACAGCAAAAAAGCACACCTCTATTCACTTGTTTTAGCAACCATCTTTTTCAATCCCGGTTTTTTATGTTCGCACCATTTTTTTTTTTTTTGCCTCCCCGAAAGGATCTAGAGCGATCCACTCAGCTGAGCTCTTTCGCTGCATGGAAAGGTGCACACGCCTTAACGATTCGCACGTTTTGCACAACAGGGGAGGGGGAAAGAAAAAACCCCGGCACCATCGACGTTAATGGCGTCGTGTAACGCCACGCTGCCCACGCTGCCGTATTCACGGTAATTAATTCGACTTTACAGCTCAATTTTATCGCACCGCGCAGTAGAGCGCTTCTTGAGCGAGAAGCTTCTCTTTTTGATCTGCTCTATTCCCTTTTCACGAAAAAAAAACGACTCGCTCAGGAGGATTGAAAGCGAGATGTTTGAATCCTTTTGCGATTAGGAAGAATCTGCTGCTCATCATGGCTGCTCATCTCAATTGCATTGGTTCGCCTGTGTCCATCAGCTCACGATATCATTCTTTCGAATTTTCACCATCCCCGTGGAGAAAAAAGGTTCGACACGAGCAAGGGCCAGCAAAAGGTAGTGACGAAAAACAACCCACAAAACAGCACTCCTTTCCGGTTGACTTACTCACCGTACCGAAAGACCGAAACAACTCCCGCGCCGGAATGAAAAGAGCTGGAACTTGAAGACGGCGAAGCAATATCGACACTACAGCGCAAAAGGTGCTTCGTGCCGACCTGCCACGGTGATGAGTTTGGGCTAGAAAATAGCCTTTTGCTCTGCAATGACCAGCAGCAGCAGCAGCAGCAGCAACATCTGAATTGGCTTTTGCTATGCCCTCCTACCGCCCATTTGCACCATCCTTCCCTCACACCCCACACACACGCACACAAAAGCCCACCGGTGGCCAATTTCAAGTTGCTTCCATTCCCTCATCTTCGGTGCGGTGAAACTTTCCCAACCAAAAACGCGTGGCACCGCGCGGTGGTGGAGGAAATTTATGAAGCATTAAATGGATTTTGTTTTCATTTGAATTTAAACGAAGCAGTTTTGCTTTCGATTTTGCAGCGAATTGGGTCGATTTCGATTTCAGGTCGGTCGATGGGTTTTCCGCCTCATGCCACGGTCCGGAATCGGAGTGGAGATTGGCCGCACCCAATATACGTGGGACCCTTCGCCTCGCCGGTGAAACGCCTGATGCACTGGGTTCCGGACGCTTCCGGGCGGAGCGGAGGGGATGTATAAATATATTTTTCCCATTTTCTCATGAGGAGAGAGGGAAAAAAGAATGTTTCCCCTGCTAGGAAATCGAGTGGAAAAATCGCGGAACCTTTACATTAGGTGAAGTGGACAGTTTTGAAGCTAAAGTTGAAGCTTCTTCACTCCTAAAGGGATAGTTGTGCAAAGTTACATGAAAAACAGGCGCCGATAAGAGATGAAATATTTCAAATATTGATGAAACCAATGGTAACTAAATGTTCGCTTGATGTTTATGTTAATCACCATTTAATTCCTTTCATTTGTCAAAACAATTATGAAAAAGGTTAAACAACACAATAAAGAAACAGAAACATTCAAAAATCATCTAAAAATATTATCTAGAAGCATACTTAACGTCAAGTAATATAACCTACTGCTTTCATTCTTCATCCGAAACCGACAGAAACACCTATTTCCATTGCAAATTTGCACCGGACGAAAGTGCCGCAGCCAATTTGCCCGTACTTTTTTTCGTTTGGGTACGGAGAGGGGAAAATGGAGGAGCCGCCAGGCACCCTTCCTACCACCAATGGTAGCATATTTGCCCATTCCCAATTTTCACCCAGCCATTCCCAGGGTTCGAGAAATTATCATCTCGGCAAATTTTACCTACCGCAAAATTAGCTTCGACCCATTCCAAACGAACGCAATAACGTAGTGTCTTATTTGCACGATTGCAATCGCAAACCCATGTTCAAACATTTTTTTTTCGGTTGTTGCTTGCCTACCCGCCGCCCCCTCCCATCCGATAACCATCAGCTGTTGGGGAAGCAAATTTTATGGCTTCAAACCAACGACGGTCGAACGAGGAAAAAACCCCCCAACAAAAATCGGGTATGTAAAATCGGGGCATCCCGGTTGCGGAAACAAAGCCGTGGCGTGTGCACCTGGCTCGAGGCACTCGAGCTACAACCCGCAGATTTCGGCCCTGTTCGGACAACGATAGTCCGTTTGTGTGTGTGTGTGTGTGTTTTTTGTAAATGTTTGCCCATGTCACGGTCAGATTCTAAGCTGACCAAACAGCGCCTGGGCGTGGTAGAACGTCAGCATATCAGGATGGGGAAAGGGAAGCGGTTGTGCACAGACAGGTAGGGGAAAGTTTGGCCAAGACATCCGATGACTATGTGAAAATCTCGTCCCATCGCCGTCCCGCGCGCCCGCGGAATGGGAACACGGAATGGGAAGTGAAAATATTTCCGTTCCCCTGGGATCCGTTTTCCTTTCCGCAGCCGAATAAAAAAAGCAACCGTGGCAGGAAGTGAGACTTTAAAATATCGGATTCCACGCTGTTTGATGGAGGCCCACCCATTCCGACCCGATTCTTTCGGTCCCGGCTGCTTGCTGCACACAAATTTGAACAGACTCGTAAGGTTTCCTGGGGCTGGAGAGAGGAATCGGAGCAAGGGGGTAGGCAAGGACGTGCTCAGTCCGGACGGGAAGACCGTTCGCACACAGCTGGACATAGTTTGCCGATAGCCGCGGGGCACACGCTTCTAAACCCAATCCACGTTCCGGTCAACCGAACGACGGAGCGAACGAGCGATAACAATTTCCCACCGAGTTTTTACAGCGCCCAGCTGGGAGGCAGAGTACAACCCAGGGGAGAACACACGTTCGGGTTCGGAACACGGTTCGTTCCTGGTACCACTCGCTTCCCCGCTTCACAGGATCATCGGTCTGGATCGGTCGGGGGCAAAAACCGGTCCGTGAACCGCCGGGGCGTACCGTGCCCGGACGCGTGTTTGTCTTTTAATTTATGTAAGGTTTGTGCATGGAATTAAGACAAATTTACATCGCAAATGTATGCGGGCGAAATGAGTGGTGGACGCACGAGCTGGCAAGATTTGGTTCCGGGTTAGTTTTTTCGGATGTCCTGTTTTAAATTTTGCTTGCAACATATCTTCATTTTTTTCCTGTGACACGGAACATGTGACTTTTCTGCGGGATGGAAATAAAGTTGGCAGCAGATCGTTTTTTTTTTTGCTTCATATCTCATGTAGCAGCTATGGAGATAACCACCGTTAGGATGTTAAAGAAACCACTCGAAAAAGGGGAACAAATCAAAATATGAAATAAGGTTTTATTTTTGGCAACAAACAGTAAAACAAATGTTTTAGTACACGTTCCTATAGTCAGCCCAAATATATGCAATCCGCACAACATATACTTTAAGACGCGTTTAGCGGTCGTCAAGTGGACGTGCACGGGGAAAGTGAAGTGATAAATTCCAATATTTCACAATATTTTTTTTATGCGACAACCTTGAAATTAATTCTAACTAATTAAAAATAATGCAATCTATACGGCCAAATGATTGAATTTATTGTTTTTTGTGTAAAATTAGTACAAAATTCAGAGGTTAATTAGTACCAATAATGAGTTAGTTCAGTATAAATTAACTAAAACTCATCTTTGCACAAAAAAAAAAGATTATCATGTTGGATTACTTACTAACTCTCGCAATATTTCCCATCGCGCTAAGCAACGTGGGCGCAATCAACATCAAAACGATTGTTAAGCTGTACGCTTAACGCAACGTTACCGTCCTCCAATACTAATTGCAACCGATCGTGAAAGCTCAGCACAAATCCCTCCCCGTTTGTAAACAGGCGAAAATTTGATGATCCCTTCTCGACAGACAAACAACGGCCATTCGCTGAAAGCATCGCTCAGCTGTGCTGCGATTACTATTAAAACGTTGGCCGCTGTTTACCTCGCTGCTTCCGTTGTTTGTGTATGTGTGTGTGTGCATGTTTCTTGTTATCGAAATACTGCTGACCATCCGACGGCACCGCTCGGTCGTAGCGCGGCGATAGTATCAAGGCTTTGGGGCGAAGGCAAAAGTACACCAAGCGTATTTTTCCACCGAAATCCTGCTGCTGCTGCTGCTACTCTCGAGCTGCTCCTTGCACATCAATCAACTGGCTGATTATTTACTTTCTTCTCTCGCACCGTGCGCCTTTCTTCGACTGCGAGAAAGCACCACCGTGGCAACGTAATAAACAGATACACCCGCGCACGACATCGCGTTCAGGATCTGCCCGAGCGGTCGTCCGACGTGATCGCGATAAGCTATCGACGATATTTTCGGTGTTTATGATGAATCCTGCACCGTGTTCAGGGGTTTTGCAGTAACTACAGCGCGAAGAGGAAAAAAACACACCACACCGAGCCAAAGCGAAGCGGTTCGCTTTCGCATGGAACCATTCTTCCTGCACAGATGACAGAGAACCGGAAACCGGGTTTCCACCGGTGGAAAATCCAGCTGAAAGTGAGGGAGACGGTAAAAGCGGATCACACAATAAACCGGATGCTGGCATTGCAAACAGTGCCCGGCCCCGGCGGCATCAGTAACGGCAGCAGCAGCAGGAAGATATAAATAAGCACGATTAAAGATAAGCAAACTTCCGTCCGGAAGAAGCGTCTCGCAATATACGGCAAACAGAAACGAAGAACAGAAAACCATACACCCTCACTGCAACGGCTGGCGGTGAGTGCATCTACAGTCTCCAGCAAAAATAAATGTTATTTAAAATATGCTCCCAAGCCGAGGTTCACCATTCGGACGCATCTCGGCTGCCGCTGCGAGGTTCGCCCGAGT
This sequence comes from Anopheles farauti, assembly GCA_000473445.2. Classification (NCBI taxonomy): domain Eukaryota; kingdom Metazoa; phylum Arthropoda; class Insecta; order Diptera; family Culicidae; genus Anopheles; species Anopheles farauti. The sequence continues at coordinate 2,719,452 of KI915040.1, read as the reverse complement.
TATCGTACGGCAAAAGGCGAAACACAACTTTATCGAGCGTTAAGAAAGTCCGCCCCACTGCCCACGGAGATGGATTCGAAAGTAACGACGGAAGTGAACCAACAGGCAATAGGCGATTTCCGAGCAAATATGATACGAAAGAAACATGCCGGTGGGCGGAATTATCCATCTTTTCGCCCGTGATAAGGATACTTCCGAGCGTGTTGTGCTCGCAGCACGAAGGCTTCCTTCCCGTGCAGTGGTTTTCAAGCAAGTTTCTATAAATAACTGAGGGTCCTTCAAAGTGTATATAATTCAAAGACGCTTTGATGAATTCGGTGTTATCGAAAATATGGAATATTGTTTCGCTAGCCATTCACAGATGGCGCTACTCATAATTGAAATTAAAATTGCTTCCAATACAATTTGTCTATCCATGTTTAATTGCAAAATGTTAAAAATTAATTGTATTGTTAGTGGATATTTGTACTAAAAAACAAACTGCGATAAAAACGATAAAAAAGTTTATACACGTGAACCACTAAGAAAAGCTTGAACATTACCAGATTTTTTAATTTATATTTTTAAAAGGATAAATAAAGTTACTCTACCTTTACAATTGTTTCCATATTTATACTATCAAAAGACATTTCTAAATTAAATATTAAAAAGTGTAAAACAAAACAACAATATTTTCACTATCGCTATGAAAACCACTGCATTTCGATTCTATCCCTTTTTCCTGTCACTCTTGCTCAACCCAGCTCCCTTCCGCAGTCGGAAGGGTGCCGAACGTATTCGCCCATTAGCCCGATTGGTACTAGGCTAGGCTCGCTACGGAGGGTGATACGGGAACCTGGATTTATGGCATCCATATCCGCAAATCATATCGGCGTTCGAAGCGCCCATTTTTGCATGTGCAGCACGTCAGCAGCAGGAGAAAAGCGGTTCCAGTGCTCCGGAATCCAGCTGTGCTGTCCGGGATGTCGAGGCTGACTTAAGGGATTGCAGTTTTCATTGGCCGTGAGTGGTTTGACCCTAGATGAAGATGCTCCACCCACAGCCCTCTGTTAGAAGTGTGATCCGTGAGACTTAATCGCTTCAACCACAAATCTTCAAGGGATGATCGTTTTTGAGTACTTGATACACGAGAGGGCTGCTGGATTGAAGTCTACAACCCGCACAGGAGGTTGATGGCATGTGCAAATCATGGCATGGGTTGATGATTATCTTAATAATTAGTATCTCCGTAAGAATTTACAATTTTTATCTAGTAGTGAGAAATGAATCGATAGAAATCCGGTGCGAAAGACCAAGTGCTGTTTCTTTCTGAACATTTTGTTATACAATATTTCACCTGCATACTTCACTTGGTATGCTACCCTATGAAGGTTTCGCTTCTAGATACTAGAGAAATGTAATGTCCATCAACTGAGCGAACGCTCAGTGATCCCAGCGCTGTAATGGAATCGTCAAAAGTGGTGAATAATTTAGAACCACCCCTGACTGGTCCTCACTTCAATTCGAAACGTGCTCGATGCACATTAATTCCGTACTCGTTGCCGTGCGGCCCCACCCACTCCCCTCCGGAGTAAGATTTATGCCCTAATTGATAAGGTACTTTTCCGAACCGAACCCCCGGTATCTGTGCGACAAACATACAAACACACATGCATACAGTCTGACTCAAAACATAAATCAACGTCAATCGCTCAAGCATATCAACGAACTTCCTCCCTCCGCCAGCCACGGTGCGTTGAGGAGATGTTGAGAGGAAATTAAACAGTGCCCCCGGTTGTTGCTCGTCACATCAACAACCGAACGACAGGCCCTTGATTACGTTCGCTCACCTGAGACAGTGAGCTCATCCTTGCCCTGAGTGTAAGGTACAGGTGGCGCGTCACCGATAATCGGGTAAGAAAAGCGTTTCGTCTTCATCGTCGTACCCGGCCGGAGGCACTGTACGTCTTTTGCAGCACACAAAACCCTCCCATCCCTCCCAAGTGCTTTGGGTACACTGCAAACGACCCGAAGCCCATCTTGAGCACGAGACACTACTTCTGCGGCGTTCTGGGTGACATTGCCCGCATGCCTGCCCGCACCGACAGAAAACGTACCAAAGTAACCGACGCAATGGTGTGATTTTTATCGCCAACTGTTCGCTCACCTTCACCGGGTTGGCAGGTGGCGGTCCGATTGGCATAGTTTCCCGACGATGGTGTCTCGACGTCCGCTGGAACCGACGTCCTCGGGGGAGATTTGTTCGAGATGATTCGATTTGCGACACACCCGAAGTCCAAGGCAGAGGAGTCAGTGCCCCAGACGTTCACGATAAAGGACTTGAAATTGTCATAATCGTAAAAGTGATGCTGATAGGAAAGCTGTCACAAAGTGGCACGGGTTTCTCCGTGGAGTTTTCGGTCCCGATTGTGTACCGGATCCTCCGCACAATGGCTGCGGCACGGTAAGACGGATTCACATCCCGGCACATGCGTTTAACGTGAAACGTTCAGCACGCCTTACCTTTCAATATGCTCCAAGCTGGCGCGTTGGGCGAACCGAAACTGCTGCTTGTTTTCTTAACCGACCTGTTTTGCTGGCGTATCGGTGTGCTGTGAGAGGAGGTAATCACCGAGCCTGGATGGCTCATATGCCCCCGGGAGCAGTAGAACGTCGGACGGATCATCGTGTAATCCGAGCCGAGGAATTTCCAGTGTGCATTTATTTAAGGTACCATTGGACGGTAATCCTCAGCCGATGGATTTAAATTACGCCAACAATGGGTCTGTTCTGCTTAATGGAAGGTAGCTATTTTAAGCTATTAACGTTGATTGATTGAAAAATTAGTACAACATCAAGATTCAATCCAAAACGGTGATCTGTAGCATGATGGGTTATATCTACTCTACCCAACGCCTGTGGTTACTTAACTGATGAATATCTTAGTTTCATCACTAGAAGAGGACTGATCCTCAACTTCAATCGATATTAAAGACTATTCCATCATAATAAAAAGCATACAATTTAAGCATCCATAAAACGGTAATAGTTTGTGTGTAGCTGAGAACAAACAATGTTAAATTTACTCCAATATTTTTAGTTGAACAGTAGGTTTCCCATGCCTAAATTAACAAGCTATGTCATCGTTCTTGCGCCGAGCACCGAAATCTTCATCTTCCGAATGTGACGTCATCCGGTAAGCGGCAGCCCAACTCATTAAGCTTATTCGAGGGACAACCAAGCCAATCTCCTTCAACCAAGCGCCTGGCAAGCGAAGCAAGCGTTGATCCTAGCTTTCCCTTCGCATAGAATAAACACCTGAGCACCGCTTAGACATCAATTTCCCGCTAATCCGTTCGGTCCATCGGTCGACGCAATGGATTAAAGGGTAATCGGCTCCGGTATCGGCGGAAAGGATGGGATAGAGCGTAAGAAGGAAGCGGGCTGACATTCGAAATCAATTTGCTTTTAATTCGAGCCAAGTACATCTTTCACCGGCCGATCACCGTGCCAAATGCTGGCAGCAACTGACGGAGAACACGATCTGTTTAGACCACCCGCCTTTACCGGACTCCCTACGCAGCGGGGCATTAAAGTAGGGTGGATGGCACGGGTGGAGACGAGTTGCTGGAAAAGGAACCGACCCAACCGGAAACTAATACCCACCCCAATACTCCACGGCATCGGACACTCCTGCTGCTGCGCTGCTGCTGCTGCTGGGGCTAATCCTTTCACTGTCGTTTGTTTGCCGACGGACGGCTCCCACGTTTCGATCCCCGTTGTGCCTTTCGACGCAAAAAAAGGACGACGACGACGACGAAGCAATAAATTAAATTTCCAAAATGAACGACATCGTTAATGCTACTGAAACAATGGGAGGCGATTTTCTCCGGCCCCTGTGCCGCTCCACTTCTTCCCTGAGGCCACTGATTCGACAAGGCTAGGCTGTTTGTGCCACGGTTCCGGTGTACGATTGTGCGACGGTGACGACTAACGACTCCACTTACACGGCATCCGAGCATTTCGACTGTCGGCGAAATTAATAATATAACGTCAAACTACTTTTTCGAAGCGCATCGAAGCGCACGGAATCAATTGTAGAGCACCCACTCGTCGGGGCTGAAACCATTACTGCTGTTGCGAATTCTCGCTCGCTGATGACAGTGCGACAACTGGCGCGGGTAGGAGCGGCTAGAGCGGCCGCCGCCCCGCCACCCGCTGTCGGCCAGACGACAAATCACGCAAACAATCACAACTCTCTCGACAGCCTGATGCAGCAACGGCAAAGCATCTTAGCGGAGTTTTGCTCAAGTTCTTGAGACCTGAAGTTGACAAGAAACGGAAACGAACCGGCATCATGATGATGATGATGATGGTGATGGGGCTGTGAAACCCGTGGTTTGAGTTTGGACGTACGCTTACCTGTACCTCCTCGAACGATGACAAATGTTGCCAAGCACAAACTCACACGCACGCACAAATACACACTCCGCCTGCCGATTTCTTCAAGTGCCCAAAGGACTCACAAAACGTTCCACACTCCCCGGTGCTGCCGACGGTTCGTCTGAAACGCTGAAATGAATGGTTGCTGATTGGACATCCCCGTACGCAGCGTCTTTCCTGACCAAATCTCGGAGCCCTTCATTTTAGGTTTCTAGCGCTTCGTTCTAAGCAATGTCCCGCCAAATCCTAAGCACGAACTATTGGTTGCGGATCTGGTTTGAAGAACTCGCTTCGGAACACTTTTTGATAGAATGATGTATCGATGGGTATCTTCCGGTATCGATTTTCCTTTCGAGTATACGAACAGCGGTGAGTGGATCACACCTAGACAATTTTAGTGGTTGATTATGGAAGATGTAATTTGGTTACTACAGTAAATCAACAAAATATATCACAAAATTGTACGTCCAAATCCCAGGTTGGTGTGTTAATTATTGCCATACAATTTATATACGTGAATAAAAATACCTGTTTTAATATTTTTTACGCTGCAAACTGCATGCTCTTCTTTAGAAAATTGGTAAGATGAAAACAAACGTTTGTTGTTGAATGCTAATTCTGTGGATAACCAACAGAGGGCGCCACTAAATCAATAGTGTAAATGACTACTACGATTCTCGAACTGTAGTCAAAGTAAGTTTTGAACCGTGGTCATCAATTAGACAAAAAGTAACATACTACATGAAGTATATTAAAAGAAAATGAATTTTCTCTGTTTCCACAAAACTGACACATACGAAATGTAATGTACAAGCGATTAGTAATGTATCGACTCTACAAGTATTAATTTCTCGAAATTCCAAGCACCTATGTTAATACCGACTCACCAACACTCTCTCCTAGCTACACAATTATAAACATTTGTTCTGTACATCCCTGGTTCCTTGAAATGTGCACACAAATTTGCACTCATACCCGATTACGTGATTGTCACGCAATTGTCATTTTTCAAGTACTAGGTTTATTTTCTCAAGAGCATGCCGCAGTTCGAAAGCAGAATAAACAGAAATTCAATAAACAAAACACCTAAAAGTAACGTACACGAGGACATGAATTTCAAGGGACATGCTACCCGGTTGCGGCCTAATACGGCTTACAGGACTTTTCGGGTTTCGTGGCTCGCACCCGGACAGGGAAAATATTCTGTTGGGAAAATGTTTTCCCCTTTCTCTGATTCCACCAGCTGTTGCTGTTGCGCCACAAACAAAGGAATGCGAAGGGAAGGGGATACAAAAAAAAACAACTTACACCCTATACATTCGGGGCCATCGAACCCCTTTTCCCCGATCCACTCGTGTTTCCAAGCTGCTCGCTTTCAAACTGTTGCTATGATTCGAAGCCGACGAGCTCACCTGTTGCCAGCATTGCAACATGCGTTGCTAGGGACCGGGAACCTCTGCATTACATTCCTCGCGTATGCATAACCTTTTACGTAGAAATCGGTCATCGGCGAAAGCTGCTTTCGCCCCAATGTGAAACGAACAAACAATGGTGCGGGCTGCCGATAACAAAATGGCTAAACTTTTGTTCGACAGCTTTGCGGTGCAACCGAGTACCCACTTAGTCCCGCGTTCGGTCCTTTCTTTGCCTTACTACAACAACCAAGCAGCAGTATCCAGTTCCTCGTGAAACTGGTTATCAAATAGAAACGCGCTTGCACACCCTTCCATCGAAAACTGGGAAATTTATTTTTAACTCTCACATACGCACGCTGAAAATGTGGCAGAAAATTCGGTACCAAAAACCCGAGTGAGGAACAAATCGAATCAAACGTACCATCATCAACTCTCGTCCCACCGCCTCGGGTAACGATGGTGATGGAAGACCAGCTCATAAGTAACATAGAAGCAACGCGTCGCCCATGGCACCGGTTTCCTAGAATTTGAAGCAATCCCCATAACAATGGCCCACGTTCTACCTGACAAAAAAGCCGACCAACATTTACGATTCCGGGAAGCGAAGGTGCAAATCCTTGGCCGCCTGTGTATCGCTCGCAGCCATGTTCCGACGGATGGGGAGTTCATTTGATAATGAACTGTAAACCTACTTTTGTTTAAAGTTGTGGTGAAGGTTATTAACAGGGAATACATCAATTCTTGCTGTTGTAATTAATCAATGATTTTTAATTAAAAATCAGTACACTAGACCTACTTTGAAGTGCCGTTTAGAATATTTAAAACATTACTCTTTGAGTACAGAGTGTGTTAAGTATTTAATAGCTAAGCAATTATCAAATATATCATGCTAAACAGTATTGGTGTGGTAAATTGTTTAAAAAGAATAAAAGTAAAAAAAAACAATCAAAAAATCTTAACAATCATAAAAACTTGATAATATAATTCACAATGAAAACTATGATTTTACCCAAACGAAATATTCCGAATTAAAAAAAAAACAATTGCGCCATTTCCCATTTTAAAACATGAAAATTTAACAGAAAATTCCTTCGATATGATATTGAAATGTAATCAGTCGTGAGGAAACACCCTCTCAAAGTGTTAACAATTCGCCTTTCCAGCGACTTCGGCCATTATGAGCTACTTCCGGCACCGTATCCGATCGATCAAAATCTTTAACCTGCCTCATTTGATTTCCGGTTGGCGGAAAACACGAGCAGCACTGCGAGAAGTGAGAACGGATTGGCATGGGAACCGATTTTTTAATAGAACGCCACTCAACGGCACGCCGGTGTGATGCATTACCTGCCACAACTTTCGAGTGTGTCGTCGTTAGACACATCTGGTGCAGCCGTAGCTGCAAACATATTTACGTTGTGTGTTCCTTTCTTCCTGCGCTATACCGCCACCTCCGCGCAAATCGCAATTGCGCCCAGTGGTTTCGTCCCGAGATGGTATTTACTTCGTGCGTTTTAATGACACACTGTGCTTTCTAGCAAGAAAAGCTATCAGCGGCAGACATCCTGGAGGCATCCGCGACACTTAAGTCACTGCTTCTTCGTATCGTTTCCACCACTTGCGGTCGAACCGTTCTCGTTTCGATCTTAAAAAACGGTACACTGCGTGCTATTTCACACGCTTGGAGTGGTCGTAATTGTCACTTTCCGTCGTAGATCTGCTCGGTACGACCGGGCTTACCTGTGACTTCGACTCGGCGTTTTTCGAACACCGCTTTTTCCGATGACTTCTGCCAAGATCGAAATATCCTCGGGCTGAGCGGGGAGAAGTTATTTACGACTGCATCTGGGACACTGGGGTTGGAGATGGTGTGCGTTAAAAATTAAATCGACTGTAGCAAGATTTTTACGGACGGTACTTAATCGATTAATTGCTCGTAACCGGATGTCGTGGCGGTTGTCGCTATCAAACCTGTTCCTTTTCGAGTGCTCAGGGTGCGTCAAGCACGTGGCCGAAATTGCTGGAAATTGCAGTACTTTTCACGGGACAGTTTATCTTATCACGTACTGCCACGATCGCCGGCGAGGGCTTTGCGTAATTTTTGATGAGAGTAATTCCTTTCGAAGTGGGATCGAATGTTGGTTCGGTGGTAAAATTTTACTTCTATCAATATCAACCCATCGTTCATTCAGAGGCGTCATTCGTCCCAATCCGTGAGAGGCTTTACAATCTAAGAAAAACCCGCAAAAAACAAAGGACGGGCTAGATGCATGATACTCTTTTTTATGTGTATAGATAGGTCATGACTAGATAAATATCATCGATTGGATGAAAAGGTTTACTAAAATAAAGCAAAACAACAAGAGAGAGTAAAAATGATGTGAAATTTCCCATGAAACTTCACATTATTTTTACTCTAATTTTGTCAGAAAAAATTATATACAACAATCAGTTACGATTGTGGAAATAGCGACAGTACGTCCATTTCATTAAGTGAAAGTAGAAAGCGCCAATCTGATATCAGCTTTTTGTTTCCATTCTACAACCTAGGGCAAACATACTGGAAGCTTGTAGTTTTCCATTCTCGGAAATTCTAATCACTTAACGTCAAAATTCCTCGACAGTACCACGTGCCTGAGGAATAGGTCATAAAAAGCATAACGTTTTGATAAGTCTAATGCTAGGGTGGATGGAAGAATATTCCTGGAATGGGATTTTCTATACGGAAAATACATTTACTGCAGCACTATGCACTGAACGCGCAGTTTAGGAAAACCATTCCAGTACAGTTAAAAATCGCTCCAAAATCTGGCAGAATATTGCCAATATAGATCAACTAAACCGAAGGAACGAGTCTGCGAGTTTACATAGTAGAAAATAGAAAATAACTCGCGTTTGCGACAGTTCTCTACATGTAAAAAACTATTCGGTCAGCTCTTTTGAAATTCCGTTCAAACACAAATAAGCGACTCACGACGATTAAAGACACTGTTGAAACGCGTTGAGCTGTGTTAGGGAAAAACTTCAAGAACAAAAAAACATTCCCGTGCCAGCATAAGAGAATTTCTTTTAAACAATTTTCTAGGATGAAAATTTATCTGCAGATACTTTGAAGCACAGTATGAAACGTGGTAAAATAGAATGCTTTTAATGTCAAAAACTTATCAAGCAATTTGTTATTGGTTTTGTTAAATAATATAGTAAAAGTAAAAGAATATATGAACAACAAAACAGCTATATAGCAAAAATATACGACACGGAATCACAAATTTACAAATAAAATATTGGAATATTTTATTTTTATTAATTGTATTTTTATTAATTTTAATTCATACTTCAGAAATGATAGGTCTTCGGATATCCAATAATTTAATAAATTTCATATTTTTATGTCCCTACATATTCTACAGTGATATGTCACATAAAGAAAACTCATTGCGTTGTATTTTCTCTCAAGCAACACAAATCCTCCCAAGAACTGAACCCATTGCTACACACAAACCCCGAAGAGCTGTCAAAACAAACACGTCACGGATGACAATTTGTCAAATGTTTGGAAAAAAATGGTTGTACAAAAAATCGCAGGAATCTACGGACTGGTCTAAATTTTTGGCAAAAATTACGCGATCGTAAAATGTGTTCCGTGTGCTAGATAGTAGATAAATGTTTCTAATCTGCAGGCCAGTAGCGGAAACGTATTAGTGTGAAAATTGCTTTCGTGTATCGCAGTGAGTATTGCAAGCGCAGTGAAGAAAGGAACCAGACTACCGTCATCATTGCTGCTGGAGAAGAGGAAAACAAGTGCGTAATATTCAATAATTAGCAACAATATTATCCACTTTGGAATGAATTAGACTAAATTGATTCGCTTTCTACGATGTAAACGCATGGTTTGCGGTCTGCACTACAATAAACTCGATTATTCTGATGGTGTCGGGATGCGGAGAAAGAAAAAAAATTACAGTGGCTGGGTCTGCAGAAAATGACCCTGAATACGTGAAACGGTAGTTAGTGCAGTGTGTTGGTGGGAAATAAAAGAGCAGTGTCTATGCAGCCCACCCCTCGAAGACGGTGCACAACCACGTAGTGCAGCACGCAATCACCTTACCTACGCACGAAGCTCGCCAAGGCCCAATTTACGTGTCCACTGTGGCAAACGTTCGAGATGTAGTGGAAGGTGAAAGGCAAAGGCTCGCCATTTGTGGTGCTCAGCAGCGGAGATGAAGCAAACCATGTTCGCATAAACGTGTTCGCGAGGGAAGATCGCAAACGCCTCACATCGCAAACGATCACGCCTACTGCAAGAAAACGAATACTCTCATGTTGGATTAAAATTCAAGCAACGATGTAATTATTCAAACCAAAAAAAAAACAAACAAACAAAGCAATGGAGTTCAAATGTAGACTCCCTGTTGGTGAAATAACAAATGCTTCACTTCAATTTCAAAAGTGAAAAAACTTCGCCCGGAACACTGGAATACATTTTAGTTGTAGAAAAACTCAATTCAGAAGTGAACTGGCAAAACGCGAATTGAACATTGCAATCTCAACTGTCATCGAATGACACCTCTGTTACGCGATCTGGACAGGTTAACCAGGAGGCCCTCTGTGTCCTCCAAGAACCTTCCCCGTCTGGTTCTGTCACATCAGCCAAGACGTCCACAAAATGCAACAAAAAGCGAAGCGGGAACACGGATAAGACGGATCCCTTTTGGTTGTTTCCTCTCAGCAGGCCAAGACGTCACGACGGGACGACGGCTTGCGGAGGACGCTGGATTTGTTTTCGTGGCAATGCGCAAACTCCAGTTCCGCTGGAGGCACAACACGACATCCCAAGAGGGTAACCTTTTGTGTTTGTGTTGTTCTTACTTGGAAACTCACACACTCCTCCCCCTCCCCTGACACGGAATGTGTCCCATTTTCCCGGTCGGTGCGGTGACATTCGATTTGATTTGTTTTGTCATGCCCGCGCGCCTTTGCTTTGTGCTCGAAATTTCTGTGGATACGCTTTCTGTTTGAAGTTAATTCAGCGTGGATTGTAATTCGTTTGATGGTTGATTTACAAATTGAGCGATGGGGCAAGCTGAATTGGTATATTGCTCCGATTTGCGAACGCAAAAACCTGCATATTTCATTTTCATTGCATATTTCAAACTCACAGCCATTTTTTCTATATTTATTTATATTTCCTCATCTGCGACGATCATATTTCATCTTAAATTGTGTTTCCCTTGATATCATTTGTTCAAAATCCCAAAACTCATCCATTCTCGCACCCGGCAACGACCGAGCCTCATTAGTCTGATTACGAAAAAAAAAAACGTTTCTTCAGGTCGTCACGGTTGGCGATTTACAAATCTGCCAATCATTTGCGTCAGCCGTACTGGAGAATAGAAGGAAGCAAACAACAGCAAGAACAACAAAATCGCACCACCAAAAACTGCATCTTATCTTGCCTACAGAGCCCACCGATGGAACTCGACCACGCGGAATGGGTTGATAAAGTTCTGCACCAATCATTAGCAGCCCCAATTAAAGGCTTCGTCAATTTTTATTTTCCGTTGAAATGTGCTGAGGCGAGTATTAAAGAAAAAAAATGCTTCGAGGCTCATTCCATTTCACTTTTGCCCGGGTTTTTTTTTGGCCATTCGGTTGCAGTGAATAATTTGCGTTAAATTACCTGTTTTCGGTAAGGAAACTGTGGTGCTGCTCCACTTTGAATCTATTGTATCGGATATGCTTCTTTCCGACCGATCAATTGCTCTCCGCACGGTGCGCCAATTGCGGGATTTACAATTAAGTGATTCACCACTAACCACCCACCCCACCTACACTGTTCGCACCCAGTGGCTGCGCTCCACGAGAATAACACGCATTTGGTGGGCGTGTTGGATGCGCTAGATCCGGCTTCCGGCAAACGTGCTATGCTTATCTCCACGGATGCGAATACCTGAACCTGCGGTAGAACTGGACGATCGACGCGACGGTTGGAGCCCGTGTGCGGCGGGAGGGAAGGGAAGATTGCATATAAATAAACAACAACACAAACACTAGCAGCTTAGCCATCGACACCGTCCCGACCAACCGACGTCGGCGGTACGTAGGTAGTTGTGGATCGCAAAGATCCGCGAACCACCCAGCGAAGATCGACGGCGCGTGACGCGCGTGTGTGCTGTGTGCCTTGCGCGTTTTGCGTCAGACACGAGAAGGGGCCAGCGGCAGCAGCACACACACAAACACCTCCATCGAACACCGAAACCGCCACGATGGCCGATGGAAATCAGCCCGGCATGTCTCAGTCCGCTCCGTGAGGTCGTCAGTGGCGCGCGCGTGCGATCGTGTCCCGGGTCTGTGGTGACGGTCTTCGTGTGTCTGTGTGTATGTATCTGCTGTGCCGTGGTGTTGCCGGTGTGTCCCAAAATAGGACCCCGACAAACCCTACAACCAGGGAGTGGATGTTACTCACCACTTGCCGGATACTTTTTGGGTGCAGATTTTTGACAACTGATGCGTGCGTGTTTGCGTGGGATTTGTAGATAATTAAGTGTGACAAACGGTGGAACCTCCCGTATCCGCTTCGCCACCGACACAGACAGAGTTCAGCTGGCTGGCTAGCGAAAGGTGGCCTTATAAATTAATCCCGCAATAGGGCCGCGCTGGCCCGATAAGTAGCAGCTTGATAACAGCCCCTGTTTCGCACCTTCCCAAAAATTACACCTCCCCAACGTTATCTCAGTGCTCAGTGGGCTACCAGCTAATGTGGGAAGGGGCTACTATGGAGTGGCCACGGTTGTGCGGTAATCTATTGGAAAGGCGCCAGTGCTGCTGGTGAATAATTGAGAGCAATTCTGTCGGTGCGTGTGGCGTGGTGTTTTGTGTGTAGTTCTCGCGTGGAAACACGGCAGTGTGTGTGTGTTTTTTTTTTGTTATCAGCCACACTGGTGTCTCTCTCGCACGCCACGTTTTGGACCGACGAGGGCGTGGAATTGAAGAAGTAACAGAAATTAATTAGAATCGTTGATTTCTAATCCACCGCGTCCCGCAACACAAACAACCACGGTTTGAGGAATGGAAGATCCAGATCCGGAACTGTGATGATCCCCACCACTGAGAGTGCCAACATTATTAATAATTAATCTAATTCCGCACTTACACCCGCTTAAACAACAAACAAACTTACACACACACACGTTTTCAGTAGGAAATCGGCGATCGGATTGGCAGCGCCCTGCGAAGCGACAACACAGCAGGTTGTTTGTTCGTGGATCGCGGTCAAAGTACACGGGAAGCGACGCGTCCAGGAAGCGGCAATAGGCACCCTTTTTGCTTGCCGCCACGAATCGTGTCAGTAGTTTGGGGTCTCCTCCCCGCGAAGGGGCCGACCACAGGTTAATTGGACTTAAGGCAGCAAGAAAAAACACACATTTTGCACATTTTGCAGCGTAATCAAGTTGTGTGTTTCGGTGTTTGCTTTTTATTTATAAAAAGATGTTTCTCTCTTTGCGTTGGGGAAGGAAAGAGATTTCGATTGCTGTCAGTAATGTTTGTGCCGGGAGGAATTACCAGAGGCCTCGATTAGAATATTACCGAAGCGATGGTTCACTTTCAATTTAAAATTAATTCAAGTAAAACCTTTTGTTTTACGCAACGGCACCCCGTGGCTGTTGTAACGTTTAAATATCGGTCAATGTCTGCGCTTTCCGGCTTCTGCATCGGTTGGCGGTGGGAAACTAATTCAAGTTCACCCACCGTTGCAAAGGTGGTGGCGCCTTCCCGGAGCCCGTAGCCCTGCCCTACACCGCCTGCTTCGGTTTCGGTTTCGTGTGGAGTCATCTCCGCACACCGAACGAAAGTGAGTTGATTTCATTAGAGATTTATGCTTTTTATCTCTTCATGCATCAATCACCGGCGGAGGCTCGCGCACACACTAACCTTCGAAGCGTGTGTGTGTTTTTTTTTTTCGTTGTATTCGCTAGGTTGCGGGTGCGGGTTTTGAAACGAAATTGAAACACACCACGTCGTCACTACGAACGGCGTCGGGGGTGTCTCATGCATTTATGCAATTGGGTCTATCGGGCAAGCCAAACCAAGTAGTTTGTGGTGTGCCAAATGGTGGTGCCCTTTACTACATTGTTAAACGCGCATCCGATGCAAATATGGATGCGAAAAGAAGGAGTTAGAATCGTGCCGCTAACACAACGAGAGTGTGGTTTACTCCAGTGGACGAAACACGTGGATGTTGCTTTTGTACCGGACTGACTTAAACCCAACATGTTACACTCGGTGCTACCCATTTCTTCGGCTGCTTCGCGTTGTCACTACAACCAGTAGCTGCAGCACGCTCTATTAATCGCGATCGACCAAGACGCTGGTGGTCGTCGCGATCCATTCGATAACAACATCCACCAAATGCAAGTCACGTCAAGCCCCGCACGTGTTAATATGTGCATCGAGAACTGTGGGCCGTCCCGATCATGATGTTGTTCGTTTTGGAAGCGAACACAACGATCGTGAACCAGTGAACCAACACCGAATGGAACGTGAAGACGTAATTCGGCCACCTGTTAACAGACGCAGAAGTGTGACCGGAGCGTTCCAAACTCTGAGTCTGAGCCACCAAACAACAACACGACGGGTGTCATGATCATGGGAACATTTTGATCGCGTGATGTAATGTGTATGTGCACTCGACTCGCGGGAATAAATCTTACCCCAACCAGCTTTGCTGGGATCATTCGTGGGGGATGGTACAGCGTATGACATCAGGTGCCTCTTCCTGTCGCGCGCACTTCCCGACGTTTCTCCAACACTTACGATGCGGTCGAGCTGGTGATGAAACACGAAGAAGAACCACTACACCTCTCGGGTTCCGATCTGGCCGGTGAAATAATCTCGACCCGTTGCTGCACCCGTCAACAACCCGTGGTTTGCCGCGCATTTTTGGCGTGCTCTATAAATAGAGACTTCACACAGAAGTCCCGCACAGCGCTAGGGTCATGTGCACGGGAACATAGAGGCTTGTATTCCACCCTTCATTAAATCATTTGTTTTCGCTGCGGGTGCAAGCTGTTGCCGTCGCTCCAATGGGGGAACCGGTGCCAAATGTGTCAAGGGTCTGGCCGCCGCTTTGGTTAGAAAGAACTTGGCTCCCCCCGCCATAACCTAACTAATTATTTGTACTTCTAGAAAGAAGGTACCCAGTTTGATCTGGTCTTCCTTCCCGAAAGGTCAGATCTGCTTTTAGATGGTACAAGTTGGTTAGATACGTTCCCCACGGGGTTGTTTTCACGGTCAGATGTTGCAGAATATCGCATTCAAAACTTGTCCGTGCCGGTGGACGTCCCGATCAAAAGAGTCGAGTGGTTTCCCTTTACGTGTTACATTGTATTGGTGTGGTTCCACGATCATCATCGTCATGTGTGTCACATATTCTCAATAGCGGGAGAAAGCAACTCCCCACACAACGCCCAAAGAAAGCAGGTCATCGATGTGATCGAAAAAGCGTGCGTGTGGTGCTATAGACACCCCCGGATACACTCGGAGAGAGGAACAACGCAAGCCACACCGTCGAACACGATCGCTAGAGAACCTGTTTCCCGTGGGCCGTGCTCCCTATAAGGGATTAATTGCTTTGTGTTCGTGCAGTTACCACTATCAATCTAAACTTGGGAAGCTGGAAAGTTCGCGTCAAATACAGACAGTGTGTCAGTGGCTAGCGAGCTAGTTAAGGTCTAGAAACACCCAGCTTTTGAAGTATTTCATTTCCGAACGCCTGTCGTTCGGGGGCAATAAATATGTGATCTTGACAGCGATCTTCGCCCTTCCATAAACGAATGTGTTGTGATGGTTTGCTCGCTGGTGTGCGAATCGTCCATCGTTAGCGCGTGTGCTCAAGTGGTGTGCAGTATAGATCGCGATCTTTTTGGATATATACGTGCGCCACATTAAACCTTGGAGAACCTTGAAACGCGTTGCGCCATAAAAACATTCAATCACTCTAGATGTTCGCTTGCAGTTCGCGTTTCTCACATATACATTTGGAGGTTATATAGCATGGTTCATCTTCAAAATAGTTTTCCACTCGTGACGTACGGCACTCGAATTCGGTGGTTTAAAATATCTCCACGGATGTTCGGTTCAAAAGTGCCTCTGAATATGAATATACAAATGCGTCATATGCATTCGAACATATGTTGCGCCTTGTTTTACGCTACTTTTTTATTGATTCTCGCTTCCTTTTCTTTGAACCCATCTTCCCACAGGTAGCTGTCACTCTGAAATTGACGACCCGGGAAATTCTAGATAGGAAAAGTTGGTGTAAATGACGATCACGGTTGATTGAAACCTTCCCGCCGAAAGTGACGAGTACCAGGCAGCAGCAGCCGTGATTAGTGTAATCTTTAGATAGCAAAAATTGTGTGTTTCGAAACGAGTTGCAAACAACGGCCACCACAGAGACAGAATGGCAGCCAAACCGGTCCAGGTGGTGGAGACAGGCGAAGATCACAGCTTCGTGCTGAACGAGGAAGCGCTCTCGGAGATTCTGCTCCAGGACAGCATAAAGGATCGAGCGATCGTGGTCGTGTCCGTGGCGGGAGCCTTCCGGAAGGGGAAAAGTTTTCTGTTGGATTTCTTCCTTCGCTACATGTACGCCAAGGTAGGTTGCAGCAGGAAAGATGCCTACCGTTCTGAGGTACTAACGAGCGAATGTTTTCAGTATGTGCATCACACGAGCGTGCTGGATTGGTTGGGTGATGAGAGTGAACCACTATCCGGGTTTTCGTGGCGCGGTGGCAGCGAACGTGACACTACCGGCATCCTGATGTGGTCCGACATTTTCCTGCACGATAGAGCCAACGGCGAGAAGGTAAGGTGATCTTGGCCCCGATATCTTCGTGAACGTTGGAATGTAACACAAGCGAACGCTTTTTCGCAGCTGGCAATTATACTGATGGACACTCAGGGCGCTTTCGACAGTCAGAGCACCGTGCGGGACTGCGCGACCGTGTTCGCTCTCAGCACGATGCTGTCATCCGTACAGATCTACAACCTGTCCCAGAACATCCAGGAAGATGATCTGCAGCACTTACAGGTGGGAGGGAGAGGTGTTAAACAACAGTCCAAGATGCATTTCTAACGTAAAACGTGTGCCTCTTTCAGCTGTTCACAGAATACGGCCGTCTGGCGTTGGCCGATTCCGGCAAGAAGCCGTTCCAGCGATTGCAGTTTCTCGTGCGCGACTGGAGTTTCCCGTACGAGGCCGAGTATGGAGCACTCGGTGGACAGGTGATCCTTCAGCGACGCCTGGAGGTGTCGGACAAGCAGCACCCCGAACTGCAGTCCCTCCGGCGTCACATCACGTCCTGCTTCTCCGAGATCGCCTGCTTTTTGATGCCCCACCCCGGTTTGACCGTCGCCATCAACCCCAGCTTCGATGGACGCCTAGCGGACATTACGCCCGAGTTCAAGAAGAGTCTCCGCGAGCTGGTACCGATGCTGCTGGCGCCGGAAAATCTGATCGTGAAGGAAATCAACGGCCAGCGGGTGAAGGCGCGCGACCTCGTCCAGTACTTCAAGTCCTACATGGCGATCTACAAGGGTAACGAGCTGCCCGAACCGAAGAGTATGCTGGTGGCCACGGCCGAAGCGAACAATTTAACGGCGGTCGCCGCCGCGAAGGAGATCTACACGCAGCTAATGGAGGATGTGTGCGGTGGCACCAAACCTTACCTCAGCATGGCCCACCTCGACTCCGAACACAGCCGCATTAAGGAGAAGGCACTACATCAGGTACAGTGGTGCCTTTCAAACGCAGTGTAGCGCAGTAAAACATTCATCAAATTACGCTTTCTCTCTTCGCCGCGTAGTTCTCCTCCAAGCGAAAAATGGGTGGCGAAGAGTTTTCGGAAAAGTACCGGGAAAAGCTGGAGCAGGATCTGGATGAAACGTTCGTGACGTTCCGGGCGCACAACGAAAGCAAAAACATCTTCAAGGCAGCCCGGACCCCGGCCGTCTACTTTGCCATCGCCATCGTGATGTACATCATGAGCGGCATCTTCGGGCTGGTCGGTTTGTACACCTTCGCCAACTTTGCCAATCTCATCATGGGCGTTGCGCTGTTGACCCTCGCGACCTGGGCATACATCAGGTATGGATGTTGCTTTCCCTATGGGGGCCACACACCCTGTGATACTTATTATCTTTTCTGTAAACAGGTATAGCGGCGAACTGGGCGACTTTGGCGTACGGTTAGACGAGGTCGCGAACCTGCTGTGGGAAAATGTAAGTTACTTTTGTTATTCCTTTTATATTGTCGGTGTCGGCGCGCTGCTGTACCTGCACCAGGACGAGATCGTGTACTATATGCGTACGCTGAACATACTGTAGAAACACGCAAGGGAAGGGATGTGCGAGCGTTTAGTTACAAAACAAGGGGTGGTGGGACTCCCAGTGAGCAATATTATACACTATCTAGAACTGATCTACTAAAACCAACCAAACACACTGATATATCCTAGACCTCTCTGTGGAAGCAAAAGTGTTTGCGCGTTCGCTCCGTCTCTCTACTAGCTCGAATAACGAATCAAAAAGTGCAAAAGCTCCTTTGGAACAGGATGAGACAGCCAGCTTAGCTTGTTTGATGTGTTGTTGAGTTGAAACCCCTAGATAAACAGAAACTCTCCAGAAGGAAGACAGGGTTTGCAAAAAACACGTTATTTGTGAAACGTCAGACGCAGGCGAAATCAAGTAGTCAAAAGATACTGAAATCAAAGCAAACGAACAAAAGCATTGTAAGCAGACGTGCAGCAGATGCCAGCAAACAATGAAAGTCAACCACAATTGACAAACTAAATCGAAAAGAAGCTCTATTTTGGGTGCGTGTTGTTTGTTTGTGTGGTTTGGTTTTGTTTGGGGAACGTTTTGTTTTGTATTATTTTGTTTTATTTTATTTGGTATTGCTTAGTTTTGTTACGTTTTTGTTCCTCTGGGGTAAAATTTCGCTACTGTCATTGGGGAAATTGTGTAGTTTTTTGTTTCCATTAGTTCTCTTTAAAAGATTAAAAAAGCGTTTGGCCAAAGTGTAGCAGATGCGTTACTATTGTGTAACACTCAGTAACGCTTAAATCTACATTCGGTTTGAGTCTTATCTAAAAGTTGGAATCGTCTTATGCATCATCAACGTGGATTGAATTTCACTGAATACAAAACGAATCACTGAGCAAAAGTAAGAAGGCAATAGCGCCATCTATCGTTCTTCCCAAGACTCAAACCCAAAGAGAGTGAAAAACACATTTTGTCCAAGCGTTTTTTTCTTTTGTATTTTGTTTTTACTCTATTGGTAACTCTATTGGCTTTTCACTTAATGGGGACATTAAATTTAATCCATCTATCGTGCTCCACCGGACGAGGATACAGATTCTTGATCGTTTCCTATTCGAATCCATTGCTTGCCTTTCAACGTCGATCCTTATTTAGGTTTAGGTAGGTATACGAGATATGTTTTTGTTCGCTTATCGTTTTAGTACCGTCCGAAATTATTCCGTCCGGGTTGCAGCGTTTTGTGTGTGTGTGTGTGTGTGTATAATGTCGAACCGATACTTAGAATCGAATTCCCGTGCTTCGTTCGTTCGGATAATCTAATGCACTATGTGTACCGTACCGATGTGTGCGATGCGTATTTTTCTCTCTGTTCGGTTTCGTCCCGTTTGCAGATCATGAAGCCGGTTTATCAGTCGTGTATGGAGAAGGGAATACAGCACGTGGCAACGCATGCGACGGAGTATGCCGTCAGTGGCGGTACTACCGGTGGCGGCCGCCAGTTGAACGGTAAGGTGAAGCACTCTTGAGAGTACGCTTCCACCTTCCCCACGTTCACGCCCGTGCGACGTTGTCAACGTCAGCTGGCAACGAGCTTCGGTTGGCCACGGTGGCGATGGCCTTGGAGACGGTATGCGGAAGAGCAGGAGGAAGACAAACAAGAGGAAGCAAGACCAACGTTCCCTGAAAACGTCTCGAGTAAGAACGTCATCAGAAGCAGCAGCACGAGAGTGTGGCCACCGACGATATCAAACAACAATGCACCGGATCGGCCATCGGCGTACAACATGGCTGCCACCGGTCATCTTCTTCAGCGGAGCAACAACCTCAACAACAACAATACCAGCAGCTGTCGGAGGGACAACAGTGACAGCGACAGTAGTAGTGATTGTGGCAATGGACCCGCCGTTCGCGACGACGTCGACGGTGGTGGTACTAGGTTTAGTAAATTTATCACTAGCATTAAGTACGCGTTCAGCAGCAGCAACAGCAGTGGTGGTAAACGAGAACGAGCCGACGGCGAGCAGCAGCATGAAGGCAGCACGAATAGTAGCACGAGGCCACTGGTGATCAAATCCGCGTCAGTCAGCATCAACCGTGTCCGACAGAAAGGGGATGCTACCCCGTTGAACGGATACCGCAACAACTACTTCTCGCGCAACTAAGGACGACTGTGGTACTAGGTCCTCCTTCTTTCTCTCTCTCTCTCTCTCTCTCTCTCTTTGGCTCTTTGAATATCTCCAGTTTTTCTATTTGTGTCTACACGTAGCAACGCAAACATGTTCGACAAATCGACTCGTTGCTTTGGTGAACTTAATTAGCGCAGCAATTCAAAAACCACTAGTTTGCCACTAGTGGAGCTATCGTCCCCTTGTTATCTTTATAATCTATTGTCGTTCGTTGAATAATGCTGCTTTTGCACACGCACTAGCAAGCGCATAGCCTTCGGTGGTTAATACATTAGTTAAACTTTGTTACACTTTGTCTATACAATCTGTTGATGTGTGGTAAGTTTTTAAGCAAGCCTCATTTTACTATGATCACATGTGGGAACAGATCAGTGAGATTGTTGCGGTAGGCAGGCTAAGGAACGCGTTGAAACGCGACAAGATTAAAACCGGTGGTGTAATTGTGCCAAAAAACGTGAGGAAATTGTTGTTATGTTTACGCCGCCACTAGTAAAACAATTCAGCTAGGGAGGTTTCGTACGAAGGTGTTCGAAAGAAATATGTAAAATCGAACACACACACAAATCCCGCTCAAATCCCGAAAGATAGACCTGCATGAAAAGCATAGCTTAGATAGTTTTTGTTTTATACGTTCTTGCCAGCAACAAAAAAAGCATTGTTAACAATTCGAGGTGCACTACAAAATTCGCCACCGATGACATAAATGACGACCACACGACCTCGACCAACCACTGTTGTATCATGACGATCTTAATACGGACACGAAACCGAACCGCAAAATACGAATTTCAGATCGCCATCGCCATTTATGGAATGAGTTTTTTTTTCGAGTTTTGAGTAAGAAGTTTGTTTTGTTTTTTTATGTATACGTATTTTGGAGCTAGTTTGATAGGAGCGGAAGGAGGAGAAGGGTGCAATGCAAACGACGTTAACGAATTACCTGTACATAACTACTACTACAACTACTGCTGTGTCATTTTTTTTCTGTCGACGACGACGTGGAAAAAAAGGAGAGAACTAAACCTTCTTTAAAACCTGTTAATGTTTTTGTCTTGTTTTTTTTTATTTCTACCCGTTTCATGTTTTCATCTCTTATTTTTGCGTTAAGAATAGCGAAAGAAAGAGAAAGAGAGAAATGATTTCCCTCCGCTTTTTTCGACCGAACGCGAATCGTGTGTTGAAGAAGATTATTTGTATAGACAGGTTAGGAACCGGCAAGCGCATCTTTGCAAAGCAGAATTTTATTTCTTTCTAGCTCATATTTGTGACTGAATTACCGTGCTCTCGTTCGCAAATAAAGATTGGTTGTTTAAATAAAGATTTACCTTTTATCGACTGGATTTTTTCATTGCTTTTTTCGATAAAATGATACGAAAAATGATTTAACCGAAAAAATATCACCTCTTTTTCATCTGATACTACTGTTGTTTACTGTATTATTGTTGTTTTACAATAGAAATACATATTGTATTGCTTGGTAAATATGAATCAACGTATAAAAAAGCATTGGATGACTTTTTGTTCATTTATTCCATTTTCTTAATGCAATCCATGGGTTTCGGACGTATTTACTGCTAGTTTTCCGTAGAACTACAAACAACTCACACGGCTGTTCATTGTAGAAATCTAATTTCCATTTTATTACAGCTTATCTTAGGACCACTGCCTCTGAATCTGACTATTTCGATTTTTTGCAAGATTTAACCCCTCCCATCCGTAAGGATAATGAACCCAAACTCTCCCAAAACGACGAACAAACATGGCGTCGGGGGATTGTTTTTGCTTTTGTTATTACACTCAGTAGGATAAAACAAACCGTGCGAAGAGGAGGAGCTAGTTTAAATTGAGAAAAAAAACATGAAAATTTTCATAAATAAGACTGCACTAAAAAAGTGCCGCAACAGACAACATAAGTAAAGAAAGAGCAAATGAAACAGCGCATAGCGCACAGTTTGTGAGAAGCGAGTTGAATGAGCAAGGCAACTAAAAAGAAAAGATCTTATCGATTAGCGTACACACATATCTCTGACATAGCTTAGAACTGGCTTAGAATAATTGTTGAACAAAAATGCGTTGAAAAGAATGCCACCGCCAGTGCAGGCAACATACCGATTTAAAGAAAGAGCGGAAAAGAAGGGAATAAAAGGAAAGTTAATCTTAAACTATAGCTTTCAATCCCGAATGGCCGTCAGTTTGTATCCACCAGTGACAGATGGAAAATCTGCTTTTCGCACTAACTTCTTTGTTATTCCACTGTTCATTGGTTGCATCAAGGACAGCACAGGCGTGCACTCTGGCTAACTAACGTCTATATCATACCGCTATTGGTTTCCAACGTTATAGTCTAACGATTCAATGCGTGTGTGTGGGTGTGTGTTTCTGTCTGTTTACGCACACTAACAATCAGCCGTTTAACATTAGCAACACATTTACTTTCTACTATCTCTGTACAATTTGCGTAGACAATTCCTCTTCCGCAGGTGGTGAACACCATCTCATTTATTATCAGAGCAAGGCGAGGAATAGAAAAGCATCCGCCTAAGCTGCCATTTTTTTCTTATCCGGACGATCTGAAAACAATTTAAAAAAATTGTTGGATTATAGATAGACTACACAGTCCATTTTTTTCTAGCTACTATAATAAACACTCAGTGCGTGCATGAACAAAAGTGTGAGTTTTAGTTGTGCAATTAAAGAAAAGTGTATGGAAAATGCGCAGATTGGTTAAGACCCCTTGTAGCGGATAGAAACGACGGTAAACATTCAATGAAGAACCAAACTGGGGTGGACACAAAAATGTTTCAAACCGTAAACTCGAACAAAACGTATGCAAAGCAAACTCCAATAATTGGTCATCGAAATTAAGGATCAGAATGGTTAAGATTTACGAACGGAAACGTTCCAAGATTTTAGCTGCACACACACACAAAATACCCATAGCCTCTTTAGCCGTTCCTTTTTAAAACCACCTCAAAACCATTTGTACATCTTAGCTAGCCTCAACCATGTTTACCTCTTTTGCTTAGCTGAATTCCTCCCAATGTGACAACACGTGAACGATACGATACATATGAGGATCGAAAAAACGTCTAAATCTAGTGGTAATAGTGCAAAGTACACGGCTAAAGGACTCTGCACAAAGTCCTCAATTCCTGCCTTCGCCGTAGTTAAGGTTGGTGACGAAATGAAAATAATCGTCATCTAAATCACAAGCGATAAAGTAATCAGCTTCATCCGATGCCCCTGCTGGTACCGCAGTTGCTATGGAAGCTGCTGAATCTGAAAGGCAGGAAAGGGAGCAGGGCAAGTGTACAACAAAACAAATAGAGAACAGAAAAAAGCGATATCGTTTTGCGAGACCATAAAATCCCTTGGAATTGACTGCGGAACAAAAAAAACTGTGTTTTTTCACATTTCACATCAAAACGCATGCTCGTAGCTTAATGGATGATGGTAACGGATGCATAATCACAAGATGACCACAATAAAACGATGCAAAAGCAAACTAAAATGTTTAACGTTTAACACATCGCATAATAGTCAAACATATACATCAAAATACGATATTCCACACCTGGTTAAACCATCGAACGCAGCTGTGTTCGAAGTGGATGAAGGATGAGACGTTCGTTTGTTCTTACGATCGTGGTATGAACTGTGCCAATGGAACTTGTTGCACTTTGTTATGAAAAGAGAGAAATACAATAAATTGAGCATAATTTGCCATGGTCCTCGTAATTGATGATTTGGATCAAGAAATATCCCAAAATAATGTTTCAGATATCTAAACCAAAAAAAAATTACTATCATTTCACATTTTTAAAATAAAAATGAAAAAACATCTCCAAAATAATTACAAATTAAATTAATTCTCCAACGATATTCACCCAAACAAAAGCGTTACACGCGTTACAGCAGTAACGCAACTGAATGCAACATAACGGTTTTTAGCTTTACTAATGGCTCTTTCTCCGAAACAAATCTTTACAGCGAACAAATATATGTTTTACGAATGCTCTAACATTTGCTGGACGACAAAAAACGCGTCAGCTCCATACGTTTGGCATATACAACCTTTCCCAGAGCTAGGTCCCGCAAGTATTAAAAGTGATAAAATCAAGCAACACTTACCGTGCTGCTGTTGCGACGGCAACGCTGAGGTATCCGGTTTTCGGCTGCCACCACTAGCACTTTGTTGTTTTTGCATTGCCTAAAAGACACGAACAATAAAATGGATGGTGAATACTTTCCAACAAATGTAACAGGCTTCTCCCGTAGCGTTACGTACCTGATACTCCTTGAGATCCTTCATTATCTGGTGCATGTCGACGTCGATCGTTGAGGAGGATTTCGAAATTCGCGCGGAATCCTTCATTCGGACGCTTCCGCTGCCACTTCCACTACCACCACCCATCATGTCCGGTAGCATCATACCACCACCACTACCACCACTCACATTGCCGGACGGTGCCGCGAATCCAATTACACCGCCGGGTGTGGACGGAGCGCTTCCGCCTCCGATCGGTGAATGGTGTTTCACCGCGTACTTGCCCACGTTCATGATGACGGACGTCGAACTATCGCCTATCCGTTCACCTGGACTCGAACCGGATCTGTAGTGTTTGCTGCCGCCGACCAGGTTTTTATACTTCTCCTTGTTCAGCACGGGTAGATTCGTGGTCGTGGGCGATGGTGGTGTTGCCGTTGGCACCGCTGGTTGACCCTTGCCTCCGGCAGCAACGTTATACTCGGCGATGATTTCGATGCTACTGTCGCTGTCGTCCTCCCGGCTGTTCCAGCGCTGTCTGTCCGGTGGTGAGGCTAGATGGCTTGACTGTTTCCGTTCGGCAGGTGAAGCATTCGATGCGGCGGGTGTTGCGGGTGACCGTTTGAACGGATGACTCCCGTCCGGATTGCTGAACGCAGCGGCCGTTTGATCCATCGGGG
This sequence comes from Anopheles farauti, assembly GCA_000473445.2. Classification (NCBI taxonomy): domain Eukaryota; kingdom Metazoa; phylum Arthropoda; class Insecta; order Diptera; family Culicidae; genus Anopheles; species Anopheles farauti. The sequence continues at coordinate 2,694,161 of KI915040.1, read as the reverse complement.
AGGGTGGAGGCGGTGAGTTCATGATGTTAATAATGCTGTGGTCCGAGGTACGCTTGGAGGAAGAAGCCGATGAAGCACTGTTGCTTCCCTGACCGACAGGAGTCTTCTCGACGTCCGCTCCCTTACCGCTACACGATTTTCCACTCAACGGTGTGGACGATCGTGGAACAGCGGGTGCAGCAGAAGGACTAACTCCACCATGCGATTTAATACCGTTCGGTGTTCCATTTCCAGCGACCAGCATCGGATCCACGATCGTTCCAGGCGACACGGCAGGGGAAATCACCTGCTGTGTGGTCTTCTTCCCCGTCGAACTCGTTCCCGCACCCGTACCCTGTGCCGCACCCGCTCCACCCTGACTTTTCGCCAGTGCCTTTTTCCGCCGATCGAGCTCCTTGTGAAGGTCCTCATACCTCATCCAACCCTTCGGCCACAGTGGCACCACCTTATCGCGCATAAACTGGGCCAAAAATTCGTCCTCCGTTTGGTTGCGCGGCCGCATCAAGCCGAACACCTGCACCCGATTCTGATGCAGCTCCCAGAGGAGATCACGCGTTCGTTCGTTCCAGCTGTATTTTTTCTTTGGGTATCGTATCTGGCTGGCAGTTGCTGGCGGTGCACCACCGTCACCTTTCTCACCATTTGATAGCGCATTTGCGGCCGCTGCTACAGCTGCCGCCTGTGCCGCTCGCAGTTCGTTCACCTTGCCACAGTCCACGTTGTACTTGGCGATAACGATCGGCATCGACCCGGCGACGAGCTCCTCCAGCCGGTTGAGTAACGATTTGCCTTTGCTCTCCAGCTTACGGCTGTGAATTTTTTTCAATTTCAGCTGCAGCGACTGGCGGCTGATCGCGAGCTGTGCCTCCAGATGTCGAAAGACGGCGTGTCGCGTGTTGGTGCTGGGTATCGCACGGGCACCTTCGTCGATCCGGAGCAGCAGATCAGCGACTTTGCTTTCGAAAAAGTTCAGCTTGCCGGACTGACCGCGCGCCAGCTCCTTTAACGCTTCCACATTCTGGCGCAGCTGTTCGGGTAGATCGTCGGGCAGTTTGCAATCCTTCTGCTTTCGTTCCTTTGCCGGTTGTTGGTGCTGTTGCTGATCGGATCCGATGCCCACCAGCACGGAAGACCGTTCCTCAATTTCAGCCGTTCCATTAGTAGTGGTGGTGGTCGTGGTAGTGGTGTTTGTGATGGCTGTGATGGTGGTCACTGTTTCACTCCTGCTGGGTTTCCCCCGGGAGGCTCCCTCTTTTTCGCTCACGCTTCCACGGCTACTCTCGCTCTCAGAAACGATATCAACTTCGGAACCAGATTCTCGTGAATTTTTCTCACTTCCCCCATCCTCTTCGTCGTATTCATCGTCTTCATCCTCATCATCATCATCCTCCTCGTCATTTCCTTCATCCTCGTCCTCTTCATCGCCTCCACCATCGCCATCCTCTTCCGCCTCGGAACTGGAGACACGACTCGACCCGCTGCTTCGGCCCTTCTTCTCCTGCTCCATCTTGCGCAAGCTGTCACGCTTCGCGCGCAACATATCCTTCACCGTGGTCGTCTTCACCGGCTTCACACCGTCGATCTCGTCCTTTTTACCACCGTCAGCGCCATCCGACGCAGCTACACCAGTATTAGACGGTTTAGCCTTCACCCCATTCGTCTTATCTTTGCCACCGTCGGAAGTGCTCGATTTCATCACCTTCGGATCCGTCGAAATCGACGGACCATTTTCCACGACCTTCTGCTTCTTGGTGACGTGCCCATTTAAACGGGACTTCTCCTCTTCGACAGAACCACCTTGACTTCCCTTTTCAATGTTCTCTCCGAGCAGCTTCTGTTCAGCATGCGCATTTGCAGACGGTTTATCCAACGGTTGCTGTTTCTGTTGCGTTTCCTGCTGTGGTGGAACACTCTCTGTGGGTTTCTTCTTTGCCGCTTCCGTTTCCTCATCGTCACTGCTTTCGGAAGACGTCGAGAGGGCTCGCTTTTTCCGTTTAGGCATGCGGTGCGCATCTTCCGGGCGCTCAAAGTTTGCCAACTGTTTGAATTCCAGCTGGCCGGAGTTGATGTAGAAACCACCACCGACGGTTTCGATCTCCTGCGGTATTAACTCATCGTACTAAAAATAAAACGATAAGAAAGATACAAATTTTAATCAGTGACTGGACAACCGACTTCACACAAAAATATGCCATCTTACAGCCTCGGAGTTATCGATGAATGAATCTTCCTCGTCGTAACCGGCACCGCGATCACAGTAATCCAACTTGCTAGGTCGTGCGGGTTTGCCTTTGCTGGCATAGTCGGACCCTGAACCGTACTTCCGCTCCAGCTCCCGGGCCATCCGGGCAACGTCGTTGTCCAGTTCCGGATCCGAGAGAAACCCGTTTGCTGTTTCATCGCTCTGTTTCTTTTGTGACTTTTTCAGCCGTTTCTAAAATGAGAATGAAAATGAAAAATATTAGGATTTTCGACTACAACGATGAGAATTTAAAAAAAATATAATGGAAGCAATATTTTGATTTTGCTCAAATTAATCCACAGCCTAAGGGAAAATGATAAATCTGATTTATTTACAACTAAAACATCGGGTTTTATGTATCAATTTAACATTTAAATAATTTTAATGATATAATATGTTAATTATATACTAATTAATTTACTTCAAAATACAAAACACATGATAGAATGTAAAAAAGAAAAAAAATATGACAGTAAGCAATTTTCAGGTGACGTTCGATTCGTTCAATTGTCAAAACACATTTTCCCCAAACAAACACACGTACACATGCTAGAGCGCACGTATGCTAAATATTTTTCTATTTGCGTTAAAAACGAAGCAAAGCAACGTAAAACGGCGACTAGAAATGCAGCAATGCTATGAAATATTGCAACGAATTGCTTTCAAAGAGAAAGGCTATTAAAAAAATCCGTCCATCGTTTCCTCTCACACTCATAACCAGCAATAAAAACAACAACAATGCATAGAACGTCGCGCCAAAAAGGCAATGGTTCCATCGTCCTTCGTCCCAGTTTCAAGAGATCCGGGGGCGCATTATGCACTTTTCCTCTCGTGAAAACAATTAACCAACTCACACCACGAAACACGGGCCAAAGGACAGATGTGTCAATCAAATGCACACGCACAGCGAAGCAAACAATAAAAAAAAACGCTCAACCATACCCTTCTCTAATTGCATTGCAATAATGCAAACACGCACTGCGCGAGAGAAATTTCTTGAACGTTACATGAAAAAAACCTTAGCACGCCATGATTTAGACTACGTAGCACAACACCCCGCGGCACCAATTGCAACACCATCGACCGGTCGAGGTAAGGAAAGGACCCGCATCGTAAAATTGCCACAACCCAAGATGGCCACCTTTCGGTTGCAACTCCTTCAGTAGTTCAGCATTTTACCTGTTCTTCGTGGACCAGCTTGGAAAAGTTAAACTCCGGAAAACTCTCCGCGGTCGGCTCGAAAAGGTTCAGATCGAGACGGACGGTTTTGTTCTTCTTCGAGGCAGCGCCACCTCCGCCGACCCCATTACTTCCATCCCCTTTGGCATCTTTGCTACTGCTGCTGCTGCTGCTGCTGCTGCTGCCGAAGGGATTATGGGCGGCGGATGATGACTCGAACGCTGACAATGCACCGAACGGGGCACCACCACCACCACCACCCTTCTTCACTACGTCGCTGATGGTTGTGAGGGAAACGCGTTTTACATCCGACATATTTTCCACGAGCCGTGCCACAGGCTAATAGTACCACAAACACACTTTCGCTCTTCTACTGCAACCTGGCTGCACACTACACTACCCGTTCCTTCACGTTCTAGCTGTCGTGGCTCCTTCCTCGATACACGAAATCCACCGGAAGGGAAGCCCCGGAAGACACGGGAGCCTGGACGGTGGCTTCTTCGTATGTTCTTCGTCCGCTGGACTGCACGCTACATCCGATTAACCTCGCCACGAGACAACGACGACGGTAGTGGTCCAAAGAGGGCCGGTTGTTCCGTTTTTCCCGTCATTCGTGCGACACGGGGGGATAAATCAGCAGCTCCTCAGCGTCAGCAGGAAAGAGGCGAGACAAAAACGCAATAATACACTCTCTCACATACATTCACAAACACGCACGAACACACACACACACACCCGTCTGCCTCGATGTGAAAAAGGTGCAAAATTGAACACTTCAACTCGGCCGAATATTACTGCAGCCACTTCTTATCAAATAAGGAAATCGGCCCAGATAGACGAGTAAAACAAAATGGAGCAGATTTGGTAACGGTACACGGGACACACCGACATACCAATTACAGGATAAGAAGAGCCAAACCTGGCTCACTCACGAATTGATTCGATTTTCGCGAAACACTCGGCACACGAAAAAAAAACACGCACACAATTACACTATCACACACACAAACACGCACGCACCGTGGACCGAATCTTTGGTGTGATCTCCGGAACTCTGTATTCTCCTCCGGCACGGTCAGATCGGTTTCGTGGTTCCACGTTTTTACTTCCTAACCAGCGGCCGCACCAATATTACAACGCCAAAGCGGTTCATGAATCCCAACACGGCAAATCGCAACGGTGGAGAAAACACTCCGCGTGGGAAAACGCCACGGAATCACCGAATTTACGCGAGAAAATTCACGGCATCTAAAAGTAATACCATCGGGGGAGTTTTCTTCTTGGTTTCTGTCCAGGTGTTGGTGTGGTGGCGCAAAGGCGCTGTAAACAATCGTGCTAAACGTCATTGTTGAATGACACACCGCTGTGACAGCAGCTGTCAAGTGTGGCGTGCTTGGCGGGTGGAGTGGTGCAATTTATTATTTTAGAAATTTGAATATCTTCGAAAAAAACATGGTATTAGAGAAAATTGATTTTCATCCATGTATGATAACAATTTTATAAACAAATTTCCAAAATTGAAAAAGAACTGAAATAGAAATTGATCTTTATGCGGTTATGCGGTTATTACACGATGGAAAATACTGTCAGATGGTTTCGAAAATTAGAGTAGTACCTTCAAATGTATAAGGTGTTGCGACATTTGTAGTGTTTCATGATTTTGTTGCTATGGTAACCGGCACAAGAAGAACACGCGTTCGTTATTCCATTTTATTTTTTTAGTATTCCAATTCAACGCAATAAACATTAAGATTAGCCTTATTGCAATTAGTAAACTACAGCAATTATTGACATAGTTTTAGTCATTTCGATTTTATTGTTTGTTTCGCGCATTTTAACTAATTTATGTTTCTTGTAGAGAAGTATCGAATAGCTGCCTTTTCCATGCTTTACATTTTCCTATAAACTAAACAAAACACCGCCTATTTGTACAGAATGACCATTGTTATATGAACCTTACACACAATAGCCAACAGTCGACTGTCCTTTATAATAATCTACACATAAATCGAACAGCCTGTTCCTTCCCGCTACGGGCCACCGAAAACGGTTCCATTGCGCGCTCCGTTCAGTTCGTTCAGCGTGCCTAGGGGTACCGGAAAGATAGAAAGCAAACATTCTAGCATCAAACTCACTGCACCAGCCAGTCAAACTCACGCTCGCTCTCACATTCACGCAGCTGCGCCTGCACCGTGCTCACGTAATCGTCGTACTGCGTCTGGAAGAAGTTACCCGCGTACAGGTTGGTCAGCTCGTATTTGCGCGTAAAGTTGCGGGTGGAGAAGTACCTGCGCACCGTGCCACACTGGGCCGAGATGCGCGGTTCGCTGGAGAAGTCCAGCTTCTGCAGATGCTCGAACACGAGCAGCACGAAACGATGCAGCCCAGTGCCTCGGGCCGTAATCGCGCCCAGATACTCGACCAGCGTCTCACCCCGATCGATATCGTTGCCGGGAATGTTCCCAACCGCCCAGTGTATGAACTCCTTGTAGCGAGGATCGTCACGCGACGGCACGTCCGGATCGGTCATGATCAGCGTGTACAGCGCGCGTTCGTTCACGTTCCATGTGACGACGGGCGGGTTACGGATCTGAGTCGGCGTCAACCGATTGCCACCCTCCGCTTGGCGGCCACTTTTAAACGAAACACGTGCCCAACAGTCGGGCGCCTCGTCGATCACATCAGGAACCACCTCAAAGGAAGCGAACGCACGGTACACGTGGGCATCGTTCAAAATGTCCGATGCGTGCGATTCGAGCAGCAGCAGCAGACACACCAAACACAACAAACTCAAACGATGCACCGGGGACATGGTTGTATTAGCGGACGAAGCGAACGAACAGTGCGCAACAACTATCACCCGGTCGGTGGCGAGATTTTCCTTTTAAACAAATCCCCACCAGCGACGGATCGGCTCGGCGATGAAACGTTGCGAAAAACTGGTTCTCCCTTAAGTGGACACCCGCACATACGTACTAGAATTTCCACCCCATCATCCGGGGGAAAAAGTGAACGGACACGGAGCAGATGGTTTTTGCAGTGAATTATCTAACGACGCAGGTCAATGGATTCTTGTGCCAGCTCGCTCGCGCTGATCGTTAGATCGCTTTGAGTAGAGCTACTCTCGGACAGATCCTAATTAGACGATGAGGTGATAATGACAGTATGCTTGTTTTAATGCTGGGACCTTGAGATAGCATTTTATAAGCCGCGTTCAATCATTCCGTTCCTTTATTAACGCAGAATGAGTAATATATAGACAAAAACAAAACAAAAAACTGGTTGTCAAATTCCTTTTCCCTTAGCGAAAAAAAATACAAATCCATCTCTTATCGCTACTCCGTTCCGGACGACAGCTGAGCGTGCAGCGTCGGCACATAGTCATCGTACTGGGCCTGGTAGAAGTTACCGGCCACCAGCTCGCCCAGCCCGTACTGCTTCACAAACGCCCGATGGTTGTAGTTCACGCGATGGTTTCGGCTTCGATTCGATACACGCGGTGCCTGCGAGTAGTCAATCTTGCCAGCCGGCTGCTCGTACACCAGAAATACGTAACGATGCAGACCAGAACCGTTCGGTGGGCCGGAACCCGCGAACGCGTACATATGATCGCCATCTTCCACCTTCGTCCCGGGGATGTTTCCTACCAGCCAGTGACCGATTTCACGAAACTTTGGCTCCTTGCGGTTCGGTGCGTCCGGATCCACCATAAACAGCGTGTAGTACGCGTCCGGTTTGGCCGTCCACTCGACGCGCGGCTGATCCTTAACCTGCGTCGGCCGCAGCTCGTTCCCGCCCTCGACGCTCACACCGCTCGGATAGGAAATCTGTTCGGGCAGTCCCACAACAGCGGAGAACAGTTCGGGGTTCAATGACAGCGTAGGCATTGAGAGGATAAATGCACCTTCTTACTCACCTTAGCGAACTCCTTCGGTGCGACATCGATCACGTCGGGAATGACTTCGTGCTGCGTGAAAACCTGTTGTACGTCGTTGGTCATGTTGGTGGAGGTTGCTGGCGTTGTTACGTCACTGCCGCTCGCTGTCCAAACGTTGCTGTCCGTCACCAAACACAGCCACACTAAAACTGCCACCGAAGGCAACCGCATTTGTTTGGCCCGTGTCATCTCAACGCTAAACACCCTGGGGCGCTTATCACTGGAACTTCAAGTAGCAGTACTCACAGGAAGGATGATTATGTGTGTGCTATCGAATTTTTTTTTGTTCGCACTTCAGCGCGCTCTGCCCTTACTGACAAGCCGAACGTACGTCCTAATCACTCGAGTGGGTCCGATAGCGTGCGAGTGATCGCGTGCGATTGTCGAGACGAGATTTTGTTTTTTGACAAACGACGCGTCGTGACGGAGGGAGACCAACACAAACCGTACCGTGCGTCATAGTTTGCGTGAAATCTCGACCGAACCGGGGAACCGCACACACGGCGATCGCTTGCGTGTGTACGGGAACCAGGTGAGTTGATCGTTGGTGTTTGTGTTTGCTTGCGGTGGCTCACCTGTGTGTTAAAGTGTGAAGCGACTGGAACATAAATGCATTCGAATAAATTAAATACTACTCAGATAAAAATTTACAACATTTTTTTAACACATTTAAGGTGAAACAATATAAAGTTTGGAAACGTGTGTGTAAAGAAATATATCTAAAATACCTAAAAAAAATTAACAATTTGCACTATTGGAATGGAGTGTGCAAGCGAGTGAGTTTTTTTTTAATTATTACTATAATTAAATATCAGATACCTCTTCCTCGAATTTCATCACTTTCATACTTAATCCTTTCCCACTGGCTACCTTGTCCTTCCGCTGCCCGTTCACAACCCTTCGAACCCGCGTTTTCCCACAGCCTCACGAGGTGAAACGGAAAATGGAAACAATGTTTAGTGTGCTCTTTTCCCTGACCCCCAGCTCGGCGGGACGAATAAGTCGCAATTTATTTATTGAACGCCAACTGTTCGCTTCGGCGTAAACTGCAGCCAAAACGCCTGCCTGCATCCCTGTCCGTGTCCCTGGGCTCGGTAAGAATAATAATAAAAATCTCTTCTTTTTTTTTGCTTCCCGTGTCCTGCCGTCACTCGGTTTTCCTTTCGCTGCCTACTGCAATGTACACACAAACACACCATTTGGTCACTAACCGTCCTCTTCTATCCGTCCTACTACCATCTCGCGGGCACAACACTTTGTTTTTGCTGCGTTAAAAATTGCTCTCCTTTCCCAACCGCGTGTGCATCCGTGTGGTTTTTCTGGCCGTATCCTTCCCGGGCAAGGATACGGTGCGTGTGGATCTGCTTCCCGTTCCCCTCCCAGACGCTGCGCCACACAGGTGAGCCACACATAACAGGAACAGACAGCGGAACAGCTCGCCGTCTCGCATGCCCAACGTTATTATTTTCTCATCTCACCTTATGTATTGGCCACTTTACCGCTAACTGCTATATCCTTTTACGCCCTTTTTGCTGCGTTCGCTTTTGCAGACTCTTAACGTGCGTGTGTGTGTGTGTTCGAGAGAGAGAGAGAGACAGAGAGTTGGTTTCGTTGGTTTCGCACTTCTGTTGTGTTTTTTACTCTTCCTCCTGCCAGCTTCGATCCTTTTTTCGCGGTTGCCCGAAAGAGTTTATCGACCTTTGTTTCCTTTGTTCCTTTGCCCATGCACGTTTGCCCGCAACACAGCCGAAACTCCGACAAAGATGCGTCGCAAATCCTGCCTTCCTCCCAGGCGCTATCAGAAGGCGTTCTGAAAGTGGCCCAGCTGACGGTAGAGCTTCGGGACGTAGTCGTCGAACTGCGCCTGGAAGAAGTTGCCCGCAACCGGCAGCCCCAGCTCGTACTTTTCCGCGAACCGTTGCGTGGAAAACTTTCCCCTACCCTGGGTGCTCCTGCGAATCGAGCAAAGTCACAGTGGAGTTCACAAATGGCTGGTCCTCTCTGCTCTCTGCTCCCTGCCCAACGGACCTACCTGTTCGATAGCCGGCTCTCCTTGTAGTAGATGCGCTCGTTCTGCCGGTACAGCAGAAACACGTACCGGTGGAGGCCGGTTTTGCGGGGTGGTGCCGCCCCGATGTAGTCCGACAGGGTGTCCCCCTTGGAGACGTCCAGGCCCGGGATGTTCATCACCAGCCAGTGGTGCCATTCGCGAAACTTCGGTGCGGTACGGCTCGGCGCGTCCGGATCGGTCATGATGAGCGTGTAGTAGGCGGCCGGTTCCGCTTCCGGCCAGCTCACCTCCGGCACCTGCTTCACCTCCGTCGGTGTGAGCACGTTGCCGAGGTTAACGCGCAACCCGCCCGGGTACACCACCTGCAGCAGGCTCTCCGGCGGGACCGGCACCACGTCCGGCACGATCTTGTGGTTGCGCATGTCGCGCACAAAGTCCGACATCCTGCCGGGGACTCGCGCAAAACGCGACTGGAGCGTTCCATCGCTCCCGGCGGCCGTGGGCCGAGAATTCCGGGGGAAACCGGGGGGAACGGGTTCCGGGCCGTTGTTCTAGGTTTGTAGGTCGTCACGTGCTACCCCGATATCATTTCACATTCGAACGAACGAATTCCTTCCACCCGCCACATCCCTCGGGTTCGGAAATGTATGGCACACGCGGGAGAACTATGGAGAAAGGCGCTGGTGCACCGAACCGAACCGAACCGAACCGAGCTGCAACTAATTAAACTTTTCTTGCAGCAACACGCGGCAAAAAAGGGAAACCGAGTAAAACTTTAAATTTGGGTGTCATCTAACGTGTCGAAAACAGAGTTTGTTCGGAGCATATTCCGTCCGACAAGCGAGTAGGAGGAGGACAACGACCCGCCCAGGTGAATGACATCCGAATGCTTTGTTGTATTTAATTTTTTTTTCTAGTTTCTAATTACTCGCCTCCAACAATGCCTCGAATTTTTGACCACCGAACGGGAACGCCCAACGCCTACTGTATCCTTCGTCACCATGCCAAACAACCGTACCATGTCTGGGGGGTGAAATTGAACCAGATTCGTGGGCCCCCCACTTCCTGTGGACTCCGGACCTACCCGACACACGAAACGAGTAGGCAATAAACACAAATAAATACACCAACGCCGCTGCTGTCAAACGCGGCGGCTCCGAACAGTGACTTACGAACGCCTGCACCCAAAGTGGGAGGGGTGGGGGGACGGTGGAAGGGGTGAAGGGGAAACTCCTTGGCCTACAACGCTACCCTACGCGCTAGCAGTAAAACAAACGAGAAAATCCATTCCAGCAGGTAAAGAAAAAAGGGTTTCGCATGATTGTGTTTTTTTTTCGTTTCTCACATTTTTTTATGTTTTTTATTGTAACACGGTGATTTTGTGCGGTGGATGGAACCAAAACAAGTTGTGGGGGGAAGGGGGAGTTGTGTGTGTGTGTGTGCGTGTGTGTGTGTGTGTGTGGGTAAGGACCGGCCGGGACCCGGGAGAAGGAAGCGGTGAAGGGCGGGAAACCGGGAGAGCGGGAATGGAAGACGAACGCTGCCTGTCCTGTCTCGCTCACGTCGTGTCCGTGAAGGTGGCGTACAGCTCCGGGACGGAGTCGTCGTACTGGGCCTGGTAGAAGTTGCCAGCAATCGGGTTGCCCAGCTCGTAGTGCTTCACGAACTCCTCCGGGTTCCATTTCCCACGGTTCGGGTTTCTATCGCGCGTGAGAAAAATGAAATAAAACACTCAAATAATGCTCCGAAAGTCCGAGTCGCACCACGTGGAAGGCACTTACCTGCTGCTAAGGATCGTCTCGTTGAACGCCACCCGGTTCGGTTGCTTGTACACGAGGAACACGTACCGATGGAGACCCGTGCCCTGCGGCGGACCGGACCCAACATAGTCCGCGAGGATTTCGCCAGCGTCCAGATCCATTCCGGGCACGTTGCCCACGACCCAATGCTTCCAGCTTCTCATCTCCGGGTTGCTGCGCGACGGTGCGTCCGGATCGGCCATCAGCACCGTGTACAGGGCGGTCGGTTCCACGTCCCAGCACAGCCGCGGCCGGGTACGGACCTGCGTTGGGGTGAGCTCGTTGCCGAGCGACACTTCCACGTCCGAGTCCGGGTAGGTGATCTTGATCGTCTTTTCCGGGGCCACCGCGATCAGATCCGGCACGATTTCGTTGCGCTCGAAGGCTTCACTGGTCGGGGACGCTGCCTGGCCGTGGGCTACCACCAGCGCCAGCACACTGCACAGAAGGCTCACACGCAGCACCATCGCTGAGATCTTGACGCTTGAGATGGGGTGTTTTTTTTTTTGTTTGAATAACTTTTCCTTCCCAACCTGCCCGATTATTCTCTCCGTTCGAAGCAAACGCACAACAAAGACTAAACTGGACGAGCCGGGGGTTGATTCTTGCTACTCGTCTGCCCCGGGTACGACAGACAGACAGACAGTCTTTGCCTATGTGTGTGTGTGTGTGTGTGCGTCTTGAGGCTCCCTCTTCGTGCGTTTTCTTAGCGCTTCCAGCTTCTCAGATCGGGAAGATAGACGAGACGAGTCGAGGCGCGAGTTCCAAACGCTCGCGACCACGGACCGGTTATGTAAAGCACCTACCAGATGCTCTTTTATATAGGAGAGACTTGCACATTAGCTTCGATACACAAACACACACACAGACACGCACGCACGTTCGCTTCGATCCATCATCATGATCCCCTCCAGACGACTATTCCCTCCGCGCAACCCATTTCCGTAGCCCTCGTTTCCGGCCGATGTTTGAGTGGTGTTTTCCGCTGCCGATCTTCATCGCCAGCGAACCGGCTGCGTTGGTTTGTGTTGGTGCAATAACCATCAGGCAAATCATATGGTCGATTTCGCGTTCGCTAGGGAACCCACCCAGCGACACAGTGGCACACAGCGAACGTGGTACTCGCGTGCCCCGGCACGGTTATCATTATGAGGTGAATGCTTGCACGATAATTCGTTTTTAATGCCTTGGCTCGGCATTTATTTTTCCTCGCCCAAACGATTGTTTGCCTCCGGCCGGAGGTGCTTTAAATCGAGCCCGTTTTGTGTGCCCGGAGCAGGGGTTTTGATGCTCACAATGATGTTTTTATTGTTTTATTTGTTTATTTTGGAATATGTGATGCGCCGTTTCCCCCTGCGTGGCGATGCTTCGTTTAAGTGAGTTTACTTATTGAGTGACAATTTGGACGATAAATTAACACACTATCATGGGGATGATATGGGTTCGTCATTGTTTTGGGGTGGCAAGCGGCTTCCGGACAGCTGATAATGATGATGAGATGAGGTAGCTCGAAATGTTTCGTCTGTACATGTATATATTCCAATGTAATGTTCTCTCTGAGACAGTGTAGGATGAGCATTGATAGACATTGGCATCTTACCTGATAAAGTAGTGAAAGATTAGAATTTTGCTGCGCTAAGATAGTGGTTTCGGATGTGATTTTCGTTTCGAAAGTGACTTTTGTGCAGGGGGAAAAATTGAAATTTAGCGATTAATAAGGTTATTAATATGTTTTTATGAACATATTTTTGTATGTTGTTTTTCGTTTGAAATCCATAATAGTTTTTGGTCATCAGTTCTAACATCGTCCAAGAAAACCAAACACAAAACCGGTCCCATTTACATCATTTGTCATTTATTTAAAAAGTATTATTCATCATGTTTCTCACCTCGCGCGTGTCTGGTGAATTGCACTCCTTCTCTGCATTCTTCCTAAATGCCATACGACGTCGTTTCGGGTTGGCTGTTCCAGTCCGCATTAGTAGATATTTTCTTCCTCTATTCCTCACCCTACTTCCCTACACGGAACTTGCTTCCTGCTGCTATCGTCTATCTGTTAGAACCTTGTTTTAAAATCAACCTCTACTTAGCTAACGTTGCGCACCCCTAACTTCACCGACCCCACTGTCCGGTGAGTCGATCGAATAAAAACTATACTGCCTTTGTTATTTCGCTAATAAAAAAAGAAACATAGAAAACATAATAATACATCTCGAAAGGACGGACGGACGGAAGTTTAGAACACATATCACCTAACCGGAGAGTTGTTGGAAATTTTCGTTACGAACAAGCGAGCAGGAAAACTGAGCAAAATGATAATAAAATAATATTAACTAGCACTTTTACACTTCTGCCTTCTCTCGATCCTCCCTCCTATCCGTGCTTGCCGGTGCGGCCGGAGTTTTTCTTTCGCAGCACCGACTGGCAGTTGAGCAGGAAGACGAACATGGTAAGGGCGAAGAATACGATGCAGGTTAGCAGCAGACCGAGCACGGTCGAGGTGTACATGTCGGTCGCATCCAGCACGTGATCGCGCGCGAGCAGCTGATGGTCGGCCAGGACGAAGGTTCCGTTCGGTGGTGGACACGGTTGCTGCACGATGATCTCAGTGTACTGAACCTGCCGGTTGCAAGAAGAAGCAAACATTTGCAACGTTGCGAAATCCTTCCTTTCCGGGGGCGCTCCGGATGTTCCGGTCTTACCTGTTTATTTCGACACTGCTGCTGGCTGGTGATGCTCACCAGCGTTTCCGCGCTGTACTCGTTCTCGGTCAGCAGCGGCGTTAGCCACTTCTGGGGCGTGATTAGCTCCATCCATCGAAGATAGTCGGGAATGTTGGCGACGTGCACGGCGAACCCACCGACGGCTGCCATCGCCAGCATCACCAGCGTCGTCACTATCGAGGCCGTCACCCCGCACGGGACGAGGTGGGCGATGAACAGCACTATCGTTTGTATGGCCATTAGATAGAGCAACATGTAGCCTGCACGTGGAGAGTGATCGTTTAGAAAAGGACCAACAAAAAAAAAAAAAAACAAAAACAAAACATTCGTGCTTTCCACACTCATCTTACCCATGTACAAGTAGATGCCGGTGTCGTTGTTGGTCGTGTAGGAGTAGAGTCCGGCCATGCTGTGCGCGGGAAGCAGATACGCCAGCCAAATGCACAAGCTCGGCATCACGCTCAGCGTGCTCTGGATGATGATGTAAAGGAAGCGACCGTACAGACCCAGTTTGAGGTCTTTTTCCGCGTGGCGACGATCTTCCTGTACGTCTCGTATCTGTAGGAGAAGAAGGGGCCACAGTGCCACCATCATCATGCAGTGGTGATAGCTAGAAGATAAAAAAAATATGAGTAAGTCCGAAGTTTTTCGAAACCTTTCTACATATTTTTGAATTTGTCTTGTATTTTTTTAACGACTCCTAATACGAGTTTTTTTATGATATCCTAGTTAGCTTTAAATGGACTTTCTACAACATAGAATAAATGTCGTGTATTTATTCGAGCATGAGGATAGTTTTGAAATACCTGAGATATAGGCTTAACATTATGAACCGATTTCAAAACAAGGAAATCATCAAAAATCTTCCCCTTGCCTAGTATTTTATACTAACAAAGTATCATTTCACCTATTCCTTTCTTAGACATGTGCAAATATTCTTGAAAAATAAACCACAGCTTCTTAAGCTAAGCCTCTTACCCTAGACGATCGTTAAGATTGAGTTGCGGATCCGACGCCGGCACATCCCAGAAGATGCAGCCGATGAAGAGTGAAAGAACGGCGGCTAGAATCAACCGGCTGATCCAGGTGAGCAGTGATCCTGGTTGCTTGTACGTCATATACCTGCGAATCGAGATGGACCATTTACAATCACTTTGCGATTTAGAGAACCTCTCCCCAAACTTACCTCTTGGCAAGTGCATTGATCTGGCTGAAGAATCCAGCGCTTCGTGTCGGTTCGGGCAGGTTGGCGACGGGTGCGGCAAGCGGTGGTTCAGCATTGACGTGATCCCACGAGTTGGCCAGCGATTCGATGCGAGCGGACGATTCGAGTAGGGCCGCCGCCGACAGGTCGTCCAGTGTGACCAGATCGAGGTAGTAGTCGGCGGGGTTCTTGAACGGTGGACATGGATAACCGAGCTGGCCCATATGCCGCGGCAGATCCGCTCGGCTGCCGGAGTACACGGTGCGGCCGCCGGAGAGCAGCAGGACACCGGAGCACATCGAGAGGATCTCGAAGGTAGGCGGCTGCAGCGTCATGATGACGATCCGACCCGCACTGCACCACTGGCGCAGGTACTCGACGAGGAAGAACGTATCGAAGATGTCCATGTTGATGGTGGTCTGATCCAGCAGCAGGATCGATGCCTGTGTGAGCAGCTGGCAGGCCACGTTCAGTCTTTGCTTTTCCGAGTGCGTCAGCCGGGACACGTTGGCCGACCGGACCGCCGTCAGCCCGAGATCCTCCACCAGGATGTCGATGCGTTCCTTCAGATCCGCCCGATCGTACGGACCGCGCAAGGCGGCCGCAAACGAGAGCGTACTCTGCACGCTCATGCGTGGATCTAGCGGAGCCGCATCGAGGGCCGGCACGTACCCGCACAGCTGGCGCAGGATGCGCTTGTTCACCTGCTGTCCGTTGACGAGAATCTCACCGCCCATGCGTTGCCGCACGCCGGCCAGTGCCTCAACCAAAGC
Source organism: Anopheles farauti (assembly GCA_000473445.2). Classification (NCBI taxonomy): domain Eukaryota; kingdom Metazoa; phylum Arthropoda; class Insecta; order Diptera; family Culicidae; genus Anopheles; species Anopheles farauti. The sequence continues at coordinate 2,678,293 of KI915040.1, read as the reverse complement.
CGTGCCCTCGCGCTGGGCCGTCGCCATGATCGCAAACAGATCGCCCGCCTTGGCTTGGAGCGAAACGCCCCGCAACCCGGGCAGCACGTCCAAGCAGTGCACCTGTATGTTGGGATAGACCAAACCGGCGAGCGAATGCCGCCGGCTCTGCGTCGCGTACATGGCTTCCTCCGGGTAGAGGCGCGTCTCACCGTACGTCGGCGAATCGTCGTAGTCCCATTCGGCCAGCAGATCCGCCTCGCTCTGGGAGCGCAGGTTGTGATGCCGGAGGTTGGTCGCGTACGGGTTGTACACGTGCGTGCCGGCTATGCTGGCTCGGCTGTTGGCTTGCTTGAGAGCGGCCAGTGGAATGCCCTGCGCACGGGAGCTCGGCCGGGACGTGTTCGTGGCACCGATCGCTCGGAAATCCGACTCACTGCGGTATTTTCTGCAAACAAAACAGGCCATTATTAGCACGATGTTTGGTAGCAAAAAAACAGGAAACCCTCCAAAAACTCACCTTAGATTAGCTGGCACACGACCCCGATTCGTCTCATTGTCGCTACTGTCGTAACCGGACGAGCCGGGACCGGGCCCGGTACTGTCTCGGTAGCCCCGATTTACCCGGCCCCGTCCGTTCGCCTTGGAGGAGGCCCGGCCCGGCCGCCCGTTCGCCATCGGTTGGCCACCGTTCGGGGGAAATACGCGCGGCAAACCGAACTTGAGGTAGGTGTACATGTTCGAGTTGATCGGGTTCTGTTTCGGGCCATAGCGCGGGTGGTTGAGGATGGCCGTGTCACGCTGGTGGTGGTACTGTGAGGCGTACGGTTTGGGCGATTTGTCCGACGACCCGAGGGCCGAGTCGGCAAAGTCTGAGTTTAGGTTTTGGCTGCAATGGAAGGTGGACAAACGAAGGATTAGCTGCATGGTTTATTATTTTATTTATTTTACAATTCAGTTGGCTATTAATCCCCAACATATTTAGTTTTTATAAAATCAATAATTATATTAGCCATTCGCCATTGGAAATATTGGATACTAGAAAATAAAGTTAGTTTTGAGGCTTTAATCAGATAGTTAATTTGGTTTTAAATTAGTTTTGATTCCATTTTATAGAATGTCTCGAAGGCTTAAGCAACGCACAAATGCTTCAGTGATCATTTCTTGTTAACGCCCATGACATAAGATGACGGCAACTGCGTCGAGCTTGTAATTTTGGACACATTTGAGGGCGGATCTTACTCAACCGATGTCGCACGGCTAGAAGCTTAATATGGCTCGACCATTTTCGTGGTAATTACCTCAGCGACCCATTCATACGTCTTATTTCCATCCCTCTCCTCCCACCTCCCAAGATCGTTACCATGACGTGCATGACACGAAAAAAAAAAACACAAAGTAAGTCAGCCGGGCCGGGGCCGAAGGTTCTGTACCGCCTCAATAAAACAATTTTCCGTCCGTCAGCAAATAGTAAACCGCCACGGTTCTCAAACTCCACACCAGCAACAACACACCAGCACGACCGCTGCAGAGCTAATTGCATTTTTACATTCCAAAACGGTACTGCGCCCTCCGGTGCCCTCGATGGCACGTACGTTGCACAATGTCCGTGCGCGATTTGCTCGGGCGGTGTTGGGCTAGTTGGGCGCCCGTAGGCGTTGGAGTACGCCGAAGGTCGCCGCTAGCAGGGCGGGCACATCGATCGGCACATAGGCGACGGAAATGCTTTCACGCAGCTCAAAATTAGACTCCCGAAGGCTTTGGGGGTGATCTAGTACACTTCAAGGTTAGATCGTTGGAGGACGGTTTTCGGTACCGAAAAAGGGTTTCCCCAGAAGCAGGCGTGAAATTACGCCACTCGATCGCGTTCGAGCTGCAACAGTACGGATGACAATTCATGCAGACGTTGTTCTCCACCATCCACAGCAGAATTCATAGCTTCAATCTAGCCGACGGTGTTACGTTACACTCCAGAGGTGATTCGAATGAAATAACAAGGCGGTGGAAAAATAAATTCAACCCTCCGTAGTAGGAAAAAAAAACACACACACACACACCCTGCCCTTTGCTTTTCTCCAAATTGGGCTCCATCATCGATATTTTCCCGTCGCAATGCAGTTTGTTCATTTTTTTTCTCTTTCTCGACCCCATAATCGCGCTCGAAAACGGAGAACGGTTAAATCTTGAACGCAAGCGCCCGAGATGGAGCTCTAAATCAGGTCAATCTAACGCCGCTCACGAATCGATTACGCTTCTGACTGCTTGACTGGTGCGTACACACCACACCTAACGACGGCCGTTTTCCCGGGCGTTCGGTGCCGATGCAGTGATTGGGGCCTCGTATTTACGCAATGCTCCTGGGCAAGGTAAAATCTCGTCAACGCGAACGCTGCACCGAAATTCCGCTAGAGGGCGCTCCGACCCAAAAACCGCTCAGAACGCTGATTCGTGTTTGATTGGCAAATCCACGGCTTGCTTCGCTTTTTTTTTAGCAGCAAAATCATCTTTCTTCCGTTCTGGTTCGTGACTTTGAAATGGGCTGCTTACCGATAGATGGACCAGGCGTGCAAATCATCCGTTGCTCCAGGCGGTAGCGTGCCGTGCATCCCGTGCGGCATCGAGTACCGCCGATCTTCGCGCTGCTGTAGCTGCTGCTGCTGCTGCTGCTGCTGCTTGGCCGTGCTCATTTTGCGCAGTTCCATACCATGCAGGACCGGTGAATCTGCAAACGACAGTCGAAAAAGAATCGATACTTTAGTGGTTGGATTTTTTTTTCCTTGAAGAAGTTTCTTCAATCCCCAGACCGATCGGCAATCAAAGTTCTCACCCTCGCCGACCACAATGAGAGCTTCATCTCCGGTTCCGGTGACCGGGTGGTGGGTTTTGATTAGTACGAAGCTCTCCACCTCGGCCGGGTTCCCTTCTCTCTTTTAATGATCACTCGGCCCACTCATCCGGCCATTCATCCCACCCATTCCGAGGCGCTATATTAAAAGCACAAATCCATTAGGAGAGCCGAGCGGACACATTCCTTTCGATTGATTTCATCATGACATTTCTTGCGGGGCAACCGGCACCGAAACCCGTCCCCGTGCGTTGACGAAGTGTTGATGCAGACCCGCTTTTATGCCGATTGCGCTTTTATTTCATCAATTGCTTATCAATAAATCATAACCCGGTGGGTCCGCGTTATGACATGAGACTCCACCGCACCGCGGAGATTTGTTTCGATTGCTCCGCCAGCTGGAAACGAACGCGAACCAACGGGTGCATTGCGCAATCGGTGGCACAGTCGTGGTGGATGGATGGAGGAAGGAGGTTCGAAACAGTTACCGCCCGTTTGCCGGTTAAGTTGCAGGATGCATTTCGTGCTCCGGGTGGTTATGCTCTAATCCATGCTATCTGTCAGTCCGTTCGGACATCGTTCGACAATGGGTCTAATCTGATCTACCAGGAAGCCGCTCGTCCGGCTGGCCAGATCCATTTCACATGCAAGCAATCGGTAGAAGTATAGACTCGAAATTTAAAAAAAAAAGCAACAATAGAGCGTGGAAACAAATGGTAGAAAATGAACAATCACCATGTTTTTGTCCTGTTCTTCCTTCGTTCATTTCATGCAAACATCACAGCACGCTCGTACAACATAACTTTCTTCTTGCGCGAGTGCTACCGTCGATCAACTTTCACCTACTTACGGGTGCAAAGTGGTTGGAATGGTTCGGTTGTTCTTCCTTTCAACGGCTCAGCATCACAGACATGACAGACGCTGGCAGTGATTAATCGAGTTTGGCTGAGTAGCTTTTGCTGTTGAAATGATCAGATCTACCTGGAAATTAATCGTTAATGCGCTTATTAAAGAAATTATGTATTTCAGTAATAGAAAACATTTTCTCTATTTTAAAACAATTGTTTGTTTAATTTTAAAATAATTATTTTGTGCTCTAGCGCATCAAATAAGAAGGTAATAGGTCCCAGAAGCATTTATGTAGGAAGAAAAAATGATACTGAATCATATTCGAAACGAAAACACTTCAATATTGTAAAAACATAATCAACCTTAAAAAATCAACAGAATACATCATTCGAAAAATTTTGTCACGATGTGTTACAAGTCGCTTTAAAAGAAAACTAATGAGTAAGATATACAATCATCTACACACATCCGGCACTGTCAGCTGATTCACGGGACAGAACCTGGTTGGCATCATTTCAGTTCTCTTAAATAAATGCACGCACGCTTAGCTGTCCAGTTGCATTTCCTACAACTTCGCACACCGTGAAAATCCCCAGCCAACCTGACGCATCAGGTCTTGGTCGGTGAGACGAGGATGACCCTGGGTGCGTCACGTTTCCAAACCGCGTTCCCCCTTTCCACCGTACCGAGCATCCAGAGCCAGCAGAAGACTCCCCATGCCGGTTGCAGGCCGGTTTTGGTTAGCATCCGTTATCATGCCGTGGCAGTCGGATGAAGAAATTATGCCATTGCGTGCCCCGTTCGGGGAATGCCACAATTTCCACACATACCCGCTCACCAAACGCGTACAGTTAACACGCACCGGCCCAGTGAGTGGACGAAATTCCGTTAGACCACTGGCGGTCCGGAGGTGTCTGAAATATGAACCTGCCGCATGCGGATGCAGAAGAAGGCGCATCGAGTGTGTGAAGACAGAAAGATATAAAAGCAGAAGCTGCAACACGGAAGACGACATGCATCCGAAGGGCTGCTAACTCCCCGTTGAGGAACAGACTAGAAAGGCCTCTTTTTATTCTAAAAAAATCTCTAGTTGCCGTTGTTGTGTTGGGGGCTTAGTACGTACTCGGTGCAACAAAAGACGCAAACAACACCCCATCTCGAGAAGGTGTCGATTGTCCGGTGCATTCTGCTAATTACATTCGTTTGCATTTTCTCCACTCCAGCAAGGGCTTAGCAGATTCTAGCCACCGGGCCTGCTGCTTTCGATTTTAGAAAGGTGCACTCCGGTGAGATGGGTTTTTGCGTATTCACATCCCGCTCTTCCCTCACTTTCACGATCGATCGCAGGGTGATGTGATGCGGTGAGAGATTGGCAGAAGAGTGCAGGGTAATTAGGTGGGAAAGTGTGTCTATTGTTTTACAACCCCACCTTGCGAGCGGCAGTATCGTCTTCCAGCCGTGTGCAAAGGGGCAAGCAAACGAGCGGATGATGATGATCGTCGGTTCGATCGGTCGGTTGATCCGCGTTGAGGGTCACTGTGAGTGGAATGTCTAGTGTGGAATGCCTGACGTTGCAAAACTGCTCGATTGAGAGTTAGAAAGGCGGTAAAATTTGCAAGAAAGTATTTAATTTTCAGTTTGAAGTAATGTGAACAATTTCGAGGCTATTTAACGCCTAAATGTATGCAAATGTTACAAACCTATTAATTGGTATTTTTTACGATGTCTTTGTTTCCTAATTAAAGATATTTATTCTAATAAATAAGATTGTTCAACAAGAGCCCTTTAAAATACATAATAAAGCAAAACCAATACTCTTTCTCTTCTTTACATTTTTTCCCCTATTTCCACGAGTCAATAGCAAATTTTTGCATCTAACCCTCGCATACGGGTCCACAGACCGACGCTGGTCATGCTGATGATGACGTGCCGTGCCAGTGTGGTGGTGCATCGTCAACATCATGCTCCGTCGTTTGCGTCCCGATTCCAGACGGCTGCACAGTGGTCCGGTTTCGGGGTGATAAATGACGACGGATCGGAACGCTCGGAACATGTTTGCCAGCGTTGTCCGTTCCTTCAATGTAACACACTTTCGGTCCGTTCGCTTCCATCGGTGTGTCGTCCTCGGTGCAATCTTGGCTCGGCATCGGCAGCGACCGCGGTACCACTCTAACGCTAATTGTAAACTCGTACACATGGGCCATTGCATGGGCAAAAAAAAAATAAAACCCACCGGTTTTCCACCATACCGGTTTATGAGTATTATGAGTTTGCTTTCTTGGTGGTGCTCCTGTTATTCGCTTCTTGCATTGCTTTGCTCCCTCGAGATCGGGCTCGGGTTTGCAGTCACGAGGAACGGACCGGACGATCACCCAGTTTTCCGACGCAAGGGTTGCCTCCGTTGAAACTGGGATGCTGGACGGCGTGGAATTCTGTACCGTCTTGTCTTTTTTCCTTCCCACTTTTCCATGGCGGAGGAACACACGGCTAAACGTGGCGAGCGTTATGGCTCGGACGGAGCGAACGGAGATCATCCGGGGACGGTTGTTTGCTTCCCTGCTTAGGTAGGTTTCTATTTATCAACGCTCGTTTATTTGAAGGCAAATAATTTGCGCACGTTTTGGTTTTTGGTTGCCTTCTTCTGAAGAGGGGAAGCTTATGATGAATTTATTTATATTTCTTTAAGAAAACAAACACACATTCTCATGGTCTTGGTTGTTCAAAATGGTATAAAATTAAACAATCAATCACTCAAGCGCTAGTGGACAAAACATTATTATCGTTTTTATCGAAAAATCGCGCACACTTTGTGAATTCCAGCGAATCAGGTGACGGTGCCCTTCACCCTTTACTCGCACAAAACTGGCAAGTGAAAGTGTTACAAACACGCACACACACGAACATATTTCAACTCCGGATGTGTCGCGTTCATACCAAAAACTTTCATCACAAATATTTCTCCCCGTCCCGTTTTTATTTTACTTATTTTTTCATATTGATGTTTTCGCCTCCGTGTCTCCAATTTGGCGGCATTGATCTTGGGCGATTTGCAAATGACATTTCCCCGCCCTGAGGGTATATGAATGTATGCTCGAGGGACACCTTATGATCGTGGGTCATGCACGGAACAAAAAAACACGACAAGAGGCGTTGCCGTGGGCTGTTCGGGCTCGTTCGCCAGCCGATGCCGATCATAAGGCGAAATTGATGGATTTTTGATGGGAATGAAAGTTTGTACCGAAGTGTTGGCCGGTTATCGGGCTGCGGTGTTGTTGTTGTTGTGGTGGATAAGTAGGTAGAAGGTTGATTGAAGGTTGCTGCGGCGCTGCGCCAATGGAAAGTAAATTAATCACGCGTGCGTAGCTAATTTGAAAAGATACACATTTTGAGTGGTTTAAAAGGCAACAAACGAAATAATTTGTACAATTACCGTGAGGAATTATCCGTCGTGTTTTGAGCATAGACCAATAAGTTAAAATTAAACTGAAACCTTTCATATTGCCTTCCGGTACTGATAGTTTTGCGTTCGATCGATTTTTTATGAGTGATATTTTACCAAATTAATGATTTCAAGAGAAAAATATTATTATTTTTATGTGTTAAATATTTTAAATTTATCTAAATTTTATCATACTGAAACAACTATGCAGAGTGTGTGAAATTTTAAATGAAATACATATATGTACCTAGTTTTCTGCTAAACGGTGAATTTGATATGTTAATAATAATCTTCTATAACGAAAAAGAAAAAAACTAAATCCCTTCAAGCAATGAAACGCCCTTCGGGCAATGGCGCGTGATTAATGGATCAAAAATTAACCCACAACAGTCGTAACCGCCGATTATTCCGTGCTTCAACGCTTATTAATTAACCATTCAATCCGACAAACCCTCCCCAAGCGTTCCAAGTTCATAAATGTGCATAACCCTGCGATTTTCTCTTTACCACGGCGAGGTCACCGGCGATTAACAGGCGGCCAAGGGCTCGGCCCCATCCACCGAACGGAACCACCGATCGATATCGATTTTCCCGCACCGAAAACCGATGTCAGCCGCGATGTTGATCACGCGGACGGTGCTGATGTTCGGTGCTTCTAACGGAGCTTTCCTTACCGGTGTGTTAACCGTAAGAAGAAGAAAAAATCCCAAATCTTCCTCCTTCCCCGGGAACGCCCTTTTGGGCGAGTGGTTTACCGTGCCTGGGATGGGGGGGGGGGCTTCGAAGGGCCACTGGCCGATTGTAACCGGCCTGGCCGGATCAGTTTCCAGCTACAGGAGATGAGCTGCTGGCCGGCTAACGGTTTGCCGGTGTGCTTTCCATTGGGGAGGGGGAAAACTATTCTCCCAATTGCGCGTGTTTGCCGATCGCAACGGTAGGTGAAGATTCTGCTGTTTGCGGTGGAAATCATTATTTCGTGGAGCTCGGATCCGCTCGTTAACTGCTGTGTGGCCGAGGGAGGGAAGCAAAGTGTTGATTATTTTAAAATCCAGCATGACCCACTAACACCGCGCTCGGATTGGCCTGGATGTGTGTTTTTTTTTCTTCCCATTTTCAGTTGATAGGGTGAAGATTCAACCCGATTTCGGCAGCCACGGAAAGGGAGCTCATGGTGCGATAACAAGCCGCAGTATTTAAATTACATCATCACGGCACGGACTAAGACGCGGAACGATGATTTCCTGCATATACCCCTTTTTGCTGCGAAAGATAGGTTGAGCGAAAGCTCATTTGATTTGGAGGAAGTTTGGAGGAGCACCCGCACGTGGCATTAATGGCTCCGGCCTGGGGTGTCATAATGCGAGCGCTGAACGACACTTCAATCGCGCGAAGAAAAGCGCACTGGACGGAAGCAAATTAGTCACCGATACGTCGTAACGTCCGCACGCACTTGTCTCCATCTGGCGTCTCGTAATAGCGCAACGAATTTGTGCTACGTACCTTGCGTCATCTCCATGCCCCGCGATCGTCTCGCAGTACGCGACGGAAATGGCCCCGTTTTTTTTTTTTTTTCATCACAAAGAAAGGCCCTTCTTGGTGGATTGTCACACAAACCGATGGGTACAATTACCTGCGAACGCAGAAGGCGGCCGTAGCGACCCGCTTTTTTTCGGAACCACCCGTGGCCAATCGTCAATCGTCCGACTGTCCGTGACCGGAGTAGAGTCCGGCCGTTGTAATCGAAGTTGGCTCTCTTGACCCCAAAAAGCGCGTCTCCAGCACGAAAGATTTCAATGGGCCAAGCCAAGCGACGAGCACCCTACGAACCTTCTAATCAATTCGCGTTCCGGCGTGTTCACGTACCGGATATTTCTACTCACTCCCTCCCACTTCTCTCGAAACAATGGGTGCCTTGGTAGTAAAGGAAAACGCTGCAAGAAGATGGAAAGCGACATCCGTGGTGCATCCATCTAAATGTATGGATGGATGGCCCATCTTGAGACCTTCCCAAACTTCTCCCAAACCCATCCCAAAAAATGGCAATAAATCTCAAACAGATCCCAATCGGTTAAACACCCCACGTGGTGGGCAATACAGTGCACGAAAAGCGCGTGAAAAATAAAGATGAGAACGAGAGTGAGAGTCACCGCGGCGACACCGAACTGGAGCATGGGAAATGCCGCCGGCCCGTTAAAGGGAAAGTGCGTGGGAGAAAGGTCGGATCGGGTCACACCATACGCCACCGTTTAGGGATGGGAATAAGAAAGGTAACACACAACGCACACAGCCAAGCGTCGGCTGCTTACTTTGTGGGTAATTAGTTTGAATAAAGATATTTGACAAGTATCGTCGGTAATTGCTCGCGCTCCAGACATTTCATTCCACTTTCGGCGGGGCGAAGACATGCAACGACACTTTGGGGGTGGGATGAGGGGGTGTTAATGCATGGTGATAATGTTTTTCTGATTTTATGGTCCTCGGCACGTTATATTTCACTCGAAAACAAAGCCTCCCTTAACACGTGCTGATTTTGGCTCATTAGAGCTTTCATTATTTTCGGATTGAATTAGGGTTTTAATTATATTAGAGTGTGTGCGATCGTATGCTCATTTATGAGCGTAGAGAGTGAGAAAATGTTTGAAATACCTCTTATGTCGGTCTATAGGAATCGCTTTCCAATAGAAAACTTTTAAATTCCGAAGTTAAGTTAACGATAAAACAAAAGATTTGTAAAACGGTTAAAGCAACGAACCTTTTTATTTAGAAGCGACAAAGTCTATTGAGAATTCTACTACGCCACATTAAGCAAGCGGTCGCAACAACCTTCAACTATGCTAACTAATCTTCTTCCGTGCATACTGCTAGAATGGCATAGAATGCAGCAGCGCTTGCCATTAAAATTATAATACCACTTTGTGTAGCGCCTCTCTTCCGAATGTTTCGTCAACAAAGGGTAATAAATTAAATTCTAACCCACCGGCAACCTTGGACGGCCGAGTAAACAATAGGTCACCCGAATTGCTCACGGCATCAGCCCCTGGAATGCACATGCAGCGGCGGAACTAACAAAGACAAGGTCCATTGGTCCACTTCCTGCTTAAACAGCGGGGCGTGTGTATGTGTTGTAACACGGCATTATTTTCCACCCAACCACAGGCGTTGGGAGAAATGATTTTTTTTTCTCGTTTTTATCGAACGTTCCATCAATCGATGGGATTGGTACGGGTTTTTTGTAGCGTGAAATGCTTTCATTTTTGTGTACAATTGAATTCATTGAATGGCCGTTTGGTAGAGGCATTCCGATTGAACCACACCTTTAGGTGGATCGATTCTATCGCCCGCGAAATGGGCGTCAACATCAGGCGAGAGGCGAATGAATGTCAAGCAAATATTAAAATAACCCACAATTGATTGCGTCGTTCGCCTTGAAACTGGGATAAAGCAAATGGAATGAAATGTTTCTTGTGGTTTCATTCACCTGCTGCTGCACACCTCAAACTGTTCTCTTTTATTTAACAACCAGCCGCGTTTTGGCGAACCACTTTACGACCCTCCTCCCGTTTGTTTATTTTCAATTAAATTCCATCGCGGCCCGGCTATAATTAAGCACCACTACCCCGAATGCGGCGGGCTTTGCGCTCGCCTATAATTAAGGTTGCAAAAGCCAAACAAATCGTAATGCACCGGGGAGCGTCTTCGCCGTCTTCGTCGGCGACGTCTGGGTGATTGTTTTACCCGGCCGTTTCTGGCACGATGGGATGCGCTGGAATACTGATGAGCTTCCGTTTTGCACGAAGCACTAAACTGGTGGAAGATAGCTCTCGGATGAGGGTTAAAGTTAGGAAATAAAGCGACGCAAAAAAAATGACGCTGCGGAATGCTTGCTGTGGATGAGAGTGTCCTTGAAGGATTGAAACGAAATAAATGACACATCCGGCGGGATAGAGGAAGTGCTTTTATCGACGCTCAACCAGTGTGTAGTTAAAACATCCTACAGCAGCAAGTTACACGAAGCTCATCGTAAATAATATCACGTACCAGTTGGTTGAAGTCAGTGTGTTGCGTTCGACGGTGTTTGTTTTATTGAAGCCGACGAAACAAATAAAACACCTCAAAATGAAAATCATCTTTTTCATAAGTAAATCATTTTCCATTTGATGTTTAGATACTACAACATTTTTTGTAACATTTTGTCTTTATTTTACAGAATCAATCCGTTGAATTAAATTTGAATAGTTATTCTTGCTTTTAATATTTTTAAATATATTTTTAAAATAAATTTGTTTGAATTTAATTTGCTTCGTAAATAATTACATTATGCTTACATTCGTTGAATTGCAAAAACTGCATCTGAAAAAAAAATGTCTGAACCAGTATCCGGATGTAAAACTAGAATTATCCCTCTAGCGGATTACGCGCTCTAAGCCATGCTGTGTTAGCTCGCCTCGCTTGGAATGCGGTTCAAATCCGATTGCTTCATCAATCAACGATTGCGTTGCAGTGTGCAACTCCAGCTCCCAACTACAAAAGAAATGTCAGTGTCTTGTTGAGGCGGGCAACGTTACGCAAATGCCACACGGCCAAACACGAACAGTTGATGCGTTGGCGAAAGGAGATGGGACTTGCACTTGAATTAAACCCCAGACGTACCGCACAAAATACCACCTGAGTGTTGGCCGTGGCTCGACGGAAATGTAGTGCCGTGAGCCAGCTTCTATCGGAGTCCAGTTTTTCGGCCGACCCGGACTCGCCCCCCGAACTATTCCGAAGCCGGTTTATCTGCTGCAGTGAGTGCAACGATGCAGTCGGCATTATGCAACGCGCACCGATATCACCGTTAGGTTTGATAATCTAAATGCCTTCCCCTCCCGAGCGGCCCAACCGAGACCGGCTTGATTGTGGGTCGCGTCGAGTTGGAACTGGAAATCAACGGTTGTCGAAAAAGAAAAACCTCACGCGTAGCTTGCACCACAGTAAGCGTTTCTGGTGAGCTATTTTTTTTACCTATCTTTCGGGTGAACCAAAAAATGTTACTCACCACCAGCTGACGGTTTCGCTTGGGTGCCGTTTACGACCTTGAGAGGTGTTTTAGTGCATCGGGGGTGCAATGTCGCACGGTGTCGTTCGGTTGGCGTTTCAATTGACGCCGATTTGATGCGGACCTGATGCCTTGTGTCATGCCGATTTGATTTTTCTATGCCATAATCGATTTGCTTTGGGAATTGGAGCAATCTGTAGCAACTTTTGGGTAAGGTCGAAGGGTGTTTTTTAATTATTTTTATTACAAATACCTTTTAGATGCGGCATTATTTACGTTTCTTTAAAAACCGACCCGTGATTTCTACTTCAATGGAATGCGTTGCCTATCTTGAACTATTTAACCCACTTCTACGCAAAACCGTTTATCACCCCGTGATAATGTGTGTGCGAAAGAGAGAGAAAGAGAGAGAGAGAGAGAGAGAGAGAGATGCAGAGAGCGCAGACGAAAAAGAATCACTTACTTCAATGCAAACCATTGTTTGTGGTTCGCTTTCCACGTGGCATTTACATTCCCACGCAATTTATCTACCACCTACCTTGGCATTCACCGCTCAAATCGGGCGTAAAAACCTTGACGCAAATGCAAAAACCTTATGGCTGTATTCCGGTGTCGATCGTTTGGTGGAAGAAATTGTGAAGCAGGCATCAACAAAAAAAAGCTTCCCCCAACAAATGCGGCAAATAGGAGAACTTCATTTAATGAGTGAAACTCTAATGTCTGTTTCTCTGGCACTCCCGGCTCCCGGCCGAATCCTTCACGATCATTTTGCGCGTAAGCCCGCGATGATGGATAAATATTTTGTCTTCCGTTTCATTTTACCCTTGGACGGGAGGTTGGTAGGGATTTTCATCGTGCCACAGCTGGCAAACACCGGTAGCCGACGGTAAACCGGCAGCAACCGTCAGCGTCCGTCAGCGCACCGTCGTCGAATTGGGGCCAACCGAAGGAACCCATTAAAGTAAAAGTCTTCTCATTTGGAGTGCCTTCTGCCGGCGGGTTTGTGGTTTGCGCGACGTGTCCAGACCCGAATCGCAGCTGATCCCGAGCCGGAGCGCCACGGCAAAGAAGCAAGACAAATTAGCCCACGAGCGGTGACGTTCAATCGTGCTTCGATGCTTTCGGATTTGAAAACAAAAGACGCACGGTGGAGACGTGGAGCTCAACGGGAGGGGGAGATGGATGGGGCAAACCAAACGAGAGCAACCGCCAAGTCGGCCAATGGCCGTGTGATTTCCAGTAAATTACCCCGTGGTTGGTTTTGCTGGGCGAGTGACGTCTAAATTTTGCCCCTCTTCGTTCGCAGCTATGTGTAATGGAAGGTTAACTTCCATCGAGAGCGTAGGGTTGCGAGCAAAAAAAAACCAAGAAAAAACAACAGAATGACGTTTTGATGTGTCACCAGAATGGCGCCATACGACACCAAGACGTTTGACAGACGTCTCTGCAAGACGTTTGCGAAGCATTCCAGCATCTTCCTCCACGCTTGTGAGTCATTCCCTGCCACGCTTGACCGATGTTCGCTCTGGTATGGTGGTTTCTGGACATACGGTTCACGTAGCTTCTCTTTCGCCACCGTCCAGTTGCTCGCTGTCTAACTGTAAACAGTCAGGAGCAGGCAACCATTGCGAGTGCCCAGTGATACACACCGAAGAACGGGCCAGATCCGGCGGCCGCTTTCAAAGCTAGACACTGGTAAGACTGGACGGTAAAGCACGGCCAGTTGTCAGCTGACGTATGTTTGTTTCGTTTATGACCAGAAGTGATGTGATGGTTTTCCTAGAGTCGTCGGTAAACGCCATGTTCATTTGTAAAAATTTTCATTAGACATGGGCTATAAATGCTAAGCCACTCACTGTATTGCTTGACAGGAACTACATTTTGTTTACGAGAATTGCATTAAAGAAACATGAAGACGAATACTTTTATCGTTTATTGTAATTGAATCCGTCAGCGGACAAAGGTTCGAGTGATTTAAGGGCAATTTTATGTTTATGGCACGAAGTCATCAAAGCCAAATGTTTGAGAAGGTACCTAATGTACGACTTCGTTGAAGTTGAAAAACATAGATCATTACAAAAAGCTGAGCTCATTTTGCGAGATATTCTTAAGCTATGTTTCACTCCTCCACAAAGCTCGTAAAAGCTAAAAATAGAAAATAGGTGTTTACCCGTGTACTGCTATGTAGTTGAGCTCCTCAGTTGACTCCATTTCGCATGTCGCTCTCCCAAACGTTTCGTTTCCACACACATAGACACACTCTGCACACCGGATTCTTTCCAACGCTCACGAGATCGTGTACGGTCGGGAAGAAAAACTTCGCCCCGTTTTCCGTGTTTTCTTGTGTGCGAAAAAGGCTAGAACAAAAGCCGACCAACCAACTTGTGCTTGCGTAAGCTGTTGTGGCGAATACGGGGAAGAATAGAACGCTTCGGGGAAAACAACCGTGACACATTCGCGGCGGAGAACGCGGTGGTGCCGCGTGCAGCAGAAAGTCGCTGAACTTTCCGGCTTGCGATAAGAGCACGGCGTGGAATAGTAGTTATAATACTTGCTACAAATAATGATAATAATAATAAATACAACGCAACAAAAATAAACACACGCAGCGACGCTCGGCTGCAGGAAGCCACAAAGATGGAAATATTCCCTATGCGGTTTTCATTTTGCCGTATGCGTTGCTGCGTATTTGAATGTGGAATTTGAATTTCTTGCTTCGCCTTTTTACGGCATGCCGCACGCAACGCTAGACAGCTGTCAAAATTGTCAAACAAACCATCCGACCGACTAGCCTAACCAACACGCAAATAGCAAAATCCCATCGGCCCCGTGGCCGTGTCAGCCACGATCTTCCACGAGTCTGGATGGATGCTGGGCACGCCGTAGGACATAGTTCTAGCCGCGCGTTGGAGCAAACGAAACGTTTCAGACAACATCTGCCCGTCAGCTCCATTCCTTAGAAGCACACACACCGACTCGTTTACGGAACGCGTTTTTTTTTCGTTCTCGTTCTGTATATAGTCTTCCACTGCGGACGCCCACCCACCCATCTTAATAGCAGCTTTCGTAACCTTGGTTTCGCTGTGTCCGCCCGGTGGAGAGAAGGGGAGGATGGAAGCAGCAAAAAAAAAATAAAAATAAAAAAACACCTCAAAAGGAGATGGCTTCGGCATCGTGGCGACGCCGTGTATTGCATGGTGATGTTCGCGCTCACGTGAACGTCGTACTCGCCGTCGTCGCCGCTGCCGCCGACGACCTGAACCCGGGGACCGTCTAAGCCGCGTGGTTCCGAGCTGCTGCTCGCACCAGCGGCTTTCGGCAGGGGTTGCGGGTGTGGTCGCCGTATGCCATTGACCTTTTTGCCGTGGTTCCGTCCGCTGCCTGCCTGATTTCGCGCGCGCCGAGCGTGTACGTAAAAGATTCTTGCTCGAAGGGAATTGCCGCGCTCTGGTCTGGGCTGTTGACGAAGGTTGCTGCTGATGGTGGTGGTGTGATTTTTTGCGCTTGTTTTTTTTTCACCACCGCAAACTTTGTGTGCGGCAAACATTGCGGTCGATGGGCTGGAGGTTTTGTTGATTTTTTTAAAAGATGTTCATAAAATACATTGTAACATATGTTTGCGTCTACTATTAGATAGAACATGAACTTAAGAACTGCAAAAAGTTTTTGTTAAAACAGCAGCATGTAACACATTTTCGATAGTTTTTTATTAATTCGGAATATTCAATGTTTTTATTAAAATTTTATTTTGAAAAATAGTTATTCCTATTTTTGCTATAAAGAAAAAAAGATTTTGATTGTGTTTTGTGGCAGACTGTAACATTTTAATCATATGACATTCATTGCTTTGTTGTTAAATTAATTTTAACTATGTTGGTGAACTGTGAATTTATTTAATTAATTTTATTTAATAGATTTATTATTTCCCAATTTTAATGAAAATTATATCATAAAGAACCTAAGTATATTCTATTCACATCACCAAACATAGAATTTAAATGATCTAAAAGAACATTTTCAGACGCTAAATCGTTTGATATTACACTCGCAAGCAATTGAATGGTGATCACTTCAAACGCACGTTAAGAACGAGAGAATGCGTTGTTTTGCAACCGATTTAGGCAGCATCAATCTTGACTCCGCTTACGTCGGACTTGTTATGTCTTTATTCTAATTCTACCTTTCTCCTCGCTTGCGATTGCGCTCGAGAGTACGTTTAAGCATCATTATTCAGCTTCGGGATGGTGGATGGTAGTGCGCGATAGGCAAGAAAATCTAACCGGATGGAGGAAAGTAACTGTAAGAAACATTTTGCTGCTCATTCTGCGCCGTCGAGGGAACGAGTGCGAAGAAAGAACCCTACAGAAGTTAGCCAAGTGTTTGAACCGACGTTGCGATGCTGTGGGAGAGTTTTCCGCTAGCTCAAACACACACTTAGAACCAGCTTTTCGTTCCGAATAAATGAACGACGACAGCTGATAAACGCTTAATGAAGCGATCGTTCTGTTCGTGATCGTTCAACGAGCGCGGGATGAAAAGAATTCCTTCAGCTGCTGAGGAAGATAAATATTATCATCAAACTAACGAGTAAAAGGCGCCTAAGAGCCCTTTTCCGTACGATCACCTGACCAAACGAGTCGAGGTATTTTGTGGCGTTCTTCGCTGCTTTTCCCTAAGCAGCTCTTAAGAAAATGGGAAGCCATTTTTTCGGCCCGTAAGTTATGGGAGAAATCTTGCACCCTTCGTTGCCCGGTGGAATCTTGGCTCATTCGCACACGGTCGGTGCATTCGGTGCTTTGCATATCCGCGTCGGACGCGTCGGGAAATCGATTTATTTTCGGAACGAGCTTTCCGGTGTCCGGCGCGGTTGGGTAGCAGACGGTAGTGGCCCGAGATTTATTCCCGCCCGAACCGGTTTGGGCCGCCTTCACAACGCGATTCGCGTTTCGGGAGTATCTCTTTCCCAGCGCGAGCGGAGGGATTGCGTAGGGAAAGTTGAGTGACCGGTCGAGTTGATCACAGACACACTTACACACACACACTTGCTCGAGCAGGCTGAGATGAGCCACTTACATGTTCGAACTTTCGTTCGGTCAAGCGTTACGAAAAGAAATAAAAGGAAGAAAAAAATCGTTGAAACACAACCCACTTGTCGCTATGCAAATAAAACATTCCTGAGCTGATCGACACTCATCAACCTTGTGGCGTTCGCGGTCGCGAAAGTGAATGAAAGTTTCGTACATGTTGCCGTCGGTTTTATCGCGCATTTTCGTGACATTTGTTTATTCGCGACACATGGCCCGCGGGAAGGCGAGTTGGGGCATGCGGACAAATCGTTCCAAAATTTGACACAGACTACAAATAACCTCCTTCCCCGGAAGGGGAAAGTTCATCCTGTTGGGTGCGGTTGAAAATAACTTTAGCTCCAGTTTAGTAAAATGTTTCCTCAATTTTACGACGCAGCAGAAAAGCTCAAGCCCACGGACCGTATCTTCTGCTCGGTGGCGGTTGTCCATTAACCGAAGTCAAATTACCGGGTGGCTCGTGTAGAGAACCGGCCGCTAGCAGCCGAAAACCAACAATTAACAATTTCGTAAAGATCTCCAACCGGAACTGACGCCGGAATAACGCCCATCGTGGCTTACGGTCGTTGTCACCGGGAGGGAGTTGTGTTCTGTAATGAAGAACCCCGTTTACATTCCGGCTACGGGGTGTCCAATTGGATTCTTTCTCCAAGCAGCGAAGCCCTTTCGTCCCGTCTTACAAGTGATAAAAAAGCGAGACTCCAATCCAAGACGATGACAGTTGAGTTGAGTTTACTTGGGTGATGGATGGATGTTACAACGGTGGTTTCGATGGCTCGAACAATGTTGAAGAAACGCTGAGCAAAGCAACTGATACGGATCGGGAGTCGAGGCAGAGGTCTTCACGCTGGTCTGGCACACGCACCCGCTGTTCTGATGTAACGAGAAATAAATAGCCGCGATGACGGCACGATACTATCTCAACCATTAGTGCTGTATAATGAGAAATAGGGTCAGGGAGAAATTGATTCGATTTATCGTAGCGTATCAAATGGAGCCGCTTCAAGTGTCTTTATTTCAATCCAAAATGGCTTCAGTCATCGTTCGAAATGGAAGAAATTATTTGGAAACGTCAAAAGCGTTGTAAATTTTTAAACGAAAAACCGAAAAACTTCAAGCGATGAACCCTTTATGGTAAAATAAGATTAAAATGTTAGATGCTGCTTTGATGCTAATATTAAGAAAGTCAGAGCTTATTTAAGCAGATTATCAATGAAATACAACACCAAGCCGCTTACTTCCCCTATCCGAACCAAGTAAAATTCACCTTTATCTCCAAACAGTGAAGAGAACAGTGCTACGATCGCGTTGACCAACTTTCTTTTGATTGGTGCGAGAGTGGCGCGGTTTACGAGAGGTGAAGCAGGGTGTAGATGAGCTAAAATCTCCACCAAATTCGAGGTCAAAATTTCCCTCCTCCTCCTGAGCGTCTCGCACCTCCATCGAAAGCTTCTCTCGATATGACCGAACGAAAACCACTTTATCCACCTCGTGCGCCACGGTCCTCCAAACAGGTTCAATTTGCTGGCAATGCCGCGGAAGAAAGCCGCGCGGTCACACGCGAACCAGCCCATTTTATTCTTGCAATCGTCATTTATCATCCGGACTCGCGTCGGACACGTATAAATAGACGACGCGGAGTCGTCGCCGGCCGGTCGGCCCTGGAAGGTCCCGAATGCTTGCCCTCTCCGGCAACACTGTGCAACAGTATTTCCCCATGCACTTGTCGGGTTCGTCGCTTGCTCGCGTCACCATCGTTTGTGCCAACAACACAACATGGTAAAAGTTGTAGCGTCTCGAAGAAAGAACAATCGAATCGCACCGTTCAGTGCCTGCGAAAGCAATCTCGTACACGCGGTGATGTGTGTTTTATGTGACGACGATCCGTTCAGATAGGCAGTCAGTTTTGCCACGACACACGAGCGCACGACGGTGGTTGGTGGAGGCTTGGGAGGACTTCTCCCTTTATTACACTTTTTGTTGCATCGCGTCGTTTCGGGCGAAAGTTTCACTCTCTTCAGGCGCGGTGGCGTTTCACTTTCGGATCGGTTTGGCTCAAGAAAACGGAAGAAAACGGTGTGCCGAGCGAGCCTGGTGTGGAGGCTAGGAGGGAGGAAAAAGATTTTATGGAAAAATGGCATCGTCATAAAAAACAAAAAAAAAGCGCGCTCACACATACACACTCACATGCACACAGTGGAAAGCACAAGACGACAAATGAGGATCGATTGTATTGTTTTTCGGTATGAACGTACCTCATCGTGGCGCGGCTCCACTCGGTAGGAAATTACTACCCTGAGGCCACCGCACAACACCGAACCAGAAGAAAGTCTCTGTTCGATCACCATCTTCAATCCCCCCCCCCCCTCCATAGCCATCCTCCCTTCATCCACGGATTGATAGCGCGGAGAAGAAAAATATGGTACGGCAATGGTTGCTAATTGCTTTTGGCATTCCTTCGCGCAGACCTCCCACCCAGGCCCGGCGTAGGGCATAAAAATTCGAACGGAGAAAAGACATTAATGTGCTTTAATCGACCAAACGGCCCGGCGTGTGTATGGGATTTCGACTAGAATACCGTCCCTCAGTGAGGGCTTGGAAGATGCATATTCGACCCTAGGCTGCCGAGCAAGGGCTGTATTTTTGTTAAAGCCCTCCCATCGACGCAACGCGAACAGACGAAAACCTAGCGACTGGAGATAGACAAACACCGTTCATCGACCCCTACTCACGATCCCGTTAATGTCGAGTGTTCGCCGCGGTATGCTAATGGGCGATCGACCGAGGCAATGGTGGACAATTTTGATTTTTTTTATCCATTTTCGTTCGCCGATAAAGGAGAAAATTAAAGATTGGAATGAATTCTAAGCGATGTCGGACAGGTATTAGTCTAGGGTTCGTGTTCCGTTAATCGATCTTTGCCCTATCTTTCTTTCCGAGGAAATGTCAGAAGACGAGATAATATATGCGTAGGGGATAAAATTTCGGAAGAATAAAAATAAATTTAATAAATAAAAATAAATAAGAGTTTTAAAGACATTAAATGAGTGGGTCATAATGCACGTCGCTGTCCTTGTACTAAAATTTAATTTTTTAGCAATTTGAAGCAATTTCAAAATAAAGAGATTTGTCTTCTTTCGACAGATTTCAAGCCAACAATACTGTTACTTTTAATTCTAGTAATTGATTTATTCATTTTTTTATCTAAAAAATGTATTTTACTGTCCAATACCATTTGTTTGAACTGCATTAGAAAAACATGCGAGTTCTACTTTATGCCATAAGAGATTCTGATTATTTATCAAACGATCGCATGAAATGACCAAAATCGGCATGCATTTGTGTCACGATATATTTGCGCCTCATAAATATGTTAATTAATCGATCGAAGTAGTACCACGCACATCGCGACATGGAAACTGTTAGACGTGAATATGAAATCGATCGCAAAATTCCAACACTGATTCCTGTCACACAAATTCCACCTTTGTGCAACACACCCTGCACGTGTTCGGGTGCAGAAACGTGCCCGCATCCATTATTCATACCGATGGACACCCGACGCACGCTGCAATCGGCTAAATCCTTCACTCCAGGACGTGCGTAGCATCCGCGAAACCGCAACCCGTTCGCGGTGCGCGATGCGAAATGCGGTCTAAATTTCTCTTTTGTGCTCGAAAAAGAAGAAAAAATAAACTCTCCCCCGAAAATCGAATCTCACTAGCTTCTGATCGTGTTCGGCCAGCAAAAAAAAACGAAAAATCTCCCCAGCAAGCATTACACTCGGCAAATGGTTTCCCTCCAGCACCGTGTCCATTTACATGAGCGTGGCCAAGCCACTTTGCCACACCGCCAGCGCCGGTATGTGCGCGAAATTGGCGGAACGGGGAGGGGGAAATGATCAAACCGCACGAAAAACCACCTAACCTCATTTCTACGACCGATCAGACTGCGGATGGGAAAAAATGACTCGCCGGGCAGGGAAGAAAAGATTATGCTACAGCCACGAAGAACGCACACACACACTTTGTGGGTTTCTTCTTCTTGGTGAGTTTGGTTTTTATTTTTTGTCGAATTTATGTGCCGATCGTTTTGGTGCGAATTTTCCCGGTACGCAACGCCCAACGCCCGTATTTGCCGAGAAAGCCCGGAAATGGAAGATGATCGATCGATTTTCCAGCTGCCCGAGATCGAGATGCGGTGCATGATACGGCTAATGCAAATTGCTACCATCGGGTCGGTGGTAGAAAACTCGGTAAAAGATAGATATGTGCCTGCAAGTTGTAGCAAAGCCGTTTGCACGCAACTTGTGTGCGATCCAAAAACACGCAGAGGGTTAAACGTGCGGAGCTGTAAACGAACGTTGCCCGTATGGTAGACAATTGTCGTAACCGTATCGGAAAAGGAGTCAAAGTAGATAATTGTTCCTTTATTTTTGTAAGAAGAGATAACAAAAGTGTTATTAATGGACCTGAATAATACTATTATCATATTCATATTTTTAATAATAAATGAATATTTTATATATTAAAATATTTCTTAT
>KI915040.1:2530568-2656073 GCA_000473445.2 Anopheles farauti | reverse complement strand
CGTGTACGACAATCGCTTACTATTCGGGCAACGTTCGCTTTATCGGCACGTTTAACCCTCTGCGTGTTTTTGGATCGCACACAAGTTGTGTGCAAGCTGCTTTGCTACAACTTGCAGGCACATATCTATCTTTTACCGAAAACTCTCCCCGACATGTGTGTGTGTGTGTATGTATTTTTTTTTTCGATATGTGTGCTCCAATCATAAGCATCATCATCTTCACGATGCGGTATCGTCCGGATGGGTCCTCTCCGAAGTAGTGCATGTAAAATTGGGTAAATTGAAATATTACTTAATTGTTTATTTGTTTACGCACGCGCGCTGTAGCTGGCGCCAGAAAGGAAAGCTGAAGAAAATGCGCGTAGCGTAGCGAACTATTTGTTTATCTTCTTCTACACAACGTTTGGGGTGGCTTTTGCTTTTCCCCTGCGAACGGTGCATCCGAACCGATCGCTTCCTGTTCGATGCGTCGCAACCGGGGCTCGATATGGCCCAAAACAAACAAATCGTACCCAATTTTTGGAACATTTTTTTTTCCTTTTCACCGGCTGTTTGCTTCTCCCGGAAGGAAGCGTAAGCACGCCCGTTACAACACGCACGGCTTTAGCCACCCAATTATTTGCAGATCGGTGTGGACGTGCTTTTCAACCAGCTCGCACGGGGAGAAATTGGGCCAAACCGGGCGGCTCGCTAACGCCCAATGTTCTTGTGTTACGTTATCATGGGTAGGTGTGCTAAATGATGTGGGCTGTTGTGCGTTGAGCTCAATTTAATGCTCAACCAGATGAGGGTGCTGTCTGTGTATGCCAAAGTCGCATCCGATCGTGATCGAACGGGACGTCAGGTGTGTTGTGTTTGTGGGGCTCCTAGTTGGTCTCAATACGGTTGGTGTTATGTTTTTTATTTCGTTAGCCGCAAGGCGTATCGTTTTGCTCCCATTTTTGTGATAATGTACAAAGAAAGAACGTGCTTCATTGCAGGTTTTACTGTGGTTACCTGTAGGTTTTCAACATTTTTTTATGTGACCCACTATTTGAATGTGTTATACTTGCTTGAAATAGAATATTTACTCAAAATTAGCATCAACCTCTAACGTAACCAATGTACTAAATATTTATGAACATTTTGCGATTGATTTGAGTATTCATTCAAAATCATGATTCGTCTAACCATGAATAAAATTTAATATTTTTGTTGCCAAAAAGAACCTTTTGTTAAGTTTCAATAAATCTTACTTATTTAGAAAATAAGAAATATATTTGTATAAAAAATAATTTGAAACATGAAATGAAATAAAATTTACAAAATATCCAGCCTTTATCTGTATATTAAATTTCAATTTCGAACGTGTAGCTCACTTAAAAACCTGTAGCTCACTAAACAGTATTAAGTATGCAAAGAAAAGAATCGAGTTCCAGGAAGTCCGCGAGTGATCAGGAAACTCCACGTTTGTATGTAACTTAAATAAAATAGTGTACGGAAAATAGTACAACGTATGTTCCGTGTAACGAGCCGTGATTATCACTATGTAATAAAAATAAAAGCTAACTTTTAATCACTAATTGCAGCGTTTAAACTTAAAACGAAACTATTAAAACTCAACCCTCAACATTCCGCAACATTCAAGTGCAAACATCTGCTTCCTAAAGTTGCACAGCATTCCACACGGGGCGCGGAAATGTTTAGCCCTTCCCGGCACGTCATGTTTTCGTTAACTGTGAGCAGAAATCTCTTTGCTTCCTCTCCTCTGTAATGGCACGGGCACGTACCACCGAACCGCGCGATTACCGCGATTACGGATGCGCGATTAATGCATCCGAGTTTTTCGGTCATTTTATTGGTTTTATTAGGATCGATAGTGGTTTTGGAATGTGAGCGCGAGCGGCACGTGCCCTCAAGTGGCACAACACTGGTAAAACTTTAATCGACCATGTACAGGGTGTGTTATTGGGCTAGCACCATCAGATCTGGTCCGGTGGATTTATTGAAGAGCCATCGAAAAGGGTGACGCACTGTGAGTGCGATAATAAAAATGTATCTTTACCGCACTGTATGCACCTGTACCACATGAGCTTAACCTCGCCCCGCGTGTGGATGGTTTAGATGAGAGCAATAACATACCGGTGGTGCATTTGGTAATGTTTTTATGTTTTTCCTAATAGTTACACGTTCTTGTAAACCCAACCGAACCGAAACGCTGGCGGAACGCACGAATGCGCGCCGCGCAGTTGACCTCATTGGGGACCGCTCGGGCCTTTATGTTGTGTCTCTTGTTTTGTATTGTTTATCTGAGGCTGGTGCGGTTCCTTTTGGGCGCTTGGTTTGGAAAATGAAACCAAAATGAAAAACCAAAACACACAACATACAACACACGCTGAAGAAATGAACGTGACTTTGGGGTGGGGAAAGAAAGGAAAAGAAGACGAAAAAAGCCTGCCACAAAACCCTGAGCGCGCTGGAGAAGTGCAGCGGCAGAAGTTTCATAGACGTAAACCGCAACCGGTTGCTCATCCCAGCCCAGCCTCAAGTTCAACGTCGCTGGCTTCAAGCGGGTAAGCCACGGGGTGCGCCACCGGTGGCTTTTGTCGTAAGAAAACGGCGTACGGGCGACGTGGTTCAGTTGCTTTCAGGTTCATCCATAATTCATGGACAAACCGCGCGGCTTCAGGGGCACGTGGGGAGGAAAAACGCGACCGGAAAAGCACCACGATGCACCATTTCCTTCTCGCCCTCCACTAAGAAGACACACCGAAGACGAAAGCAAAAAAAAAACAGCCGATCCTCACCCGCACAAAACCTTGGGTTACTTTTCGGTGTTTCGATTTTGTGTCGCTCGTTTTTATTTTTTCTTTGGTTTTCTTCACCACCTTAAAGGTGACGACCTCCACGTGGATTAAAGGAACAAAAATATAGCGAACGCTTCGCTTTACGCAATTTGCGGCCAACCATCGGCGTCGTGTTTGGTCGCTTTGATTTGCATTTTATTAATTAAATGCCCGCCCCATTCACACACTCGATCGAAGCGCGGGTTATTACGTGAGGGATAAAAATCCATTTTAATTGTTTTCACGACCTCTGCTTTTATTTCTGGTGCAGCAATCGCAGTCGCAAATTAATTCCTTCTTTTTTATCGATAAAAGCAGCATTTTTTCACTTACCTTTTTCTCTCTATGTGTGAAAGATTGCTTCCGTTTCCCCCGTCAACTGGACGCTCGACGCTTCCACAGCACGAAACAGGTGCACTATCACTTAATTTCCGCCACAAGATTTATGTCACCGGGCGCTCTGCGTTTGATCTTCTGTGTTTTTCTTTCTTTCACTTTATTTTATCCCCGAAAACAAATTCTTCTTTCACTTTCTCAACAAACCACTCACACACGGGCTCGCGCGCCGGTTCACATCGTTCGTCGGATCGACGGCTACTAGCACGATAGAAATGAAGCCAAAATAAAAAAAAAAAAACGTTGAAAACACACAAACATAGAAGAGGAAAGAAATATGCTGAAATCAAAACTGGACCACATAAATCCGCGTCCCGCAGGCCGGTGGGATGGGCCGGAGAATTGATGATCACTTGTTCGCCATCACCGCCGGGTCACACGGGGTGATTTTCACTGTTTGACACTGCTTCCGACCCGCTGTGGAGGTCGTGGAGACCGTGGAGGAATTTTTGGTTTATTTTTTTCCCTTTGCTACCACGGCTGCTGTTGTTTGTCTTTCGTTTTTTTTCCGCGACTGACCACGGTGGATCACTTTTTTCACACCGAAACGGGGTTAACTGTTTTACATGCCCCCGAGTCGCTGTTTCGGTTTTGCTTTTTTCGGCCCGAAAAAGGGTTTTCGATTTTCACACCTGTTTTTTTTTCTTGTCTAGGCGGTCGTCTTGCTGTACGGAAAAGGAATTCTATTCCTCCCGCGTGGAAACAAATAGCGGATTGAGGAGATTA
Organism: Anopheles farauti; assembly: GCA_000473445.2. Lineage (NCBI taxonomy): Eukaryota > Metazoa > Arthropoda > Insecta > Diptera > Culicidae > Anopheles > Anopheles farauti. The sequence continues at coordinate 2,652,126 of KI915040.1, read as the reverse complement.
GAAAATCAACCTGCCTCCCTAGGAAGGTAGAAAGAACCTGTTTCGAGCAAGAATTTCATTTGATCTTTTACCGGCCGAAATTGTGATAAAATGTGCTTTCGAGGATGAACTGGTAATGGGAGCGTATCAGAGCGTTTCGGGATTTTTAACCCTTAAGTATCGAGCACGCTGATCGGGCGGGCTGAATGTCGCTTACTCATCGGAACAACGCGCACACATACACTCACACAAACACTCACAGTCAGGTCATCCGAAGAAGCGCTCAAACCATCTTCAATCCGTTCTTCTTCCTTCGCATTCTCTTCACCTTGCGCGCCGTTTATCGTCCGTTTAGCATACGGACAAATATGGTGCTCCGCAGCATTGAAGTCTTTTGTTTTACGGTACGAGAAACGATCGGCTAAAAAAGCTTCGCATCTTCATCCGACGCGAAAAGTGTCCATGCAGCTCGCTCGGACTGTGTGTGTGTGTGTGTGTGTGTTTGTGTGTCCGTGTACAGAACCAAAAGAATGAAGCGTTGCGAAAGCGCACAACGATGCATCCGCCAGCGCAGGTTCGGTTGTGCAATTGTGCAACAGGCAACGAACCCTCTCTTCCGTTTTTCTTTGCCCATAGTTTTTTCTCTTCTCTCTCCCTCTCTCTCTCTCCCGCATTCATCCGTTTCACCTTCCCACACACCTCGGCGGCCAGCTGGTGGGCACGGAATGATTCATATAGAATATTCTAACGCCACAAACACCACCAGAACGAGCCAAACGCGAAACAAGAGCACACCAAACTAGAGAAAAGCAAGCTCCCCTCTCCGATAGAACGCCCGCGTGACGGAAGCACGCGGTACAACAAAAGTGAAACAAAGCCACCCGCGTTAACCTTCAAAAAACAAAACACACAGCGATTGTGTTGATCTCGGGTTCAGCACTGTTTGAGCATAATGTTTGCATCTCTAATCACAAACGGTTTTGGTTCGTTCGATATTCACTCGTGAGCGATGCGACCGTTTCGCAATCAGATCGATCTAGAGCAGTTAGGTTGCACTTTTCACTTCCAATACACACAACATTTTAACACCTCTCATTTCGATGTTTTTCACGCTGATAAAAGCGGTATAAAAATTTCGAAAAACATAGTCCACCGCACAGACTCACCCCTGCTCAATGCACAACAGAGTCCACTGTTGGTGGCGTTGACAAAAGCTTTGTGATGCTGCTTGCGGTGCGGCTTGCTGGCAGCGAAGCGAAACTACAACTAAACCCGTGCTCGGGACGCCATGTTGATTCGGGTTCGGGCTCCAAAAGCGACGATCGATCCTCGCACCAACACCACCGCGACTGTGCGTCTGGGCGTTGCTGTGTGTGGGTTGCTGCATGATCGACGCGCCGTGGGCGAAAAGGTAAACATTGCGCACTCGGGCGGAAGATAAAAATGTGTGCGCTGGCGTGTTAAAGCCACCTAGCAAAAAATGATTATAAAGGTACGCGTGATATTTTCTATATTGGGGTGAGTCATAATTTTCTATTTAATTTGAGAATTTATTTCTGTAAGAAGGTATTAAATTACAGTCTCGGAGACTGAAATAACCCAAAATATAAGATTTTTACAAATTAGTTTAACTTTAATCTAAAATAAAATAAAAATACATTATTCAACATCCAAATCGAACTAGCCTCTCAAGGTACAAGCGAATATTAGAAATTAATAAGTAAACATAAAATTCGAGCAATAGTTTTATTTTTCAATACTATTGAATTAATTAAATAAAAAAACTGAAAATTTTAAATTAAATCGAAAATTTTATACTTAAACTTTCCCAAATGTGCTAACAATTGATCGTACATTCCACGCTGATCGCCCATAAGAAAGATAACTAAACATTTAAAATCTCTATCTGAGACCCCAATTTCGTAGCCGATTCGTTGGCTTCACCACCACCGTAGCAAATCACCGGATGTGTGCGTCTCGCTGGTGGTGTTGGAAAATCTGACTTCTGATTCATCCCCCTACCACGGTGGAAACCCCGAACGAACTCACCGATCGTGGCCAACAAACGTTTGCTCCGCAGTACCAAACGTAACGTCAACGGTGGAGGTCGGTCCAGCTGATCCCCGTGCACTCGAACAGCGTAGCCAACGTTCACTTCGGGAGCGAAGCCTTCGTTAATCGCGCGTTCGCGATCGTTTTGCTGTGTGTTCGTCGGGTTCGTCGCTTGTTGTTGTTCGTCGGCAGGTCAGCAGCACCATGATCGGGAGCGACTACGTGCTTGAAGCCCACAACATCTACCACACGACCGAGGTATGTACAGGCGCGTGAGTGTCTCCGAATGTGTTTGTGTCGATTGTGCCTCGGCGAACGTGCTCCATCCAGCGCGCAGCTGGGAACTCAAGGTTTCACTCTTGCGCTGTCATTGATGTCGTTTGTTTTGATTTTGCGTTGCGTGTATGGAACGCGCTTTGTAGGTCGATACGGGCGGGTGCTTCAATGGCGGTGGACAGTCGGCGCTGGTGCTGAAAGGAGTCCATCTGACCGTGCACAGCGGGGAGGTGATGGCCATCCTCGGCTCGAAGGGTAGCGGGAAGCGGGCCCTGCTGGATGTCATCGCTCGCCGTTCGGATGGCTCGTCCCGTGGGCAGGTGCTGCTGAATGGGGCACCCCTGACGAAGTCACTGTTCCAGCAGCGCTGTGGATACGTTACGCACGCCTGTGACTTCATCCCGGGCCTAACGGTCTCACAAACCCTGCACTACACGCCAACGATTGTGAGTAGAAAGTTCCTCTATTTATGCGCGAATTTAAAGAAATTAACGTTCAATTTCCCACAGCTCGGAGGTTACCTGAAAAGCTCGAAAGTGCGCCAAGTGCTTGCCGATCTTGCCCTCTCCCAGGTTTCCCACAAAAAGGTGGAGAATCTCAACATTAGCGAAAAACGTCGACTCTCGATCGGAATCCAGCTAGTGCGGGATCCGGTGATGCTTCTGCTCGACGAACCCACGCAGGGGTTGGATCCACTCAGTGCGTATCTGCTGATAAGCATCCTGTCGAATTCGGCAAAGAAAACGGGCTGCGGTATATTGCTTTCCCTCGAGAAACCCCGATCGGATGTGTTCCCATTCCTTGACAGGTAAAATAGTGTATTCGATTTTATTGTATCGAATAAATATTAATAATAACATTTTTATTTATTTTAGGGCGCTGTTCCTGTGCTTAGGAGGAGCGGTATATTCCGGTGGCACCAGAGCAATGCTGGAATACTTCCATGGAATTGGATTCCCTTGTCCTCAGCTGGAAAATCCTCTCATGTACTACCTTTGTCTGTCAACAGTGGACCGAAGGTAAGTGATAAGTTGTTTGCATTTTTTATTAAACTTTATATTTTAAATAACCATTAAAATCAAGCATGGAAAGCTCTATTGAACATAAAAAGGTTAAAAAAATTGATTTGGTCAAAACCATTTCTTTCCATTTTCTATCTAAAATTATCATGATTTGGTGATTATAGACTAAAGATTATTTTTGGTTTATTTTAAACCACTTAGATAAAAGTAAAAAATATTTGAAAAATTGTAATATTGAGATTACATTTTATGAACTCATGATATTAGTTAAGTTACTAGGCATCATAAGCAGTTTGTAAGGAAGTAACATATTTTTTGGACCTTTTTTATTTAAAATCTCTATCCACCATCTAGTATGCATCTAGTATCCAACATTATATTGATGACATTCATGTGAATTAATATCCAGCATATATTTTTTACTGTTTTTCTAAATCTGTCAATCTGTCAATAATTTCGGTATAAAATAGATTAGCATTAAAGTCGACTGCAACCCTATTACAATACTTAAAAAAAAAATAAAAGTATTCTTAACATTCCTTGCAATTATGCTACTGTTAAACACTTTTTTGTAAGTGAATGTATGATTTAAAACAAGTTTCTCAACCCACATTTACAATCCTGCAATACGTTTAAATTAACGATAAGCTTCGATTAACAAATCAAATTTAAATCAACAGAAGAAATAAACAAAATTACATGACTTATTCATTACATACCAAACTCACGGAGAAACTAATTCCTTATACAAATCAATTAAACACTTTTGTATAGAGTAGTGAATGCGTTATTAATGTATTGTTTTGCTAAATTCACAACTCCAACGATAATAAACCATTAGTCATATGGTTCAAAACAATTTAAACTAACTACAACGACAAGCATAACAAACAAGGGCATCTCAGGCTTACTGTAAAGTTCTGCCCTCTAACGGTTCACCATGGTTATGCATTTCTTGCGCATGGCATTAGAGTCACGACTCGAAAACACGCCGTGTCACAAACAGCGGGCAACAAACACGCACTAATAACCATAACAAATTCTACCCCGTACAGAGCGAAAACCGCGAAACCGTCCCGTCAGTAGTAACGTGCGGAATGTCACGTCGAAAAAAAGGGCTGACGGTGCGCAGGGAGGCACGGAGGGTGTGGAAAACGGGCACTTGTTTAGGGGAGGCTTTTTGGGTGCAAACGGCACGAACCAGCGTTGAAGAAACGTTCTTTTTTCTCCCCTTTTGCGTGACTGCGTGCTTATTGTGATCCTCTCTCGCTGAACCATTCCCTCTCTCTATCTTTCTCTCTCATATGCTCTTGTTCACCTGCACACCGTTCACGGTTGGGAGCAGCTTGCCCAAACGAAAAAAAGAACACCCTTAAAACTGCAATTGAAATGGCCGTCGTCCACTGGTTCGTGGTGTTAGTGGGCTTTGCACGAACCCTCATTTTGTGGGATTCCGTAGTGCAAAAAAGGAAGACCAAGAACAACGAAGAGAAACACCAAAAGAGAGAGAGTGTGAGAGGCTGTGCGTGCTTCCGAACGGAGAGTTGAACGTTCTGAATGCGGATGGCGTGAACCACCACCACCACAACCGCACAAGTGCTTCACGGTGAGGATACTTGGTGGTGGGTGAGTCCAGGAGCAGGCCGGAAGGAGGTGCGTGGGAAGGGTGGTGTACCCACAGGGAAGAAGAAAAAAGGGAATGGAAAACCAAACCAAGAAAAAAACAACAGGAAAGAAGCAGAAAGCCGCAGGTTAATGTAGAGGAAGAAAAGTTAGTCACGCAAAATGGCAAGACGTACACACATCCACAAACACGCACACTAATGTTCTGCCTGGCGGCATCACGAAAGCGTTCGAGAACTTCACCATTTTCATTTCGTTACCTGAACGAACGGAAGGAACGGAGAAGAATGATGCGGTCGTTGGAAGATGTGAAGTTCAAACACGCACACAAGGGGTGTCTTTTTTACTCGTTTCTTACCCGTGTTTTCTCATTTTATGGCGTGGTTTGAAACAGTGTAATGAAATTCTTGCTCGTGCTGCAACGTGTTTAATTTAAAATAATATTTTTATGATATTTCATCTTTTGTTTTAGTTTGCAAACGTTTTCAACAATATAAAAAAAATTAAACCACAATGGAAAATCGTGCTTTTCACGTCTTTTGTGTGTTTGGCTTGATGGGATTCCCGATTTTACTCGTTCTCACAATTCTTGGTGCTCTCCGGATGCTGATGCTCCCTTTGGCAACGGGCCCGTTTCCTGGTGGCAGCAAGGTGGCTTTGAAAAACTTCACATTTACGACCCTAGCCCACCGGCGGCACAGGTAGCCAGCCCAGCTCTGGAAATCCCACCGTGTGGTGCGTGTATGTGTGGCTGAATGTGAAAGGGAAGGTAGCAGGAGAAGCAGAAGTAACGAACCGGGCAGAACAACACACGCGGAAGGTTGCAAAAGGGGGAGAGACAAAAAACGTGACCGAACGAACGAACGGACGGACGGGCCCGCGCGGGATGAAACCACCCCGGTACGTATAACGTACACACGCAACGCGCGCCGCGGTTGTTCACCGAGAGTGAGGATTTCGTGAGCGCGCGTGCGAGCGAGCGAGAGGCAGCGAGTATCGGGAAACAGAACGCGCGCCCGATACCCACAGCGGGCTGGACACGGCGCGCTGACTTCGCACTGTTTCAATCGTCGGCCGAAATCCTGCGCGAGTTGGTGTGCACGCTCCCGGCTGCGTGAGTGTCACGTTATTTTTCAGTGAAAAAACAAAAGTGTGAACAACTGCAGTGTTGTGTGCGAGCCACGAGGTGTATTGGTGTGTGTAAGTGTGCACGCACGCACTATCTTTCTCCCCCTATCGGTGTGTGTGTGCGCTTCGTTTTTTGTTTTGTTTGCCGTGACGGCTTCGCTCTATCATCGGGAAACGTCAAACGAGCATCACACAAACAAAAACAACCACCGGCTGGCTGCGATGAGGCAGCAGCGACGACACGAATTATAATCGGTGTGCGTGTACGTGAGAGTGGCAGCAGCAGTAGCAGCCGTAGCAGCACGAAATAATGGCGTCATGGTGTGCACACACCGCACGAAAAGCACCAGAACGACAACGGCCGCAGCCTGCTGAGAAGAAGTCGTGAAGAGTGCGCGGAGTGCGCGCACACACGTACGCCAGCAAAGTTCACCATTACAACGACGACGACGACGACGACGACGTGTTTCGTGTTCGTGCAATAGTGCGGCTCACAGAATTACACGTACGGGTGTAGTCGAAGCCTTCCCGTCCCTTCGTGAAGAACGCAGTGCGCGTGTTGTGACAGTCAGCTCACATAGAGACACGTAGAATGGTCACGCACTGGCATATCAAATAGTGAGGCTTAAAGTGCGAACTCTTCCTCTGCAGAAGCGGTAGAACTCTTCCAACACTCCAACATTCCAACATGAACGACACTTCGGTCCTCGGTGCGATGGTCATCGACGGGCTTACCGGCAGCATCGCCACGACCACCAGCACCCACACGGGCGGTTCGCCGGAACATTCGCCGCTGAGCCCGTCCACAACCGGTGGCAGCGGAAGTGAGAGCAGCAACTCACCGAGCGCTCCCTCGTCCATCTCTTCCTCAACCAGCAGCGGCTCGTCGGCGTCCACCTGCGAGGCCACCGCCGTGGCTTCACCGCACCCGCCACCGGCCCCGAACGCCGTCACCACCGCCAACTGCACCTCCATGCCCGACGCCGTCACGGTCGTCGCCTCCACCACCACCACGACCACGCCGGCACAGGTGCTCTACATGCCCGTGGGGCTGGCCAACATCAAGGAGGAGCTGCCCGAACCGGAAATCCAGGTACGGTACCGTGGTGGCGTGGCGTGATTTCGTGACGAACAAAATGGCTGCTGCCCGTTTGGCACACGGCGGAGTAAAGTTACGGTCGTGCGCTTTTTTTTCCTGTTTCGTTCACTGCTCCTGGAGTTTGTTGGTTCGAATCTGACTCGACACTTTTTTATTGCTGTGTGTGCGCGTGTGTATTTTTGCTTCTGCCAGCGAAAACACACGTGCGCCAGAGGGAGAAGGCACGACGTGCGACAACGAAAACCAAGAATTAGATTTCCGAGAGCGTGATATTCGATCACGCCGCTCTCCGACTCTCCGGCAATTGCTCTCCCTCTCTCTCACTCGCCCTCTCAGTGCGCGATGTACGCACGTTAAAAGTGTTTGTGGGGTGTGTGGTAGAGGAAGTACAGAAGGGGGTGGGGGGGGGGGTGTGCACCCTTCGAGCCTCCGGCCTCCATCAGGCTCTTCTCCCTCCCTTTCAATTAACGCAAAACGCCGGGTTTGTTGTGGTGCTGTGCGCGGTTTGTTTTGCTGAAATTCTTTCCATCGTCATCTTCTTCCTCCTCGTTCGCTTCGTCTCGTTTCCGCAGCCCGTCTTGGCGCGGCGGCCCGATTCGCGTGACGTGATGTCGTGAAAGTATGTTTCACCTTTTTCTTCACATCTTTTCAACCGCCGCTTCCTTTCGGTGCATCGGGTTGCAACAGTAGTTGGGAATGGCTCATTGTTCTTCCCTTCATCCTACCAGCTTTTCCCCACAACGCGGCCCCGGAGAGCTTTTACTTCCCAACGCAGAACAATTTTCTCGTCTTGTTGGTTCCTTTTCATTTTCTTCTTCTTAGGCCTCCTGTCCTCCGTCCCAACCGAGAGGTTCTTCTCGTTTCGTGCTAAAGTCACCTCGAGTCTCGTGTTGTTAACGACTTTTGCCTGCGCCACTGCTCGACGTGCGCCCAATCGTTTTGGGATCTTTTATTCCGTCTTCCCTTTTGGTGTGAGTCTTCGCATTCCCCCTCGCAGAAGAAGAAAACATAAAGCTCTTCCCCCGGGTGAAGTGAACAGCGCTCTCCGGTTCGTGAGGAAACGAAAACCAAAGGCAGCCAGCTTGGATTGCGGGCATGCTCTGCTTACGTTCACGTTCTGTTTTCCGTTTCATTCGTGCACACTCGCTTGTCTTGTGTCGTGCATTTTCACCTCGCTTCTCAAAATGGCTCCCGCGAGAGTTGCTTGTTTTTTTAGAAAAGCCACATCTCGTACTGGAAACAAAAACACCTCACACAGCCACTTGTTGATCCCACGTTTGACGTAAGCTGTGGCAGAACGAATTCCAGGAAATCTCCGTCGCCTACTGAGGTGAAGAAAGAAGCCAGCACCAGTCCCTATGTTGATTCCTCCGGTTGCCATTTTGTTCCGCCACATACCGAGGCTCCTTTTATTCAGCGCCACCTTTACTAATCAAACTACATTCCTTTTTAGGCTGACACGGAACTTTCACTCGAGGAGGGCCACGCTCTGGTGCAAGTTCTGGAGGACACACCGAACGATGAGGCACCGCCACCGGAGCCCGAGGTGGAGATACGGGCCGGCAAGCCAGACAAATCCTTCCGGAAGCTCACATCCGACGGCTACCCGGCGAAAACGGCCGTCGTCCGGGTGCAGATGGGCAAGGTGACGTACCAGCTGACGGATCAGATGATCAAATCCGGCGCTCTTGCGGCCATGCATAACCCACACCTGCTGACGAAGGATCAGCTCGAGCGCATGATCACCGAGAAGGATCCGGAGCTAGAGTATCGGAAGCACCACAACAACAACAGCACCTGGCAACGCTACATGCCCATGTACTACAAGGGCATCAAGCAGAACTACGTCCGCTGTCTCGAGTGCGGCTGGCTCGTACTCCACAAGGCAAGCACCGGCACAGGCAGCCTGCTACGGCACCGCTGCAAGATCAAACTACCGTCCGGGGTGGAGGTGAAGTTGGAACCGAAAGTGTCCAGCAGCTGGAATAACTCCACCACGCCAGGAAAGCCTCCCGGAGCGACGGTCGCAAAGTCGGCGGCAGCGATTGCTGGAAAAGTGCAAGCAGCGGCCCCTCAACCTCCCGCTCCCACCACCGTCACGAATCCTCCTCAGCTGCCGAAATACGGTGGCAGTGCGGTATTACCCCAGAACGTGAAGGACGAGCTCGTGCGCCAACAGGCGTGCGTACTGTACAAAGACATCGTAAGCGCGGATCTGTTCGATCAGCCAAGCTTCCGAACGCTGGCCCAAATGCTTGTCAACATCGGCGCATTCTACGGTCAGCAGGTGGAGGGTTTGCTCGCCTCCCGGGACGTTCTGCTCGACACCGTCCTTCCCGCCATGTACCACGAGGCGAAGGGACAGTTGAACAAGGTGCTGTCCGATTGCGATCTCACGTTCAGCTTCAGCCTGTTCAGGCACGAACACGAACGGCGTACTTATGTCGCCATCAACGCGTACACGGTCGCGTCCGACTATTACTTCCGCCCGCTGCACGTGAAAACGCTGGACGTCACCGGGCAGGAAGGTGCGTACGTCGAGCACCTGCAGCGCATCATTGAGGATAGTTTGGCGCGGAGCTTCTCCGAGCCGATCAAGCTCGTGTACGGTGGGCAACCGGACGCGGAAGACTGCACCGACACCGAGCGTACCCTGCGCCAGCAGCACGAACAGTACGAACTGGTGCCGTGTGCCGTCACGATGCTGTGGAGCATAATGAAGCGCGTGCTGGAGATGTTCCAGTGTGACAGTGGGCGCTACCTCGAACGCTTCATGCTCGGGACGCCCGCAGACGACGAGGACGAAGCGTCCGTACCGCCCGAACTTGCCGTCCTGCAGCGGTTCCTCGAACCGTTCCGCGAGCCGATCCGAAGTCTCGCCTCGGACACGGGCGTCACCATCAGCGAGGTGGTGCTGTGGCGCAAAAAGCTCGAGCTCAGCTTCCGCCCCGAGCCGGAGGACGAAGAGGAGGTACGGTTGCTCAAGGAGACGCTGTTGGCCCAGCTGCGGACACATTTCTCGCTCCACGACTACCACCGGATAGCGGTGTTTTTGGATCCGAAGTTCAAGGGACTCCGCTTTCTGGCGGACGACGAGCGCGAGGAAACGCTCGCAAAGCTGAAGGCGCACCTGCACGCCGACCTCGAGGGCATCGAGCGGGTTAAGCGGGGGCAGTACGGTGGGACGCACGGTGTGCGCAAACGGCGCAGCTCGTCGCTGGTCGCGTCGGAGTTGAAATTTTACGAGTTTATGGACGCCTCGTTGAAGCTCGAGTGTGATGATGTGGTGGACGACGAGATCCAGCAGTACGTGGACGTGAAGCTGGAGAGTGCGGTGGACATAATGTCATACTGGCGGAACGAGACGGCCTTTCCGCTGCTGAAGCGCCTGTGCCGGCGCATACTAAACATTCCTGCGGCCTGTGATGAGATGCGGCAGCTGTTCGGTCAGACCGGGCAGCGGGAGCTGCAGAAGCGTCGGCTCGCGCTGTGCGACCGCGAGCTGGACATGGTGATGTATCTGCACCAGAACGTGAGCAGTCCGTGAGCGAAGTGGGGGATTGAAAATGGGAACCGAACGGTTGGACGCAAACGAAGAATAAAATTTATATTTATTCATTTTTAAATCATCGTTTTTCTTACCAATCCTCTAGAAAGTTGTGATATCCGAAGTCTAGTGGTAGTGGTAGTCGTCGAAACAAGTACTAATATCATAAGGAAGAAAGTTTAGTCTAATATTTTTTGGATTTGTTTGAAAATTTTGTAGATCGCGCGATCGCTTCCTGGAGTCGAGCCAACAGATTGAGGCACTGGTAGAACGCTTTGCCCGCGAAACTCCCATCCCCGAGGCACCCATCAACCCGATAGGAAGTGGCAAGATCCCGCTTGCGTACGGAAAGCCCGGAGAACTGAAAGTATGGGGTATCCTTTATCTGTGAGTATAGAACTGTTGGGCGAAGCGTTTAAAGAAGAAACATACAATTTACAATTTCATTCTCTTATTTAGACGCTTGTTAGCTGCAACCTTCTCGTGCGGTTACGCCGGTATGAAGGCTCTCTTCCTGCGGCTTCTCGCCCTTCCCGTCACGATGGGCTTGCTGTGGCTATTCTACGGACAGACTGGGGATGATGCGCACGGATTCTTCAGCAAGGGTGGTCTAATCATGAGTGTGCTGGCACTGAGCTATGGCGTTGGCATCTGGGCAACAATTGCACTGTGTAAGAATGATTTAAACTGCATTTTTCTATGGCATTTTAACCCACAAATTCTTGATATCCATCTTCAGTTCCACCATGGAGAAAGCGCTTCTGTCAGGAGTATGCCGAGGGTCTCTATACGGGTGCAACGATGCTCATAGCCTACAACACCGTCTCGATCCCATTCTCCTTCATCTCGTCGGCGATTGCATCCTGCGTCCTGTACCCGCTCGTGCTCGATCCATCCACACCCGACGGTATGACGTTCACCTACCTATTGGTGGCCCTTTGGACCAGTTTCATGCTGGCTGAACAGCTGTGCGTCATGTTCCTGTTGGTGATGAAGTCGCAGCTGAATGCGGCCATTGCGGCGTCGTATATTTTGATCATCTGCCTCACGCTGGGCAGTGGAACCATCAGGTGCGTACGAATGATTGAAAAGCTTTTCCAAATACAACTTTATTTATGTATGTTTTCACTTACGCCACAATCCAGATCCACCAAGGGATTACCCGGCTGGTTACAGGACAACGCCAAAGGTGTGCACACCAAGTACGCCAGCTCGCTGCTTCACACGGTCACTTTCCTGGGTCGCAAAATGAACTGTACGCCAGCCAATGGGATCGTCTGTCCGGCACCGGCCGATTTTCTCATGGAACGACTGGGACGTGCCAACCCACAGGAAACGACAGATATTGCCGCTAGCATCGCCTTCGCATTGGGGTTGTGTGCGTTTAACATGATTCTATATCTTCTACCGATGCCACGGTTCGTCCGACGGAAGTTCCGTGATTGAGGCGAGCATTTCTCAACAAACAGTGGTGTTTTATTTAAAGTAATAAGATAAATAATAAACATTTTATTAACGAAATACAGTACTTTTAATACTTCTGATTATAAACAAGAAACAACGAGGATTAAGGTACGAGTATCACGAATAAATTTCACGTGTGAGTTTTGAGTAATACATTGGTTTTTTTTGTCATACTTCTGGCTTCGAGTGCATTACATTTAAGGTCGATGATATTATTGTAAAGCATTCTCTTTTCTGGATACAATGAACATTCAAAGAAAAAGTAAATTATTCTACATTATGAGAAAACATAAAGACTAAAATAAATAACTTAACCTAGTTCTGAGAGTTTTAGTGAATTATTTATGTACAGAGTTTCTTAAATGATATCGGAAGACAAGCAAAAATTATCACAATCGCAATGCAAGTTATTTCAGCTGCGGCAGTTTTGCTTTTCTTGCGATATCATCTAAAAACCCTGTATTTCAATCAATCTTAGTTTTGCTCACTACAGGCGCCCAGTTTGCATGCTGGAATATCTTTTACACAAGACTTGTTCACAAGCCAGGACGCAAGTTCTAAAATCTAGTACTAAAACCATACATTTTGCGGATTCGTTTGATCAGATTGCTAAAGGAATAATCTGAACAGTAAATACACAACACAATTAACACCTCATTTTCTAGGCATTCGATCGCTTGTTTATTAAAAAATACTTAAAATCTGAGCCTCTTCCTCATGAACGAAATCTACTCGAATCGTGCTTTGTATAATTCGAACTGCTCGTGTGGCAGTTGCGGTTGCACTATATTGTCATTTCAACGTATAAGGTAAAGAATTTGCGAAAATGGATCATCTTTGATCTTATATAATTTGTGTCTTAAAGTCTTAAGAGATTTGACTCTTAAAGAATCAACGATCTTTCAGATGCACCTGCCTCGTTCAGGTAGCTAGGTTCATTCATAAAATCTCATCCAAAAAACTCCATGGACCATATAAAGGCCACCCGTCCACCCACACTATCGTACAGACTCCTATTTTTAATAGCAAAGTGCTTGTTCGCACCAGAGGAAGTCGTTTAATTACCATCGAACCACCCGGTCAAATACTACGAGCGCGTCTATTTTCATCCGTAAATAATAAAAAAACCCTCTCTGCGTTTCCGGTGTGCCCGCAGATCGCAGGATCGTAGCGAGAATCTTGATCGTGATTTGAAGTCAGCAAAGGCCTTACCCGCAAGCGATCGTCAACGCGGCTGGTGGACAATTTAACGATCGTTAAGTCATTTATACGGGAAGGCCGGTCTGACAAGTGGCACATGGAAGATGGGCCGTGTTGTGATTCGATCGTCCGAATGATCTCGTGCTCGGTGGCGTTTCCGTTCCATTGGATGATGACTTTCCGACCTCCTGGGAGCCGAAAGGTCACTCGCGTATGACCACCGGGTCGGCTGGTGAATGTGCGTACGGGAAAAGTGCCACCGTGGTCGTAAAATTATAGCAACCGATGGGAACAATCGAAATCGAGAGCTTTAACTTTACAAGTATTTCATTAGCGGCGGTCGTCACTGAACTAGATCTTGCGCTGCGTTGCGTGCCGCTGAAGGACGAGAAGGTTTCCTTTCGCGGGCACGTTCAACGTGCTCCTCTTCCAAGAGTTCGGTCCGAGATGGAGATTGTCCCCGGTTCACGCTGTTCTTGGTGATGTTTACGACGTGAAGGCATTAATCTACGGTAATTACCATTAGGTTGTTACTGAAGGGCAGCGTGGGCAGCGATGATAGAATTATGTGGTCGGTTGTCGCCTGCTGACAGAGCGAAAGGTGGCAAAGAATTATGAGATTGTGGTGTGATGATCGCGAAAGGTTCTCGGGTTATAACACTTTTTATGTGGTTAAGAAGAAACACTGGAATATGATGATGTTGGCGAGGAACCAGGCAAAAAGTAGGTCATGGAAAAGCTATGGAATTTAATATGCTGATGCCTTTGGAATTTAATAAAGATAGCCGTTACTTTAATAAATAGCCGTAATAGTTTACAATCAATAAAATTCTTGTGGAAAATCGCTGCTTTCAGCATGCACCCGAAAACTCACTAGATAATTAATTTAAAATCACACTCCCCATCGCTTTGCATCACATGCTCATTAAAGCTGTCCCGCTTCTATTCTCCATCGAAGATTGGCACACCGACTCTATCCACCCGAAGCCATCGCGCACCGACGTTCGACACATTTCACACAAGATCCCATCCCAGATTGACCAAGCAAAACAAACCACTAATTCTGGCGACTTGCGAAGCAAACTTAACGAACTGCCAAACCGCTGCCAACTCCTCCAATTAAGATCGCCACGCCACGTGTTGTGTTTTTTTTTGTTGCGCTCTTTGAGCTCCATTTAGCACGTCAACCGGCCGATCCAAATCAGTAGAACATCATTTCTTCATTCGACCCATTGTTCCCGCGGCCGACGGTGATTAGCCGACTCGGTCAGCACTCTCCCACAACCAGCGCCGGGTCGGGTGAATTATGCGCTTAAGAAATGGTCACTTTCGATTCGGCTGGGAAGGGTGGAGAACGCTGGTGGAGAAGAATTCTTTTTGCTGCGAACCGTGAGGTTAACCGCAAAGATCATAAACCGCCGTTTATAATCGGTGGTGCGGTGGCTGCACAAAACCCACAAGAACTGAAGCCGCCATGTAATCATCGCCGAGTACAAAGCTCGCGGGCGGAATTTGCATTGTTAATTCCCCGATTCGAGGCATCCAACGCCCGAAAGATCAATCTCAGCTGCACGTACGCATCACCGGACCGGAGTGTTGGATGCGTTTTTTCGGGTCAGTTAAGGTGGAGAAACAGGGTAGCACAAAAATGCTTGTTACCCGTGCGCGATGGTTTTCCGGCAGCCCGTTTGCGTTGCCTAATGATATCAATCTCCGCGGAAGCTCGTATCTAAGTGTCATCTGCAGCACGAACCGATGCGAGTAACATGGAGCTTCCAGCGCGCAATATCTGCGCCATCTTCGACAAACGCTCGTCAGCGACGGCAATTAAAAGTCATCAAAGCGCACACCACAACGGTTGCGGGGACGGTGGTTTGGTCCAAGGTCGCCAAAGAATTTAGCCTCATTTTGATGGAAAAGGGTGAAGTTTGCTTTCGGCCGCCTTCGCATTGTGTACGAAAATAAAACTGAAGACGAACGGAAGGTCAAATTGGTTTACCATCTAATTGGTGGTCAGAAAAAAAGCCCTGAGAACTATCCTCCTGTCTTTTCGGTGCCCGGCTCGGAATGTATATGTGTTATTAAATTAAACAGAGAACCGGTTACCGCGAGGGTGCAATTCGATTGTAACACAATCTGAAGCCTTCGGTGTCACTTTTTTCCAGCCCTACCGGAGGAGATGCGAGATCAAGGTTGCTATATGATTAGGGATTGACACATCCAGCGCCGCCTTGGATCGCTGCTCGGAGCGTTTCGAGCGAAAAAAAAAACGAAATAAAATCCTAACCCCCAACTAAATTCGTACCAAATACGCACAACTGTTTGCACTGCCCTTTATGCTATTTTCTGCCGGATTGCGTAAACATTCTCCCTCCCTCGTCGCCGAAAGCAGGCGCGCGCGCGCGCGGTAGTAATTTGCGAACATTTTTCGGGGCCGGTTTCGTGGCCGTTTGCGGTAAGGCGTTACTCGCGGCTTTCGGTCGAATCCCACGGGCTAATTTGTGGCATATGCATGCTAACCCCGCGATTTGCGGAATCAACCAAACCTCGAATCGGTCGGACGGTTTCCATGCCGAAACAGGGCCAGCGGAGTTGTTGCTCCGTTCGGCATCTGTGTACGTGCCGGGAGGGAAAGTGGGTGGCCGGAATGTGACGGTGGGTGGTAGTGCAAATGCATGTATGTTTGCACGCTGGTAGCGAAGCTATTTACGAGTACAAAATAGATGCCAATTTTTTGTGCATTTGCGCTCAAATACACCTGGAAGTAATTATTTTATTGGTGTATGAGAAAAAACACGATCGTGTGTTGAGCGTGTTGCTTATGAACCTAACGAAGGATTGGCGTGAATCAATATGGTTTTTACAAGACAATTTAATTTAAGGTATTATACTGTGGAAAAATAAAAATGCTAAGCAATCAACAAATCATTATTATGTGAAAAATAATTCCACAAAATTAATGAAAACAAAAACTGTAAAAAATAAATTGTGTTATTATTGGTATATACGATAACGAATAGTAAACTATAAAAGAATCTAATATTATTTCAAAGATTATAAACCCTCATTTACCTAGTTATTAGCTAAGAGATCACGAATGTGTATAAATGTATAAATGAAATGGTTTATTATTATTAAAAAACATATTGTGCAACAGATACGAACAATGAAAAACAAAATGTTCATTGTACTATTGATTGCCATCTACAACCAACACGCTAATGCTTAAATACTAACATTCTCACAACAATTAAGTCCCACACCGACCTGTTTAAAATATGTTAAATAAAAAAACAATCACAACGAAAGTAAAGATGACCCTTTCACCTACAAATATGCGAACTAACGTGAGTATCTCTCCTTCAAGACGCACTAAAGACAAGAAGCCATTCCAACACCTCATCAGCACAGCGATAGTGAAGTTGCGATAAGCAAACCGCCACCATATAAATACCACTACCCGCCCCGAGCCCCAAAACGGGGTGGTTTTATTTTTGGGAATTTTCGGGTGAACTTTTATTTACCATCAGCGCCGTCTTTGCGACCTTTCCATTCGCGGGCCAAGAAGATGTACTTAAACAAATCAACACTGACCCATCTTCAGCTCAGGTGGTAAGTTGTAGGGTCTGTTTAAAGGAAAAAAAGTAAAAGGAACCCCCGGAGGAAGTCACCGGCCAGAGCTTATGGAGTTGAATAATGTGCGATGTGATAATTATAGGACCGATGGCCACGTAATTTTGCGTTTCTGGTCACTTCCTTTTTTGTGTGTGTGCGGAATGTTGCATGGCGAGAGGCCTGGAGTTTTTTTCCTTGTTTACCGAATGGTGCATTCGCGGTGCGAGCGCCCCAAACGTGCCTTTGTTCCCGGTTTGTTGTCCGTTGTCCGTCCGCATGAATACAACGCCAAATAGTTTTTGATTGTAAATTTTCATTTGCAATGGAAATGCCCGGTGGCGATGATTTGTAGCGTTTTATTGCGGTGGCATCCTCACGTTGCCACTCGAAGCGTTCCCTAATTGTGGACCGTAAATTTGAGTACGATAACTTCCCTTTCTGCAGGGAATGTGGCAACAATGTCGGATTTTTTTATTGCACCGGTATGATGAGGCATTAGATATGGCGTAAAAATAATGTGGAAGCTACTGCTGTAGTTCGAGGTGTTTGTTAGGGAAAAGTATTCAAAACGAGAAAAAATATAAAAGCGTTTTAACAAAAATACTCGATCTCATGGCCGCCTTGGATGCTGTTTCTGGTAGATTTTGATCGACCCTTAAACTCGCATGGTAATTTTCACCTTAACCATACATTTTATGTTCTCTCGCAATATAATTAATGTTATTCATATATCCTCCCATTCGACTCGAAAAGTCCATCGTCGTTTGTCCATGGGGTGGACAACATACTCTCCGAATATCGCATCAAACGATCAAAGACAGACACTGATAGCACTTTCCGAACCGAAGCGAACCCGAAAAAAGGTTAAAATTTAATTTTCCAGCCCATCATGTGTCATCTAATGGGCATTCCTGCCATCGCAACCCATCTCTATCCCACCGCGTTGAGTAACCGGTGAAGCTCGCTCGCGAGCAAGATCGATCACGCGATATGGTGGCAAGACAAAAATTTTGACAGCAGTTCAGCGCCGGGAAGAAAGGTTCAAACAGTGATTACGGTACCGGTACGGTACCTCACGGTGACCTCAAAGGCAATGAAAGGGTTCTTCTATATGTTTTTTGATGTTGTGTGTGCTTGATTCCCATTTTCCCACACCTATCTGCGGTGTGTGACGAAGAGAGAGAGAGAGATAGAGAAAGTGACTCGACGAGCAATCGTTACGCAACTTTAACACCGGGAACTGGCAGACGCTTTTCCTACATTCACCGGCGGGTGTCTTCTTTTTTTCGGCTTTCGGATCGAGATAAACGGCTCGCTGGGGTGGATGATATGATAGCGATGATCGATTATGTGTCCGATCGTGCCCATACCGTGAGCGGAATATTGATGTTTGCCGTCACATTGTGGGTGGTTTAAGTTGGCTTTGGAGAATAGATGGGTGTATTTTTGTTTAAGTTTTGACATATCATAAAAAAAACAATCACAGAAGGCTTAAAAATGCGATAACATATTTAAAAGTGGATTATCTTAAACTAATTTTACACGTCCATCTACAATTAAAATAAAACTTCTATAGCTGCTTTCCATTTGTGATTCCCAGAAATACCTAATTGTATGCCTAATTATTCCTTCTTCATGAAGCAAACTTTCCGAATAGGAATAAAACAAATTATTATTTCTATTCCACAGCTGCACCTTCTCCAATGCACGTAAAACAGCTGTGAGTTTTACTGCACCATTTTACCAGTTTTCACCTCATTACCAATTCATTCCCCGGTCGAAAATTGTTATCTAACGTGATTAATCGACCGTATCGCTTCTGCCAACAAAAAAAAAACGAAAAGACCGAAACATTCATACCCACCCGACGGATTTGGTGCCCTGAGAAAGTAAAAGCTTCAATGAGCAGGCCGATGCGATGCGGTTGCCTAATGAGTTCGTTTGCAATTTGTGTGACTTGTGTGACATGCTTGTTTTTTTTTGTGTGTCCCTGACTCTGCACAAACGTTCCGGGAGATTAAATTGAGCACAATCTTCCCACGATCCCCTAGCTTAATCTGGGTACGATAATCGACGCATCGTTTTTTTTGGGTACAATTGGTAATGAGATGGACATGTGAGATTTTTTTTCTTGGACCAGCCCCTTTTCTAGTACAAGCATAAGTGTGCGAAAGGAAGTACTTGCATCGGAGCTGCTTAACCTTTTCTTACTCAGCTCCCTGTTCCAACATCCTTGCCGATTCGATGAGGTGATCAACCTCTCAATTCCCATCGAAGGCTTTCACTCTCCTTCTCTTACGAACGAACGACAGTTCCAAAAAACTTGTTGTCTATCATTTGACTGTCACCGTCGGATGACGGCGTGTCGGCGCTACTACCGTTTAATGGGCTACCACCAAAATATCCCGACAATCCCGGCGGCACGATCGTTTTAGGCGTCAAATTGATACCTTCCGGTTAATGACTCGAAGTTCCAAACCACAAAAAAAAACCTACCCCTGTAGCAAAACGCACCGATCAAGCATTATTAATCACCCGAAGGAATCACGGTGGCTCTTTCGATGGGGGATGCTGGAAATTATGGTCATTTCGGTAAGCGTGCTTTGAGTGGTGTTTTGAGCGTGGCGCCGAAAAAAAAACCCGTCGCCAAGCGTAATAGAGCGATGGGATTGATTAATTCGTGCATGGCGCGCCGTGCTGGGTGGTGATTTGTATGGTGAAGGAAAATTATGCTAATTTCATGTGTCAAAATAAAACATGCCTTTACGAACCTGGTTTGACGAACTTATCTGGATGTAAATGGTGACAATAGTGACTACTGTTTGGTAGACATGACGTGTTAATGTGGGATGGTTTGATGTGTTTAAATTATTGTGCCATAAATTTCATTTTCAATTCACATTTAGTATATGGAATGTGAATATAAGGTTTGTTTTAAAATGACTCTTAACAAATGCTTCGTTTCTAATAAAGTTAATGCATTTAAACTACTTTTAGATTTTCTCAATTTGTCAAAATCACCTAAATTCAACTAAATGTTAAAATCCTTATTTTGACAAAATGTTCCAAAATGTTTGACAAAATGTTCCAAAGCAACGTTTCTTGAAATATTAAACCCACGGCTAAATTTTTATCACAAACAAAGCACTAAATACTCTACTATAAGCGCTAAATTCCATTTCGAACCATTCTTCTCAACAATAAATTCCTCACCACGCTGTCGCTTGCCATTTTACTTCGCTCCCTCCCAATCATGCCATCCCGATTAATAACCCAACCGAGCGTTTGAAATATCACCACAAAAAAGGCCGAAACCGCGCATGCATTACTACCTGGTTTATGGCACTTCCCATCCACATACCATTTCTCGCACGTTTCCCAGCACCTGTCACGCTTTCGGTACGACACAGAGGCACGATCAAACGCCTCCGCATGGCGTGCCTTGGTGCGGCCGTCCCATATCATTTCGCATTATTTAACCTTTTCCCGAGCGTCGGGTTGCACCGGTTCCTCCTGTCACCCGAGAGTGTGTTTGTGTGTCTTAGCAAGAAACTAACAAAGCTCCCTATGGAGTGGTTTCGGCTCCATAAAGTTTATTACCGGTCACTGGTGGTGGAGTTTTGTGTTGCATCTCGACTCGACCGGATTGATTTCCGTCGAACGAAGCAGGCTCAGAACGCTCCGTACCCGTTGCTGTTGCTATTCCCACATAAACCAATCACCAACACGTCATTAAAAAAAAATGGTGTAATAGTGCAGCGACAAAAGGCGAAAGATGAGCATGTCAGGGTCGCGCATAATATATGCGCGTACCGCACCGATCACCTCCCGTCAATTATCGATCGCGATCGGTCACCAGTTCTTTTTTTTGGGAACAAATTTACCCGCCCATCCTCCCCCCCCCCCCCCCCTTCCGCGATGATGCAAGCGTTGCGTTGAACCATCATCGTTGACCCTCCCTCCCTCATTCATGTCCATGTTTTGCCGTCGGCCCACGAATCCGCGGCGAAACGATCAATTTGCCTCCCTGGGGCGGATCGCGTTACTTGCCCAACCGTCGTCAATTACTTGCGGGGAGAAGAAAGGGGCAAAAAACCCTCGCCGGTTGAACGTACCGAGCTTTTCCCGCTCGGAAGGGAAGAATAATCGAACGACTGTTTGACAGGCGTAAGTGACGAACCTCGTCGCGTTGGCTCAAATCACATTTCACGCCCATCTCGTTTGCGCGTTTCGGGCGTTGCATAAAATACGTCCGATCGCGCCGAGGACGACGTTGCTAACCTTTCGCTAACGATGTTGCGATGTTGAGTCCACCCGTGGGAGGGGGTGAGGGAACTAAAACACAACCATAACTCTCACCCGTGATCGAGGTTTCGACTTCGGGAATGCTTCACTTCCTTGCGAGATGACGTTTACCTCGGCTTCGATTCGGGTGCGTGCTGGTCATGTTTTTTTTTTCTTTTCAATCATGCTATAGTGTTCTTTTACCGCGCGAGTGACACCGAAACCATTTCACCGTAACCGAGACAATTTTTTAATACTTTATCTTCTCCTCGGACACACAAACATGCGGATAATGTACTTACCACCCGATCTCACACCCAGGCTGGTGAGGATTGGTGGACTTTTTCGAGTGGACATAAACGTGCGGTGCGTATGCGGCCACCACGAGCGAGGGTTTGGTCTGCAAAACCGTCCCGGCTCCCGAGTGAATCGAGTGATGAATCGTGATCTTTCGAGGAGCGTCATTAGGTGACCGACGCAACCCTCACACCGCACGCGTATGTGACGGAGAGTGCGAGGAGTCGTTATCGTTCCAACCCGAAGGCACACTTATGACCAGCAAGTGGTGGCCCATCACCAGGAGGTGTGAGACACGGATTTTAACGGGTGGTCGTTAAAGGCGGCGGAGCTAATTAAATTGACCGTACCGAGCGGCGATTCCGAGCGCGGTGATAGTGTGTCCCAGGTACCAGGTGTCAGAATTCGTATCTTCTTCGCCTGTTTTTGATGGGCGCAAGGGTTCCCAAGTGTTCACCGCCGTTACGCAACAAGTCAACCGGTTATGATTGTCGACCCATCGACCCATTCCCGTGGGCGTGCAATGAAGTGTGTGCTGGGCTCGGTACATCGGCGTTGTTGTTTTACATTTTATTTTCTTTAGCACGGTAAACATTTTACTACACGGCAGATAGTGTAGGGCAGTTCTGGAACTGGATAGCCCCATTCAGAGATGTAATGATTAAACGAAACCATGTTCAACCGTGGTTACAAGCGATATGGCTCTTGAGCGCGCACTCAGTGTGCCATGGAAAGTGGTATATGATGTTGGTTTCAGTACTCGAAAAGGTTATCATAATGGCGAATGAGAGAAATCATATTATCGTATTATCTTTATTTCAACGTTCAATATATCACAATATATTGTGATATATTCAACAATTTCAATATATTTTATAGTTATGAAATAAAAAGAACAACAAATAAACTTTGATCGGTAGTTTGATCAACCGAAATCGTATCCATTATACAAAAGTGTGAGCAATGAAGTTTTATTAAGTTTTAAAAAAATGCCCCTGCTCCTCCGCACGTCGCTAGCAGGCATAACATATCAATCGCACGTGGGACACGATTGAAACATACCAGCTGACCACGAAGCGAAAAGAATTATTTCTGCGGTTTCACATCAAACAACCGCTCGGAGCAATATAAATAAGCTCATGAGACGCATATTTGTACGTTCTGTGTTCCCGCTTGTCGGCTGTCGGAGGAGCCCGCTTCTTTGGCAATAAAACAGCTACTCCGATGCACCGAACGTATGCACCTTTCACTTGTGCTGTTCGTATGCTGCACCACCAGCAGCCAGCGATCGCCGTGAGCAAATTCGCGTTTTGATTATCGAATGTATCGCCGCTGAATCGTGCCGGTCGTACCCACACTACGCAATCGCACCGAACGTGGAGGTCTTCTTCAAAAGTAAATGAAAATGCAGCAGAGGATGTGCACAGGGCCTCCCCGCTGGAACAAGGAACGGTGATGCTGTATGTGCACGCTGTATGTAATAGAGCGTTATTGGGGAGGCATGAATAAATTGTAAAACATTTTGATCGAATCTTGTTTGGTCGCTAAGGAGCATGATGAAAAGGGAGATGTTTCACGAGGAATGTAGGACAATATTTGAAATAAATATTTTTACCAATCTCGATCCCCCATCATTTCTCCTCCAGGACTCGAACCCACGACGCTTGGATTAGAGTCACGGACACTTACCGAACAGACCGAAAAGCCTTTCCCATATGGAGCCCGTTAATTTTTATTCGGATCCTAACCCTCCAACCTTCCTGTGTGCCAGTGAAAGTGAATCTAGCCAATGTCTCTTCCACGAGCGTCATACTTCGTAAATCAAACCGTCGTAATCCATAATCGTTATCTAATTGCTTTCCCTTACGTCGGAATCAAACGCTCTTTCCAGAAAAGCTTTAAATAATCCGGTTACCATCGAGGTGATTCTGTCGTTTCAAGCCCACTCTAATTGCGATCGACCCGCTTAGAAGCGGTACGATCGTAGCCCGATCCGACCTCTTGAATGCTGCAGTATGAAATTATCCACGCGATTCGATCGAGAGGGCGAGATTACTGGGCACACTATCGTTACAAAAGCACACACGCGACACAGCGGCAAGTGGAGCGCGTGCGCACGAAAATGGTTCACATTTTGATTCGGTTGCTCTTTTCCGGGATGCTAAGCGTCCTCTCGAGAGCGTTCCGAGCCCGTCTTCAAATCCTTTCACTCGATCGCATTCCTAACCGATGCGTATTGGAAGCGCATTAATTAGCGTCGTGAAGTCTCGACATGCATCAGAGCAACGGCCCGGATCCGATTAGATCTCCCACGGATCTGAAGGATCCTTGACATTTCGGACGTGCCAGTGCCGACGCGCTTCATTGTCGTAAGGCGCTCGAGTTCAAATTATATTACATGGGCCGGTGTATAAATAACTTTGACGAAAGAAGATCACACAGACTTGCAGTGGTCGTGGTTTTGCTTGCGTGTTGAATGCTTGAGCCCTGTCGAGATCCGGTTTCAACCGGCCGCACAAGAAGCAGCACAATAAAACGAAACATTTTACTCCGAAACGGATCTCTTTGGAATGGTTTATGGAAGCACCTTCCTTCGGGTGGATGGTTGATGATATTTTTAAACAAAACACAAACGAAACTTGTTGTTCGGTCTTGGTCTCGGAGAAAATGGTGGTGTCATAAAATGCGCACCGTTAAAATCCGGCTCAAATGCCAATCGCATAAGTTCCATCGAATGGAAAAGGCGTGATATTAACTCGCTCATCTCAATACCACTTACCGATGAGGAAATGTTCTACTTTCCTGTAGCTTTCAACTAAAACATGAACGCTTCGGTCACCACCCATCTCGACCTGCGACGACTCGCTTTGCTAGCGGGGCCAACACAAAGATCATCCCGTCCGCCAGCCAGCAGCGACCGCGACCGACCCCGTCACGGGGTAGGAAGGTGAAATAATTAAAAGAATCACCGGAAATTGCAGCACACCTTCGGCTTTGCTCCGGCGGCGCAACCTGGGGCAGCTTGCGAGTAAAAGTGCCTGCTCGATTGCACTTTTCCGAGCGTCGGTAGAACCGTGTATTCAAATCAAAGGGAATGCCGGTCACTGGCATTTCGCGGCAGACGCCGCATGCTACCATAATTATTTACGCCAGGGCACGCGGGCTATGCAATAGGTACGCGCTGCTACTACTGCTGCTGGTCCGTGTTATGAAATTGGGACCGGTGCTAAAGTGGCGTTTGGAAATTGATACCTTTTCCCTTGTTTTCGTGTGGGAGTTCGGTGCTGGGACTTACGTGCCAAGATGGAGATGAGTCGAGACAATAATTGCGTATTGGGGCAAAGACATCTTTCTGCAGCTGATGTGTGTTTTTGGGGGTGGGAGGATTTAGTTCAACTTACAACTGTTGAATATATCGGTTGATTTTTGATTATCAATAACTTAAAATAAATAAAAGAGTACCAAAAATTACTTCTCATTTTTTTCCATTTATTTTCATATACACTTTTTTTCAAATAAAATTTAAACTAAAAAAAAATAGTTAGTTTAATAAATTTAAAATTTATTTTGGTCGTAATTTACTAGTTAAATAAATAGAAATTAGAAAATGATACTATGATTATTTCAAACAGATTCAAGTAAGTCGCATACATACATTCTTAAGTAGCAGTCTCTATAAAAAAAATGAAATAATTGTTAATCATATCGAAATAATATGCTCTTCTCAATCACAATAACTCTTTTGCAATATTGTCTACACACCACTTCCGAAAGAACAGAAATTTTCCTTTCGATTTCATCTACACCGAACCCTGCCGGGCACTGCACGTATGCACAACATCGCACCATTTAAAGGGTCGAGCGAATCACGTCTCTAGAACCTTCAACTGTCTTTCACCTGGTGCATCCCCCCATGACGGACGGTGGACTACGGACGATCTTCTACCGTAGAGTTCTCCCGTCGCAAAAAGCGATGCTAGAGAACTTGGGGATAGAAATAATGACCGAAGCGAACCGAAACTGTTCCTTACTAATGCTCGAACCTTTGCACCAGGGGAGAGGGAAGACCTCAATAATTGAATAGTTGTTGGTTGATGGTTCCTGCACGACGCCGTGCAGTCGTCCGAGTCGCCCGGGACGACCATCGCGGCAAGAAAAGGAAAGGGACTTGGCAATGCACCAGGCGCAAACGGCGAAACAATCGCCGCCAAACGACAACGGCACGATCTTCATGCAGGTGCGAAGAACGCGCTCTGCACCGTCGAACAGCACACGACACGTGACCGGCGCAAGGTAAACCACTTTTCGCTCGAACACCTTCAGGTTCGCACGGTGGAAAATCGGTCAGTTTTGGTCAGTCCTTACCGTGGCGGAGACGAGAGGGTTGCCTGAATCCGATCGGGACTGCTTCGAACCCGGATGGTGGAGGTTCTATGGCAGGCAGGCAGGCAGGCAGGCAGGTTCTCACACCGGTTGCTTCGATGCCCGAGACGCTGGAGTTGCTCCAAGGTTGCTCGAACCGTACCGTATGAGTGCACTGGTTGCGCATAGAAAATCGTTTGTGGCTGCAAATATCGGAGGGTAAAGTTTCGTCTGACGATGCCGGATCTTATGGCGGATGAGAATGAAAAATGATCACATTGCTTAGGGATTCGGAGTCTGAGGAACTCGTTCTGAATATTTTTGGATGAATATTTTGATTTACAGGGTTTCGAGTCATATAAGGGAGCAATGCAATCAGTAGAGAGAATGTGTCAACCGGTTAAGAGAATGATGCAGCCATGTAGTGGGCTGTAACATTCTCTTACCCGGTTGATACTTTTTCTCTACTGATTGCATTGTTCCCTTATATGACTCGAAACCCTGTATTCAGATGGATAGGCTACTTTGATGGATGAAACTTGTCATCATGTTTTTATTTTGATATTTGTTTCACATCTTTTCATGGACATAAATTCGTCAAATATTTTCGTGCTTTCTTTATGAATTTTATTATTCTGTAAATATACATCAAAATTACATAAAAACTACATTGATTCATTCAAATCAATTTAAATCCCTCTGCTAGAGGGCATACAGCGTGACCGACTGACCCATTCCCAACACCGTCATTACGGTCCAAACGAATGAGTTAAATTCCCTTGCAATGACAAATCATTTCCACAGCATCCCACATTTTCCGCATCAAAAGGAACACCCGTTTCATAACGTGTGCTTTCATCCGATCGGACATGGTGTTAATAACTCATTCAGTTGATAAATGAATAGTAATCCCACTGGCGCATCAAATTAGCTTGCTTGCTGTGAGCAAAAAACACTCTACCCCAAGGAGTTCGATGAGGTGACGGTGACGATGAGAAGAAAAATTACTCAACCCGGCCCACGTGCAAATGTCAAAA
Source organism: Anopheles farauti (assembly GCA_000473445.2). Lineage (NCBI taxonomy): Eukaryota > Metazoa > Arthropoda > Insecta > Diptera > Culicidae > Anopheles > Anopheles farauti. The sequence continues at coordinate 2,625,141 of KI915040.1, read as the reverse complement.
CATCGCATCCCGCCCCGTGGCGCCGGTCGGATCGGATCCGTTTGGCTCTTATTTGCTTAAACACAACACATTGTAATATTCAATATTCCCACACGCAACGACAGCCGAACGCCGAACAGCAGGACGGCTCGGTCATTAAATGGACGAACCGGTCGGCCCAATCCCTTATGCAGGCGGGATGCACGATTAATCAACCTGTTGATGGACGAAAGGGTTGATGTGGTCCATCCCTGCGGTTTCGTCACTGTGGTCCTTGGCGTATCATGCTTGAGTGTTTGCGGGGAGCTGTGACTGTGAATGATGCAGTTTTCCAGTGGGATAGTGCGAATGAAGAAGTAAATAAACTCCGTGTAGGATGTTGATAAACTCATCGCAGGTAATTGTTGTCATGCTGTGCTGTTATCTGCTGAAAGAGCATCATTTCTATCTTCAGTGCATCATCGGTTAGACAATGCTTTTTTCAGCCTCTATTTTAGTATCATATCCTTTTTCAATGTTTTTTAATTGTTCATGTGTCCATTTATTCATTACATGTTTTTTTGGTAAGTTTTTCGTGGGTATGAGTAAAAATATCTTTTTGTGGATATTTTAAATAAAAAAAAAACAACATTTTCAATTTTACCGTTTCTTAATTTTAATCAATCATGTATTTCCATATTAAATGGCAATAATTTCAATAAAAATAAAAATAAGTAGAAATGACGATTATTCTAGAAAAACTATTTTCTTCTCACGCCTCTGATGAAACACCACCAGATCACAAAGCCTTTGATTACCTGGTAAAAGTAATGAAATCAGGCCACGCTTCCAGCGACTGCACATCCCCGATCGATCGCTCACGCTGGAAGGGGTCCTAGTTTGTCGCGCAGCCGGTCATGCGCCTCTTTATCCGCGTCCGCGAGCCCAGCAAACGCCGTGACGCAACCGCAAGTCTTCTTCATTCCGATGTAATCGATCGCCGGACGGTGATCGTGGCGGGCGAAGAATTCGCCTCCCGGCGATTATTGATGTGCCTGCGCATCGTCCAATGTGCACGCGCTCGTCCGAGCAGCGTGTTGCAATAAGACGGGCAGAAGAGTTTGCTCACCAAAGCTGGCCAAGATGCGACCAAGATGGGAGCCTTTTTGCTGCATTTACATGCAAAATATATGCAGCATGCACACGTTATGTCTATTTATTAAGTTTTATCAACCATTAACCGAATGTGAAGCATCGATAAATCTTCTTTAACGGGTGACCTTCCTTTGGGAGTGGGGCTGTTTTTTGGAAAACACTATCGCATTTAACGCACCGTATGACTTTCCCAATTTGTTGGACGTTCGGTTTTGGAGGTTTCGATGATACGATGCAGCGCTAGCTTGGAGCGGATGTGTTGCGCACGTGCACCGTCCAGCGACGACACACTGTATGTAAACTACGAAACAACCTCATCGGTTCGCTGGCTCCAGGGGCATTCCATCCTAAAAACCAACATCGCAAAAGGTAGCGCAGCACGGAGTCGTTTCGCCGCGCTGGAGATTTGATTAAGAGCCATCGGGCGAAGATGCTCCGGTCGGTCGCCATCGATTGCATAACCTTCAAATTCTTCTGCATTGTGCGCACCGCAGGTGTACTCGTTGCCGTCAGAGGACAACGAAAGGATGAAAGGAAAAGCAAGCGTCTGGGAAGTGTCGTTGGTGGAAGTGGACGAAGGTACGAAGGTGATCTTCGATCTTTTGGCTGCCATCAATGCCTTCAACCGTAGGACATGTAACTTTATGATCTACCATGACACACATGACAAATTAAAGAGTTGCAGTTCTAAAGATTAGTCTTTCGGATACATTGGAACTATTTTTAATAAAAATAGCAATATGTTTCTTGAAAAAAGTCTCTCTTTGAAGTCTCTCTTTGAAGCTTTTTTAATTATCATAAAACGTATTTTACTTCAATAATACTCCAAATCACGAGCAGCCATCCATGTACGGAATGCCAAAAGCGGTTCCAAAAAGGTGAGGTCACTTAAAAAAGACAATAAAAACAGAATAACATCCTAAAATTCAAAGCGAACAACCAACAATAAGACGTCCTTCAGAAGACAAACGTGTGATGCGTATTTTCATAAAACACACACACGTGCCACTGTCAGTGATCGTCCACGAAACAAGTGACTATTTCATCATGTTGCAATTATGCTCTTTTTTCCAAACACTCTCCTTCACTTCATGGCTAGTGCATGGAGGCGGTTATTTTTAATTCCTCCCAACGAAACACATGCGAATTGGCACCGGCAGGGCCACGAAACCGGCGTAGATCTCACGTTCACCCGCAATTACTCACGATGACACAAATTTTGACCGATTCCGTTCAGCTTTCGGTTGATGGGTCCGTTTCGCACAAACAAATGGAAACCCTTTTGGGCACAAGCAAAAAAAAAAGAAAAGAAAAGAAAGACTCACTCGTGGCAATGGAATGTTGTTGGTTTAAAGGCGCATCGAATTAAACGAAAAATACCTTCCACCCCGGTTGGAAGGTTTCGCTGGCCAGTTTGAGGAACATCGATTTCGGCCTTCATTTTGCGCTCATGGCTCATTGGGTTAGGAGGACTGAATGAAAAAAAGAAACACATGTATGACAGATTACGTGAAATTTCCTACCCTTTACCACCGCCAATCCCCTGCCGCGCCGTCAAGGGCGTGGGAACGGTGGCGGTGCAAGTGTTCAATTTTGCGTAATAAAATAATAACATCCATTTGGTGGAGTGATTGAGATTTTGTAAGGTGTTTTGTTTCGTAGTTTGAGGCGGAAGAAACATTGATCTGAAATTCCGATAGAGATCGTTTTTCACTTCTATTTAAATTTCTTTCTTGTAAAATGAACTGTTTTTTTCTCGTTGTTTCGTTGGTAAAAAGAGAAAAATGTGTAACGATGAAAATAAATTTTTATGTTTCATACCCGGCAAGACAAATTTCATTCCCTTTCGTGACCATTTTGGGCTTCTCGGAGCAAACGTAACGCCTGTCAACCCACTTTACGGTCAGCGAACGAATTCGTGAACAGTTTTGAATTGCAAATAATAACCCAAGGTTGCACGCACATCGACACGGACAAATCCATTTCGCGGATAGTGCTTAGTGTTCTCAATCGAAAATGAAAAATTAAAAAACAAAAAAAAACGTCCATCTCTCATGCATCATCCTTTGTTGCGCTGTGACATTTGAGGTGATTTTTAACGATTCATAAATCACCAACGCGCAGGGCTGGGACGCCAATTTAGTAGGCAAATAGGTGGCCACGGGTGGATCGAGGCTGAAAAATTAGCCCCCGGGAAGGCTCGACGACGGTACGAAAGGTCGTCACGGCGAGAAACGCACCGGGGGAGCACCGTTTTCCTCCTTTTATTATACTGTTTCAGGTGTCGAGTCATGTGTAGGTTTTTTTCCTCGTAAGGCATGATTATGTTTATTTTATATTTTTAGACACTAAACGAGGCGCCAACGAGACGGAAGAGGTAGGAAGCAGAAGCAGCAGGTGGAATGAGGGAAGATGATTTCACTTTCATTAGAAACCATTCATCATGCTGACAACGATGATGAACATATGCTGATCTCTGATCCGCCCGATCTGTTCGATGGAGTCAGGTGTCGAATGGTGAGCAAGTTTGGCTTTGGAGGAACGCACTATCGCACACTTTGATGCCCAATTGTCAGCTTCATTGTGTGCCAAACTAGGTACGGCACGAAGAGAATAATGAAACACTCTTCATCTTCGAGTGCTGAAACGTAAAAAGAATAGGTAGAGCGCATTCGCTTTTTTAATTTAAAAAAATCGCAAAATTCAACTGTTTTGTCATTAAACCTTCCTAAATGGTTGTAATAGGCTTACATATACTTTCATCATAATAGGCCTAATGTTGCTGTCTCATAAACAAATGGTGTAAATCATCTTTTCCCCCGGAGCCTGATTGTAAGCTCCGTTTAATTATGATTTTTTTTATCATTAACTGATATCCCTCTAATGCTTCTCTAATTGTAGGTGCCATTTGCTAAATGCCAATAAAACGGATTCTCCATTAACATTTATCCTGCGTACCCGGCATGCCGCCGGTGGTGTGAAGGTCAGTTCGACCGCGGAATATGAGCCTGTGTGAACCTTCTAACGTTGGCCTTATAAGCCGCACACATGACCGCCTAACAATGCGAACAGCCGAACCACAAACGATGAGTTCGCTGGCAACCCCCCGGTTCGAGGGATTTAATTCGTCAAGATTCACCACGTGTGGTTTGGGTTTTTTTTAGTATACCATTTTATATTCGAGCAAGGCATTATCCACGGGGTGGCCTTTAATTTCCACCACACAAAAGTTCATTCAATTAACCTCCCATTTGGATTGGTGCAAGTGAAAGAGAGGCACTGAGAGGAGAAGTGTAATAAAGAACGAACCTTTGACATCGTGGAAATAAACTGCCGTGTGGTTTCTTGCATCGGGCGAGCAACAATAAAATAAAAGCTTCCACGTTTTGCACCAAAAACCCACCGGCAGACGAAACGCTCGCTGATGATTTACTTTCGATTACGATTGCGCAACCGAACCAAGCGAAGACGAATGCGTTTTAAATACTCTTTACCAATTTTTGTCAAGCGCCCCCGCCTGCTTGGATTGCTCCGAACCTTGCTGCTCGTTACCATCGCAACTGACGTGCCGCGAAATCGGTGCACATTTTTGCATTTTGCACAACTTGATGAGAGTGGCAAACGGGAAAAAAATCCAAACCCCCCTGGCAAAACAATTAAACGCGCAAAAACCACCCCAAATCTCGGTCGGTTCGCATCGCAAACAGTTCGCAAAATCTCGCGAAGCAAACCTAAATCACCGACTGATTAGCAGCTTGATTGGGATTGAGAGTTTGCGTTGGGAGAGCGGTTTCTTTCCCTATTCGGTGAAGATCCTCCCCCGCCTCCTGATTAGACATGGGAATAAATGTTGGCGTGGAGTCAAGAAGTTAAACGAGCCGTAAAGCAGACTGCGAAAGTGTCTTTTTTTTTGCGGAGAGTTGTGAAATGGAAATTTCAAAGAACGGCTCACCTGATTTTTTGAGATTTAAATTTTCTTTTTTATTTCTTAAACACTGCAAATTTTTTCATTCATTTTCAGAATAAACGTAATTAAATTCTTAAAATTTATACAAAATTAATGTAAAATTATGACTTTATTTTAAAATTTATCAAACAAATATTGCAACAGGTTCATGATTCAAGAAAGTCCCTCAGATGGTAAACATTAATAAATCATGCCTTTTTTTTTTGTTGCTTCGCTTCAACATCACCCTCTGCATGATTGCCTATCAATCGATGGTGGGTGAAAGGAATTCCTTCTCGAAAGGTGTCCCTTCACATTTTCACAGGCAGCACCATTCTCCCGCAGCCCCGATTCCAGGCTCATCCACTGACCTTCTCACCTTTCCCTGCCAGCTCCAGCTCATTGCGACAGAGAACAAATAATCGGGTGACTAGAATGGCGCATCCCAGTCGTCGTATCGCCGTGGCGGATGTCTGTTCTGTTCGCAGTTTCAAATGTCAGCTGGTGGAGGGAAGGATCGGAAGGAGAGGTTTGCAACATAGAGAGTCCATACATACACCCGTACCCACACATAAATCGCTAACCCCGGGTGACGGTAGCGACAGGCAGCCGTCATAAATCAGGTCCGCAGATGTGCGCTAGCGCGAGCCTGATCTTTACCGATCCTCCGATCCGTGGATCCGCCGGGTGACTTTCAAACTCCACTCGCCACCGTTTAGCGTTGGCACGCAGCACACGAATACCATCGCCGTGCGAAGATCACGAGTGGTGCGGAGCGGGGGAAGGTGCGAGGATTCGTAACATCTACTACTTACAAGACAAGCGCTGCTCCAGTTCCAGTAGAAGGTCTCCGGTTCGGTCGTCGTCTGTCAGTTCGATCGTCTGTTTTATTAGTGCGACATCTGCGTTCATGATCTACATTCTCGAGCCCTTTCGAGTCAGCGATTCGCTATTCTCCGTGCGGTCGCGCAACTCCAAATGTCGGCACGCGTAAATCGCTACCCGGCGCCTATCGATCACGCAATTGCACAAGAATAAAGCGTCACGCAATAACGATGCGCACCCGAAACCGGACACCTCCGCCCGGGTTCCTGTGGGAGGATCTTCCGCCTTTTTCGTGGTGAATCGTGGTGAATCTTCTGCTCCTGCCCCTGGGGTGTTAAATGCTTCCCTAATAGAGCGAAAAAAAATTACCAATCGAATCATCAATTTCGAAGGACGGACCGATCACGACCTCAATCGGATACAGAGGGGCATGGAATGAATTTCCATCCGATTCGGTCATCGATTACCAGTGCCAAAAAAAAGTAAAAAAAAACCCTCACCGATGCATCCCGCCGGTTTCGGTTGGTCCCGATTGATTGCCGGGTTTCGGACACACAGAATTGGAAATGCCGGACTGGATTCCATTTCACCCGGTACTGGCGCCGGCGAAAAGCGATGCGCTAATTGTAAGCTGCCGGTATGCGCGCGTGCACGTTCGTGCTCGCGTCACGAAACGCAACAACGAAAGGTACAATTTTCCCGAACCAACAGCAACACCAAAGAAAAAAAGGCCTGATGCCATCTGCTGCAATTGGGGAATTCGCTGTTTGCGGGTGCGCGATCGCATCGCTCGCTTTTTCCATTTACACAATGTTGTTCGAGCTTTCGGGGCGGTTTTCTCAATTGGAAGTTCCAGCATCTAATTGGTCACTTTTGCGCGACTTCGATGACGACCTTTTTGGCGGTTGCAGCATCGGGTACGCAGGCGCGTGCGTTTACTCACCGGGCCTCCGGGGGTGCATTATGCCGATTTGATCGATGGCAGTGGCGACGATGACACCGAAATTAATTCGAGTGTTCCAACCCCCTCCCCGGGCAGTGTAGGGTTCGTCACCTGAAGGTTGCTTTCGTATAGTCGGTTTACTTAAATCCTGCAGGTAATTATATTCAATAATAATGAGAAATTTCATACTACCTTTTGTGTAAAAAAGAATACAGATAAGAAGAGATAAGTGTTTTTATTTTAGTATCAATTTCGAAATATTTTTCGAACATATTTTGACAACATGCCTGGATTCCATTATTCCGTTCAAATTTACCTATATTTTAAAAAGCATTTCAAATCGATTTCGGGTTTCATCTAAAATAAAGGAGTTTTACTGGAGTACACAACTTATCATAATTATGCAGGAGCGAAGTAGTTTGTACGTAAAAATAATAATTCAAAATGTTGGTTACGTCCATCAACCCTGTAAGGGTCGAAGTGTGATTGTGCACGCAGTGTGCGAAACTGCGTCAACCAAACCGTTTCGCGATCCAACCCATGGTTTCGATTTCGTCAACCCTTAAAGCGGCCTTTCGGGTGTTGGTGTGTATGTGCTTTGCGAAATCGCACCCGATCGAATCGGATCTGTTCTGTTTGGATCGGATGCTGTCGGCATTGATCGATTGAACTGGCAGAGCGGCGGATACCCAATGCCAACCGTGACGGGGTCAAACCGTTGCAATAACTGTTGTTTTTTTTTTTGGGGCGTTATTGAGAGCATGTGTGTATGTCGGCAAGCGGCTCAATACGTCAATCGAAAGATCTACAAGCCGTTGAGTGGATGGTTTCATCGTGTGTGTTACCTGCTCGAAAGAAGGCAAACAAATAAATAAATAAATATGCCCTTGTCCGTCAGCGCCCGGGTGGACGATCTGTGGCGTGAAGTGATCTAAAATCGTGTGGTAAATCGGAAATCAGAAGCACACAAAACCGCTGAGAACCACGCGCTGTGGAGTCGGGAGCAGGAAAATTGGGTGGGTCCACTTCACATCATGCCGCCACTCTCATGACCCGCAACGAAATTTGTCCAAAATGCTTGCACTCACCGTGACAAATGCCGTGTGCCGTTTGCCGCAGTAGGATGCAACGGTGGGAAAAATAAAATCTCCACTCATACGACGGAGTTTATTTTACACACCCCATAAAAGATTTTTCATTCACAAGCATGCGCTGAATGCGGAGCGAAAACGATTACCTTCGTCTCGGTCCCCCGGCTGGCAGCCAGTTTTCAGGGTGTCATAATCGCTGCTGCACGTTCGACCGACGCCCGTCATCGGAGTGGCGCCCGGAATGACGTATTTATCTCGCACGGGTGACAAAATAATCACCCACACCAACCCAAACGTGCAGCGTTAAGCAAGCCTGCCCGAGAGGTCCGTACGATTAAACAAAAAAAAACGTTCCTCGCTTGGACCGGCGCGCAAGTCTTTTGTTGCTTCGGGTACGCTAACAGAAGGGGCGCTCCGATCTTGGTCCAGTTTGTGCGAGAAGTTTTACTGCCGATTTGCATACAATCCGGTGGACAATTGTTGATCTCTTTTGCATGGGCAAAGCCCTCCTTGCAGTAGCGGGCGACTGCATGAATGGGGTTTTTCTTTTTTCGTTGCCGTTGGTGGTGTTTTTTGTTTTGCGTTAAGACCGTCGTCGGTGTGTTTGTGTTGAAAATTTGCGAGGTGTAATTAAAAGCGTATTAAAATTTTTGCATCTCATAAACAGAATCGGAGACTCGCAGCGTGAACTGGGTTAGTGGGTATTCGTAGACCGGCGATTGCCACCCACCGCAATGCAATAGGGCAATGGGTCAATACGATCTGCGGGGAGAGAAAAACTGGACAATTAAAGCGATGTCGGCGACGCCGCCATTCCGTACTTATCACATGGAGGGTCGGGTGGAAAACGCTCTTTTGCACAACGTTCTCCAATCTCCGATAGGCCAACCGCCCAAAGACTGAAGATCACTCTCCGTAGCATGAAGCACGTCGCGCACCACGTTTTACTTTCGATTTTTCCAGCCTTCCAGCTGCTGGCAGGGTTCCGCCTCGGGTCTACCCCAAAGGTACCTATTTTATCGCCGCTTGCCTTTTTGCCGCCCGATAGAAGGAGAAAGGTGCGTGGCTTATGCGCAAACCCGATGGATGTCTCGGTCCCGGTGGCCGATCGGTCGAACAGCGTTGGTTAGTTTTGTTGCCTTATGTAACGCTAGAACGATGAAGTTATTACACCACTAATGATGCGGCGATGCCCACCCCATCGCAACGAGTACGAAGCGTCGTGTGCAGAAATTGCTAGTTTTGCTTAAATTATCGTGCTCGTTCGCAGGAATGTCCTCTCCCGGTTTGGACGTGGCAGATAATAAAAAAAAAACAACTGTGTTCGAGCATGCAAGGTGAGAGATGAATAAGGAAGGGACAGACACATGTGTCGATGATTTTTTTTTTGCCCCGAACGGAAAGGACGGTAATCACGTTAGGACGTTTTTATGCAAACACGTAAACATAGCTCATACTCAATAGGTTAACTAACCTATCGAGCTGGGGTGGGTATGCATTATGCCGCCAAACGAGGAGGTTATTTATTTATTTATTACGCTTGTTTTAAATTAAATTCAGGCAATAAATTCATACGAAACGAAGCCTTTCACCGCCAATTATGCTTGTTTTATGTGACTTGTGAAATGAATGGGACCATCTTGGGATGTCCCATGAGCTATGTGAGCTCTTTATTATGGTTTTGTATCGGTTTATGTAGAATAACAATTAAAATCAGATTTTAGATATATAGAAAATAAATAACCTACTTGTTTTATCAATGATAAAAATTAGTTGATATTGTTTCTTAAATAAAATAAAAATAATTAGTTTTATAAAAGCTTTCTTTAAAAATAATTGTATCGTTGTTGTTTGTTTACTTACACAAAAGAAGACATCGAAATTCTTTGATGACTAACCGGTCGTCCTAGAACAATTCGTTAGGTAAGCTATATTGTGATAAAAAGATGATTAATGTAAATTAAATTTTAAATTAAATACAATGTTTCAAGGTGATTATCCATCGTTACTCAGCACATCAAGAAAGATGGAGGATTTCGATAGATTTTTATCTATGACTCAACCAATTCAATGATTGCCAAAACCACTTTTAATCAATACATTAGTGAGACAAGATACGATGAGAATTATGGCATCACATGACTTAATCTTTTCCAAAGAAGATTTTGAATCGATTTAATCGACAAAACTAACAAAAAACAACATCTTATGTCCATACATCAAGCCTATCAAACAAACCCATCGCTTTTGAAAAACCATTTAAAATTCGCTAAAACACACCTGCAGTTGTCGATTAACCTTTTCCTCCGTAATGATCGATCTGCCCAATCTCTTTCGCTCCCTCAATAAAACACAATTAGCACGCCTGAAATCATATGTCGAATCATTCCGCCACCAACCCAGCGGGATTTAATGCAATTTCCGGGTCGTGAGTGAACGTGAACCGCTTCCGGAGCAGTCGCTGCTGCTGCTGCGGCGGTGAGCTGCACCGTAACCATTTTGGTAGCATCGTGTGAAGTAAAAGCGAGTCGGGAGTGCACAAATATTCGCGAATCCACCGGCACGTCACGAGGGCTTTCGGGGAGAGGACTATAATCTTTCGACTCCACGATCCCGCTGCACTCGGTCGTTCGTCATTAATGATAGTCATTAGCGGGTGGGTGATCGTACCGATCGACACCTTCTCGGTGGAATATTGGGCTGACGGTGCTCGACCCCGCTGCACCGCCTTGGTGGATATTGAATTGAGTGAAAAATGGTGCCACATCGACCGCCTAAGTGGCAGCAGCAAAGAGCAAATGCATGCACCGCCACGTCGCAGGAGACTACGTAATGCCACCGCAAAGGGGGATGTTTGCATGGGTGCGCGAGTGGAGAAGTCAAACAATTGCTAAACATTCACCCAAATGCCGGTGTCTTGTATTGCCCTATTCTAGTTCGCTATCCCGATGAAGAGAACGAACTTGACGATGCCGAGCTGTTGTGCAGAAGGCAATGCAAAACGCTGATATTACCGAAGGAAACCCCGAGTAACGCTAATTCCTCCAGCCATCCAGCCAGCCAAGCTGGAGATCTCCTGCAGGTGAGCCGGCGGTATCTTAGCCGCTGTTTAGAGAGATTGTCTGCATAGTTTCCCACACTCCCACACTCGGTGGCAGCAACCGGTGGAGCCGGCATCCTCCCAGAAAACGGGGAGATCGAGACGACACAACACAACCATCGGAAAAATTCGCCGCCTTAATGACTGACAGACGGCTCGTAAAATGACATCGCCCGGCGGCGAGGCGGTACGTTCCCGAAGGAGTAGCAAGAGTGAAAACGGTACTAACGGAAAAGGAAAAAAACATTGAAAGCCCATCCATGGTACGATCAACCGTACGACGGATGCGATTCGTGGGAGGGAAACCTAGTGCTTCCATTAAAATATGTCTTGCTCCGCAAATGGGATGCGTGGCTGTGTTTTAATTTATCATTCTGTTTCGTGTTACTGTTCCCCGAACACTCAGGGGTTCGGTCTCGAAGGGCATTGAATTTTGGGAGCTGGTTCATTTTATTTGGCTGCATTTGCGAATACTTTTAGCTTCCACCCGAAAATAATGTGTGCGAATTTATCCGCACTGAGCTGGATCTTACGGCGTGCGAAAGTTTGGCATATTGTTTGAAAGTGCGAAGTGGGTTGCCATTGTGAGATCGGTTTTTGATGGTTAGCTAACGTGTTGGGATAAAAATTGGTATCTCTATGCTAGAAAGAAAATGGTAGAAAAAAACATCATCTAAATTATGTTGCATTTTTTTGTGTATGTTGCACTGTTAGTTTTAGATTTTTAAGCTATTTAGCACATGGTTTTAAAACATATTTCATCAGCAGTTTGCAATCATATTTATTCATACATTTAAAATTAAATTTCAAATATACTTGGAGTTCCAAAAACCGAAAAACATATTATAATAATATCGCTCAATTGTACTATTTTTGCATCAAATAAACATCAACACAACCAGCCTTTCCATCACACATCGATCAATATCATTTCGATTTCATTAGCATGGGAAATCTCGACCGCATTCTTTCCGTCCAATTCCTGTCGGCACTTGGCACACACAAGCGCTTTTCCTTTCCCCTCTCCGCTAGACTCCATTCTCACCGGCCCTTTTCACATTCGACAGCCACATTGCCACCCCGAAAGGTAAGCCATCAAACGTAAAAAAACCATGTACGTAAAGCGGTGCCTAAAAATTCTTTGCGTCGCAAATCGCCTCGTTGGCAAATGGCGGAAATGACCCACTTTGCGCGCAATGGGCGATTCGGAAAAAGTTCTCACAATATGGAGCAACCGCGGCTCTAATTCCTGCGGTGGCGTTGCACTGGCCGAGACCGCTGGTGTGTTGGCGGTTGGCTTTTCTTGTTTTTTTCTTCTTACATCAGAGTTCCAACCGCTTTGGCCAAACAAAACCGAAAAACGCTTCCACCGTCTACGACTAGCCGACTGACGTGTGGCTGTACGAGGGAAGCGAAAAGAAAAACATCCCCACGATAAAAGGAAGCGTACAATCGGTACCCCAGTGCCCCGCTGTTCGTGACTCCGACTGCCGGTGTGTCTAATCGTGGTCATGTTAGTCAACATTAAACTCCCACATTTCCTCCGCACCTCCCTTTCGTCTTATAACCGCACGGCGTAATAGTTGCAGATGCAACTGAAAGAAAGAAGCCGCGGATCGCGACGACAAACCGACACACGCGCACACAATACAAAAAATCCACCAAACCAAACAAACAAAATAAGAGGTGTTACAAAGGCCCCCAAAAATGGGGGAGGCCTTAGAGGCACATTTTTTCCCGAAAGAGAAACGAAAATAGTGCGCTATGAGCAAGAAAAAGAAACCGTGCAAGCAGCTCGTCCAGAGCAAGAGACAAACGAGCGACAGAAAAAAGACCAAAATGCGAACATGAAAATGAAAAGACATAAAAGTGAAGATGAGTCAAATGAACGAGAGCAAAGAGGGGGTAAAAAAACTACTAACACAAAATAAACAGTGCATTTACAGCCCTGATTGGGTTGGAGTGAAAGTTTGTGATGTAAATGAGGCGAAACAAAAAGGCCGCTTTTCTACGGGATGCACTGGAAGTGGTTCGTCGTTTTTTTTTGTATTTTGTTCTTTTTTTGTTGCGAGGACACAAAAGATCGCGCGGAATGTGTCGTGTTCATTTTACGATCGTTCCTTTTTTTTCTCTCTCTTCCCGCCCGATCTTATGCTCACTTCGGTTCGACCTCATCCCCGATATAACTCTATTTCGACCCGGTGAAGTTGATAGTTGCAGATAGTTGATGGCCCGTTTTTTTACCATTATGCATCATCGTTCATTACGTTCCACGCCGTTCGCGTTCTGTTCAGCGGTCCGGCAGGCCTCCTCAGGTGGAAAAATTATGCAACATCGCCCTGCATTGCAACACCGGTGACGCTCGGTGACGCTGAAGAAGATCCCGACCGGTCCCGGCGTGGTTTGACCGACTGGCCCCCATCTTCGGGCCTGGACGGCGTCGTATCTGTCGCCGCGACGGGTTTGTTTGGTTTGTTCGCGTGCAGAGTTGCAAATAATTCCCACCCGCTGTCGGGGTGGCTGGCGGGCGTTGATTGAAAATCCCTACGGAATGGATTCGTCAAATTATGTAAAGCGTGTGACGGTGCCTGGGAGGCTGCGGAATAGCCGCCGATGTGAAACACTTTGCCATCGATAATCGTTGTTTCTTCTTTCACGAGCACAAATTGATAAATTTAATAAGTGTTTATTTTTAAACTCAAAATTTTTGAAATAGTATTATAATGGATGCTCTTTATGATGAAAATTGAACTTTAATTGTTAAGCATGGTTTTCAGAGATTGAAATCTTCAAAAACACAATAAAATTTAAAAAAAAATCTAAAAAAAGTAATAATAACATAAATAGAAATCATTAATAGAAACAAGTGTATTCCTAAGAAATAATCCCTAAGGAAGTTAAAATCTAAATGAAATGAAAATGAATTGAATTTCTGAAATTGATTTCGAAGAAAGAAATACAGTAGTGTATATTTAAATAATAATAGCAAAGAATGTAAGTAGATGAAAATTATCGACCGTACGAAAAAAATTAAGTATTTCTGTCTGCAAATAGGTCGCTCTATCAGCACATCTTCAACGACTAAATTACGGAGCGTTGCAGTAAACTTGTGCAACAACCCATCACTCAACCATCTGACCGTCTTCCCGACCAAATTCCGGCGCAAATTCGGTGCGGTGTGTCAAAATGGAAAGTGTATATTCACTTTTCTATTTTCACAGTTGACAATCTAGCGATCCGCCTCCTAGCGGCACGGCGTAAACAACGGCTGGTGGAGGCGGAAAAATTGGTCCCAAAAGCTCCATGCCCATGGTCGGTCCGACCAGCTTACTTTACGCAACAGGCTCGCTGAATGATCATTTCTCCATTTTCACCCCGAAAACGACGCATTTTCTTAGCACCGGCGTCTCGCGCACACGGGGCGTATCGTTTTCCGTTCCGTAATGGTGCCAAAATTATGGGTTTGACCGTAGCGACAGTATCTGTAATGGAAGATTTTTTCTTCTTCCAGCTCGGTGTGTACTATGACTCAAAATAAAACTGTCCATCTGGTTTTGTGTTTTTTTTTCTCGCTAAACACTATCATTTTCCCCAGGAAAGGAGGTGATATGTTGTAATCGGAAGAACTGTGATGCAATAAACCCACTGCCGGGGTATTGTTTCGAAACGTGTTAATAGTTGCCTTCAGTCGTCACCTTAATCTGCGTCGGTATACAATTGAATCCTTTACGACAGCGGTAGTAAAAAAGCGGCTGAAACACGGATCAATAATATACTCTGACTGTCCCGCGTGATAATTACTATGACCCAGTACCCAGTGGAACAAACTCCTGCCATCATTTCTTCGACCATTCCAGCTGCCTAATTTGTCGAGCCCGTGGTACGTAAATGCCATAAAACGTTATAGCACGGTTCGGTAAGGAAAAGTTCGCATTTTGCTACCCCGCATACGCTACCTCCACATGATCATAAAATCAATTAGCATGCTCACAACCGAAGGATGCTACCAAACTGATGTCCAAATTTCTCACCAAACACTTGTTTCGTAACGCAAACTACGCTCAACCAGCTTTCCTTGCGCCCGTCAACGGTGCGTTGTATTGCAATTTAGTTTCGGTTATTTTTGATGGTCCGCTTTGCCACAATAAGAAAGCTTTAGTCCAGGGATTTGCTTCGGTGAGATCTTTGGATTGATGCCCCAGCGAAGTACACATATGGTTTGCTCAAAAAAGATCCCAAAAACCAGATAAACGACTGTGGTGTATGATCAAACTTTTATGAAGCATTTCATTTTTCGACCAACAACATTAAAATAAAAGAAATATTGCATCGTATATAGAGCAGCATAGTACATACAACGATTTTAAAAACCGCTTCTCAGACCCTGTTCCCAAATTAATGACTAATTTGCGAGCCAAACTATCCCACCGTTCGGACGGAAAGAGTTTACCATCAGACAGCAGGGCATCGGAATAGCGTGCACATTAAAGTCAAATTAACCCCAAACCCAACCCGAACCCGTGGTGGCTGCTGGTTTTGCTGCCAGTTGACCACTCTCACGTCCGTCGGTCCCGATCCTAGTTGGAAGATCAGCACCGAAAGCGATGTGCTGGTTGCAAGAACAAGGGAAGTAAGGGAACTTCGAGCAGATTTTGAAAGCTAGAGTGAATTTTGCTAGCAAATGGTTCCTTGAACAAACGTTATCTTATTTTTTTTCTAGATATTAAGCTTCATCTACATCAACTTCGAACTTCAGCAGAACCGCTTATCAACTTAGTAATTTTCATTAAATTTTTTGTAATTTTTGTAATTTTTGTAATTTTATTTAATTTTTGTAATTTTATCAGAACCTCATACGTGATTTTAAAATTTTCATGCTTGTTTTGAATCACTAACCTGACATTTTATAAACAATATGTTCTACCTTAAGGATCATCCAATTAAGTGTAGAGTCGGAATCATTGAAATTAAATGGTAATTTGCATTACAACTAATCGCACATAAGTAACCTAATAAAGCCTCATGACTGCATGAGACTCACCCTTCATCCCCTTGTTCGGTTGACCACGGACAAACTTCAAGAACCTTCTTTGCGCGAGCGACAATCGATCGTCTCCTCATCCAGCCGACCCTAGACCTCCAGCGTTAAAAAAAGGCGAACCTCAACAACTCTCGGCGGCTCAGAAGAATGAACCAAAGCAAGTATCGCGCGCACCCTTCTTGCCACGGTTGCGTTATGCATTACCAATGCTGCGGCAGGAAACAATACATAACAACAACCGCACAAGAAGAAAACCGCCGAAAACAAAACACTTTTCCTCAATTAAAACAAATCAACTCGGTACCAGCACACCGAGCCGAGGCTCGAGAAGGTAACGATGATGATGAGGATGATGAAATGATAGCCTCCAATTTGCGTACCCTTAGGTCCGATTATTATTTTGGGAAAGTGCTGCGCGGTGAAGATTTTGCTCGTGCTCGAGCCGAATGTCAAGGCTGGGGAGCGCGTGGGAAAAATGCAGCACCGCGTACGGTACCGGTCAGAATTTCGAGGGTACTTTCCAACATCAATCACTCCGGGTTTGCTTTAAGTTGCATTTTTTTCTTCGCTATTTTATTACCGCTCCATACATCCTACCGACCTTCGTGGGATCGCGGTGCGCTGTGTTAGATTCCGCTCCCTCTACGTACCCGGAACCCGGTACGGAGGCCGGGGAATCTCTTTCCAGCCAGCACGTTCCACGTTGTCTAGGGCTTCGCCGTAAAATGTCGTCAAAGCATTTAACCCGCTACGAACCGATCCACCCCGCAAGCGGTGTAAGCGCATCGTTAGGACCGCCCCACAACAGACGGTTGCTAGTTTTTTTTTTGCTCCTCCTTCACCTCCTTCCAACAAACCAGAATCGAGTGCACCGGGCCCGGACGGAAACGACATTTTAAGGTTATGGTTTTACGCGAGCACGAAGACGCTTTGCAGTGGCAACATACATAAGCGGATCCTCCCGCACAGCGCCTGCAATGGGGCAAAGGATGGGAGGTAAGAAATAAATGTCAAACAGGCGAACACCCGCACACGGCCGGGAGGACCTTTGCCGGCGTCGAGTGCACACTTTTGAAGCCGAATTTGAAGATGGCACAAGCGAACTGGAGTAACTGGGAGTACTGGAACTTCCTAACTATGTCACCCGGCAGGGAGGGAGCCGGGTGGTTGGTGGGGCCGATAATGAAAGTAAGTGAAAGCATCATCTGGTGACGCAATAGCCGGAGTTGCAGGGGGTGTGCAGTTGTGCTGCCAAATAACTGCTATTTCGGTGCCCTTTGCTTGTGCTCGCATGTCGCATAATCCTGCCGTACGTGTAATGGAGAAAATGTGTAGCTTCGGAATGGTATTTACGCGATGACTTTGCAGGCGAGCTATTGGGATCTACCATTTGAATCAATTGAATAGCATGTGAAGAGTTATTGAGCGGTTCGATTGGACAACTCAATGGAAGGAACTTCGTACACAAAAGCTGATAGGAGCAGGAATATGTCATCAACATAGACGAATATTCCTAAAACAGATTGGTATAAATATATGTTTCGTGCATTAAAAACTACGCACAAGCAGGATTAAATATTTCTTAAATTAAAACAATAATTTTATCACTAGATATTAGAGAAAAAATTGAATAACACGAGTCTATTATTGGAAGATTTTGATTCCGATTTTTGTTAGTACAATATCATCCCTACTTCCTACTTTTCGTCAATACATTACATAACATAAACAACTAGACACATCTTATTTTCCACTAGTTGCTGCCAAAAATATACTCCATTCCAGCTTAAGCTTAAAAAAAAGGCGGAAAATGCTGCACAAGTCAGAACGATCGCTTGCATCCGGAATTTGTCACCAGGCAACGAGCCGAACGATCAAGACATCCCGCGTTGCTAGATTGCATAGTTTCGACCGCTAACATTTAGCCCTCCCGCAATGCCATCGTACTTCGGATCCGAAAAACTAAAACTTAAAACCACAAGTCGTGCCGATCGAGGCACGTATGCCACGTACCTTCAAGCCTCAGTTCGACGCGATCGCGATCGTAAGACTCGAGAGTTAGATGGAATAAAAAGCAACATTGGTGAGCAAAAAAAAAACCACAATCCTCACCAGAATATGTTGCACAGTTCACGTGCTACCCTGATGACGACGACGGGAGGAGGGGGGAAGGCCCGCGTTATGCCGTTTTGATCACCCGAGGCCATGTTTGTTGCAGATCGTAGACGAATCATCATCCCCTTCTCCGGGCGTGCGACGCTGCTGACCTGAAGAAGCGAAGACGAACGCAGCATCTTCTCGCTGGCGGTCCGCCTCCCCACCACGGATCGCGCGTGAAGTCGGCCGTGCCAAGACTCACTCACGGCTTGGCTCTTCCTTTCATTTTCAGCTCTCGCATCATCACTTCGATACTAACCGCAGGAAAGTGCAGTCGAGTGCTCGGGAGCAGAGCGAGCCCACCACCAGTGCCTCACGGATGCCACCAGTCTCCAGACATCCGGACGCCCGCTCGGTACGGTTTCGCGGTGCTTTACAATTCTGTCGATTGCTCGACGCGCCCAAAGAGTGTTTCAGAAGCAGAGTTGATCGAGTGTTCTAGAAGCTCAAACACCTGTTAATCGAGTGACTAGGGCTTCGTCAAATTATTACACGTTCGTGGTGGAGTTTTTTTTTTGGTTTTCGGCGTTGGCCCTCCGATTAGTGCAACCACTGTGAATAGACGAGTGATTAAGCCCAACCGTTTGCCGTGCCTGCAGCCACCACATAACGTGCGAACAGTTCACGCATTCCGACGACGGAATGCAGTAAACAATAATTCACCACCATCTTGTTCGGTGCCAAAGTTTTCCCAGAACGCCGCCGAGTGTGTGTGTGTGTGTGTGTTCTATTGTTCTGTGTTCCACCACCCCACCCCCAAATCCACCCGCGACCGGGGCGTGTGATCGAATGCACTTTCCGCAAAGGGGTGGGTTGGGTGGCACGAAACGGATATACCACTGACGGTGACTTCCCCTCCCGGAACGGACTGACAGGGTTGGCGAAGTTGGGCGGTAAACCACCGACCGAACTCCGGCAAGTTCATGCCTCGCTGTCAGTTATGATTTACGGTGCCAGTGCAACGGTTCGGTGCTACATCCGGTTGCGAGAATTCCGTGTACATTGCTATCGGAAACCCGTTTTCCCGAGCCAGCACTTATTCCTCCATTTGTTTGTATATTTTCCACCAGGTTTCTGTTCGTAGCGAAAGTGAGCGAAATCGATCATGCGCTTATTGGTGACGACACACTGAGTGTTGGAAATAGTTATAATTGTTTGCGATAAGAAAAGAAAACACAAAATTTTAGCAACCGAACGCAAGTGAAGTTCTTCCGCTCGTGCGATACGAGACACGCACTACCTAGGGATAGTGGTTCCGGCCGCGTGGATGGTTCTGAAAGAAAACAAAATCGCAAGCGAAAAACCTACGATTTGTGGCGTGAAAGTGGTTCTCTTTTTGCGTGTGTAAAACCGTGATTTAGTGTTTCGAGTTGCAGGTGTTTGGTTTTTACCATCGGACAACGTCGGAGTCCTGCAGCAGGTTCGCACGTTAGTTCGCGGTTTACTGAGCAGCGTACGGCGCTCGAGTTAGAATGGAACTGATGAAGCAGCTTACACTTTGCGCGGGTAAGTTTAAACGCGAGTGAAATCAAGAATGAACATTTAAAAACTATTTTAAAAAAATATGTACACGATATTTGGATATTTTAAAGGTTATAAAAAGAAAAAAAATGCTCAGGAAATATTATTTCAAAACCAGAAAGGTATCAATAAGGAAGATATTATTCCTTAAATAATAATTACTGGTATAAGATACAGAGTAAGGCAGAGATAAGTAATTTTCCTTAAGAAAAATTATCAATTTGGATGAAGTAATGCAGATGTCAAAAATGTATTATGATACTATGATATTTTTAAAAGGGATTTCAAAATGTACTAAATTTTTCTTAAAACTTTTAAGTTAACGATCAGTCATTTGATTGTCTTATGTTTCTGGAGTACACATAAAGAATTCCAAAATTGGATGGCATTCTATACATAACTGCATCTCAATGTTGATACTTGAGATCAAAGTTTACCTAAAATTGAATCATACAGAAGAACTCTGCCTTGTATTTCTTCCGACCACTTCTCGCACATGTTTCAATGAGCAAACCATTACAGTACATTATTGAGCAACAACTACACGCCTTGCACAAAGCGTTTGCCAATTCGCAAACTAATTAACTCGAGCGAAAATGCTCGCAACCCACGCAGCATCAGCCAAACAAAACCTCGACACGACCCGGTAGTCACTTCCAGCACAATTATGCGATGGTGTTTCAATCCGATCCGACATATTGGAGGCGCAGCGGCACCTCTTCGATCACGACGCATTTCAACACCATTAGCGAGTCGTTAAACCATTTTGTCATGGAGTGGGAAATTGGGTGGTATGCAAATCCCGTCTGCCCATCCCGGCAGCCCGGTGGGAGTCATCGAAGTGGGCTCGGGAAGCCTCCGGTGACACTCCCGACGTGTGGGCTCACGAATGTGTTGCAAACGCGCGTTTATGGGTGTTTTATTGGTGCGATTTTGGAAATTATGCAGTTGTTTCGATAGTGCGACGATAGTCTTAACAACTTTGCAAAATTTACTGCCTAGATCAACACTTTAAAAGTGCGATAGTGGAGTCTTTCTGGCTAAAAGACTTTCTGGTTAGATCCGGCTCAAGTAAAGCGTCTTTAAGGAGTGGAATCTTCGAAAATCCACTTAAAAACAACGCGCGCCCAGATTATTCTCCAAGCAGGAAAAAGTCAATCTACGCTGACCTTGCTCGTCTGCACACATGATCATCATCTAAATCAGATAGCAGATCGCGATGTTTCAGCAACACATTTCGCAACAACTGTCGCGACAGGAAATGACCATCCGGCGGGTTTTTCGTCAACCGGATTTCATTGCCACAATTAAACTCATCTGAGCGCACAAAGCCGGGAGACTTAGTGTTAGACTTTGTGTTGCAACCTTGACCACCCTTACCTTCTTGCAAAGCGATAAACACACACCCATCACCAAAAGCGGTACCATTTTTGGTCAGGAAGAGCTCAAACCGAACCGAAACGGCCCATCTAAAGCCATCCATCATCACCTTCGCAATCGAACCGAACGAGCGACCGATTTTTAATCATCATTTTGACACCTTCACCGACCTTTTGGCGATTCAGCTTGTGGGAGGGGGGGAAGGGGGATGGATCCAACCGCATTATTCAGTAGCGCGCGCGTCAAGAACCGTGTCATCCCGTACCGAAAATGCCAATCACCCCTGCAGGCGCTTCAGGCGGACGTGGCGTGTTGGCGTTGGCGGCATCCGCGAGCCGTGAGAAAAATTCTTTTCCATCCAATCTGGACGCCGTTGCGGCAATCGGCCGAACCATCGCGGGCGCCACGATCGCGTGAAGAAATGAACTTTACCCAAACGGTTGGCTAACCTTGAGCGGTACATCTTCAGCCGAACAGAAATATCAAGAAAACCCGTCGATTGTTGTACCCGTTCTCCGTTCGCATTCGGTTGGAATCGTGTCGTTTTTAGATCGAAAACATGGACCACCGCGTGGCGAATGGCAACCCGCTGCCGCCATTTGATGCATGCTCATTTTGAGGAGCTTTTATTTGGATGTGATGTGGGAAAATGGATGAGGTACGCCCGCGTACCAGCATTGTAATAGGGGAAGGGCTTGTTTTGAAAGAGAAGAAGCATAAAAATGAGCATTTCCCAACTTCCGTGCGGTGCTGCAGTGGTGCTTGCAGAAAGGTTTACGGCGTATTACGAGTATGATGTGTGGAAAGAGCTACAAATTCGTCTTGGTTTCCGATTTAAAACGGGTTAAACTATACCTTCATTACTTGTTTTAGCAAATTATAAAGATTGCCTCGTTAAATAAACGCTTGAAACAATAAAATAAAATTAAAATAAGCCTCACCACCACCAGTCCCTTTCGCTGCGATTAATAATCAATTTGTTGAATTACAATGATTTGCTTTGGTCCCTCATCATGTTCAATGCATTGTTTTACATCATCATTCCCATCGCCGCGGGTTTCGGCGGTAAGAGACGGGCCTTTTTTTTCCGCGAGCATAAATTACCGCGCCATCGGCCTTTATGATCAATGATTTGCACCCAACAAAACATCCGTCGTGCGCTTTCCATACAATGGTGTGGCAGGGGAACAAACCCGAGAGGAAAACGGGGACGGCTGCACAAAATCCTACTTCCGATCCCAATTCGAATGCACCAACCGAGAGAAGACGAAGCGGCGAGGATTATATAATTGACCTCGTTTGCAAACAACGCATCATCAGGTTGCCTTCTTCTGGTGCTACTGGTGTGTCCAATTTATCATCGCATACGAGCACGAGCTGCACAATGCGTTATGCTAATCGATGATGGTGTAGCACACGTCGTAGCTTCACGCACTATCAGAAAATGAAAGTAAAACAACAACAAAACAGTCGAAGGTGTGAGAAAAGTGAGCAAGAATGGGCTACGATAACTTCGCTTCGGTTGGAAATAATTGGGAAGGTGTTAGGAAGGGGATCCGGAAGAGCGATAGAAAGAGAAAGAGAGAAGAGAGAAGAATGGTGAGGTACTAAAGATCCGATAATGAACAAGCCTGTTAAGGGGTGGGCTTGTAAAAAAACATAAATTAATGCATAATGATCGTAACCGGCGCGATTGGTGTAACGCAAGATTTTTCTCCTAATGAAAATTTCCAGAAAAGTGAAGGGCGCAAAAACAGATAAAATATAAAAAAACGCCCCATTTGAGCTGGCAATCGTTGATATGATAAACATCTAAATACGGCCACGCTAGAAGACAAACTTTGCTTGTTTTTCGCACACGAAGCATGAGATTACACAACGTAATCATCCTAGTAGACACTGCCAACCCCAAACCCAAACCCATATTAGACGTTTCCAACGCGCGATATAAGCGCTCCCGAATCCAGTGGGCAAACAAATCTTTGCCTTCAAGGGTCATTCCGGGTGAAAGTGGGCACTCGGTTAGCACGTACCATACATCAACAGCGACCTCCTAACCCTGGACGTCCCTAGACAACTTCAGCTGGGTTCGACTTCGACGGAAAACAAGCGACGAACCCCACGTTGTGGCTTCTTCGCGCAAAGAACGATCGCTCTCGTGCTCGTGCTCGTGAGCTGCAATTGAAGTTTTTCGTCTCGGAAGCACCTTCTCGTGATCGCTGGCCCGGGTGCGGGCGATTGCAGGCTCGGTCGTTATGCAACGCCTCCCTCCACCCGAAGACTCCCACGGTTCACTCACGGTGGCACGGAGCGGGAGCGCTTCAAAAAGATCAGCTCACTTTTTTGTTTCCCCCCCCCCCCCCCCTGTGCTAATTACGCTACCGATCTTCCACCTCCGAGAGGTGGTGCATCCCAAATGCGCACGCACTCGTCTGACCTTGCGACCATGATCGGTTGCGTGCTGCGGTGCTACCGAAAATTCCGGTGCTGCAAGTAATTTCGTGTTTTACTTCAACGCCGCTTCGGATCCGAAATTGACCCAATCTGTACACCCTGGCTGTTGGGCAAGACGGTTGCCACCGGTCCGTTGCAGCATTTGGCGTGGCAACGAAGATTCGATTCATCATCACCCGTCATACCCGTCCAGTTCGGTGGCCTCCGGTGACCTCCTGGGTCTTGTATGCATTGTGTTCTTTTTTAAATTTCCATCTCCATTGCTTCGCCTCGTAAACGGGTGGCGATGGAAAAATTCAACCACAGCGAGATACAAAAAAAACACATGCTCGGATAGGAAAATCAAACGAAACCGCGCCGGTTTCGATGTTGTAATTGGAAAAACGGCACCCATTTCGCTTTCGCTACTGGAGTAGCGGCATGGCTCGTTCCCGAGCATCGGGCTGCCGGACGGACCGGCCGTACGGAACGGAATGGGAAAACGCTCCAATCATTCAATTTGCGGCAGATTTGCGGTGCTGCCTCCCCCCCCCCCCCCCCTGAAACCGGAGCGAGGCGCAACACGGTGGCGGGCAAAAATAATGAGCAAACGCGATCCAACCGCGGGAAGCTAATAAAGAATGCACGCGGACGGTTTCGCGAACGGCTCATCAATCATGCGCAGCGCAACGGATTGCGAAAGCGCAACCCGTTTCGGTCGCGGTGGAATGTTTTGGGTTCTACTGGCTGGAGGGATTTGTTTTGCCTCGCTCCTTCGCGTGATAAGATATTGGAGGCGAATCGGATGATTTACTGCCGATCGAAGGAGAGCTGGAAGATAGGATCGGGGTTTTGAAATTACCGGAATGCTCGATCGATGTCACGAACAAACGCTTATCGAGATTGCAATAACGTTGTAAAAATACAAAATAGATATTAAATCGTGAATAAGATGATTTCAGCAGGTTTTTAAAAAAAGAAACCCGAAAATAAATTTTTGATGCAATTTTAACGACCAACTTCATGTCGGTAACTCATCTTACAGCGGTATGCACACACACACACAGACCATTTTTGGCATTCCATTGCGCCGCTTCCAGTGACCTTCCCGTTGAAATGCCGAAATACCGAAGCAGCCGAAGAAGTGAATCAACCTGTGCGTCGGTTGGCACGGGCTGTCGACACGAGCTCACGGGCCTTTCACGGCGTGCGCGTAATTGTCCGAGTGGGTTTGCCTCCGTTTTGGCTGCCGACATCGCGGGCGGGTGGTAATCTGCTTGTTGCATTAGGATCACACCGGTAGCCCTAACGGTAGCGTTCGGGGCGCTCGGGGCAGCATTAGGAGCATAAAACAAACGACCCAACGAGTCCGTCAATCCGTAATTGGGTAATGAGCTTTGAGGTTAGGTCCATGAGATGCGCACGCCGGCTGCGGTGACAGCCCGGGTCGGTCCTATTTCTTGCGTTTAATAGACAGTCTGACCCAGAGGTTTTCTATGCGGGCTGAAGATGGGTAGCGTGTTGCGATGCGTTGTCGTTTGGACAATGGACAGCTTAATGAGTGACGGTGGGCAGCCTCCACCAGATGAGGCAGCAGTTGTGCAACACGGACTTCACTTCCCCAGCCACTGAAGCGAATCGATCAGGATGCACGATCAGCAGCAAACGGCTCGCCACCGGTCGGTCGTGCGACAGTTGCAGAAAAGTTGTGTGCCATTGTCAATTTCCCACCCACGGTGAGGCGGGAAGGGAAGGAAAAAAACGATCGCTACACCCGATAGCCCCGTAGGTCAGCATTGCGCCCGCCACACAAAAAGGTCAACTTTCACGGAAATGTCGCCGGAAAGCAAGCCGGTGGAAAACAAAACGGTAGAAAAATCGAATAGAAATGCCGCATTCGTGGGGGTCGAGCAATCAGCACGCTCGGATCGTGATAACCGGAAGGGATGCGGCACTAAGCCGCGAGTTGTTCGGCGGTTCCTACCACCACGACGATCCGAGACCTCAGTGCCTCAGATCGCAACAATGGAGGAGTGACATAGCGTAGCGTTACATCGGCGGAGAGCACTACCATTGTAATACCAACCAACCCATCCAAACATTTGCATAAAACACGACCGATGGATGGTACCGAACGGGGTTGAAAATTCGATCTCCTTCTCCGCACCGATGACATTCGCCGCTGCGATGTCTCCAAAACCCACGCGGAAAATTCTCGTGAAGATCGCTAACCTTTTCGAAATGCTAACCCGAACGGGACCTGATCCTCGCAAACCATCCTCCAGCGAGATCCGTTCTGATTCGATTTTCAAACTCGAGTTTTATTGAATTATTTTTTTTTTTGGTTTCCTTCACAGCCCTCCTGCTGGCCGCCGCATTCGTAAGCACCGACGGACAGTTCCTGCCCGGACCGCGCTACAGCCTGGACAACATGCCCAAAACGGGCTTCACCTGCCGGGACAAGATCCTCGGCGGGTACTACGCGGACTCGGAAACGCAGTGCCAGATGTTTCACGTTTGCGTCAAGGTGGCCGGAGTTGGTGTAAGTATACCCTCTCCTCTCCTCAGGACTCTCCACAGGGTGGGAGCAAAACGACAGAAACGCCAAACAAAATGACCCCTCGTTGACCCTAGCGTTTGAAGCGTCTCCCCCCCCCCCAAAAAAAAAAGAAACCCACTCACGATGTGGGAGACACCGGGTTGCCATGGTGGGAGGGTAAAACCTCAACCAGACCAGACCTCACATAATCGATGCGAGTCGCTTGCCGTTCGGCGACTCGTCACCATCGTCATCGAACCGCACGGCGTTCCCAAGAGACGCTCGTGACCTTTCGGTTGAGAAGTTGTTTTATTTTTCTCTTGTTTTTTTTTTTTTTGTTGCTCCTCTCCTTCCCCCCTGCGGCGCGTGGAGCGCGTCGGAGACTGGCACGAGCATCTCGTCGGGCGTCCAAAGTTAGGCTCGTGCTCGGTTTGGAGCGGTTGTCCCGCTAATGTGTGTCTTCTCGCGTGCCCATCTCATCACAAGCCTTTCACACCGATCGGTTCGTTGCGGGTCCGATGGAAGCACCTAGGACGTCCTTGTGCCGATCCGGATCCAACGATGAGGCAACCCGACCGCTCGACACTCTCGGACAGTACCCCCCCGGGGTGGTGCTGACTGTTGCACGATCAGGTGTCAAACGGTTCGAGTCCTCGGGCTGTTCCTTAAAATGGGAGGTTAGATGAGAGTGCAGCCCAAACGGAACTGGCTCTTGTACCGTTGCAGGTGGGGTCCTTTGCAAACAAACCAAGGACGTCCCGATGCGACAAGGGTGTGCTGTTCGCAGTACACGATCGTGTAGAGTACGCCACACGATGCATACCGAGGGTGTAACTAAATGCCACACGATGGAATAGATAATGAGCACGAGGGTGGTGCATTAGCAGAAGGTGAGATTATGTGATACTGGGCAGAAATCTGATACAGCTCGGGCTTACAAACTGTCTTACTTAAACCAAAGATATAAAATAACATCTATTACTTAGTAGGTGCAAAAATGACATTTGTTTTCTATTGTAAAACACACCTGTTAAAGTGACAGAGCTGTCATTTCATTTTTTTATTTAATTTTAGTAGTTTCGTAAGGAAAATATCAATCAGTCTTAAGCAACCTGAAGACTAACATAATAATAATAATCACAGCTATTATTTTTGCTGAAAAGCCCCTTTTTGGAGTAAATTATTATTTAAACTGGATGATGAAAAACAGTCAAAATAGTGCAAATGTTTGGTGGTGTAGTGGTAGCGGCGCCGGTCCTTTACACGACAGGACCGATACCATGATCCCATTCGGACCGTCTCCCCCTAGCGAGGAGTGACTAACCAGCTATGGTGGTAAAAAATCAGTCTAGAAAGCCGGTAAAACGGCAGGCATGACTTCGGTCGTTACGTCAATAAGAAGAAGAAGAAGTGCAAATTTTTGAATATTTATTTTTAATAATTTTGGAGCTTTTAATACCTTTTTTTGATTTACTTTACAGAACAAGTTTAGCTGTATTCATTTTAAAATAAAAATGATTCAATATTTAAAAACAATGGAACAAAACATGCATAATTGGATCACTTACCTCTAAATTATTATTATTAAAGTTTCAAATAAAAAACCCAACTTATTCCGTTACATAAAACAAACAACAGAGCCGCGTGCCTCCCTGGTGAGCCCGCTGTTTATATGCTCACATTTTATTATGTCCATCTCCGCTTATCGAACCCATCGGTGAAAAGCGTTTCATAAGCGATCTCGAACGACGTTCACCCAATCATCCAAACCATCGGAACGAACCATTTCACACCTCCCGAGCGGGCTCGCGGGAGATTCGCGGGATGTGCGTCGCGAAAAGTTCAAACACATTCACAACCGGAAAATAGAAATCAGGTCACATTTAAAGTTCACAGATGCTCCGACTCCTCGTCCTCTCCTCTTTGATCGCACCTCGGTGTGCATCGATCGAGATAATTGCCACAGCGGGCCGTGTGCCACCGTGGACTTGAAAAGCATCTGCTACCGTCCGAATGGAAATGGAAATTGCGAAATTGCGCCCTCTCGTGCTAGAGCTACTTTCAAGCCACATCCCTCTCTCGTTGGGGGCAAAACAATTTGCCAAATCTTTACCCCTTTTATCAATCAATCAGCACGAAGCTCGCTTGCCCGTCGCTTTATGCACAAATTCCCAGCCTACCGGCCGCCCCCCCCCCCCCCCCCCCCCACCACCCCAAAACGAATGGTAATGAAAACGAAACCCGTGCCACCGATCTTATTATATAATTCATCATCAGCGCGATGAATAATAAACGATAATTTAGGCAGATTATGGTCGGCCCCTGTGAACGAGGGCGCCCGAAAAAAGGCAAACAAATAAAAGCCTCCGCCCCTCGTTCTTGGTACCCGGGGTGGCACGGGAGCTGCGGCTAATCAAATCATACATTGCTTAACCGCAAAATAAACGGTGTACTGAACAAAAAAAAACAGCAACAACCACCACCAGCTCGCAATTAATCATCATATTCACACCGAAATGAACGCCGCAATGTGTCCAGTGGTCGCACCGCGCCGGCAATATGCCATTTGGCCGTATCTTAGCAATCTTATCTTCCGCCGCATGAATGCCACCGTGCGCGCTTGCCAAACATGCTCGCTGGCGGTCCACAAAAGGGCGAAAGGCGAAACCGAGACGCCGAACGCAGGCGCCACAGTGTCTGAGAAACTACGCCCGATCATACCTGCCTGCCGCTGCATTGCGTTGGCTCGTGTGTACAACCTTCGGCCTAGCAATTACACCGATCTGAAGCTTAAGCCTCTTATGCCGATGGTTTGGAGAGATATAACCAGCGGTAGCAGGGCGCGTGTGTGTGCGTGCGAATTTATCAGCTCAAGAGCTTAGCCGCGGCATGCTGCGATCTATACGGTGCGAAGGTTACTCCAGCACGATTGCACCATCATGCACCTGGCTGTGCTGGCTTACTTCACACCTCATTCGATAATGTAGCTCCCAGCTCCGCACCTGCTGGCTCGCCATTGTTTCTCGTTCTCGCATTCTTGCGTAGGATTTGGAGATTTTTTTTCAAGCATTTCACGGACCGATTTCCCAACGATTGCGTCGCCCACTTTGATCCAGTTTTTACGTCAACCGAACTTCTCCACGAATGACTTTGTTCGATTAAACGCGGGCAAGTTTTTTTTTTATTTTCATAACCTTTCGCTTTCCCGCAGGTGCAAGATTTCCGCTTCCTGTGCCCCAATGGTACGGCTTTCGATCAGGAAGCCCAGATCTGTGCCGATTGGGGCGATGTCGACTGCGAGGCGGCCACACTCTACTACGGCAGCGACAACTTCGACCTGTACCGGCTCGGTTCCGGGTTCGAGAGCAAGCGGGCCCCGTACGCCGAGGAGGAGGAAGCCACCTTCCATCTGCAGCGTGCCGAAACGAGTAAGTGAGACTTAAGGTGGAGCATGGTGGAGTCTCTTTGGAGGCAATTATTTGAGAATTTTAGGTTCATCCGTGTTGTGTTCATCTGCCTATTGCGTTTACTAAACAACCCGTCTGCATATTCTACAGGCGATGCTCGAAGAAGCAAGCAGTACATTGTTAACCAGAGCTCCAAACCGCAGCAACCACCGAGCCTGAATCAGATCCCTAGCGTACAGAAACCTTCGTACCAACAGCAGCAGCAGCAGCAGCAGCAGCAGCAGCAGCAGCAACCGCCGCAACAACAATACTTCCGTCAACCGGTGACAACAACCACCACTACTACCACCTCCACCACACCTTCCACCACGACCTCCACAACGACCACCACCCAATCGACACCGGTCGAGCACATCTTCTACAAGACGAGTCAAGCGCCAACGAAACTGCACCAAAAGCACGTCGAGCACAAGCAACACCAGCTGCTGCTGAACCAGCAGCAGCTTCTGCAAGCCCAACACTACCGTCAGCTGACAGCGGCGGCGGCAACGGCCACCCCGGCCGATCGACGCCCATCCGGGGAGGAGATCCGGACGACGACACCCTCCTTCTCCGCCGCCAACAACTTTGCCCGATCGCAGCAACCACAGCGACAGTCCATACCGCAGCAACCACAGCAAACGCGCCCGGCGCACAACGACTTCAACAGTAAATACGTAGCTTAGTGTGTCTGTGTGTAGTTAAGGTCTTCATCTACACCTCATCTTCATCGCCTTCATACCTCACCTTCGACTTCGACAGCCGGAAGTATCGTACAAGACAAGACGTAACCGAGCGGAACGGTGCGGATTACCAGGGGGACTACTGCTACCGTTTTAATAATTAACGCCCATCATCACATTTGCTCACTAAACGTTTGATTACGCCTCGGCAGCGCCCCATCATTGCATGCCGCTTCGGTGGGACCATTCCACACCGCTCGCCTGGGCTCATCTTTTGCTTCGCTTCGAAATAAGATAATTGAATGATTATCGATGGGGGTTTTTTCACACTCTTATTAAATCGTACCGTTTACCATTCTCTTTCCTTACTTTCGTTTCTGCTTTCTTTCTCTGTTTTTTGTGTTTTTTTTTTATTTTAATTTCTGCCTTCATGTTTCGTTCCGGACCGCTTGCTAGACGATGAGATCTTCCGTGGCTCGCACAGTTCCCACTTCTACAACAACCGCAACAACGGCAAGGAAGATTACGAGGAGGAGCTGTACCGGAAGTCGACGACGACAACGCCGCGCACGGCGCAGGCCGACTCCGGCACGAATCGGGGTTCGGCCAATTCTGCCCAGCCTGGAACGCGTGGACGTAACCGTGGTCGTGGCAGTGTCCGTGCCCATCATCTGAACGCGCTGCGTAACGAGTTGAAGCCGAGCACGTCCACGACGCCGGTTAGTGTTGCCAAACCTCAGCAGCACCAGCAGCAGCACCAGCAGCAGAGCCACCACCAACACAATCATCAGCAACAGCTGCAGCAGCAACGTCAGCAACAATCGCAGCAGCCGCGTCAACAAAACACCAAGCTGCAAACGACGACACCGGACGACTTTGTGGACATACCGAAGATCCCTAACTTCAGGCAACAGCCAACGACCGTTCTGAAGCCTCAACAACCGCAAGTCCCATCGTTTGGACAGGCCATCATCTCCACGCCGGCTCCTTTCGCTAAGCAACCCGTACAGCCAGCGTCGCCGAACCGTGGCAATACGTTCTACAACGTGCAACAGCATCAACCAACGACGACCACCACCACGACAACCCAAGCTTCCGTTCAGCAGCGTTTCGGTGGAAGCCCGCCCGCTAGCAACAACTTCAAGATCACCGTCACCTCGGCCCCAAGTTTCAATCAACAGCCGCAGCAACAGTTCAGCTTCAATTCTCAACCCCGTCAGCAGGCTCAACCCGCCGTTGGAACAAGCACCGCCGCACCGGTCAACAATCCGTTCCAGTTCTTCGGAGCACAAACGAGCACAACGGTCCGACCCCGGAACACCTTCGAAAGCCGAGCCACGGAACGTTCGTTTGATGAGGCGGCTGTGACTACGCCTCAGGAGTCGCAACGTATCCGGCCCCAGTCGCGTGCGTTTAACGTCGATCCTAGCAGGCTGAATCAGTTCAACTACAACGAGTACCAGGGAAGTCGCACCAGCACCACAACGACTACTTCGACCACCACGACGACGCCGGTGCCACCGACAACGTTCGCTCCCGTGCAGCAAAACTTCCGCCAACGGGTGCCGCAGCAGCAACCGAACGTCTTCTGGAACAGCCCGGCAGTGACGGTGGCGCCCTCTATCACCACCATCTCGCCCGCCATTGTGCAGAAGGCCGTCCCGAAGGAACGCTATCAGTCGATTTCGCGCACCGGCAACGAAGGCCACACACCGTCGACGGTCAAGAAGTTCTCCACGCTCGTGCCGAAGGATCAGTACAATCCGACCACGTTCAAACCGAACGCCATCAGCAAGAAGGCGTTGCTTCAGTTCGTCAACCAGAAGAACGTGATCGGGCTGGAGAAGTCTCCGTTTACGGATCGGGTTAGTATCACGACGACGACGTCCACCACGACGGAGAAGGCACCGGCGCAACAAACGACGCGCTATCCCGGGTATATTCCAACAATCCCGCCAGTAACGTCCACTTCCACGTCCACCTCCGCTCCGTCCACTACGACGACCACCACGACACGAGCGCCCTTCACTACAACCACCACCAAGACCGTGGCTTCCTTCACGCCACCGCCGCCGAATCGGTTCTTCCAGCCGCCAGCTCCAAAGTCCACGCTCCTGACGCAATCGCCGATCGTGGTCACCTCCGTGAAGCCGGATCCGACCGAAATCGACGAGGACGACGGTCAGTACCATCCGGAGCTGTACGAGAAAGACTTCTACCGGAACCGGGTGAAGGCGAAGGCAGCGGCTGCAGCCGCCCTAGCCCAAGCCCGCAACACGAACGGGCTCGCGTCGCTCTCCACCAGCGACGAGGAGGAAATCTTCCGCACGGCACACTCCCAGAACATCGCCGCCAGTGGAAACGATCTGATCCTGGAACGGGCCCGCCAGGCCGCCGCACGCATCAACGAGTTCTTCTCGTCCTCCTCCGTGAAGCCGACGACGACGGCAGCGGCGGCACGCAAATCGGACCAGAAGGAACCGGTCACGCCGTCGCAACCGAAACATCGCAAGGACTCCGCGGCCGCCAGCCGGTCGAAGTCGGCTCACGGGACGAAAGGGACCAGCAACGCTACACCCCGTCCGTTCTCGAAGGCACCGACGATCCCACCGAACGCCACCATCACCAAGCGGCCGCCGGAAGATGACAGCTACGACTACGCCTACTACGACACCGGCAGTCCCGACGTGCCCGAGTACGACGTCATCGAAGACTTTGGGCGGAAGCGAGTCTGAGCGGCCGACCGGGTGCGTGTGTGTGTATTCGTGTGTTGAAATGTAGATTTAATTCGGGCAACCTTTCGTGTGAATGCTTGCGAAATGAATGTGGAGACATTGTGGAGCCAGACGTCTCTGTTGGTGACTTGACGTCTACCCACGGACCACAGTGTGACTGAGAATGCGTGTGCCTGCGATCGTCCGTTGTGCGATCGGTTTAGTTGTGTAAGTAACGAGACGGTGAACAGACAGACCAGTGCTTCCTCTACCCCTCTTCCTCCACCACCATCATCACCATCATCATCGTCATCGAAAATCGTCTTCGCCAGCGCCGACCCGGGCGACGAAGTCAACGGATATATGAGAGATGCGCTCTACTGGTCATGCACGCGCGACATATAAAACGCTATACATATGGATGATAATATACTGCCATTAGGATTAAAACAAGCAACCACACACACACACAAACACACTCATGTACGTGAGGGTGTGTGCGTGTGTATGTAAGACGGCAAGCAGGATAACGATGCCCCGATGTCTACTAATGGGACGCGTTCTTCTCTTCAAAACCAACCCAGCAGGGAGCCAGTATTTGTTTGTACACGCGGAAGCGCACGCAATATCTTTTGTTTTTCCCCTCCCTCCCATTTCCCATTTTACACGCTGATTTACAGATTACGGTGCTTGCTTTTTTTTGTTTTCTTTTTCACAATATTTTAGCATGCACACTTGAAAACAAACCCAATTACTTTGAACTCGCGAAACGAATGCACCGACTTTTAGTAAAAATTAGTTACGTGTTGGAGAGATTTTCATTTTTGTTGTCATTTTTTTATATTTGCTCCGGATCAGAACTTTCAGACTATTGCAGGTAGTAGTGATATGGTCGGGCGAGCAAATGCGCACAGCTGGTGGAAATAGACAGTTGGGAGGTTGAAAAGATTGTTGTAAATAAATTTCCTTAATCAAACAGTACCAACAGGGGTGGTTCAAAAAGAATACATAGTACCTCATCCGAAATTTGTATGGCACGCTGATGTTGTTTGTCCAAAATGCTAATAAAGGTGGTTGATGTCTCAATATATTTAATTGTAGTTTAAAATTCAGTAAAAATTCATACTAGAACATTTTTAATGGAGTTGAGCAGAAAGCTGTTTACGTCTCACGGTAACCATGTGAACCGTGTCCGTGTGAACTTGTATTACAACCGAGATTTGGTATCTGATTCCGAAAGTTGAAAAAATAACTTGAAAACATGCAGGAATTATAATGTCCTAACTTAAACCTATTGCTGGTAAAATGGAATACGTAATAGCATAATATATTGAATATATTTTTAATGTATTTTTAATGTATGTATGTACATTCATGACGTAACAAAACCATACAGAAGATGCAATTCCAACTCTGCTCGGCTATTTGACGTCACTATTGCCAGTATCCGTCTTTTGTTGCTAGGTACTACGCAATGGAGCAAACCATATGCACTCTGACCGATGTAATTGTGCTGCAACTGACACATGCAATTTTAGGATGATTTATTACGATTTGCTCATTTGCCAACTCGCATTCGCATTCGATTATTTTTTTTTGGGATGGAAACAAGGGTTGAAAAATTTATTTTAAAGATTTACTTTCTTTTCAAGCGAATATTAATAGCAAAAATATATCTCTAAGCAAGCACACGCTATCCGCCGCCCACCATTTTGCTCGAGTTCGGAGCTAGACCAGGAAATCATCGCAAACAAGGCTGTCCGTGACAGGCATGCTGCTTCCTTCCTTCCTGCTGCTCTTATTGATTGCGTAGATCCAGCTGTTTCTGCGTGATATTGCGCCGTTGAGCACGGTAAGAATCCTATTTAAGATGAGTTCACCCGGCACGGTGGCGTTTAGTATCCTTTTGACCCTGGCTGGTGCAATCAGTTGCTCCGCTGGTATTGAGTCTCGCTTCAACCGGAAAGGGCACCTTAGTGCGTGCTGTGCGTGAGTGTGAGTGTAGGGTCGTATCCTGCACCGGAAACTGCTCATTGACCCTGCCTGAGATGGAGCTCACCAAACGTTACCTGTGGCTGGCAGCCATGCAAATGGTGTGGTTCATTTGTTTGGCGGAATCATACCCCGATGGCGTTAACTATTATAAAGGTACGAGTGTGAGGCTGGAAGGCGGCAGATCCAGATGTGTAAATTATTGTGGCAACGTTTCGTTACTATTGCAGATTGGTTGCGAGGTAAAAACGATGAGGATGTCGAACGAATGATAGGAGAAGATCAGTTCGACGCGCCAAAACTATGTGAGTATGTTTAGGGTTCTGTCCTGTTGGAACAAAGATCTAAGTGTTTTCAATCGTCAGTCTTTTATCGAACTCCAAGCGCGTACACCGATCTCGAGATGGGAGAGCCGTTAGAGAAGAGAACGGTGAACAGGTACAAAAGTAAGTGCAGCTCTTCGGTAAAGAATGCTTGAATTTTAATTCGCCTTCGACACACTCCACAGATATGATGCTCAACAAGGACAGTCTCGATGCGCCGCTGATAGACGACGTGGAGCAAACAAAGGAAGCAACTCGATTCTTCTTTCCGCGCATCACTCCGAAACGTTCGCCGGGTGCAATACTTAGCTGGGCCATTCCGGCCGCGAATCGAGTGTAAGCAGTTTGTGTCCCGAAGGGTTTTATGCACCGTGTATCTAAGACCAAGCGTCCACTGCTTCGTCCACTTTCAGGCGTGTCATCAGCACTAACTATCGACCGCCTGGAATTAATCGTCCGGCCGCTTAAACAACTCTACTACCATGGCACGTTTTTGAGCGCACCGACGAATAGGTTTCGGTTAACGTTGCAAACTCCGTTCGGTTTGATTAGTGATGTTTTGTTTGTCTCGCGCTCAGTTAATCCCCCACAGAGGCGCCTTCACACACGAACGGAGTCACTTTACCCAATGTATGCATCTGCGCTGGTTTGAGAAAGTGGTTTGATCGTCTGTTTTACCATCATGTCGCCGGTAACATCTATATGGAAAAATATAGTCCTCGGGTTCTGCTAACGAACGAGTTGGTATTAACGATGCAGATTGTTTCGTGATGATGACATAAATACAACTAATGAAATCATTGAAAGTAACAAAGGCATAAAATGCTCTCATAAAACCGTACATTTAAAGTAAAACGCTTCAGCGTCATCTGGCGGATGTTAACACAAGTTTTGTAACTACGCTAGCGCTTCTGGCGGATTTATTTGAACTACAAAAAGTTATATTTCCCGATTTTGAAGCTTGCTGTTCGTTGGCAAATATTCTTAAGTTTAATGCATAGTAAAATATGGAATTAATCTTATTTTATTCAAAATACGTTTGTGAATGAAAGAGTTGAAATGTATTCTAATGGTTCTCTCCCCTGTACATTGGACTCCATCGTAATCACAAAGCTAGCCGCTTTGAGTTGGCCGCCTTGTACGGTGATTTGACAGCGGCCAGTATTTACAAACATTTCCAACAGTTGTTGACACAATTCAAATCAAACTCGATTGAGGTGAACATAGCCAAAGCTTGCTTGCTAGAAAAATTGATAAAAATCTATCGTAATGTCGCAGGAAAATGGTAAGAAATCTATTTACTTTCACCTTCATTACTTACAACAACCCTTTTCTAATAAAACGTTGACCGTCATCCATGGACCGCACGTAGAAGTGCTCGTTTCTAACCTAGAAATGGATGTCGTTTACGAGCCAGCTGTCCCAGAATTTAACAAGAGTGAGTACCGGCAAGCTCCTATTTCGGACATAATAACGCCATCAACCAGTACACACTCTACTACTTCTGTGACAACGAACAAAATGAAGCGTAAAACACGTCGTAAGAATCACAAAGCAGTCCATGACCCACAATCCAGTAAGTAGAATTTGTTTTGTCATACATCTTGCGATGTTTTCGTTTGCCGTTTTTTTATAACCATTCTATTTCAGCTGTGTGTAACGTAACATTGAACAAACGAGACATCCAACAAAAATCGCGCTCCGTTCTCCGGTTGATAAACTCAATCAGAAAAACCGAAGCTCACGTATTGGCAAGTGTCGAAGGCATAAAGTTCCTTTTTGACGGGACCGGAAAATAACTCAGCGCAATAGTATTACGATGGTACGTTCGAAGACAAATATGAAACCCAACGCACGCAATTAATTGTTAATCGATTTTATTATTTCAATACAACAGTAAAATTAGTCCTAACATGATTGCCGACGTAAAACGAATACATAAAAAAGTGCGCCATCGCTGCGATGCGACGCAGTTGTGCGCGTTTCATTAGTTTTGTGCTAGTGTAATTTGAATTCATTGGCCACGGGCTCATGCAAGTTAAGTAGCATGAAGAGAGGGACGAGGTTGTGTGTAACCCGATTTCTCGTTGCTTCAACGTTAACGTACATTTTGTGTTAACCAGTATCAGTTACAATTAGAAACAGCTAAGTAGCGAAAAAACAGACTCTCGCTTTCTCCTCTATCGAAATACTAAACGAACCGATCGTGCGAACGGTTTGCAATGATAACATGGTGCAAATAACATCCTACGCGTGTTCAGGGTTGAAACGTTGTACACATTCTCCGGATAGGCACCATATCGGACAAACGGATTGTCCCGCCTGAAGATAGGCCGGGTTACCACCTCCCCGGTAAGCTATCGTACGATTGTCATAAGTTAAAAACAAACTTCCCGACTCGTTGTGGCTACCTCCGAGATAATCCGGCGAGCAGACCGCACATAAAATACTTCCAATTACCGCTAACCTACCGATAAGTAAGGCATCTGATTGTTGTTCGCAAACATCCGCTGTCCTCTCCGTCAATTCCGATATTTCCTAACAATTGCTAGCTGGGACACACAAAAAAGCGTGTTCCTGATCTAAATTGAATTGGTTTTGCTTCTGCTTGTGCTCACAGAAATTGGTTGAAACGAAGGCATAGTGAAAGGCAGCGTTGGTACCGGATTCAAGCAAACGGCTGTCGGGCAGACGCAGGGGGTCTTCCTTGGGAAAGGGATGGGTTCGATTAATTTTAAACTACTGCCTTACTAGCTAATGTTATGTACAGTACAACAAAAAAGGTAAAAACGAAATCAAAATTATACACGACACGCCCGTATGGTTCGCCATGCTGCAGCTGTGATACTGTGTTAGGGAAGGTGCCCGAATCAGGACCGAATCTAGTTCCAGCCACCGGTAAGCTTGTGGAATAGCTCCTCGTTGAGCGTCTGGTTCGTTTCCTTCGAGCGCATCGACATGAAGATGTAGCCACCGATGAACTCGTGTATCACTTTGCAGTCCGCCGACAGGCAGGAGAACACGACCGTTTCGTTCTGGAACTGCACCATCATACACCGGATCTCCCAGTTCACGTTCCAGGCCTGTGAAATGGAAGGAAGGGAAGTGCTTGTTTTAGAACATGTTCCCTAAACTCCCGGGCAACCGTCTACTCACCTTCATGGTATTGTAACGCCACGTCTTCAGGTGATCGCCGGTGGCAATGTCCATCTTCATGATCCGATTGCTCGCCACACCGAGCAGCTCCTCCTTCTTGTGTCCATCGAACTTGATCACGAACAGTGTCACGCCAAACTCGGGCAGACTCTGCCACGCCCGGATGTAGCTCAGCTTCGCCTCGATCAACGGCAGATCCTTCACGTTGGCGTGCGCCTCCAGCATCCGGATCATGGCCTTGTTCTTCAGTTTCTTCACGTACCGCGGTGCCAGATACTCGTTCGGGTCCATCTCGCTGAGGTTGATGTTGATCGCCGGTGCTTGCGCCGGTTTCTGCATGCTCAGGAAGGACCGGATGCTGGCCACTTCGCTGTCGTACGAGCTGTCCGCCAACGAGCGTCCCTTCGACGCAAGCCGACAGGCGGCCATCCACTTGGCGTACTGCTCCTCGTTGTCGCACCGGATCCACATCTCGCTGTTGATGCTCTGCTCCAGCGGAACCTCCAGCTTGATGTTGAATTTCTTCTGGGCCAAGTTAACCTCGGGTGTTACCTCGCAACCGCGCAAGTTAATCGACACCTGGGGCGCACTGTTCGAGCGCGAATCTTCACGCGACTTGTACAGATGCAGATGCAGATCCTTGTACGTGAACCAGTAGCGTTTGTAGCCCTTTAGCGTGAACTTTTTTGGTCTAAAATGAGTAAGGAAAATGAGTTTACATGCCCGCAATCGAATCTCGCACCACGTGAAACGTACTTCAAAAAGCGCAAATAGTCGGTCAGCTCTGGGATATGGGTAATGTCGCCGGCGTTCACCCCGTTGCTCGGTCCCTCGAGCGTTATCTGCAGTTCGCGCAGGGCCGCGTCCACGTCGTCGTCGGCGGCATTGTCCAGACTGGAGGTGTCGATGCCGGAATCGGCCTGCGGTACCTCGTTCTGCTTGTTCACCTGCAGCTGGAGCGCCCCGAACATCAGCATCTCCTCCTCGGTGCAATCGATTTCTTCGTTCAGCAGCTGCCACTTGGCCTGCTCGTACAGCTGGTTGATGCGCACCTGATCGTACTTCGGGTTGAGGTCGAAGAACGTGTAGTACTTGAAGCGCAGACAGAGTGTCTCGAACTCCCGGATGCCCTGCTCCATGATGGAAAGGGACGAGTCCAGCCAGCCGATGTTCATGCGTGCCCGTTCGATGAGCGTTTTCGGCTTCAGCAACCGTGACCGTGCCTCGGGGCTCGGGGCACACGGACTGTACGCCAGGTTGTCCGTTGTGTCGCCAATGCTGGACGAAGACTCACTAAACCCGGAACCGTGACCGTGTCGAAGTGTCTAAAAACCGGAAGAGTGGAACATTTTAATTCTCCGTTTCGCATCAGCTTGAGCTTTTGCACAGTACTTACACCAGTCGGCGAACTGATCGGTGTGCTTTGGAGGGCCGGTTTCGGCGTGGAGAAATGTGAGTTGGGCACCGGGGCACACGAAAACGGTCCATGGTTTACCGGTCCGTCGAGACTGCCGTTGCTGCCGTTCAGATTGTGCGCCGCGACCGGGATGAACGTGTTCGTGTCCGGCGGCAGATGGATATAATCCCGCCCATTACCGTTCTGCTCGATCGGGATCTTCTTCTTGGCTAGGTCGGCATAGTTTTTCTTCAAATGCATCGGCTCCAGCGGCTTGCAGAGTGACAGCTCCTCCGGATGTCTAATGCCGAGGTCCTTGCAAAGTGCCACCACCGCACCGAACGTTTTGATCGAAAAGTCCACTCGGCAGTCCAGGTATCGCAGATCGGGCATCTACCGGGAGGAAAGGGCGGAGAAGAATTCACATGATTATTTTTGTCACTACACAACAAATGGGCAACAAGTGCCACACAAAGCAAACCACTGCCTTCAATTAGACTGAATGCTCTTGGGTAATTTAAACTCCATCGCGTTTCGCTTCGTAATGATGCTAATACATTCCCGAGTGTGAACGTGACAATGGCAGCCAACTGGCGCAGTGAAATGTGTGTTGGTTACACATTTCAATTAAAATTCATTACGAGGCCCATCCGCTTAAATTAACCCCACGCACGCTTTCACTCTCCACTCGGTGCGAACCGAAAGAAATGATGCTTCGCATCATCTCAGCCAATGCAAAGGCCTTCTACCGGAGAGCGTTTATTTAAATTTTGATGCGAACACAATCACGGGGCCCTGTGGTTGATTCCATCGCGTCCCTTTCCGTTCCTTTCCATCAAGTATTTAATAAAAACAAACAAACCACCATTCGTAATGTACGTGCCCTAGTTTCCCGTATCTTTGCCGTTTTATCCACAGCCGTCTCGAATGCTTTCGTTTGTACCAAGCATGTTTGGCTTTCCGCCGACGCCGACACCAGATAATCCACCGCCCCGCGGCCATCCAGAATGTTTTCGTTATCTTGGAAACAAAAATCCCCCAGAACAGAAACAAAATAAGAGATCCGATCTTCCGATAGCGTCGTGCGAATGGTCGTGACTGAAGACGGCGTCGCATTTGGCCGCACTCCAAAAGCGGCAATGGGCACGAGCGTGCGCGCGTGCAAAAATGGACGTCCAATATCGACGGCAGGCGTGCAAAGACCAAAGAAGCAGCGGGCGATCCTAAACGGACAGGACCATACTGAATTCTGGTGTCGCTGGAGCTGTGTGTAGCGAAGCAGAATAATTAATGAAACTCACGGTGAAGCAATTTTTGTAACGCGGATGGGTTACGATAAACTGTGGCAAGGCGTTAAATACCTGCCGATTCATTCACAGCTTCACCGTTGAACGAATTTTCACGCTCGCGTCACTTAGTAAGGGTTAGAATTGTTTTTTTTTTTTTAACAGGATGTAACGATTTGGGCAATTTGGTGCGAAAAGCCGGCCATACCTGAAAGACCATAACAAATCGCAATTTGAAAATTGTTTCTCTTTCCCAAAGGATCGTTGATATCCATGAGTCATGGCGCTATGTTTGCCCATCCATTATGTTGATATGAATCATGCAAAAACAACGTGTGGCTGTGTGCTTTCGTTTCTGTGAAAAAACTGTGCTGCCCGGATTTGTCATCATATGATTTTTTTTTTTGTTTAGTTTTCACCCTTACCCTTCCGTGTCGTGAAAGTAAAGTTGGAGCTCGTGACAGCTGGTTAGACGTCAAGATAACTTATACTTCTAATGCAGAGAATAACATGTTATCGGTAAACGAAACGCGGAACTTTGTTAGCAAGCTGCTTGCTGTTAGAAACAGAAAGTTGTTTGTGATTGTATTTACGCATATAACAAATCTACGTCCGCCCACAATCAGTTTCAACGCTATTAATTCACAACATCCCTTACCATAAGCGGGTTTTAAAAAAAAGTTTTGTGAACTAACACTTAATTCCATTTGTAGTTTATTTCCTAAAAAGGATATGTATATTCATAAAAAAATAGTTCTACGATTAACGTCAGCATCAGCAACGGGTACGATGTTCGCCGCCATCGGACGACCATCTGGCACAGAGCAAATAAAATAGGGCGGAATTAAAATCTGAGGTACGCGCAAACAAACACAACTTAATGTCGGAGAACGGAGTTCACTCGTTGATAAAAACGGAGCAGCAGCGACAGCACACGACCACGGCGAGGGGATTGAGATATGGATGTTCTGATACGGACGTCTAGTTCATTGTCGAACATACACGCACACACGCACGCTCACGGTGGTTACCATGATAGCTTACTCTCGTCGGGCACGCAAAGAAGGCCACGACACTCTCAACACTGTTGCAACACTTTGCCTTCGTCGCCACCGTCGCCTACTTCTTCGGTGAACGCCACGCACGCCCTTCGGACAAATGTCAAGTATCCACTTTAAGTGGCGGGCTGGGACAGTTTTCTTTTACCCGTTCTTTTTTTTTGCTCCGTTTTTTTAAGTTCTCGTACCCTTTTCCCCGTTCGAAGAAAGCGTTTCACCATTTTCCCCCTGGCAGCTATCAAGTGGCCGGGACGTGGTGTCGCAATTTGGCCACGATCGGTGCGCAAACGCACCAAACAGTGAGCAGTTGGCCCGCGGCCAGGTTCTGGACGTCAACCACACCGTCAACAGGTGCTGGTTTGGCGACACATCGCACACTGCCACTGTCGTAGGTGTTGGCGTCCCCACCCCAGTGACACAACGCACGCGGTGACTAAAACCTTGAACAATCCGGTCGAGTGAGCAAAAGTTCGAGCTGGCAGTGTGTGTGGTGTTAAGAATGTCGATCCTAGCGGGGGACACCCCAGCACCGGATGCT
The DNA here is from genome assembly GCA_000473445.2 of Anopheles farauti. Taxonomy (NCBI): domain Eukaryota; kingdom Metazoa; phylum Arthropoda; class Insecta; order Diptera; family Culicidae; genus Anopheles; species Anopheles farauti. The sequence continues at coordinate 2,582,460 of KI915040.1, read as the reverse complement.
CAGGGGAGTTAGAATGAAACAATCCGAATCCGCCGTGAACTGAACCGATGACAAAACGTCATCAGCCAAAATTGGATCAACGACCACACATTGGTTGCTCCACTTGACATTTTCCAAACCGAGCACGGGGGCCGTTTAGCATTCTAAAATATTCGTACATAATAGGCTCCACCGGTGCCCCGTTAGTAACCCACGCGTCGTCAGGCGAAGGCGTCGAGGAGTAGATTGGTTCAACACCTCCCCATCGGTGTGCCACTGGGGACAGGTTGCCGGGCAAGGTGTCCCGAGCTAAGATTAATGAATCTTTTTTTTTATTATTTAAGGTGGAATATCTCCGCAAAGCTGGTCGTGCCTGATGTAGCGGTAGGATCACTGCGGATTGACTACTACTCGATGCACTTGTCCCGGGCCTCATGTGTATTTCATCGCACCACTCGCATGCTAATGCATAAACGCGTTACGCGAACAAAAAATCCACCCATCGGCGAAACCTACGCTCGCGGTCTGGGCGACTAACGGCCGTTCGATACAGTTCGGCCGTGCGGTTCGTCTTTCGTACCTAAAAATAAGCGGTACGGCCGGTTGGAGTTGTGCCTGGTCAGGCGTTGGCGAGTTCGATACGCTGCCCCGCCAACACACGGCCTCGTTTGGGTCGTCGTAGGCCGCAACGTCACGGTACGTCATCCGCCTATGATCAGCGGCAGCGATCCGGCGGGTACGTACGACTCCCGTCGTAAAACACATGGTTGGGCAGCGATGAAGAAGCCGTCGAGGCAGCCAGCGTCCCCCGCAGCACGTGCCCGAGGGACGGGAGAGACCTCCCGAAAAGGTCAATAGGCAATAAAAAATGGCAGACCTAGGGTACGCTAGAAAACGATCGGTGCGTTCATATTTTTAGTGCTGCCTGCGCGTGCTGTGTTTGCATCGCCGGTTGGACTAGAGAAGATCGCTCGCATTTGGGGCCGTTTCTGCTGTGGTGAAAAAACAAAATATCAACCCAGAAAACCTACCACCACCCTATCGAGACGTTTGTGCGCGCGGTTTACTCGTGTTCGGCCCATGTGGGACGTGCGAAGATCAAACAGCTCACGGAATCGAAAAAACACGCCGCAACCGCGACTAACGAGACGTAACACTGTAGCGACACGGGTTTTTGGGACAAATCTTTCTGGTAGGCAAATAACATCGTTTACCGATCGTGGTTGGCCCATTCGCATGTGGAGAGGGCTGTTGAAAGATGTTCAAAGAATTGGAACCGCCAAATAGTCACCTTAACATCGCGGATTTGATGAACCCCTTTGTTGTGTTTAGACTTTTTTTTCATCCACTTCACCACCGGCCCATTTTTGGAGGACCGGAAACGAGCCAACCAATTGACCAATTAAACCATTCCGGCAAGAACGGCATCGATTTAAGGTCGCGAACGTTTTTAGCGAGCGAAACACGTCCGTGGCGTGTGCCCGAATGAAGCATTCTACAAACCTGTCCGTAAAGTGGAAGTTTTTGCTGTCGGAACTTACCTGAACTCGCAACGTTTTGTGCATCGGTGTGAAGTGCAGCAGGGCGTCCGCGTGTAGGCCCACCTGGTCGAGGGTTGACTTGGTGCGCGTCAGCCATTGGTTTCGCGTCGGCCACCAGAGTGCGTGGTCTGACCAATCTTTCGGGTTTTCTGGAATCGGCACAGAAGAGAAGGTAATAAAGTAACGAGATGCATGGTTTTTTACCACCCGAAATGTGGCGGCCTGTTCGTTTTTGGAGTGGATTGGATGAAATTTGCATACGACGAGGGGTTGGCTCCCCCCAGTATTGTTGTTGTTATTCAATATCCCAATTTATTTTATAATGCATGAGAAAAAGATTGATTGAGAACTTATTTTTCTCTCAATTTTATCAACACATAGCATTTGGACGACGAATTTACTATCCAATATTGTTGTGCTTGTGCATCACACCATATTTGATCATGAATTATCGATCTGCTATTTAAACTTGATTTAAAGGATAAATAATTTGATCAAAATATTTAAAATTGTTCATCCATTTCATTTGACAACTCCAACAACTTCTCGAATGTATGGTGTGCCTTATTTTTGTTGCTTCCGGGCAATGTTAGTTGTTTATTGGGATGGATAAAAGAATTTCCTGCCAAACTTTTGGATTGGTCAGAATTTACATTCACAAATCAATCATCATAACGCACAATTTAAATAAAACATATGCTTTTATTTACACCAAGCGTTTGCCGGATGGATAAAGAATTTCCTGACAAACATCGTATAGATTGTACTTCCCGATGGTAATTTCGCGATGCGGACTCGTTTACTGATGCGTTGGCACATATTTTTGATCGATAATCTATCTTCATATATCACCATTTGCCGGAAGTGATAAGAACGACACTCATCGCCAACCAGCGTGGTGTGTACGGGGGACGTCTGCGTCCAGAGGGAACGATCATATTGATTAATTTGTTCAACATTGTCTATGAGTTGCAATTTTAAAGCCCCTATCGACCCAAAGGAACGTCACTTGGAATGCCTTTCGAAATGATAAAATGTAGCAAAAGGACGCACAATTAATGGATGCCACATTGAGGTTCTTCAGCAACAAAGTATGCCATTTTCTGCAGTCCCTGGGCGGTACTTTCTCTGCGTCGGCATTGGGTCGTAATTCAAACCATCGGCCGTCCTTTTTTCCCTGGACCATATTCCCGAGATGCCGGCGAACGGTTCGGTCGGTATGGCGAAACCCCTGGCCAAACCATCTGCTGGCAGTTGCGAACCGACGTAATTCATTCCGGTCCATTTTCCCCGTCGTTTGCTTTATGGCGGACGTTTTTGGTGGATGTGCACTTTTCAAACCCCCGTGTTACGGGTGGTGATTTGGGCCCGTTTGTGCAACCACTTGAATCCTACCCGTGGTCGATGAGAGATGAGGGTAAAGCCATTATTTCGGTAAACCGAAACTGCAGCATTTAGCATTCTCCGACGAATGGTCATCTATTAGGGCGTCCATTCGACCATACGGGTCCGATCCCCGTTCCTTTCCCGACTCAGGATTCGATCTATCTCTGCGTTACTGCGTGCAATACTTTGAAATGCGCAACGCAAAGATGTGTGGCTTTCGACGCCCTCGAACAAGTCGAGCGCAACTCATCTCAAGTACTTGATGGATTCGGATTTCGAAAATGAAAACCCAAACCCACTTCCGTTCCCGGTGCCATCTTCCGACAATGACAACAGCCGAAACCAACCCCCTGCCTGGAAACCGAACACCGCCGCCTGCACTAGGGACGTACGAACGAAGAAAGAAAGCTAGGCTACAAGTTGGCAACTGACACATTTACGACCTGCGTTCGAAACTGTGCCGGGATGCGCTATAAACAGCGAGCGCGTCCCGGTGCATATTTATGAGAATTCGAATAACTGAGCAGCAAAATTATGCTTGTGTGGTGTGAGACTATGGTGTATGGCGCAAGGGAAGACGATTGTTTTACAAAAAACATTAGAGAGCGCTCACCAAGCAACAGAATCGCGTGCTTGCTCATTTCTTGCTGCTATAAATAGTACCTAGCGAACTTGAAGCGAATCTCCTAGCGCGTTCTTCGGTTTGTGAATCGTTCCGTTGTGTGGTATGGGATACCAAAAAAAAAAAACACGTAATGAAACGATTTAATTTATGGGCCTTTGTATATGGTTGGGGTTTTTTTCGGGTGAAACTGTTTTAAACGAAATTAAGACATAAAGCTTATGTTATAGCCTGTTTATATCTTGTCATAATTCTAATATCATGCACGATTAGGGCAAATGGCTTTCTCACTGCTCATAATACGAGCATGAATTTAACCCAAAAACATCCCGATCATAGTAACCCTAATCAATCAAACCAACCTTTCGTACAAACCACTCATCCTTCCGGCCCTAAATTGGCTCACTAAGCCCACCATCCATCGATGGGACATTCCCAACCAGCGCTTTATTGCTCCATTAGCAGTCTACTAATCGCTCAATTTACACGCCATAACCTCGGGCGATGCCCATGCAGGAAATTAAACCCGCTTCCTTCGATCAATATTGGAAATCCACGCAAACCGTATCCAGTATCGAAGGTTATGCCACCCCCGTGTACAAAGCAAAAAAGAAACTATAAAATACTGCCAACCGGCAGTAAAAGTGTCACTCGGTGTTGCAACCGGGCATGCGGCTTGGGCCAACCCAGGAGATATTGAATGGGAATAGATAGCGCTCGTCCCGACTTCCTATGGCTATCGGAACGAACGAGCCAATAGTCAAGGATGCCGTCTCCCTCCGCACGGGCCGCTAAATGTAGGTTAGAGCGATAGAGACACGGTTTCGTTCGTTCGCACATTTAATGGAATTCAATGTCAATGCTGCTGCTGTTGTTGCTGCTGTGTTGCGGTGGCCAGGAATCACCACCCGCCGCGTACTTATCATCCCACGGGATCAGCACGAGTAAGCCACCGGCAACGCCCCCTTTGCGCTGCTTCGTATGTGCGAAAAGAATTTTATCGAGCACAACGCGGCTGGAATCAGGGCCGACACCCCTTTTGAATGCTAACGCTTGTTTGTCCCTTGCGTACGCGATCGGGCCTAGCGTCTGGTCAGGGTTCACGCAGCGCAACGCAGCTGTCGCTGTCACCAGGCCGGGGTTTACATGAAGAGCGTTCGCTTGTGGCCGTAGGATTGAAGTGCTACTCCCTCGCTCGTGCTCGTGCTCGTGGAGTACATCCAGCTGCCGACGAAAAACATCTTGTTCCTCGCAGAAAGAACATCTCATCTCGGTGCTTGAAAACACGGCGGAAAACAGGAACACATGCGTTTGTGGGAATATTGAATTGGTTCATTTTTCATTTCAACTCATTCTGTGCGCAGATGACAACCGTACATTCGTCATCGTTAGGAAATTCTGTGTTTAAATAATATTTCCATTCTAGAAATGTGTAATACTCTGGAAATGAATGAAGAAATGGAAACTGAAACTCCCTTCAATAATAGTGACATCAGTGAAACTATGTTCAGTATTTGATGTTTTCAACATAGTAGATAGTTTACAACGATCCGTTGTTACGTCGAGATTAGCGCTCCTCGTCCTCTCCCACCAGATGGTGTTCATTTCAACAAAATGCACTCTAAAATAGCCCAGTCCAGTCCGGTGGCGCTTCCAGCCAAGGCCGGAGCCGATGATTAAATGAATCTACGCCGCTGTGTGTGCATAATAAACTGTCGCCCTGTCTGTGTGCCCGCCGCCTGTCGAGATTACCCATCATTAATTTAACATAAATAAACAACACACCGTGCGGCGAAGGTGACCGAGGTGAGGTGGTGGTGAGGGCCAAAGGAGCTACTACTAAATCGTCTGTTGGACTCGCATTGCGGTGTCCACCATCGGCCGAGCCGACCCGAGGTTGGATCATCTCCTGCGAGAAGTTCTGATCGCAGCGTGTTGGAATGGGAAACGGGCAACGAAAGGGAACAACAGGGTTTGGGCGCGTAGTGTGCTCAATGAAATAGTTGCACCACTCGCGACGACTCGGAACACCGTCTGCGAGACTTCCTTTCCCGGAGTGGGCCGCCTCTGTCGGTATGGGTGTGTGTGTGTGTTTAGATCGTAGGCGCAGCGAAGTTACCCAAGGTATATAGACAACACACGCAGGCGTACGCTATTTAGCTCAACGCGAGGCCAGTTACGCATCGATGGAGGACGGACCGGTCGTCAGACGAAGGTCTCTCCTCGCTCGGATCTCTTTCTCGTCCATCACTCAACTCGCAAGCCGCATCATAGCACGGCAAGATTGCGTTAGCAGTGCGTTGGTTTTAACGGTCTCTCCTCTACCCACCACCATCTTGGTCCATCGTTTGAAATGATTTAGGAACCGTGATTTCCTCTTCCCCAGCGCAATAACACAGGAACCGGATGGCGCGAATGGGAATGGTTGGATGTGCGTGAGCTCAAGAGCACAAGTTGTTGATGTGTTTTTTTGTTTTACGCTCACATTCTCATTCTCATTCGCCCCTTGCCCGGCACATTCCCATTTCCTGCACACGGCCGCGGGAGGAAACAGACGGCGCATATTCGTAAACAAAATATTAAACACCATGTGTGCGGGTCCACGGCCGATTCGGCATTAGAATTCACGCCCCTGAGAGCAAAGGCGCACGGCGGCGGCGGCGGTGACGGTGACGGAGACTACGAACTTCCTTGACACCGCTGTTTTTGGGGAAGCAGTGCAGCGTACCGTGCAGCGAACACGACGGATCACCCTGTGCCGCCGCGAACCGGTAGTTATGATGTTGCTCGCCTGCCTGCAGCATGATCACGCAGCCGTACAGAATCTTGCGCCACCGTGTGCCAGCGGAACTGGCAGCTCAAAATGAAACCAAGGACGAGTTCCTTATATGGTAAGCGTGTACGGGGAGCGCATGAAAACGGTACCGTGTCTTTTGCCGACGCGTCGGACGCAGCGAACGCGGTTTGGGATGGAGAGGGAGCGCTGTTTGGAGATGAAGATCGAAGCAGTAAGAACAAGATCCACCGTCGGCAGCGTCGCATGCTGCTGCGGTTGGCGGAAGACGGATGCTATGGCAACGGACGGACTTCTTCCATCCATCGTTCACCATCGCGGTCCGTGTTGATGTTTCGCTGTTCTGGTTTTTCTGCAGCATAAGCATGGAGTTTGCCGTTGCCGTGCCCCATCTCGAGACAGTTTAATCAACCTCCATCGTGTCTTATGTTAATATGAGCGCGCACACATTTTGAAGGCAGATGTTTAGTTTGTAGCTGCTAGGAATTATGCACTTCAGGAATAAGAGCTAGCAATCGACGAAGTTACCTCTAACGAGCGACATGAGATTTTATTTATTTTTGCTTTGAGATTCGGCGGAAAACCGTCGGATCAAGTTAAGGTTCAACGTCCAAAGGGTGTACTAGGTTGGAGTATATTTTATAGTGCTAACCACAATTGACGTCATGTCCGGTGTTAAAGAGGACAAAATGGTATATTTCAAAATAGTAAGTCCTCTGCTACAGATAACGAGTGACACAATTTTTAACACCTCGCGTTTGTTATCAAAAATAAAATAACAATAATTTCAAATCGAACAACAGCTAAATCCACACTTTAAACTGCACTATCTTCGTCTTATACCGTGTGACTCGTTATCAGGTGCACCTAGATCCGTCGGGGCATTAAGGAGTACGTGATGCTCCATGGTCCTCCAACACACTCACACAAACGCAGGGGCGCAAGATAAACGTGTCGGTGGTGTGTTGGTGTGTCGTTCTGCGTGCACCCGATCGCGGCGGTTGTTTATCTCTCGTGCGATTCTCCACCGACCGATCGTCGAGCGCGTCTGTGTGCGTGTGATGTGCTGTTCGTTCGCCTGAGCTCCTCACCGTTCACGTTCGCTAGTGCTGCGTCATCAGCTCTTGGGTCAGCTTTGTGTGTAGTTTTTCAAGTTACCAACTACGTGCCCACCGTCGAACAAACCTGCGCCTAGAGTGTGTCTTCCGTACGTGTACGTGTTGTTTTACTGTTGCTTTTTTTTTGCTTTTATTTGATCAACAACATCGTTGGATGACAGATGAATTGTTGATCATCCTCTGTCGTCCTTCCTCCGCACCGCGAACACCGTGAAGGTGATCGTCAAGCCTCACGTGCTCTCTCTCTCCCACTCTCGTGCCCACCCCAGCAGCATCAGATCATCCCCCGAGCAAGAAGCGGCTCAATAAATGAAAATATTCTATTAATAACTATCGAAAACGCAAACCCCTCCCCAACTGTGGCCCACGGATCGTCACCAATACAGTCGCAGTCGGAGCGTTCATCCACGCAAATGGTAAGTGTTGGACGCGGTCCACTTTCTTCTCCTTTTTAAAAATGCAACCCACCCCTCTCTCCCCTCTTCCGGCTGAGCGGGATGCTGCCGAATGTAAATAAAGGTGATCGAACAGAGTGGCGAAAGTCGATGCGATCGAAAGCCGATCGCTAATGAATGCACGCGCGAACGTAGGAAACGAAAGATACGCCCCGGCCGTGAGGAGACCCAACAGTGGATCCCCGAACCAAACCGAACCGTTTCCCTTCCGTCCAAGGAAAGTCCGTACGTGGGTGACGTAAGCGAAGCGTCCCTTGGGGAGGATGGATGATGGCCAAATAATTATTTTTAGGCCCGTGAGTCACACGCACGTACGCGAACTGCTGGCTGCTACCATATCCACACATCCGGTCCCGGGTTCCGGTGGGCCGCATCCGGTAACATGATTTGCAAAATCTCGCCACCAATACACGCCCCCCTCCCGCCCGAGATGTGTGTGTGTGTCAAGTGTCCTCGCGAACACCGGAGGAGGTGGTGGGTGATGATGATTGTGTGGGGTTGATGGCGTGCGCGTGCCACACGGACATTCCTAGCGCTTTGATTCGGGCTCAAACGCCCGACGCGGTTGCGATATGGTTTGCCGTTGTGGGGTGTGCATTTGCGATTGACGACATTCCACGGAACGAGTTCGCCCGATGGAAACGTGGAAGGTGACAGAAATCGCAAACTCGGCGCGTAAAACACCGCACACACGCACAAGTGGGAAGCCTTGAGTACGAACACCCAGCCACCCGACTGCATCGAAATGATGTTGGCGCAACTGTAGAATGTTGCATGAAGCGTATGGTAATGTTTCTTTTTTTTTTGTTAATGTATTTTCCATCGTAATTCGCAAACTCACCACGCCACGATCGAGTGTTCCGCGAATCTTATCTACCCACTGTTGGTTCGTTAATTAGCCCTGGGTTAAGTGCACACCGTCGTTAGCGGCGCATCTTTTTGCATACTTTAATCAGTTGTGACGTCAAATGGGTGGCGCTCGGTTCGATTCGGCTTGGGTTGGGACCTTTGTTTACAGTAGCATTTTTTTTTTTTGAGTGTGAAAGTCAAACCTTCGATTTGGGTCGGACAAAACTACAAAGGTTTTAAGCTTATCAGTTGAATAATTTTTTTTTTCGATTGAGCTGGATTATGAGGTAACTTTTTTAATATTCATACAACGCTTTGGTCATATTTATATCGTTTTTTTTATTTAATATAAAATTCCTCCTATCATAAGAAATGGTTTGTAATTTGGGAATGTTCACAGGATCTAATGACGGGAATCTATATAGCTTCCACTTTCAATATCAGCAGAGATAATGATTTATTCAATTTTATAATATTGATATTTTTAGTACCATTCATCAAGGGAATTTCTTAAAATTTTCGCTACTTATCTTAAGGTCAGGTAAATGTTTCAAATTGACTGCATACTTCTGTTTTGGATTATTTTGACGTTATCTTTAAAGTTTTGCTTTGTTCAAAAGCATTCTGGTGATCGTATATTTATGGTGGAAAATAGAAATGATGTCATTTTGACGCTTTTTTTAAACTTTTGACTAATATTGCTCGATCCGTCAAATAGGTTCCCGAATAATTTTCTTTATTAAACGATACCACAAATTTTGCGTAAATTCCTGCAACCCCCCGTAAATCTTGCACTGTGGCAACATACAACCCCAGCCCCCCCAGGCGACGTGCAAAAGCGCATTCCATTGGGTCAAACTGGCTTAACGATCGCGACCAAATTGCAGCTCTGCTCGACGCACAGCATCTCGATACTTTCGCGAGCTCATTTTCTTTTCTCAGGACGGCTCAAGGTCCGGTTCGTGTGGGCACACACACACACGCGGCTTCCAACCTACACCGCTGTACCTACCTGGATCTACCAGACGCAGCATTACGCCGCCGATGTGCAGATCGCCCCGAACACGCAGCGTTTTCTGCACCTGAAGGTCGGTAATGTAGACCTTCAGGTTCCAGGTATTGTCACCTACGTGTATCATTTTGTCGCGTCGTCGTTGCCGCGGCTATCACCACCTTACCCAGACACACACACTCACACACACACTTGCACTTGCACTTGCACTCACCGCCTGCCGCTTTTCCGCCGTGTAGAACTAGAGACGGGGAGGAATTTCTCCGATTTGGCCGTTTGTTTTAAGGGGGCGACCTTTTTTTTTTGCTCTACAACGGCTTCTGCCCACTTTTTCTTTTTCGCACTCACACAAGCACGACGATCACACACTGCTGCTGGCTGATCAGTTGATCACCTACCCCGGGGAAGGGTTTTCCTTTGGAATGCCACTTTCTTCCACGACACTTTCTCTCTTGCTCGCACCGCGGGAAGATTTATCACCACGCGGAAATAAATAAAGGCACGTCACACGTGAATGCTGTCGAGGGATTCTGGGCTGAAAACTGATTGGGAAAATTTGGAGGTAGAAATAAAAATATTGAACAACACAGAATTAGATAGATTTCAAACAAGATTTCGATCACGATCACAGCACCCGCTCCCGCTCTCATACACTCCTCGTTCGATCTCGTCTCGTGCGAGATGTTTCTGCTCGCGATCGAGCGCCCACGGTGAAGATCGCACCAAGAACGTCGATCGTGAGAAGCTTCTGTCACTGTGTTGGTGTGCACTCGGAGCAACCCCCTCGTAGCGTACATGTATGTGTATGTGGGTTTATTCTCCCAGCACCCTGCACGCTTCTCGAACAAACGTTGACGTAATCAATGTACCGAGGGGTAGCTTCACCAACCACCCACCCCGTCCGATCCGTGTTAGGGGTTGATTCGCACACTGCACCACCGACTAGGACCCACCCCGAGTAGAATGTTGCTGTTTACGTGTAAAGGCACGCAACCCGCCCGAATGACGGACGAGCATTGGCATTTTTAATCACCAAAGTACACGTCCCTCACATGCACACCGTTTTGTTCACGAATGCCGCAACCGCCGTAGCCGTTTGTCGCTCCAGACGCTGGCACACACTGATAAGCGCGCCTGAAGAGACCATCGAAGTTGGAATGCACGGCAGTGGAATCAACCGCATTTTCCTTTACGACGGGGTGTACATCAACACCAACCGACCGACCGTATTGCACTCATACCAGCACCAAAGGAGAACGCACCACTCCCAGCGTCGGTTCCGTTTTTTTTATGCCGCAGTATCGAAACGAAAAAAAACACGCACTCACACAAAACACCACCATAAAAAATGATAATCAATCAATCTTTAAACAAATAGCGAACCGGGGAGGGAAATTCCCACAACCGCACAACACGCACACTTCCGGGCACGGGCAAAACTGTACGCACCGTCGTGACTCTGTCGCTATCTTAGCGTGGCATCATCGCTCGCGTATAAATGTTGTCTGCGGAGAAAACCGTAAACCACCTCCGTCGGTGTTGGCGTACTCAGAGCTTCTGAGCGCGTTTCGTTCGCACTCGGGGCCACATGCTCTCGGATGTTGCGGCGTGCGATGAAAAAAATCATCCCCCTATAGCGTTAGGGCTAACCCTGTAACATGAAAGCAACGAACGGGCGGGAGAATATTTCATAAAAATCCGAGAAACGGTTTTATTTTTTGTAGTTTTCGTGTGTGTTTTGGCTGAATTTATCAACAACAAAGATTTAAGAAAAAATCAAAGTTTTGGCCTTGATTAAGCGGATTAATTTCTTATTCTTTATCCCATGTTTGTAATGTAATATATTGATTAAAATTAAAGTAAGACTATTCTTAACGTAAAACCTCAATTTAATAATTATGCTAATAATTTTGTTTGTTATTTGTGTTTGGTAACCCACATTACTTATTTATTTTTTAATATCATTTATTAATTTAGCATTAATTTAGACACGTTGATCTTTGCGAGATTCGAATCGCCCATAGTGGCACGAACATTGCCGCACAAGCGCGAAGATGACAGCTCTCGAGTTACGCGGTTGACTAGAAAATGCGTTAAAAAGCTCACAATTTAGATGATTTTTAGTCCAGTTAATATAAAATATTGTGATTTAAAAACTTCATTTTTAAACTTAATGCAAAATCTGTATAACTCCCATATCTGTTTAATAACTGTCTTGGAAATATTCTCAACAAATTCTCAACAATATTAATACAGTTTTTCTTCTGTAAAATACTATTTTTTACCCAAAATTACATTATTAAACAGGAATAGCATACTTAAACAACACCTCAAGATTGCGAATTTATGTATATTTTCATGTTCAATGTTTATCGCTTGCAATAAACAATAAAATTACTATATCAAATTTAAATGTTAATTAATGCAATAACACCATCTTACGATAAAGATTGTCTTGTAAGATTAGTGAGGGAAAAACATTGTCTTTCTGTCTCGTTTGTATGGATTTGGCTTCCAGATTTGGTATTTGGTACCAGAGGGACCCTCATAATGCAACAAAGCGTTCGATTATTATAATCTTCCCAATTATTGGTGATGCATGATCAATAAATTTCAATAAAGTAAATCAGTTAATCGGACCTACAAGTCATACCGTGCGAGAGCACGATGATTATTTTTTACCCTTGTTATGCGTCTCCTTAACATCAACTCGCTCTTAAGCATCTCGCTGCAATGATAGCGCTGTTTTCATGTCCCCGGTAGCGTTAGGGTTTGAGAAGTTGTAAAATATTTGTTATGCAATAAACTCACTGAAGTGTGCCTAAGCCGATAAGCCTCGGGTGCTTATTATTGGCTTCTAATTATCTCCAAAAGGACCCAAAGGACCACCGATTTCAGGTACCAAAAAGCAAATACCACGATTAATCGTAATACCAGTCTAGTTGGAACTACCTTTGCGAACGGATCAACCGAAACGAGATCATGCTGCGGCGAACGAAGCTTCTAGGCATTTGTGGTGTTGTGCTGGTTGTTGTTCTGGCGCTAACGCTGGGTCTTGTGTTAGGTTTGCAGAGCGACGACGAAGATAGCAACGATGTAAGCATTCCGAAATTTTAAACGAAAGGAGCCAAAGCCAATTAGGTTACAATCTTATCGACGGAAATGGAGCGTAATACCACATCATTTGATGATACTGGGAGCTTCTCGATATTTGTCTTCTTATCGTGTGGGCACCCCCAAACCGTGCGATGATCATGTGAGATGCCGTTTGAACAAAGCGAATCCAGCCCCACTAGTCCCATCACTCTCCAAGCAAAACTATAATTCAAATTAATTTACATACCACGGTCAACTGTATACGAGTGATTCTTTCGACGCATGGCAAAATGGCACAAGGATTCTATCGTCCTTGGGATATCAATACCGGACTGCCTTAAGGCCCCGGCACGGCAACGGCACAGACACACATCCGCGCGTTAAGCTACGAGCGTTGTGTGCGTGGTAGATGCGATGATAAAAACGGTCCGTGAGGTCATGCATAAAAGGTAACGAGAAGTGTTAAGCGCATGAATTGAACGATCAGTTTTTCGCTGACTACCGACCAACGTGCATCATCGGCGTGCATCGTTGGTGGCTCGTAAAGTTTACTTGTGTTGTTCATTTCAAAAAGGCAATGCTCTTGCGAAGTGCCACAATCTTCTGCCTGCTCTGCCTGGCCTTTGGAGGCTTGGTGAAGGTGAAATTTCGACAAATTTACTATGCTACATTTACTGACTTTGTCGACTCGTCTTTCACCCACAGGCGGAACGGTCTTTCACGATCGACTATGAGCGGGACACGTTCGTAATGGACGGTAAGGACTTCCGGTACGTGGCCGGATCGTTCCACTACTTTCGTGCTCTGCCCGAAACGTGGCGCACCAAGCTACGTACGTTGCGGGCCGGTGGTCTGAACGCGGTCGATCTGTACGTCCAGTGGTCGCTCCACAATCCGCACGATGGTGTGTACAACTGGGAAGGCATCGCAAACGTTACCGACATCATCGAGGCCGCTATTGAGGAGGACCTGTACGTGATCCTTCGCCCGGGCCCGTACATCTGCGCTGAGATTGATAATGTAAGGAAAGGATCAGTTTGTAGTGGGATTTCGGCGTAACAGTGTCTGATGTCTGTCTCCCCAGGGTGGTCTTCCGTATTGGCTGTTCAACAAGTATCCGGGCATTGCCGTACGCACCAGCGATACGAACTACCTGGAGGAGGTTCGCAAGTGGTACGCCCAGTTGATGAGCCGCATGGAACCGTACATGTACGGTAACGGTGGACCCATCATCATGGTGCAGATCGAGAACGAGTACGGTGCGTTTGGCAAGTGTGACAAACCGTACCTAAACTTCCTGAAGCAGGAAACCGATCGCTACGTGCAGGGCAAAGCGGTTCTGTTCACCGTCGATCGGCCGTACGACGATGAGATTGGATGTGGTCGCATTGACGATGTGTTCATCACCACCGACTTTGGGCTGATGACGGACGAGGAGGTCGACACGCACGCGGCCAAGGTACGCTCGTACCAGCCGAAGGGACCGCTGGTCAACACGGAGTTCTACACCGGCTGGCTGACGCACTGGCAGGAATCGAACCAGCGACGACCCGCACAACCATTAGCCAACACGCTGCGCAAGATGCTGCGCGATGGGTGGAACGTCGATTTCTACATGTACTTCGGCGGTACGAACTTTGGCTTCTGGGCTGGAGCCAACGACTGGGGACTGGGTAAGTATATGGCGGACATTACGTCGTACGACTACGACGCACCGATGGACGAGGCCGGCGACCCGACCATGAAGTACACCATCTTCCGGGACATTATCGGGGAGTATCTGCCGCTGGCTGTGATGCCCATTCCGGATCCGGCTCCGAAGATGACGCTTGAACCCTTCGCGCTGACGGTGGTCGATACGATCCTGTCCGAGCGTGGACGTGCGCTGCTCGGTGTCGAAGCCTCCAACAAAGAGGGCCGCCTGTTGACCTTTGAAGCGCTCAACCAAAACTCCGGTTTCGTGCTGTACGAAACGACGCTACCGAAGCTGACACGTGACCCCAATAGACTCACTATCAATGGTCTGCACGATAGGGCTCAGGTGTACTTGAACCAGGTACCACAGATAGCGTCCAGAAGCATCCATCTTGCGATGCTGATAAGTGTCTGCTTACCGAATTATCTAATGTTGCCCATTCGTTTTCGGTTTCTTAGTTCCTTGCGGGTACTCTCGCCAGAGAGAACGCTATCGATTCGCTACCACTGACGGCGGGTTACGGCTCGGAGCTGGCGATTCTCGTTGAAAACCAGGGACGCATCAATTTCGACATACTTGATGATTATAAGGTAGCGTTTGGAACATCTTTCTAATCGATTAACTAC
Source organism: Anopheles farauti (assembly GCA_000473445.2). Lineage (NCBI taxonomy): Eukaryota > Metazoa > Arthropoda > Insecta > Diptera > Culicidae > Anopheles > Anopheles farauti. The sequence continues at coordinate 2,567,286 of KI915040.1, read as the reverse complement.
TAATATAGCAATGTTGTTTCGCTTTGCAGGGTATTCTGGGCAATGTCACAATCCAAACGTTCGCCGAGCCTTACACTCAGGAGCTGGAGCAGTGGAAGATTACCGGATATCCGTTCGATGATTACAGCAAGGTGCAGCAGTTTATCGACAGTGTCACTGGAGGTACCGGTGCCAATGGGCGTGGCATGGCCGTCCATGGACCGGTTGTGTTGAAGGCTACGTTTGACCTACCGGCGCAAGCCGAAATCCAGGACACGTACATCAACATGGATGGCTGGGGCAAGGTATGCGTCCCATCCGAGGATGATCAGTAGCGCAGCTTCCTCACGCTGCTTTCGTTCGTCATTTTAGGGTTTCATCTTTATCAACGGATTCAACCTCGGACGCTACTGGCCCGTCGTTGGACCGCAGGTCACGACGTATCTGCCGAAGGAACTGCTGAAACCGACCGGCAACACCATCGTGGTGGTGGAACAGCAAAAACTTCCAGCTGATCGGATGCTGCATTTCTCTTCGAAAGCTATTCTCGATGAGGCATAAACCGACGAGAGGAAATGTTCTGTTCTTTTCAAAAGATTTACGATTATCTTTCTAATAAAATCATCCCAGTGGTGTGAGCTAAACCTATTCTCAGAACCTAAGCTAATTTAAGTTCTCACAAACTCACTACGTCCGTAAGCTATCTCACTCATCGCTAGCGTTTCGTTCCCCCTTTGTGTTCAATCCGTTGACTCATTCAAACGCTTCTCACAGCCATCCTCGATCTTCGCCACCGAAAACAACACGTTCATGCTGACCTTTGCCGTTGTCGTTCGCTGACATTGCACAGCCGGACAGTGGAAGCACCACCAATTGAATAATTGTGCCGCCGTGGAGGCAGGAACCTGCATGGAATGTGTTTGTTTTCTTTTTCGCGTTTCCACAAACGAAACGAGTAGGGCCAGGGAAGTTCTGTTGGATGGGCGGTACGTTGCGTCAAGTCGACTTATCTTTATCGTGTGCCCGAAGCCCGTACGCCCCATTTGAAGTGGCTTCCATCGCCAACAACAAGCTCAGTTTATCGGTGCGTGCATGCAGGAAACGTTCTGCAGGGCAAAATCTTCGTCCAGGATGGCGAACAGAGTGTGCATTCTTTGTGCGACTTTGGTGATTTTGCTGACAGCACATTCGGTCGATACGGTAGCGATTGTGTCCGTACAGGAAGTTTGATTCTTATTCACGCATTCCGTATCGCGGTTCTTCTAGCATCTGTTTGGCATCGACTATGACAACAACACCTTTGTGATGGATGGCAAGCCGTTCCAGTATGTCGCTGGCTCGTTTCACTACTTCCGTGCGCTGCCTCAAACTTGGGAATCCATCCTGTTGCTGATGCGAGCTGCCGGGCTCAACGCTGTTACGACGTGAGTTACTAAACCAGGGTTCCGGTTCCGTTCAAGTAACACCCAATTGAACGAACTTAGTAACTGTTTAAGCTAGAACAACTGATAAGTGAGGTCGTTTTTACCCGGCCATTTCGGTACAAGTGACATTTCTAAGCAATATCTTTTCGCAGCTACGTCGAATGGTCGCTGCACAATCCAAAGGATGGCGTATATAATTGGACAGGAATGGCCGACGTCGAGCATTTTGTGGAACTGGCCGGCAAGGTGGGATTGTACGTTATTTTACGTCCCGGACCGTACATTTGCGCCGAACGAGATATGGGAGGATTTCCGTCGTGGTTGCTCACGAAATATCCTGACATACTGCTCCGAACAAACGATATCAGTAAGGGGTTTGCGCTCGGTTTTTCATCGCCGTGCGTAGTGTCTTTTTCATATCGGTCTTTCACTCGACTCCATTAGGATATCTGCGGGAGGTGCGCACCTGGTACGCGCAGCTGATGTCCCGCATGCAACGATTTCTCATCGGCCAGGGTGGTCCGATCATCATGGTGCAGGTCGAGAACGAGTACGGATCGTTCTATGCGTGCGATCACAAGTACCTGAACTGGTTGCGTGACGAGACGGGTATGAACGTAGAATGTCACCAGATCTGTAAATCATTCTTAATCGCTCCCTTTCACTTCAAACTCGGCACCTAGAGCGCTACGTGATGGGCAATGCGGTACTGTTCACGAACAACGGCCCGGGGCTGGAAGGATGCGGTGCCATCGAGCACGTCCTCAGCACGCTTGACTTTGGACCGGGGACAGGTAAGATGGTCGTGCTGGACGATATGCGTGTCTGCTAACCGAAACGGACGGTGACGGTTCATTTCTCAGAGGATGAAATAAACGGATTTTGGAACAACTTGCGAAAGACGCAGCCCAAAGGACCGCTGGTCAATGCGGAGTTCTATCCGGGATGGTTAACACACTGGCAGGAATCGCACATGGCACGCACGGATACGAAGATCGTCGTGGACAGCTTGGATTTCATGCTGCGCAACAAGGTCAACGTGAATATCTACATGTTCTACGGTGGTACAAACTACGGATTCACCGCCGGTGCCAACAAGCAGGGCGCGGGAGGATACGCTGCGGACATTACATCTTACGATTACGACGCCCCGCTGGACGAGTCGGGTGATCCAACGCCAAAGTATCACGCCATTCGTGACACCATCCTCAAGTACTTCCCTGATCCAAAACTACCCATCACGCCACCGGGTAAGATGCTACACAAATGTAGGATATGAATAGTACAACAGCTAACAATCGTATGCTTTCAACAGCTCCCAAAATGGCACTTCAGTACACACCGCGGTACATGGGAAACCTGCTCGATCCGGTGGTGTTGGAACATCTGAGCGCTCGCATCGTCACCAACCACTTACCGATGACGTTCGAGGCGCTGAACCAGATCTCCGGCCTGGTGCTGTACGAGGCGCTCATACCGGACGACATCCGGACGGATCCGCGCAAACTTACCGTCCCGGATGTGCACGATCGGGCGTACGTGTTCGTTGGAGATCGTTTCGTGGGAGTGTTATCGCGCGAAAACGAAATCAACACCCTTCCCCTGCCATTGGACGGAGGCCAACGGTTGCGCATCATGGTCGAGAACCAGGGGCGTATCAATTTCGGCATTGCGAACGATTTCAAAGGCATCGTGGGCAACGTGTACGTTAACACGCGGGAAATTTTCAACTGGACCATGTACAGTCTGCCGCTAGAAGATTCGGAAGCGATCACTAGTGCCATGCGAAAGCATCGCAAGCATCATAGAAAGGCTTCCACTGAGACGGCGCGCGTTACGCCAATGTCTGTCTATGGCGGCTATTTTGACATCGGCAGCTCAACTATACTGGATACCTATCTGGATATGAGTGGTTGGGGAAAAGGGCTCGTTTTCATCAACGGAATTAATATCGGGCGCTATTGGCCGTCGACGGGTCCACAGGTAACGCTGTACGTTTCGAAATACTTACTGAAACAGCAAAGCAATCTCCTGATCATCATAGAGTATCAGAAAGAATGTGAGTCGATACCGGGTTTGAAGTTTTCCCAAACTGCAAAATTCAACTAAACAGTCGAGCAATAGTTTTTTTTGTGGAACCTGCAGCCGGCACTCACGTTATCGTATATCTTATCGTAGCTTTAGGTGACCCAGTTTTAAACTCAAACTATTTTTCTATCTTTCGCAACTAGTATATTAGCCCCCATACACACCTGTCTTAACTAGAATTAAGCAGCAAAGAAGACGCCGAGGTAGAACACAACGTAAGAATAAAACAAAATTGGCTCCCTCTTCCGCATCAAACCACGTGTCGTTTTGATTTCAGAACGCGTAGTGTAGTAAACAGTTTCCCACCAAGACATTACTAACGATTGAACGTGTCCGCAAGACATAACAGCACCCTCAATCCACCCTCCCCGCACCAGGTGACGGTTGTTTCGTGTGCATTCTTGCCGTCCACGGATGCAACCTGTCGAATGTGGGCATATCGAAGAGGCAAATTTGCGTTAAACAATCGACGCAACGCGATCGTTGGCACCGCTGTTGCCAATGCCGGGTAGGAGGAGGTGCCACAGCATGAACAAAGCCCGGTCCGATTATTTCCAGCCATGATAAGCCCTGGTGTCGCGGCAGGTTGTTGTTTAGATGGCCGTCCGTATCGAGTGCCGCTTAGTAGTAACGTGCGCCTGGAACCGAGTGGTCTAAAGTGGATGGCTTTGGAGGCAAACTTTTCGCGCTGAAGCATTAGCGCATCAGCAACACGGTTAAGGCTCAGGTCAGTTACCTTTAGGTGTTTTCGAAGAGTGGATCGAAACGAACGTAAAAAAGTTCAGCGAACTGATTCCGATTTAGAAGTTTTAATTATAAACTCTGCTAATAAAACTGGTGCTGGCAGATACACCTCTAGCAAGTTCCTGCCATTCGCGTTTAATGTGGGTGTGCTGGGAAGAAGTGGTCAATGAAAACGTTGTACAACCGGTTTCTCAGTGGCATCTTTTTTCTGTTCCATTCTCATCACAGCCACGCCAATTCTACCCGAAGGCAACCGCGACAGAGCTGTTCCGAGCGTAATCGGAGCACAGTCAGTCGTGCAGGTTCGTCCGTAGTAGTGTAATTTACAAGTGCTTTTGCCCATCACGACGTCACGAGCAAAGTGACGTTCAAAATGAAGCTTTACGAGGTGCTCCTGCCGGTAGCGTTGTGCCTTTGCAGTCTGCAACTGATTGAAGGGTCTCAACCAGTCGTGAGTACTCTTTTCTTTGCTGATAAAACGTTGTCAATCTTCGAACCACGATCCATTATTCCTCCCACCAGCGAAAGTTCGACATTGACTTTCAAAACGACACCTTCACCAAAGATGGTCAACCGTTCCAGTTTATTTCGGGCTCGTTCCACTATTTCCGTGCGCTGCCCGAATCGTGGAGGCAGATTCTGCGATCGATGCGAGCGGCCGGTTTGAACACGGTCATGACGTAAGTACCGGGGGAGGATCATGTTTTTCTGCTTTGCTGGTAAATGATGCCTCACGCTATACGCAGCTACATCGAGTGGTCACTGCACGAACCGATGCCAGGCCAATACCAGTGGGACGGTATTGCGAATTTGGAAGAATTCATCGAGATAGCAAAGAGCGAAAATCTGTACGTCATCCTGCGTCCCGGGCCTTACATCTGTGCTGAGCGAGATATGGGCGGATTTCCACACTGGCTGCTCACAAAATATCCTTCCATCCAGCTGCGAACGTACGATAGGGGTTAGTTTGCAGTATTGGCACCAAAGCCATCGGTAACTTATTCTCATCTTCATCGACAGACTACTTACGTGAAGTTCAAAATTGGTACAATCATCTCATGCCAAGACTTGTGCGCCATCTATACGGGAACGGTGGTCCAGTGATAATGGTTTCCATCGAAAACGAATACGGATCATTCAAAGCGTGCGATGGTCAATACATGCAGTTCATGAAAAACTTGACGGGTAATGTGAACAGCAGGAAACATCTTTCGCGTCGAGTTGTCAATAACAGTTGTAATCTACTTTCATTCTCCTGATTTCAGCCCATTTCGTACAGGACAAAGCTGTTATGTTCACCAACGATGGACCGGAGCTGCTCAAATGTGGTTCCATACCTGGAATTCTGCCAACGCTGGATTTTGGAATCAGTAAACTATTTCTTGCGAGATTTTTTCGTTCCAGATTGCCATTCTACTTTTTTTTATTTTTAATTCACTCTTTCCTTAGCAAACAATCCGGCTGCTTTCTGGCGACAGCTTAGAAAGTATTTGCCCAAGGGACCGCTGGTAAACGCGGAATACTATCCCGGCTGGCTCACGCACTGGATGGAACCCACGGCACGTGTTGACGCAGCAATGGTTGTAAACACGCTCCGGCTCATGTTGGATCAGAAGGCGAACGTGAACTTTTATATGTTTTTCGGTGGTACCAACTTTGGCTTCACTGCTGGTGCGAACGACGTTGGGCCGGGCAAGTATAGTGCGGATATCACGTCCTACGACTATGACGCACCACTAGATGAAGCCGGTGATCCAACACCAAAATATTTTGCCATCCGGAAGCTATTGCTTGAGGTAAGTGAATTGCATAAATAGAATTTAAATTCTATTGCATGCCTTATACGTTATGCTCACAGTACTTCGGTGATCCGGGTGTTCCTGCTCCGGAAAAACTGCCCAAGATGAATCTGGACACCGTGTGGCTGGAAAGACGAGGATCGATGCTATCGAAGCATGGCCGAAGGATGCTGTCCAATCAAATAGTATCCACTGATACCGGCCGGTGGCCGGTTACCTTCGAAGCGCTCAATCAGCATTCTGGCTTTTTGCTGTACGAAACATCCCTGCCTGCCGATTTTAACCGTGATCCATATGCGCTTAAGGTGGAACACTTGCACGATCGTGCATACGTGCATGTTGATGGGGTTGGTAGCATTTTTATTTGCTACTAGAAAAAAAAAATCACAGCGTTTTTCTTCTTCCACAGAAATTCTATGGCATACTGTCCAGAGAGACCAATACCGATACAATTCCCTTGAGCATAGGAGCGGGCTCTCAACTACAGATCCTTGTTGAAAGTCAGGGCCGAATTAATTACAATATTCCAAACGATTTCAAAGGAATTCTTGGATCGGTTATTGCGGACACAACCCCCCTGTACAACTGGACAATCACCACCTTCCCGCTGGATCATTATCGTTATTTCGAGAACTTTTTAAACCAACAGCCCACCGAAAACGATGATTTGGTTGGTGCCGGAGCCCAAGTTTACTACGGTACGTTTACGATAGACTTTGACACCATCTACGATACCTATCTGTATCCGATTGTGTGGGGAAAAGGACTCGTTTTCATCAATGGGTTCAACTTGGGACGCTACTGGCCACTGGCGGGACCGCAGATAACGCTCTATGTACCGCGGCATATCCTCACGAAGGGCGTCAATCATGTCGTGATGATCGAGTACCAGCAGCACATTCAGCAACCTTACATCCAGTTTGTCGATAAGCCAATCTTTACTTCATGAACAGGTGGTAAAAACACCATATTTTAAAAAACATACTGTGGAATAAAGCATAATCCGGTACACATTTTACTGAGTTTTATGGTGTAATTCAAACAACTGTTTCCAAAACATATAACCTACTTTGTTTCTTATTACAACACTGATCTAGCTTTCTTATAAAACAACGCTATCGCTACGACACCTGTGATTAATATGATAGGAATTTTTAGTTTACTATTGGACGATTTAGAACTATCACTTGTTTTTGCGTTTTTATCAAGCACCGCTTGAATATCTTCTATCTTGGCGCTTATTTTATCACACATCTCCAGAGAAAACTGTGACGCGTAGAACCGATCTTCCAGTAACACGTTTTGGGGGAAGATTGCTTGCGTTTTTAGTTGTATGAGATTCATCATGCACGTGATCGCTTCCACATGCTCCGAACAATTTTTAAACACTGTTTCTGCATATTCCGATGGCCGAAACTCCTTTCGAAGCACGCTGCAACGATCAAAATCGATGGTTATCAGTAGTTCGCCCAAAATAAGCAAACAGGGCGCTTGCACTTACGCATCGTAAAGTCTGTTTTGATTCGACAGAGACGATAATTCGGTCAGAATTTCATCGATGGCTGTCTTGTTGGTCATGCCCATCAGTTGTAAATCCTCCTCTACGAGCCCGCTCAACTGGTTATAACGAACACCACATTTTCTACGAAAAGCAACCTATTATTTTTTTATCCCAACGTATTAAAGTAGATCACCTACCGTAGTTCGTCGGTCAGGTTTTCAGTGTCGTAGTTCACGCTGCTGAGAAGGATTGCCACCGGGTCGTAATACTCCGTGACCAGATCATTTTCCGCTTCATTTTGCGTCGTTTGGCTCATGTTGCATGAAAATAATTACTTTTAGAAACTTATAACTGCCGGCACAAGGAAACCTTACGGTCATAACAATAACAATAACGAGGTATACAGAGCACATCTGACTGAAAGACGCCGGCTCGCACCTTCACTGCATCAACCTTGACTTCGCAGCTGTCAAACAATTCATGGCGTGTTTGTTGTTTTGATGTGAAAGATTTCGTGTTTGTTGAGAAAAATATTGTTAATTCGATAATTTCTAGTTTAATGTGTAAGTTATAGCTGTTTGTAGAATAGTAATGTATTTATATTGATGTGTTAATCCAAAGATGTGTAGATTTCGCTCGAAGCCAACGAATTATTAAAAAAATTGTGTTCTCTGTACTGTATGGCGGTGCGCATTAGTAAAGATGTGGCATGCTTCTTTCTAGCTCGCATTATAAAAACACTTTTTTACTATTAGAGTAAATTTATGTTTCTGGTTCTCGCCTCGCTTTAATAGGAAACAGCGAGCCAGTTTGTTTGAGCAGCTATCATGATTGACGATCCGCACTTCATTGACGCCATGGTGCAGGAGCTAAAATCTCAAGGTCTTTTCGATCAGTTCCGGAAGGAATGTTTGGCCGACGTGGACACGAAACCTGCGTATCAAAATTTGCGGCAGCGCGTAGAAGGTACGGTGAATAAGTTTCTCGTCCAGCAGGAATGGTCCGACAATATACGGTACAAAAATCAACTAAGGGAACAACTACGCAAAAACATTATAGAGTAAGTACCAGTAGTGTTTACTTGTTGATCAATTGGCCTGTTACTGAACGATTAAACACGATTTACAGCTCTGGCTATTTGGACACCGGCGTTGAGCGAATCGTAGATCAGGTGGTGAATCCCAAAATAGCAACAATATTTCAGCCGAAAGTCGAAGAAATTGTCTACAATTATTTTGGCATCGAAAAGCCTAAATCATCCTTCAACGGAAGTGAGCACGTTTCGGCACCAGCAGAATCGCTGCTCGAGGATCTTGAAGCGGTAAGTCCGGATTCGGATAAAAAATCAGAAGGAAGTCTAACACCACCACCTCCGCCGCCGCCGCCGCCACCGCCTGAGGAATCGGAAGAGCATGTCGTTGAGAACATGGACATTGACGAAGACGAGCCGCAGGATGAATCAAAAGAGCAGGATGATTTCGAATCACCTGCCTTCGAACCATTGGAAGTGCGTTCTCCCAGTAAATCGAAAGATGATACAAACGATTCGCACTCATCCGCCATTAGTGGCCTCACGTCGCAGGAATCGGTGGAAAGCGACGTCAAAGAAGATGCAATCCCACCTAGAACTCCGCCAGAAGAATCCGCCAATGTGCCTCCAAACGATGAACATAATAACCCAACAACGAAAGATTCCGACTTCAGTCAGGAAATTGCTCCAACAAATGATTCGCAGCTTTCACAGGTATCTAGCAACAGTCAGTTGCTGACGGCTACGGCTCCATCTTCTAGCGAAGATGTACAGGCACCGGAAGAAAACGAACGGCTGGATATTACCGAGGAAGCACAAATGCCAACCACGTTCGGTAGCTCCATCGATAAGCTTTCCAGCAGCTCAACAGAGGGTGAAAACGGGGATGACAAGGCGGAAACCAAGAAAATTACATTCGATTTCAAAAAGGATGAGTATGACTTTGTTGGAACGGAGCGCCGTCCGTCAGCTATTGGGTGTGATGAGAGCTCCGGTGACGCTAACCGGGAGCGAAATCTGGAAGGTATGCGATTAGATTGCGACAACACTTGTGGAACGAGATATTTATGTTTTCTATTAAATCATTTCAGATAACAGCACATCAACGATTGCGGAAACAGGAACGGAAATTCCTACAAAACCCAGTGAAATTGATCAACCATCTCTCGAGATGCAAGACGATGAGACTTCACAGTCGGAACACTCTCTTAAAATCTGCGAAGACACGCTCAGCGACGAAGACACCAAGGAGTCGCATTCACAAGATGCCCGAGCTAGTGACAGTCCGTCGAAGATTAAAGGTTTGTCCGACGCCAGCAGTTGCAGTGTGAAGAGCGAAGATGCCATTAAAAATGCTCCTGCAAGTCCCGCTCCTGACTCCGGCGAAAGACGTAATAAGGAGCAAGAAGACAACAGCGAACAGAAGCAGGAAGAAAAGACGGAACAAACGAAGGAAAAAGAGCAGCCGGAGCAAAAACCAAAGCCTGAGGATGATCACTACCAAGAACACTCGAAACAGCAGTCCGATCGTCGTTCCAGTGATCGAGACTCTGAGGATGGCAACGACAAGCGAGAGCAACCGCCAAGTGGTCCTACAACCAGTGAAACCCAAATGTCAAGAGCAAAGGAAAGCTCCGCACGGGAGTCGACCGAAAAGCCATCACAAAAAGCGAAATCACCTGCAAACGATGGGATTGAATCGCCCCTACTACGACGGGAGCTTCACCGAATAAGTGGATCCGTCACACCGACCGGGGAAAATGATAGACCGCTCGATTCGTCCTCTTCCGGCATCCAGTCCGGTGACGACTCGGAAAAAAGTCCCGAAACACTAAAATCGTACGGAAACCCGGAATCGATCGTGCTACCCGTGCAACCGGTCGTGATCGATCAAATGCTAACCAACACGGAAGATTCGAACATAGAGCGCCTGCTGAACGGAGAAACCACTACGAACGATGCGACGCTGGAATCACTCCAGCGCCAGTGGCAATCGACGGACGGTAAGCTGCGCAAACCAAAGTTTGCCTCAAACTTCTCCGAAGCCCGTCGGCTCATGAAGGTGCGCAAGCAGATGCAGCGTCTGGAGGAGAAAAACCGCGCCCAGGCGATGGCGATGGCGAAAAAGTACATCAACGAGAGTAAATCGACGCACGGCGTCGAGGATCAGGGCATCGAGCTGGAGTTCGTTTGCGATGGAAAGCGTAAATCACCCGGTCCAATGATATCTTCGCCCGTTCCGAAAACGGACCCACCGACGGAAAACCCCGAGTCAACCGTCGATCCCGAGCTCCTATACTTCCCCGAAGAGGAGGAGGAAGTGTTCCGGATCGATGAGATGCACCTGCAGTATCTACGCTCCAAGACGGACGGCGTTAAGTTCGGGAAGAGCTTCAAAGTGCAGTACTACCGGACGAAGATCTTCTCGCTGACTATGGCCAGCGCTGCCGATACCCCAACGCAGCCAGGTTCGAAACGTACGGCGTCGGGACCGATCGGTGGGTCGAAAGTTAAACGCACCAACATTGACGGTGTGACGAAAAAGCTCGATCTAAACACGGGTGCCGGCAGTAACGGGACGAAATTGGCTACAACGCTACGGAACCAGCGTTCTATCAGGAATCGGTTGATTGGGAAAACTACACCGCCGTCGGTCGGAACGGACGGTTAGGGTAAGATTTGGATTGTTTTATTGTTACGCGCAGCGAGTGTCGTGAGTGGCAGTGCATATGGGAAGCAATAAAATGCTAGATTTATCGATGAGGGCATTCTTTTGGAGCGTTAGAACGTCCGAAACGAATTGCATAGAATTTCACTCATGGCACAGCAGTTAGCCACAAAATTGTACATTTAAAGATGAACAAATTCCTTATTTTGTATGCATTTCTGTTTATTTATCATTACATACCACGAAATAAGCAAAAAAACATAATACAAACATTCGTAACCTAACACATTCAGACAGACTTCCAGAGTTCACTTAATTCTTTACCACTGCTATTCATGTGTTACGTACGCGGGGGTACCCTGCGTACGGCATTACTTACTAGAACCTGCACTCTATCTCTCGTTTTGGTTGCACAATCGATGCTCTTGTTGGTGTGTGTGTGTGTTTGTTATTTTTGTTCTAGCTTCTTCTTTTCCATTATGTCGCACAAACAAAAAACAAAAATAGAATCAAAACCAAACATTTCGCTTGTTTGGGAACAGTTGCAGAGTGTTAAGTGTTAAGCGTATATACAAAAGTAAAATATTCACACGCACACGCTGATTAAATAGTTTTCGTTTTCCCCACGCGCATGTGTGCGAATGTTCGGGATGTGCATGACACCAGGGGGAGGGAGGAAAAAGCGGACACAACGGACACACCAAGGGTCGACCCGTGCTGCTCTACTTAAAGCGCGAGGAATGGGAAACCGGGAGCAGGAGAGCTTAAAACATGTCCAGACTCAGGACGGGAAGGATGTGACTGGGGCTGTGGGGATTTTATTATTAAATATTATCTGTAGCTGCTACCCAGGCGTATAACCTACCCCTCACTACTATTCGTATCCCTCTTAGCGATATTATTATTTCTTTATCTTCAACCCAAGTAGGCACAGCAACAATAAGCTTAAGATCCACACGCCGACTGCACCGTATCCCATGTAGACCTGCGAGTTCGTGATGCTCCACCCTTTCGTAAGGACGTTCCGCACCGCTATCGATGGTATGGTGAACGGGAAGCAGTACGCTACGTACTGCAGATACTGCGGCATACCCTCCAGCGGCCACATGATGCCTGGAAAGAGAGGCTTATTAGCTTAATTCAAAATGAATATCCGCACTTTTGAACTTACCGCACAGGATGATCATCGGGTAGAAGCTTCCGGTCGCCATAAAGTTGGCAGTCGAATGCGCATCACAAAAGATCGATATGAGAAGACCTGGGAAGAAAATTTAGAATGAAAACTATCGCTCGCTAGAAAACCACACACCGGTGCCCTCAAACCTACCGTACAACATTCCCGCAAAGCCTAGCAACATTAGCAGCCCCACGACGGTTATGTTGCTTCCTTGATTCTGTGCATCGAACAGGAAGGTGGCTAGCAGAATGATTTCTATACACTGAAGCAGCATAATGGACGTTTGTGTGATGATGTGCGCCAGCAGTAGCTCCAACGCGGTGATGCCTGTATGCAAAATGGAACCATCAAAATATCATTATGCCTTTCCATGGCTCGTAGGAAACGATCGTTATACGTACCGGCAACGATCGTTCGATCCCATACTCCCTCCAACCGATCGGTGATGAAGATGGTGGCAGTAATCAACGTAGCCAGAAAGAAGATCATCCTGCAAGCAAAACGAAGCCACTTCATTACGCATCGCTCATTAACCAACGCTTCGTCCGTGCGCGCTTGCACACACACACACACACACACTTACGTCATAACGACACCGGGTGCCATGAAGTCGGTAAACTCTTCATCGAACGTGCCGTAGATGGGCGTCTCGAAGGTGATCGGTATGTTGGCGAGCTGCTTCGGTAGCCGGCAATCGCTCATCAGACTCTCGGCAAACTCCCGGTACGTTTGTAGCAGCTTTTTCTCGATGAAGAACGTGATCTGCTGGTCCGACTTGTCCAGGTACACCTTGATCTCGGACGTGTGGAACGAACCGTCGTCCGCGTCGCGCACATTGTCCCGCACGTCCTGCAGCGACTCGGTGAAGTTTTCGGCAAAGTGGATGAACCCAAGAATCTTGCCCTTCCGCGCATCGCGATACGCGTCCTCGTACGTGTCGTAGTATTCCTGTGCAATTGCAATTGTACCGTGCATTAGAGCCCTTTCGAAGGCAAAACCCAGCCCCGGGGACTCAGCTGGAAACTCACCTGTATCGCTACGCTCCGGTTCAGCTTCTCCAGAAACCGGCACGACACCTTGTACAGATCACAGTCGTAGTCCTCGCGGTAGTATGTGGTGATCAGTGACTCGTTGAAGCACTGGCGAATGTTGGACAGCTCCTCGTTCACGATACCGAGCCGCAGATCCTTCGGATTGCCTCCGATGGCGACGTAGAAGCTTACCAGCTGAAATATCGGATACAGGAACAGGAAGACCATCCCACTGTTCGAGGCACCGAAAACGAAAACGAAAGCCAGGTGGTCATTACGTGAGCCCGCACGGAAAATGCACACACGCTCGGGTGAGGTTAGGAAACGGGGTGAAAAAATGAACGCGAAACGCGCGCGCTGTCGTCGTTTTTGTTTTTTTTCTTCGGTCGTGTTCGTGTACGTTCTTGTACGGCGTCATCTAGAAGAAAGGGCTCGTTTGGAGAAATTTAGGAATATGTGAGAAAATAATGCTCAGAATTGGCTGTCTTAAAAATGGTGTGGATAATTCCAACGGTTACAATAAGGCAGTTAAAGCGAATATGTTCAAGCACTTTTAAGATTATTTGAGATTCCAACAAAAGGAAGCGAGTAACAATAATGCTATATTTTTGTTGTACAACTGTCGGGGGAATCTGGTTATTCTTTAGATGCTTCTGTTTAAAACCGTGCGAGCCCGATCAGCACATTTCTTACTTTACTTTGTACAAGTTAGCTATTAATCGATCTAGCATTCCGCAGTTATTAGGAACGGCTTTTTTATGTACAGTAACGATCGGTCTAGTTAAGTTTCGCAAGCTAATACTCTACCAAATAAGATATTTACATTACAAAGATGCTTCTACTCCAAAACACATCTGAAGCGTCTGTACAGGTTACTCTGTTAGGTTAGTTTTTTCAGTACAAAATTCATTTGTATCCCTTCGTTTCGATTGTGCCCCGATTGACACAACCCCCTGTCCCATTACACACAAACGCACTATCCCGTGCGTATTTACGTGGTCATGTGTCATGCGTCCTGCTGTGTCCGTTGCTTGATCGATGAACGTTCTATGAGGGATGGATAATGGAGATGGCGATGAGATTCGTAGTTCGGTAGTATATTTGGAGCGACGCACTCATCAAAATCACACAAACTTTTCATCCACAAACCGAAGTTTTCTCACACACACTCACACGTGCAGACAAAATAAACCCATACAGCAAACGACCCCAAAAAAGAATGCCCCAAAGAATAAGCACGCTTCCAGTGCGCGCGCGCACACACACAGGCGCGCTCATCTACTCACGCCGGTTGTCGGATCATCTGGAGGAAGTTCTTCGACAGCAGTGCGTTCATGCGCCGCTTGGTCGTGAAGCTGACCAGCTCCTTGATCGTGCTGGTGATCGGTGTGCGCTTCTCGGCGAACAGGCCTCCACCGTCCTTCGCCTTCTGTTCGTTCGTGGCCAGCGCCGGTATCACCTTCTTGATGTCATGGTGGGCGCCCGCCTGGATCGCCCGGAGCGTCTGTGCCTGGTGCGTCGTCCGATCGGCTTCCTCCGATGGGCCGTGCTTCTGGCAGAGGTTGAGAAAAGCCTCCTCGAGGGACGTGCAGGAAAACCGCTCCAGGATGTTGGTCGGTGTGTCCTCCGCGAGCAGTATACCATTTCGCATCAGGCCAATCTGCGCAAGGGAGAAAGAGAGAGGATTGAGTTGCCGCGGTTGCAGCGTTTTTTTTTTCTGTCCCGGAGCGATCCGGCCGACCAGTGCACTTACAAAACCCGCCTGCTTAGCCTCCTCGATGTAATGTGTCGTTATAATCACAGCCATTTTGCTTGTACTGGTCGTCTCGACTAGGTACTGCCAGATCTTCTCACGCAACAGCGGGTCCAGCCCGACCGTCGGTTCGTCCAGTATGAGCAGCTCCGGCTCGTGTACCATGGCGGCGGCAAACGAAACCCGTCGCTGCTGGCCACCGCTGCAGTTGCCGACATATCTGCCGTGAGGGAGGAAAACGTTAACAATCGAGCATTACCACAAACGCACTTCTTACGCAGTAGCTCATACCGATCGTCACCGGGCAGCTCCAGCAAGTGCTTCAACAGTTTGTACCGCTCGCGGATCTTGTCCTTCGACATGCCGTATATCCGGCCGAAGTAGTAGATCGTTTCTTTGATGGTGAACTCTTCGACGAGCGCGATGTCCTGGGGCATGTAGCCGATCCGTGGTCCCGGCACGCCCGAACCGGCCGTGCCCGGTGTGCCACCGAGTACGTTGATTTCGCCATCGTTGAGAAACTTTCGCCCGACGATGCAGGAGAGCAGTGTCGTCTTACCGCAACCGGAGGCACCCAGCAGTCCGTAGCTGGAAGGAAGTTTTGAGTGACGCGTTTTTTTTTTAGAAGCTTACTAAGATGCTTAACGAGGAAGGGTGGTAGTCGAAATATACTATAAAAACAAAAAAAAAAGTATACACTTTCCGCTACCTTCAATCGAGTCATAATTAAGTACGGGTTTACTATCGGTACCACCTTCGCTCGTTGTCAGCCACCATTATCTAACACAATCGTTCATCGTGTGCATCATAAAATCCGCTCAACCCACGCGCACGAGAAAACCGTTAACAACCGCGCACGGAGGCGAACGGGTTGAGCAATCGGAGCGGCATCGAAAATAGAAAACCGATCGATTAGAAGGAGGTCACAGGTTTTTCGGCGGCGCCAAACACCGAACGCACCGTCCACGGACAAGAGAAGGAAAAAAAGCATTCAACCACACACACACGCATAGACAGAAAATCCCCCTCTAATGTGACTTCCTCCGTTCGCTCATGTTCGCCTGCCGGGGCGACAGCCATTATCCACAAGGTTGCCGGCCGCTTTTGAAAGCTGCGAAAAATGCTCTAACACCCCCTTCCGCCCCACGCTCGAAACAGTACATTCTCGAAGACAAATGGACATTTCACTAACGAGCAACTAGCGGCCGCAAACTGAAATTATGCTGCATTTCGACGCGAGGTCGCGAGGTTTCGTTTCGCCGGTTATCCAGCAGGTTCTCGATTTTTTTGGGGGCTGTGTTGTGCCGGACGGAGCATAAGCCATTATCTCACGGTTTGCGCTGAAGCACGCGACACAAAGCTCACTTCCCCCTCCCTCCCCGCCTCGAAATGGGTCAGCCGGCTGTTTAATGGTCAGATAATTAATCGCACCCATTAATTAACCAGGCGCGCTCCGTTGGGCGTCCGGTGTCGGTTGTCACCGGCGCACACAGAATGGAGCATATTAATCCCTCGCTGATGTCGTTGCACAATGCCGAAACACAATGCACTTACCACACTGCGCGGGAAGTGTTGAGCTTTGCGTTTGACACGTGCGATGTGACAACGACAACGACTGGCGTGTGACACAATGGGGCTGGGAGGAGCGTCTTTTTTTCGAGGAGCAACTAACATACGAAAAAAAAAGTCAACCTCCTGGGACTTGTATTCCTAAAATGTGGTTTTTCTTGACAAACAGAGACATTGCGTGTAGGTAATCACCGTGAGATGAGGGACATGCCGGGAGGAATCGATATTAATTCCATCAATAGTTGATCTAGGACGATAGCACGAACTTCCAACAAATTACCCTATCATAATTACATACTCTTTGGCTATTAATTCCTCCTTCATACACGATGGGTGTTCAGCCACTGACAATTTAGATCTTTTATCTTTCATTACGAACGATACTCGGTGCTATCATATGTCGACTAGGATCTATTTACCCTGGACGACTAGAATTCTATTTAAAGATATTTTCTACACTAGGATTTTTTATTCATTTTCCTTGTTGGGGAATTTATGTCATTTATCATGTCTAATACTAATGACATCGCTGAACTTTTCTAACATTTTTAATTTGTTTTAAGATATTTTTCTACTTATTAAGTAAGCTTTTGTTGTATTGTAGCCTTCAAAATTCCAAAAATGGCTAGGCTCAATATGATTGCGATTTGTGAAGAACTAAAAGTCTTTATATTGTGCGTTGGTTACACCTTCAGATGGATATTTCCCAGGCAACCGAGGTCCAAAACACAATGAGCTTACAATTCACACAAACAGAGTAGCCTTCCAGACTAGTTCCAGCAGCTAATCCTTCATGGACTTCTCTCCCAAAAAAAATTCCCCAAAAAGAGATGACAACAAACGACACAAAAAAACCGCCCAAAACACTACTTATATTTTTAAGCCCCCCCGGGCCCTATCTTCCCGGCATCCTAACCGGTTCTCTATGACACAGTGCGGTACGGACCACGCACGGTACCACGATCGGGGCCATCGATCGGGGCCTCCATTTATGTAACTCGGCAATGGGGCCTTTTTGGCAATAAGGGGCAAACGGTGGCCCCAAAAACCACCTTTCCCCGCGTCGATCGCCGCCAGGTCGGCCCAGCAATTGAATGATGTGCTTCGAACCGAAGTTGATGATGTTTGCTGCCTCCCTCTCTCTCTCTCTCTCCATTTGCTTCTCTTTGCGCTCATGTTCAGCATCATGCCACGATGTAACACTTATGATCGCGTGCGGTGTGGCTGAGTCGCCGAAATTTCTTTCTGCCCGTGTGGACAGACTCGTCCGGGAGGGATGCTGTAAGGCCGGTAAGGCGTAACCTTTGCCGACTTCTTTCCTTCCAGGTGGGAGAATGGGCATGGGAGTGCGGCACCGCTAAACGTGTCATCGTCACACGTCACGCAAATGTCGCCTTACGTTGCCTCGGCTCGCCTGGCCTTGACATGTACTTTCCACACTCACACACACCAGGGATAGGTGTTACTTTTGTCAGTCCCCTCCGCGCCACCCCTCACAAGCGGGGCGAGTTGTTGCGTTCCGCAAACAGCGCCACATTCATCATCGGATACGGGAAGGACACATCACATCGCAGCAGTGCCTTAAAAGGAACATCCCAATGTGAGCCGGGCGAGCGATTTAATGGGGAACGTTTCACTAACGCACGCTCTCTCGCTCTCCCTCTCTTTCTCTCGCACACGAACAGCTCTCCAAAGGCGCGCATTGTTGCGTGATCGTCGCATTTACGTATGAACTTGAAAGATACCACCAGATCATCGGGTTGCATCAGGGCACAAACAAGAACACCGACGGGGAGCGTATAATCGGCTCGGAAGGAAGCACCGTCCGTCCGAAGGGCAAGTGAAAACGACGCTTCGCTTCCCCGTCGCTCCTCGCCCTTCCGATCCGATAGTGGCTATCGTTGGCTGCAGAAGAAGAAAAACAAAAGAACAGAAGATATCAACCGGCCACGCCGATCACAAATCGAATGGGAGAATTTGTCGTTGACCATGAAACCGCACCAATGCCAATGCGACCGTGTTCCGTGGCGCCCCGGACCGAGCGATGTCGCCGGGCCTGGAGGACACCCACCTCGTCTGGCAAGAGGGCGGGGTGGAGGGAGAAGCATCCACCCGCCCTATCCTTGTGCGGGACCACTTGAACTTCAACGGTAGCCGCCAAACAGAAGGACAGATTTCCACCGGTGCACGTGTCCACCTTGACACTTCGACCCGAGCGACTCGGACCCGTCCCCTCGCTTTCCCTTTACCACCGCTAATCGGTTCATTTAAAATTCTTGCCTCACGAAACCCCTCCCCGAAGAAGCGGCAGCAGCTCGTCCGACAACCCGTCCAACTGGTCGCTAGAGGGAAAGTGATGAATTTCGAACACCTGGCAGGGTGTCCTGGGTCGAACACCTGACGACTACTTACATCGAACCGCGGGTAACGCTCATGTTGAGGTGATTCAGAACGATCTTTTTGTTCGGATCGTTCGCCTTGCCGTAGTATTTGTAGCCGGATATCACCTCCACCGCCGTCATGGTGCCGTTCTGTTTGGGGGGTTTGGGATCCTCTAGGTGTCTGGGGTCCTGGAAGAAGGAAGCAAAGCAAGCAGACGAAGGTTGGTTGAGCAGGTTCGGTGTATCGGTTCAAGGGTAGCGGGCGCTAGGAAATAAATGAAACACAACACCCCACGCGCATTCGGGGGTTTCGAAAGTAGTTCGGCACATATTCCGTTACCAGCTGCACTAGCTGCACCTGGGAACAAGCTCGGTCCGTGGGCAAATATTTGCAACCAAACCGTGCCCGATGGCCATAAAACGGTGGTCCATAAACGAAAAGCAAACGACACGACGATCACGGCCTGATCTAATCAGCTCCACGTGTAGACGCTGGTGATTAGCAACCAGGTGTAAAGCAAACAGAACCGTGTGTCGCGAAATTCATTCTTTAGCTCTTCCGGAGAAGGGACAAGGGTTTCGGGTGTGTATGTGTGTGGTACTTGAATAATTAAGCCTTCCTATGTCTGGAGCAGACATTCATGCCAGATTTGTTCAGTTCAATCGTCGAGATGATTCAATCGTTTTTGCGTTCACTCGATGCTGCGATCACGATCGTAAATCTTTGTTTGCTTTAGGTTTGAGTCCATTCGTGGTTGGCCGATCTATGTGAGTGGGGTTGGAGATGTTTGTTGACAGAAACAAATATCGAACCCTCGAGGGATTGTTATTTATCTGTTGTTTGCAATGTGTTGGCGAAGGTGTTGTATGAATCTTGGAATAGAAATGAGAAGAGTTCGTTTTTTAGAAGTTCGTTTAGAGTTCGTTCACTGGAAAAATGAAAATGAAACGAGTTCACGGAAGAGACTCAGTTTGAACGAAGAGAATCATTTCAAATATTTTAAGAATTTTAAAATGACCATTATATATAACATTATATTTCTTCAAATTCAAATAGCTCAGGGCGCACATGATTTTATCGAAGAATTTTATTAATGCAGTTCTGCACTCATGTTTACAGGTAATCTCTTCTTAACATCGCAAAACCTGATCCATACGTCCCTTCGATGTAATTTAAGGCATTCACTCTTGTCCGCATCATCCCGCGCCAAAGAGCCAGTCAATCCGGTTTTCTTCTTCATGTCCCATTCTGGTCAGAACAACTCAGAGAAGACACGAACGCTCCCGAAACCACTCAAACCACACGAACATAGCCACAGCAGCAGCCTTCAGCGAGACGGGAAAACAAATCGTCGGTGGCGACTACGGCTACCACCGACAGCTTCTGCAAAGGGTCATTAACCAGCGCCACTAGGTCAACGAATTCGGTGCGTGGTGCGAAGGCAAAAAGGAAGACGCCAAACGCACCCGTCGCCCCACCCCGAGTTGGCCTCGTTCCGCGTTGCCGCGGTGTCTCCCAGCCACGCAAACACAAACACACGAAACAAAAAAAAAAAACGAGAAATAAAAACCCACCCCAACGAATGAAAGAAACCGTCGAAAGGAAAATCCGAAAGCATGCGATAATACGCGTTCGCGAAATGCGCCTTGCGAACCTTGCGCGATCGAGAGTGAGATGGCTTTCACGTTACGTCGCCGGCGGCGCCGATTTCACGTTCACTTTCGTTCACCTTCGCGGCGCGAAACTGGGTTGACACCGCGGTGACTCCACCCGTGCTCCATTTCTCGTGCGTTTCATGCCGTCGGCCGGCTGGTGTGACATTCCGCGGGCGACATTCCACGGGACTCGCGGGACGAACGGTGGCATGGAGCTGCGCAGACCTTTGCCGATACGACAAAATCAAACGGTGAGTTCGCGCTTGGTTTGACGGTTCCCAAGTCGACAAACAATCGTTCTCCGAACCGTAAGCCTGTCTTTGTGTCATCCTCCGGCTCGGGCTTATGTAAGGGCGGGTTCGCTCGCTGCTCCGGACCCGAACTGTGAGCGACGGTGCGGCGCGTGTCGAACCGACTCATCTTTCCGTTCGATCGATCCGTCCGATGGATGATGTAAGTGGCGTACCGACTTCTTCTGGGAGCGGACCACCCGATGTCCCGATCCTCGTTTGTCGATTCGCCGCTGCCCTTGCCCGCGCCGTTTTGTCGCGCTGGTCGATTAATGAAGCAAACTTGAACATAATCGCCCGCTCAAGGTCGCATCGTACGCGTGAAGTAGTTGGCCAACCATCGACGATCGACGCAGTGCACATGTGCAAGTACACCGTGTTCGGCACCGCAACGCAAACCGTGTGCGCTCGCTCGCAAGGACAAACGCGACAGCTCGATCGATCGATCATTCGATCCTGGTTTGGCTCGGTGAGCAGAACGATCCGCCCCGAGCGGTAGCCTTCCCAGCCGTTGGCCGTCCAGCTCAAGGGTATCGGCTACTCAAACTCGGCTCTCAACCACTCGCGGATATGCAAATTTTTGGGAACATCTCGCTCGAACGAGGGGACCGGTCCGAGAGGCGGGTGCCGAGGGAGGATTGGTCCGTGCACATGCGCACACGTAATAAGGCGAATTTATGCAATAGAAAAGCGGTTATAATTGGTGCACCGACCATCCGATGATGGACCGCCAGCGTGTGGTGGAGGTTGTTATTGACTCCTGCCGCCACCACACGCATTGACCACCCGTCGACTCACCCGTCGGCTCGCCTAATTGGTTCACAGTTCACAGCAGTGTTGCACCATCTCGTGCCCTCTCACTCCACCGCCCCGTCCCGAGGGTGATTAGAGAAGCTTTGGCGGACACTTCAGGCGGTGGTCAGTGCGGCCAGCACGCCGATAAAACGCCGTTCTCTCTGCATGCGGGCTGGGCAGAGAGAGGTTTTTCAAAACCTCCCGTCCCCTATCGTTTCCAAATCGAATCGCTGACCGTTCGCAACTATTCCCTCGCCTCAATGCCAATGCGGTGGTCATCGTCGGCTTGGGCCCCGCAGCCCTTACCATCTAACCGTCAGAACCCGCGCGTGCGTTCTCCGCGCTAGAACCGGCTCCATTGCAAAACCCCGCGCTGCTGCTACCGTTGAAGTTCATTTACTTTTCGCACCGGTTCACCTTCAAAACAATACACGGGGAGGCCCTGCGTGCGCGATCGTCCGCTCCGGGCCTCCGGGTGGTAGCTGCTGCACCGATGTCCTTAAGTACGCGCGTTGCACAATGCACACCTCCTCGGACGGCAAACATCCGAATCGGCCATCGGAATCGGATCGTTTCGGAAATCGTATAGGGCCGTGGTGTATGTGTGTTTTTTTTTTCTCTCTCTCTCCTTCTAATGATACATTTCAGTATGATCGTGCGCAATGTGATCGCTTGCTGGCGTTGTGGTATGCGCTGTTCGGAGCGCTTTATGGCTTTTCCTTTTCCATCGAAGGGGAAACATTCTAGTCCGGTTTTGTTGCATTTAAATTATGGCTAAAGGAGCCGACTCGAAGATGTTTCACTACTTTGTTTTAAATTTCTAAAATTACTGACAAGTTACGAAAAATAAAAGGAAAGGTGTAGTGAATGAAACAATTGCTGAAAAACAGGAAACTACTGCCTAATACTCTTTGCAGCAAACCAACATAAGCTCAGTAATTCCAACAACTTGGTTTCACTGAAAAATTTCACACAAAATAGCTAACAAATGAATGAAATTCAATCCACACCTTATGAGCCATTAAAAATACAATTTGATAAACAATAAGTGAAGCTTGGTTTAAAGTTTCTTGCTTACAAAATTCAATTAGAACAAAATAAATATTAATGAAATTACGTTCGCTCAATTTTTGCGAAGGGCGAAATTTTTGCGAAATTAATAAAAAAAACTATTTTCTATTAATTTTCTAGAACCTGAGAAGCACAGGTAAACTCTAAGATTCAAAACCCCACTTCAATATATTCCATTATTTAGAATTCACTTCAAACGGATGCATCAGATTGACCATTACGCATATGAGTAATCTGCTAATCTAATTAATTCATTCCACTTCTGTTCTATCCAACACGCATCATAATTAACACGAGTGGAACGTGTAGTTGAAAATTCAGGTATCAATAACATTTTTTCTCACCAAAACCGGTATGATAAGCAAACGTCTCGCCATCGATCATTCCTTCCTTACGCGGCACCTGTACCCCCGCAGTCGTAATCGTTTCACGCGATTTCAAAAGACGGACAAGATTTTGCTAACACCCATCCTCCCCTTGGCAATGTAACGCATGCAAACAGATCAGCCGGCAAAGATACATATTTACTCACCGCACCCGCCTTATGTAAGTACGATGCGCATTTCCGTTCGGGCGTCGATAGCGGGCTGTTGGTACGCAAAAATCTAAACCGTAACCATCTTGCCATCTCGCATACACTAGCAAATTAAAAAAAAAGCCGAGCGCATTCGCACATTGTCCGATCGGGAAGCGGTTAGATTGTAATTGATGTGTTTCCAATGAAATGCGTGCGTTGGGAGGGTCGCGATAAGTACAGGAATGAGCGAACACGGTCGTTTACATAACCTGCCCTCGGATCTTCGGATTCAGGCTAGGGTGTGCCGGTGGATGTTTAAACATCCCATTTGCACTTTGACTTCCCGGGTGCGATCGCATCGCTCGTCATCAACAATGCCGTCAGGGTGGCACTCTTATTAGGGGGAAAAGACCCAACTTCAAGTTCACTCAAGAGAGATAAAAGCTAAAAATAAAACTATCACAAACCGGTCCGAAAGTGCCACCCGCGGTAAGGAATTTGGAGCAGATTTGCTGCGAAGAGCCCGATCGTTTGTCGTTTGTGTGCGTTTTGTGAAGGTAATCGGATCCCGACTGTTCGTGCGCAAATGAAACTGAAGGCAATCGTCAGTCACATGTGCTCCAGATCCAGGTGGTTGATATTTTAACGAGGATCATTTTACCGATTGCTCACCGCACTTTGGGCGGCCATTTGCCCCCATTGGCTCGGGCTGATTAGTTCGAGCAGAGCACCAAAGGCCACCATTAGATGGGCCGTCAAAAGGGTAGTCGTAATTATCCACGCATGGAGGCGGGAAAAAATCACCATCGAATACCAAAAAAAGCACACTCTAGGCCGCGCGCAATTTGGCGATAGATCGAAGAGATTGATACGCGCACATAACCATCCGGTGGATGTAAAAACCGCAGCACAAACAATGAGCGTTGGATCGTAATTTTCGGATGCTGACTTTTCACCGCAATCATAAGCTAATTACGTATCGCACCCATCGCACCAGTCGCTTCGTAATCACACACACTCTCTCTCTTTCTCGTTCCAGCCATGAATCATCGCGTAAATTAACCATCAAGTCGGCATGTGCACCTTTTTTGCCGTTTCCGTCACCGAAGAACACCACAGCGGGCGCGTAAACAACACATTACCCATTTTAAAACAAACATAAAACCATGCACCAAAGCGTGTGGCCCTTTCCCGCCCCATGCTAAATGCTCATCGTTTCGCGATCGCTAATGCGCGTTCACCGAGGTGTTTGTGTGTTTGTGCGTGATCGTTAAGGTACTACGCAGCTGGTACCCAGTGGGGAGGGGAGGGAAACAAATAGCGAAAAACAGCACGCCAAAAAGCCGATGTCCTCTACCGTTTTCCATTTTGCCCGAAAACCTCCTTCCACCAGCGCACCATCGAGGGGGACGGGCACGCTTTCAATGCGCCTTGACTTCATGCCGCTGCAGTGAGAGTGCAAGAAAGAGTGTGTGTGTGAGAGAGAAAGAGGGAGAGAGCCGTGCGATGCACGTTGTCATAATATTTCAGTTGCCACTGCTGTTGTTGCCGTTGCATCATAGCGTGGAGGCAAGGCCATCAGGCGGAGGGAGGGAGACGGGGGGTGGAGAGGGACCGGCTAGCTAAGAATAAGAAAGTCGAAACAAATCCATCCGACCAACCGGTGCTCGGTGGTGTGTTTTTTCTTTCTTTCTTTTGCTTCATACCTTCAACCTGCCAGCCGGTTTCTCTTTCAAGATCTTTTTGGCTATCTTTAATTCATGCTTTTCAGGTGGGGTGGCTTCTTGCCCCCCGCGTTTTGTAGCTTAAATTTGCTCTCCGAGGGAGATTAATTTTCAATTTGTGTAGCATACAAAAAAAAACTACCAAAATTAGCTAAACACGCTAAAACTAAAAAAAAATCGATGTAACTAAGAGGCGAACCTTAATACAGCCGGTTTAAATCGATCGTAATGGGACAATAAAAGACATCAACGTGAAACCAAGCGACAAACCCAGTTTTTTATACTTTATGAAGACTGATACAGATTTTATGATTGTATGATCGTAAAAAACTCGGATGAACTTAAAATCATAACAAAAGACTTCAACTCTCTCAGAAAGACTTCATTTCATAGAGACGAACCCTAAAATTTCGATCGCGAGTCACATTAGGCAATTAAAGCACATTAAAAAGACCGCTTGACACACACTTTCCATTATCAGTTGAAAATCGTGCCACTATCTCGACGGTACACACACACCGAAACGCCAACCGAAGCAATAACAAAAAAATCGAACGATCGCTTTGTTCCACCTTCCCGAAAGGCAAACACATGCACACACCGAGCGCCACGCGAAAGGACAACGAACGGCGAAATGGACACGAACACGGGCCGTACGGGCCGGTGAAACTAGTTCAAGTTTAAGCACGCCCTCCACCGCCACCACAGGGGCGATTTTAAATTGTGTTTTAACATTAACATTATTGCGCGTGGACACCGCGCGCCGCGTTACCTTTAGTGCTTTCAATCGATGAGGGGGAGGGGATTGAGGGGGATTAAGGGGGTCGCGCCACGGCCCGTCCCAGCAGCCACCGTCCCGAAGCCGCCCCGGTTCGGACTTTCGGTGGGTTGGCGTACGGCTTTTAGCACACTGCGTTTCCCGCTCGAAGCCACCAAGCGGCCCGTTCACAGCCGTTCACCTTCACTTTCGTCCGGGAGGTTCACGGCACACTCACACACACTGACTCACCACAAAAAAAAACACAAGCACATACACACACACGCACTACTAATCTCTCCTGCTCCTTAAACGGCACGCAATTGCTCACACCGCACACTAGATGGAGGGCGAAAATCCAGAAACAGCATAGATTAAAAAAAGACAACAGAAAGAATACGGTTAAACAGGTGACAACCGTTGTTCGGTTTCGTCTTCCTCCTTCGGCCGAGCACCCTAGCTTCAGTGAGCGGTGCGGTTGTGGTTTCGCGGCGCGTTCACCATCCAAACCCGAGCTCTCCCTCCGTCTTCTTCTTTTTGCTGCAACGGTTTGTGTGTCGACGCTGTGTGTGGTTGCTTCATTCAAGAAATTAGACAATATTCACTTATGTAACGTCATCTCACGTAGCGAAAAGGAAAGCATTATGTATTAAACACACACACACACACACACCCTCCGAGCGGCAGACGTCGGGCGTCTCGGATCGATCGGAACGAAACGAAGAAGATACACGGGGGGAGAGTTGATTGCAAAGCGAATGGAAGAAGCGACCAGTGATAACCAGCGATGCCGCCAGCGTTCAGGCGAGATGGGCAGAAGTGGAACACACGGCACGATAGTAGGCGTTGATGGACTTTTTGACAGGAGGGAGAGTGAGTGAGAGGCAGTGTGTGTGAAAGAAGCTACTGAAAGCAGATGCATAAAAATCACTCTTGGAGCAAGTGGAGCATCAAGATATGGAAATTATCACAAAAAAAGCAGGGGTCAAGTGAATTGCAATATTGGAGTGGAATGTACTAGAAATCAATTAAAAACATATGCTCATTATTTTGCCTTTAAGCTTGTTTTTTTCCTTAAACTTTTTCTTTTAGCAATTTTGTGTTCTACATTTAAATTGCATGCATAATGTTCCGAACAGCCCGGTGGCAGGTTTTGGTTGGTTCGATACAGTTTTTTTTAGCGTTTGGTCACGTTAAAATTCACGGTCATCTCGTATCGCTAGGATCTTGATGGAATGTATACGTCCTTAGCTCAGTGTGTTTTTTTAATGCATTTAAATTTAAATATGCTTCTAGATCAATCCACCGATTAACGCGCTGAACGTAAGAAGGCAAACAATCACCCGGAGCACAAACACACACACGCGCGCGCGTGATAATAATGGCACGGTATCCCGTGCGCCGACAAAGTGCAGCTGAGCCGACGGCCGAGCCACCGAGACGACAACAAACGACAAAACTAAACTAGGCCGAGGCCGAAGTCCGGTCCAGTTTCCAACCGCCTGAAGGGAACGAAGTGCCGCGCGAAGGAAAGGTACTGTCCCGAAAACATTAAAAAAAAACACACGCACACACACACTCTTATGAAAGATAGCTTTTCGGTGGGATATTAAGCGACACGACACGGCCATTGCGTGACGAATCGGAGGAGGGAGGGAGGGAGTGGGGAAAACCGTTAGCTCATTTCTTTATCGATTTCGTTCGATGACGTCCCCCGGGAACGCCAATTGCGGCCGCCCTTCCGACGCGACGACCGTACGATCACAACAAAATGCACCGTAGTTCTTCAATTTGGTCCCCATCCCACCCCCTGCTCTGAACCGATCAACAGATTCGATCCTGGAAACCGCAGCACCAAACGCTTCTTTCACAACACCAAGCGCAGTCACTTTTCTCGCGCGCCTGCTACGATTGGCGGGAAAGGGCAAGCCGCACAGTAGGCAAAATAGAGTTCTTCTGTTTGCTGCCCCCTTCCCACCGCACGAAAAACACATCGATGCACACACACACACACGCAGACACCAACCTAGTAGTAACGGCCCAGTACGGGAGTTAACGCGACTGCAGCGAGACTGCAACGACGACCGATCGCAGCAGACGACGAACGGAAACTGTGTGAAGCCACCGTCTTCGGTCGGGTGTGTGGCTAGTTGACTCGCGCCACAACTACCACCACCCTCCACCACCACACCGGCAGGCGATCGATCCGCGGTGCGCGCGCGCGAGCGCGGACATCGTCCGCGGTTACCTCATCGCGCGGCGGTTTTACCCACAGGCGAGAGTGAGACCGTCGTCCAACAATAACCACCAACAGCAGCAGCAGCAGCAGCATCAGCATCCAAGCAGGGAAGGGACGATGTGTGTATGCGCGTGTGGTTCATTTTTTTCCTCTCGCTTTTCTCTCCATCCATTGCCCGCTTGAGGCCTGCTCATTGTGCGGGAAGAAGCTGTGCTGAGTTGGGTGTTTTTGGGGAGGTTTTGGGGGGTAATGCTTCTGCACGCACTCCCAAATCCTGACCCTCGGTCGCGCATGCCTCGGTGTGTCTATTTTGGGGAGGGCGGTGCAGGGCTTCTCTCACGCGGACCGTGATCGTTAAGGCATCCTCTCTCGGACTCGGACTACGCTGCCAAGGCTGGGGCCAGAGACGTGTCGCTGCCAAATTCATAAGTGCGCAAAAGCAGAAGGTTGAACGTGTTATTACCTTTCAATTATTGTACCATCGGCGTATCCTTCTCGGGCTGGCCCAGCCACCAACGGCATGATGTGGCGGTTACGCTGACGCTAAAATTAGAAGAATTCTGCCGGTGCTGGTGCGGTACCGATTCGGGGAGGAAAATAAACCATCGACTCATGGTGACCGCTGCTGGTGTTCGCAAGTGACGTGACTGTGTCCTCCGACCGTCGAAATTGCAAATCCCCGCCCGCCGCTCGGATCCGGCCAGCAGCGGGGCCCGGGTTGCTTTCGTTGTCCTTCATTGTGCCGGTGTTGTTTGCTTTGGTTGGAGCGGAATCGGCCGCTTGTTAAGAACCCAAATTCATCCGCCGGTTGTTTGGAGGATGTTCTCGAACAAAGCAAACGTTGCCAGTGGCGGTGGCTGCGCGTATCTATATGCATGCTAATATTTAGCCAAATTGCCGTTCGTTAAGAGCTAATGACTGGACATTTCTCTTACGGCTCCGTTCTTCGTAGCACTCCAGTCGTCGGCGGAAGCGATCGGTTTCGAAAATTTGCGCAACTCCGACGCGTTGATTTATGCGGGAATTTTCGTTTACCCGCTAAGTCCGGTGGCTGACGTCAAAGTTAAACAGCAATTTCGTTATAAGAACTTTCAAGGAATGGTTTCACGAAAGTGCGGGAGGCTTCGGTAAGAATTGCTCCAAATATGTGATCGGTGAACGGGGATCAAGCGGTTGGTTACCGTAAGAATCTAAATCACAAATCGGTGGTCGTACATACAGCACAGTAGAAAATGCAGAACAAATATTACCGCCGGGAATTGGTGTTTGCGCTTTGCTGGATGACCATAAAATGCAGCATTCAAAGGCAAATGAAATAATATTTGCTTAAGCAAATATGTTCTTGTTTGAGAGCTCGGACTTTTTATTTAAGTAAGTACACAGAAAATTAGTTGTGTCCAGCATTTTACCCGCTATTTAAACAATTGTTTCCAAACGAATGATTAAAATAACCAACGCATTTTTCAAAATACCTTACATCGATACACCTTCTTGCGTACAATCATGTGGTAACTTGCATCTATCTTTGTTCATTGGGTTATCTTCCATTTTACCATTCCAGCTATCAGTCAAGCCAATTCTGTTTCAATATTGGGCCGATCGTTTTTTGAAACAAACTCCGAAGAATGCTGACCCCAATGTACTATTTCAAATAAAAATCTAACTCCTTTTAAATTAATTAAATATTCTTATTTCGTGCACACTTAGGATGTCAAATAATGTTCACCACGTGAAAGAAAGAGAAAGAGTGAGAGTTTTTTTTCGCTCTCGCTCTTACAAATGTCAGATCGGTGCTTTTCTTCATTGGGGATTTTGTGCTGTCAAACTAGCTGTCAAAAAACCGATACTCATTGTGCTGTTTGTTATTTTGCCAACAATAATTTCTTTAAAATCATCGTAAAAGCAGCAAAGTAAGTGAAACTTTCCACCGTTTTCACGCAACATAAAACTAGTTATCAGTCTTTTGGTGAAATTCCACAAAAGTCTCCAACATGCCGGTCGAAAACCTGGAAGAACAGGGTCTGGAGAAGAACCCAAACCTGGAGCTGTCGCAGTGCAAGTTTCTGCTCAGCTTACCGGAATTCGCTCACGACAAGAAACTGTCGGAGAAGCTGTTGGCCGCGATAAAGGCCGAAAACATGGCACCTTGGTACGAGCAGGTTTGCACCGATCTCGGGTGGACCGTGGACCAGAAGCAGCTGGCCGAGATGAAGGAAACGAACCGCAAGAAGCTGGAACAGCTCGACGCCGCCATTGAGGACGCGGAGAAGAATCTAGGCGAGATGGAGGTGCGTGAGGCGAATCTACGCAAATCGGAATACCTATGTCGCATCGGGGACAAAGAGGCGGCCATCTCGGCGTTCCGAAAAACGTACGAGAAAACGGTTTCGCTGGGCCACCGGTTGGACATTGTGTTTCACACCATTCGCATCGGACTGTTCTATCTGGATCACGATCTGATTACGCGCAACATCGACAAAGCGAAGTATCTGATCGAGGAGGGCGGCGATTGGGACCGTCGAAACCGGCTGAAGGTGTACCAGGGCGCGTACTGCATTGCGATCCGTGACTTTAAAGCCGCGGCACACTTCTTCCTCGATACTGTTAGCACCTTCACGAGCTACGAGCTGATGGAGTACTCGACGTTCGTGCGGTACACGGTGTATGTGGCCATGATCAGTCTGCCGCGCAACGAACTACGCGATAAGGTCATTAAAGGTGCCGAAATCCAGGAGGTGCTGCACCAAACGCCGGACGTGAAAGAATACCTATTTTCGCTGTACAACTGCCAGTACGCCGATTTCTTCAAACACTTGGCCTCGGTTGAGGCGGTGCTGCGTAACGACATCCTGTTCCATCCGCACTATCGCTACTACGTGCGGGAGATGCGCATCCTGGCGTACACACAGCTGCTGGAATCGTACCGCTCGCTGACGCTGCAGTATATGGCCGACGCGTTCGGTGTCAGCGTGGACTACATCGATGCGGAGCTATCGCGCTTCATTTCGGCGGGCCGGCTGCATTGTCGGGTGGATCGTGTCGGTGGAATTGTGGAAACCAATCGGCCCGATAGTAAAAACTGGCAGTATCAGGCCACGATCAAGCAGGGTGATATTTTGCTGAACCGCGTGCAAAAACTTAGCCGCGTCATCAACATCTAAGCGGGCGTTGCGTTTTGTCTGCTAAAGTTTTGCGTCTATTTTTTCGGAACGTACATCTAATAAAAAAAAACCCTCCAACAACCGGAATCGGGTGCATTGTGTTTTGTATAATGGTAATAATCTTTTTGTGACTTACGAGTATTTGTACATAATCTTACTTCTTGCTCTTATCCTTAATCGTGTACTTATCGTACACCTTCGTCGGATCGTACGGTTCCCAGCGCGAAGCGGGGAAGATATGCTTGTTGCGTTCGTACCACGATCGCAGCAAAACCTTACCGGCGTGAGAATCTTCTTTCTCGACCGTTGCGTCACTGATCATGCGGATGTCGTCGAACACGTCGAAGTTAAACAGCGGGCCAGATTTACCACGCGCTTTCGTCACTATGAAATCGTAGAATGTGTAGTGATGTGGTAGAATCAAATCTTCCTTCACGTACATCAGCTGATCGGCCATTACCGTTTTTAGTTCGCTGAAATCCTTGCGCAGCATTTCGAGACATTTCTGTAGGAACTGGTAGATTGAGTTTCCTGAAAATGCACAAAGATAAAACAAGAATTATTTAGTGAAATACTGTTTAACAATTTGCCTGGTAGCACATTAGGTTACCTTTCTTCATAGCAACCGATTTACGATGTCCGGAACCATCCCAGTAACTGAACGTGATGGTAATTTCCTGATCCTTCAGTGTTGCCTGCTTCATGGCCCATTCCTGGCGCAGTTCTTCGCGCAACCGATTATCGCGTTCCTCACGCTCCCGGTCCGGCAAAAACGATGTGTCCACATCCGGGTTTTTGCGGATCTTTTTCACTCCGCTCGGTTCTTGATCTTTCCAGGAACGTTTTACGGTCAGTTCTTCCTTACTATCTTCCTCTTCGGATTCACCGTGCCCATCGGAATCACCATCCTCATCCGGTTCATCTTCGGGATCAAATGAAAGTGCCTGTATCTGGCGTTTCTGGCGATCTTTCTCTGCCAGCTTTGCCTCCAGCGCCTTCAGTTTTTCCTTGTCTTTCTCCTCTTTCTTTTGGGCCAGCTTTTTCTCTCGTTCTCGTACGATATCCTCCTGCTTCGCTTTCATCTCATCCAGGGTAACCAACCCAATGGTGGAGCTTTTGAGCTGCTGCTCCACCGCATCGTAATGGGCAGCGAATTTGTTCTCAATATTGCTCACTTTCAGGTCCTCCTCGATCTTTTTCTTGCGGAACTCGACCTCCTGTTGGGCTAGCTCACGCCGCTTCATGAGCTGGGCCGCACGGCCTCCTTCCGAGGCGGCACCCTTGTAGTACGCCATGGTTTTCGACGGACACGGTACGAAGTTATTAGCTAAAAATACGAATTTTCTCACAAAACTACGGGACACAGCAAATGGTTCTGTTTTTGATACTGTTGTTTTTTCTAGAAATTTTCGTAAACAAGCCGTAGATGACGTTTGAATAATAGCTTCTAACGGATTCCGTCAGAGGGCTACAACCGCAGCTTGTTAAACTCAACAAATAGTAAATATTCAAAATTTTGAAACAAATTTATCATTTTAATTTATAAAAAATATGGAAGATATTTTAGAATTAGTAAAACACGCCAAATTCTCCTGCAATTCTGCATTCCAACCGCATTTCCTTCTCATGTCAAAAACGCATGGCCATCAGTCAGTTCCATTTTGCAGGTAAACTTCCGCTTTCTGTCAAAACCGCCTTGGGTAGCAAATCTCGTGTTGTGTTTTTGGCCACCACGCTTTCGAGCAGGTGGGAATGGGTATTCTGTATAATTTGGACGATTAAACAAGAAAGTTATTGTTGTTTCTGTTCATACTGTTCGTAAATTAACGAAGCTATGGTAAGTCACGGTGGGTGCGGTGTGGTAAACCTTCAATTACCCTTTTTTCTTTGTAAATCACTTCTTAGGCGCTATATGTGTTGTACGAGCACGCCGCTGGCTTCGGGCTGTTCTCCGTGAAGGAGTTCGAGGAGATCGGTATGATCCTGCCGCAGGTCGAAGCATCGATCCTAGACCTGTCGCGTTTCAACTCGATCGTGAAGCTTGTCGGTTTCCATCCGTTTAAGACGGCCGTGGCTGCGTTGAACAATGTCAATGCCATCTCGGAGGGTCTGCTGCCGGACGACCTGTCTGCCTTCCTGGACACCACTCTTCCCAAGTCGACGGGCAAGAAGTCGGTGACGCTTGGTGTGGCGGACGCAAAACTCGGGGCCGCTATTGCGGAAGCGCTGAATGTGCAGTGCTCGCACATCGGTGCCGTGCCGGAGATATTGCGCGGTATCCGCCATCACTTCCCGCAGATGGTGAAGGGCTTCACGAATCAGTCGGCAGCGGTGGCACAGCTCGGTTTGGGTCACAGCTACTCGCGCTGCAAGGTGAAGTTCAACGTACACCGGTCGGACAACATGATCATCCAATCGATCGCGCTGCTGGATCAGCTGGACAAGGACGTGAACACGTTCTCGATGCGTATCCGCGAGTGGTACTCTTACCACTTCCCGGAGCTGATGAAGGTGGTCTCCGACAACTACATGTTCGCGAAGGTTGCCCATTTCGTCAAGGATCGTAAGTCGCTGACGGCCGAAAGCCTCCCGGCGCTGGAGGAGATCCTGATGGATTCGGAGAAAGCGCAGGCCGTGTTGGACGCGGCCAAGATGTCGATGGGCATGGACATTTCCGTGATCGATCTGCTCAACATCGAGATGTTCGCCAAGCGGGTGATCAATCTGTCCGACTACCGCCAACAGTTGGCCAGCTACTTGCACTCGAAGATGAATAACGTAGCCCCGAACTTGCAAGCCCTGATCGGAGATCAGGTCGGCGCTCGTCTCATCTCCAAGGCCGGCAGTCTAACCAATCTGGCCAAGTACCCGGCATCGACGGTACAAATTCTCGGTGCCGAAAAGGCGCTGTTCCGAGCGCTGAAGACGAAGAGCAACACGCCCAAGTACGGGCTGCTGTTCAATTCGTCGTTCATCGGACGTGCGAACGCGAAGAACAAGGGTCGTATTTCGCGTTTCCTGGCCAACAAGTGCACGATCGCTTCCCGCATCGATTGCTTCACCGAAACGCCCTCGACCGTGTTTGGCGAAGCGCTCAAGCAGCAGGTGGAGGATCGTCTCAAGTTCTACGAGCAAGGTACGACACCGCGCAAGAATTTGGACGTCATGAAGGAGGCCATGGAGCAAGTCCTGGAGCAACAAAAGACGACAGATTCTTCAGCTAAAAAGAAGAAGAACAAGCGCAAGCAGGAAGATACGAACGGCACGGAAGCGACGAACGGGACGGACGAAACGCCGAAGAAGAAGAGCAAAAAGGGGAAGCTGAACGACACGAACGGTGCGGATGATTCCACGCTGAACGGTTCTTCGTTCCTCGACACGACGAACGGTGAGAAGAAAAAGAAAAAAAAGAAAAACAAAGGCCAAGAGATGGCGGTCGAAGCTTGAAAACGCAAAACTATCGACATGTTAGAACATATAAGTTTAGTGTGTACGTGTTTGGCAAGTAAGGCATTGACACTATTAAGAAGCGGGGAGGAGTTTATAGCCAGCGGTTGTTTTTCCTGCCATAGCAGCAGCAGCACCGCACCGCAGCATCAGCAAAGGACAGTTACTCAGGAAGAATAGCACGCCGCCTACTTTCTGCGAATGTATTTCCGTTTATTTTTCTCTACTACAAATTTTTCATTTTATTCACATAATCTGTAATCTGGGTTTTCGTACAATGTATCGAAATAAACTTTACCCACAGAAGCTAAATAATAGAGGCGAGGTTTGTTGTGTTTTATTTTCAACATGAATGACACTATTCTTTATTGTTCAACAATCATTCTTACACCTTTTTGCCGCCCTTGAACGGAACCGTTCGATGGTCCTCGGGATCTTCGTCGTAGTGGAACTCTTTGTAACACGCCCGACAGTACAGATCATAATCACATCCGCGGCATCGAAGGGCCGCGTCCTCATTGCAGATGGTACACCAGGGCAGTGGATCCTCCTCGTCCGGTTTCGTTGGAGTTGCAAGCTCCTCTTCCAGTGCACTTTCCGGGTGTAGCTTTGCCTCCAGCTTGCCCTCCTCAGCGTACCGCCGGGCCAACTTTCGGGCCAATTCCTCGTCGGTCAATCCTTCGTCCGAATCACTGTCCGGGAGTGTCGGGCGGGATTGCTGTCCACTTCCGGTAGGGCCCGTTCCATCCGTGGGCTGGTCTTTGAGTGCATTTAAACGCTTTGCAATCTCTTCGTCCTGTTCCAGGCGCTTGCTGTCCATCACTTCGATAAGTTTCGTTTCTTCCACGAACTGTCCGAGAAGGTCCTGCACCTTTTGTTCCTCTGTTCGATTGTCCGGCGCCATGAAACGTTTGGACGCATCCTTGTAGTTCTTATACTCAACGCCTTTTAGAGCGGCTAACCTTCTTTCAATATCGTCGTTGTCGCCGGTAGCTGCCGGAGCATCCGGATCCGTTGTTTGCAGATCATGTGGATCGGTTGCTCTCAGTGCGTTCAGTTTGGTTCGAATAATATCATCCCCGGTCGGTTCGTCGGGTACGGGATCGTCAAGCAAGGGCGGAATAGTTTCACTCGTTTTGGAACTTGTTGCTGTTTCACTCTTTGGTGCTATGGTTGTTTTTGGATTTTCTTCCGCTTTGGGAGAATCCGATGCAGTGGCGAGTTTGGAACAGCGCAAACATACGTTGAGTTTCTTTCCATCACGCACCAGTTTGTATTTCAAACATCCTGAACAGAAGGAAAACTTGCACACGGGACATCCATGCTGAAATTTTTTATCAGAAGAAGCACTACTTTACCGAAAATTACTAAGTAACGATATTTCTTACTTCTTTGTTAAAAAATCCAAACGATTTTGTACAGATAGTACAAGCCATTTAGTCCGGATTGCCTTGAATCAGAACGATACACGATGAATCATCGAACTCTTTGCACAATCGGTTACTTTCACACATATGATCCGTTTTTACGACAAATGTTCTTCAATAATCTAGAATATGCACTTGTCACTGATGATGCATGGCGTGTTTTTTCCCACGTGCGATCGATACTTTGATTTAAAACACAAAAATCGAAACAATAATCGCTTGATCTGTACGAATTTTTAGAGCAGTCGAAATTGTTTTGATTTGACATACACACCAATACCAAAACACCCGCATTCTTGCTAGTTAAGGGTTGTCAAACGCGTATGAAACGAAAGAGAAATTAACTGTAATGCTGTTATTAGACGAGGAAAAATAGTGTCAGATGGGTTTGGATATTTTCTGTCAAACTGGGCTCCGGCGCGGCGTTTGGCATAAAATATCCACCCGCTCGTGTAATAACGATACATTGGGCGGAGCGGTTATTTTATGT
>KI915040.1:2442975-2521678 GCA_000473445.2 Anopheles farauti | reverse complement strand
TCTGTCAAACGCGATTTGACAGAAAATATCCAAAACCATCTGACACTGTTTTTCCTCGTCTAATAACAGCATAACAGCCGAAAGACCCATCAGGTCAAAGTCTGTATGAAAACCTACAAAAAAAAGAATAATTAACAAGGATATTCGAAAACCGACATTTACGTCAAGACGTATTTGTATCTTTTATTATGTAAACAGACTTTTTGTATCTTTGACACCCCTGGTGTAAACAAACGTCAAACAGCTGACTGGCATGGAATGAAACGGTGTAGAGGAGATTGCGTATTAAAAGTGCTTCGCTAGTTCAAATCTAGCTAGCATGCCCCGAAACGTGTTGCTCAATATTGTGTGAATAAAAGGTACGTTTTGCCACACCGTACAGGTCCACAGTTACCGGCAGTGGTGAAAATGAACTTATTGTTGTGCGTCTCAGCGTCTTAATTAATTGAGGTTTGTTGTAGCACCATTTGTTATCAGCCGTTATCAAGTTGGCCTCCCGATAGTACTTCGGATTGGTCCACCGACCAACACTTGGCACGCTTGTCTAGTGTCGTGCAGTGTTGCTTTCAGATTAGAACCTGTTGCGTCTGGTGTGAATACGGAGCGCGTCGTTCCGCTCTAGTAGACTGTGAGATCGGGTTTTGCATCCTCGTCAATGGTGCGTTAAACGGGTGTTATAGTGGGCAAATAATCATGAAATCCGGTGAAACTGTGTGCGTTGGAAACGGAGTGGAGGAAACGCCAGAGCTAAGAACCAGCAGTATCGCCATAATTAAGCAATGGCTACTAGACGAACGACCCGACCTCGAGATCCCAGAGGAATCGAAATTGATTTTGTACTTCCTACGGACAACCAAGTACAACATGGATAAAACAAAGCGGAAGCTAATGACGTAAGTATTACGCGGCGCACAGAACCATCCAGTCGCAGGTGGCAAACAGATGCAGCAATAAAATAATCATCTCGTTATCGTCATCTCTTCTAGATTCATCAAGAACAGGGAGAAACTTACGGAGTGGTTCACAAATCGCGATCCGAACCGACCGGAGATTCAGGAGCTGCTGGACATCGGAGTGTTTCTTCCGCTACACCAGAAGGACACACTGAATCGCCAAGTCGTGATCGTACGAACGTCCGCACACAATCCGTCCAAGCATAAACAGGACACCGTGTTTAAGGTGGATAAGATGATACTCGATCTGCTCCTGTACCTCGACGAGACGGTATCGATAGACGGTGTGGTCGCCATTTTCGACATGCAGGGTGTCACGCTCGGACACGCACTGCAACTAACGCCGGCCATGATCAAGAAGTAAGTAGAAGGCCTTAACCTGCGCATTACATAACGCCGCGATAACCCAACGACCATCTTCTCCCGCCTGCCCAGATCGGTAGAAAGTTGGGAAAATTATCCCTGCAAGCCGAAGCTGCTGGAGTTCGTCAACGTACCGGTGCACGTGAACATTGTGCTGAATGTATTTAGGTATGTTTAAAATCATAATGTTAATGCAGCCATGTAATGAAACACATTTTTTTAGGAGTTTTATGAGCCCCAAGATGCGCGAGCGGGTTACTATCTCACGCAAAGGATCAACGCTGGAGCAGTCAATCACGCTGCCCCTGGAGCTGGGTGGTAATGGCGAAAGCTACAGCGAGCTTGCCGAGTACTGGAAGCAAACGGTGCTGGCAAATGCCCAGTTTTACGCGAAAATGGAGGAGAATTTATTTCATTTGTGAGTGGAAGGTATTTTTTTTAACAGGACTAAGCTGTAGGTTACAACATAGAATGACTAATGTGTCATAATACTTAGGGAAGTTTCATTACTTATGTCACCATACAATCGATTGCACATTTGCAGTGAGAGAGGCATGCCCTTCATCAAGCTCGATATAAAAGAGTAATTCACTTGTAACGCACCGGTAAGCTATTACTTTCACAATATACAAAGTTACTTACCATATACCTACCGTTCAGACTAGACGTTAATCAATCATTCGTCTGTTATCATGCATTGCTTCCTGATCAACCGATAGCTTCCCGTTTTCATTGCTCTTATCAAGCGATTTCAAGTACAATTGACTATGGTCATGATCGCTGGTAGCACCAGATTAGCAGAGTGCAATTTTCTTTCGCTCACGCGGGTTAGAAACTAAACACGGTATCACTTTTAAAAGAAATCTACAGTTATCGTACTTTTAATGCGTTCACATCTCGTGCTCATCAACCCCGTCATCGTGTTGTTGGCGTGCGACCAACGCACGATACGAGCTCGGTCCCGCTTATCGAAAGCTTAATGTTGAAATCTGAAATCATGCATGTTTGGACCAATTAAGAAGCTATCGTTTTTGCTTTTCCGAGCCGATGGTGACGGGCGTACGATCCGTGCCCACTCCGACGTTATTATCATCGATTGCATTCCTTTTGCTGCCCCTGTGCCTTTTGTTTTTGCTTTCGTCAGTCATTGTAGCTGCTGCTTTTAGCATATCCGGTCTCGTTTCTTTTGCTCCCGATAGAAGTTTGCTTCCGCAGAGCCCTTCGCAAGGAAGCTAACTTCCAGCTTTCTTTCTGTCTCGCTTTCCCCCCACTCTCTCTCTCTCTCTCTGTCTACCTATGTCCCTGCCTTGGTTACATATTCTG
This sequence comes from Anopheles farauti, assembly GCA_000473445.2. Taxonomy (NCBI): domain Eukaryota; kingdom Metazoa; phylum Arthropoda; class Insecta; order Diptera; family Culicidae; genus Anopheles; species Anopheles farauti. Next base: position 2,519,039 of record KI915040.1, on the reverse strand, counting down.
AAGTAACATGCGAGCCAAACACGCATACAAACGCACTCACGCACTACAAAAAACGTCCAAAGTGGACCTAGAACCTGGCGGTGTACATCATCGTAAAATGTTTTGCGAAACGCAATTCGTTTGGCATGATTGGGTGGTATTTTTGTGGGTATAAATTTCGTTATTAGGGGAGTAATGGTACATGTACGGTTGCACTATTTTACACAAACATATTTTTCCCTCTCGTTCTCTCTCTCGCAAAACCTGTCTTCATCGTTGGGTAAAGTAGATTTCCTTTCTGCCTTACTAATGGGAAAACTATCTTCAGCTTATTCGCACACATACAACTTTTGATCGTTCAGGCTTTTTTCCTTTCCCGAGCGTATAGCACGCATGTAGCTCACCGTTTACCCAAGAACCAGCCGTAGAATTGAAAAACTAAATGTTTCCTACGTCTTGAAACGCGGAATCGGAACACAACTGTAGCGTACGAGTAACAGAAAGCTAAAGCGCGGGAGGAGGTATTGATTGAGAAACGATATTTATATGTACACGAGCACGGATGCGTGCAAACACACACGCTACACAGTTCGACCACACAATGCGACGCGTTTTCATAAAACGCCAACGCACACACATACACACACACATAAACACACCCGAGATCGCCTCTAAGCTCACCAGATTGATCTTTGCAACGCGGGAAAAAGCGTCCCCATCGGCGCGCAAAGCTTAACATTAAAATCGTATTTTAATTAAAACGTAAAACATTCGAGAACATCATAGCGATAAAAAGAAATAAATTAGCTTCATGAGTGATATCGCGCGCCCGGCGGAGGGTTGAAGGAGGCAGGAAGAGGTGGTCCGTGTGCGAATGGGTGAGTGAGTGAGTGGAGGATGCGTAGAGTCCGTGGTGAGACCGAACCGCACGACGGGTCAGGATGAATCAGGGCGCCTACTACCAACACGGGCCACCCACCCCCTCCCTTAGCGTAAGTATGTGCAGATACATGGACAGGGCACGAACCCATTTATCGGCCGTCCTTCGTGATGAGCTTATCGATCAGATCCTGCAGTGGTGCGAGCTCCCGACGGTCGATCAGGTTGAACTCTTGCACGAAGTAGATGAAGTGCTTGAAGGACGTGTTGAGATGCGCTTCCTCGCTCAACCGGACGACCTCGGAGAAGTGCTGGTGGTAGATGTGCGCGTACACGCGAAACAGTCGCTTCAGGATCGTTTTGGCGATGTTGATGAAGTTCTTCGGGAAGGGCACACCGATCTTGGACGGGAAGAGCGTCTCGTCGTCCAGCTGGTCCTGCACCCACGTCATCAGGTAGTCGATGTATTTGGGTGCGCTACATTTGATCGGTTTCTTCACCGTCTGCCCGTCCGCCCAGTGGTACTCGTACTTGGGACCGGCCGACATGATGCCACACGAATCCTCGGTGCAGAACTCCGTGATCGTGCCGTACAGCATGTTGATTTGATTGAAGAAGTCTACCGCTAAAAATAGAGAGCATAAGAAGAGTGAGACAGCGTTACCGGCTCTGACTGCACGTTGCCAGACGAAGATGAAGAAGACAAGCACCGTCCGGACGACAACGTGCGACGAGTGATAATGAACGGTGAGGGTTAAATTTATCGCAAAACGAGTTATCAATTCGCGGTACGGTGGACACGTTCAGCAAAACGTGTGTTTGTTAGGTTTCTGGTACGGAAAAGAGATACGGTTCCGCAATGGGTTGCGGCAATTGAGCACGTTAAGTGGTTCTCTTTTTGGAAGTGCAAAGACTGTTTAAAAGTTACTTCCCAGTTTCCAGAAGATGAACGAAACCTGGATGCTCTTTGATTCATGTGTCGATCAAATGGTTAATCTTAGCAATCCCCATCCCATTCCCATGGCAACACACTTACTATTCACCGCCACCCACTCGTTGAGGTCCTCTCCGTCGGGAAGCTGCACCGCATTTCGTAGATTGCCAGAGCCGAGCGTCGCGGCAGCATGTTTCATAAGATCATACTGATGTGTGCCTTCCGGAATGTTTTTCTTTGGTTTGAATGTTTTGCTCGAGCGACTGAGGAAGGCGAGAGGGAATGAAAAAAAAAACGAGACAAACACGGTTAAAATGAGGTGCTGGGAGATGGCCCACCTCCCGACGGTACACGATACGGTTGAGTACTTACAACAAGAAGCTCATTGCGCTGGCTTGTAATCTTTCCTTCAGCTGCCCCAATCGGAACGTTGGGATGGGGGCCCAATCAATCGGTTCAAAGAGACAGCAAAACTACGGGAAAGCCCTACTGCTCCTGCTCCCGTTCGTGTCTGTCCGGAACCGGAAGCTAACAGAAGACACAATCGCAGATCCCGGCCGACGGTCCAGTTCCTTCCGCCCGACGGTCGTCCTTCCCTTGGGGAGGGGGGATTCAACAAACTAATCGATCACACACACACACGCACACGCACTAAAAACTAAAAACTAAAAACACAGTGGAAAACGCGACGCAGCACACACGACGCACACAGCCGTGCACTTCGACTTTGTTTTGATAAAGAAAAAGAAAAACGATACAACTGTCACACGCACAGTGGCACTGTAATTTTGTGACCTGATCCTTAATTAAAACCACCCACTGTTCGGGGTTCACTGCGAAAATGTCAGCTGTATGTTGTTTATAGGTCGGTGTTGAAAGCTTGTAAAATCAATCAATCGTTTCAATTTATGTTTCTTCTTAATTTGATGTATTTATGCAAATGAAATCATGTACGAAGGTATTTAACATATCATCTCAATTTTTTATACATTTATTTGCGTTGTTCTCGGACATTTATGAAACAATCCTTGGAATATATGACATGATTTGCAACTGTTTCTCACCACACTGTAACCGCGGGCATGCCGTCTAACTTTGACATGTTTTGAGTGTGTTTCTGCCCAGCAGATATCATCCGGTTTAGGTTTAGATTTATAGATTTTTTAACTTATTTTCTGGTGCAAAGTTAGAATTAGCAGTAAGTATTCCTTGCTGATCGATTAGGTTTACCTATCGTACCATCAAACCTGCTACACGTGACCAGTTTCATAGTAAATCGATCAAAAACCGCGTAGCACATCGTGTATTGGGTTCAGATAAACATATTACATAAATTGCTGTAAACCCGGTGGTGAAATGTGTTTGTCTATATTACCCTCCAATTAACAGATATGATTACTCTACGACGAATCAGTCGTGGTTTTGGCTACTGCTTAAGCGCCCGTAGCTACAGTACATCGACGATAACCGCCACGGCTAAAGCAATTGCACCGGAAGGTAATTCGGACAGGAAGAAAGTACAACCGAACCTCATCCGCAACAATCCGAGTGCTAGTGGTTTGGCAGGCGGCTCCAAAAGTATGCCAAAACATCGTCACCCAAATCAACCGCAATGGGAGCAGCAGTAAATGTTTGTTTTCCATCGTAGATCCTATCGTGGCAGCAGCGTTCGCTTCTTTGCGTAATGAAGAGACCGGCAAGGAAGACACGGTTTCTTCGACCGCCTCCGAAACAAAACAGGACGTTCAGATCGATGAGATGATTCTGAAGGCAAATACCGTCGCAGAGCTGCTGGCCATAGCGGACGTGACGAAAGTGAACCGAAAGCAAGCGTTAAAAGTATGTTTTGTTGTGCTTAAAAAAACCAGCTCTAACATTCCCCCTTTTCGTTGTAGATTGTTTCCATACTGGCGGAATGGAGCTCTATAAAGAAAGCGAATTTGGCGGATTTTGAAAACGATACACGGTTCGTGGAGCTATGCAGTCTGCTTGGCCGCACGGGAATGCAGCGCAATGGCAACAATCGATCCGCTACACCCAAGTCAGTTGAGCTGCAGGGAGACGATCTGCAGACCGTGCTCGGCATCACGGCGAACGACGAAGCGGCTAAACTTATCGCCGGCCTTACGCTACCTCAGATGATCAAAGTGATGTCATCGTTGGCGATGAAAAAGAAACGAAGCATTCCTCTGCTCCGTTCGCTATCCTTCAACATCGCCAGCAATCCGGGCCAGCTGAATCTGAAAGAGTGTGGAGATCTGCTGTACGCGATGGCTTGTCTGAATTATCGTGACGTTGTGCTGACCGGTCGCATATGTGCCGATCTGGACCGGGAGCTGTCAAAGAACACGGACAAAATAGCGCCGATCGTGTCGATCTTGACGAGCCTGGGAATGCTTCGTTACCGCGACGGCACGGTGCTGGATAATCTGTGCGGTTGGATCGCATCGCACCACGAGCTGTGCAAACCGACCCAGCTGGGATCGCTATTGCTCTCGCTGGCCACACTTAACTACGAACCGATCAGTATGGACACGATCAAGGGGAAGCTGGTGGCGAACGTGTCGGAAAATGATTTTATCCGTTCGACCGACTGGCTGAACACGGTCTGGTCGCTGACCATTCTGAACAGTGTATCCGGAGCGCAGCTGTCGTCGGTGCTGAATGACGACTTCTTCCGCAAGCTGGAGGACGAACGGAGGGGTAGTGTGCTGCCATCGATGAAGATGAAGCTGCTTAATATGGCGGCAGCGGCGAAGCGCGTGCCGGGAGCGAAGGAATCGCTACTGCAGAATCATCGAGCAGATTTGTTCGTGCCGTTTGAACCGTCGAAGGAGAAACGAGTGCTGGTGACGGGGATGCTGGACGCGCTGAAGAGTTTGATACCGTCAGAGAGCATGGTTAAAATCAGTCAAACAACCACGATGGGATTCACGATCGGTAAGCGACAGCGTATTGAGGGTCCGTTAGAATAAGAGACAGTGGCGCCACCTGTAGTTGGGTACCACAACTACCCAATATGTTTACATTTTTAGGCTGATTGTTGAAAATTATATTGCATGAATCGTCTTAAGTTTCACGTCGTTCACCTGGAACACATATTTTAATGCCGTTTGTTTTCCCACTAGATGCGGAATGCGTTTTGGACAACAAGTGCTTGCCCCTACCCGTGGACAAGGAACACGAACAAGGCACGAGGTAAATTTGATCGCTAGAATTTCACACGCCGACACATTTCTAAAATCAATTTATTCGTTTCATCAACTCCCGGGTCAGAATTGCGTTGCTGGTGCACGACTATCATGACATGTGCCAGGGACCGCACATGGCGCTGAACGGTATCCAGGCATTGAACATGCGATTACTCGAGCAGGAAGGCTACACCGTGGTATCGATACCGTATAACGAGTTTAGCACCAGTGACAAGCTCCTGAAGCGTGTGGAATACTTGCAGAAAAAGTTCAAGTCCATCGTTACCGCCAGCAACAGCAAGCACTAGTGCAAATTGTCCGCATAAACACGCTCTTAGTGACCAGCTCCGGCAGCCGGTGGTTGTGTCGTTCATGAATGAAGAATGAAGAGAATAAAACATTATCCTAAAAGTAAAAACAAAATCACACCAGCTTCCCGTCCAATCCGACCTGCCACCAGTCGCCGGATTCGGTGAACTCCTGGTCGATCTCGCGCAGCTGCCCGAACACGGACCGCGCGAGGGCATGCTTGCTTTGGATCTCCTTCATCACGCTCGGCTGGTAGAAGTGATCCAGCCGTTGCAGCTTCAGGTGGGCACGGGTTTCCTGCTCCGTCAGACAGACGCAGTTCCAAGGCGACCAATCCTGGGCAACGTTCCAGCGCGGTAGCATCAGCCGGGCCCGGTCGGAGTCGTTCGAGATGACCGAGTGACCGTGCCAGATGTTCTCGACGATGTGCTTGATGTCGTTCTCCTGGATGATGAAGGCGTACGATGCGAGCGATCCACGCTTTCGCTCATCCCGTCGAACGGCGCGCAGAATCGAACGATACACGGCAATGTCGACGGTCGATCCGAGCAGCGACGTGCACTGTCCACACACGTCGGCCGAACGTTGGCGCGTGTGCACGGTGAACGCATGAGTCGGTCGCAGTTTCGTGCACTTGCGGCACAGTTTGGTCGTTGGTTCTTGGAGCGTCGCAGTATGAAAAAATAAAACGCGAAAGGTAAGTATAATTATAACGCTAGCTCACTTTAGCATAAATCAACCACACCGCAGGGCACTTACTTTCGCGTGGCTTTTCCGGATCGGTGCGTATTATGTCGGCCAGTAGCGTTAGCTGCCGTTTCCGCAGGATCGACAAATCTTCCGTCCCGAGATGGCACACCAGCAGCTGACGTTCCCGTTGCAGCAAGCTCTCCAGCTGTTCGCGGGGTGGAAACGGAAGGGAAGCGCAAGAAATGCTTGCAAAACGTTCGCAACATCGGCGATCGAAACGTATGATTAAATCCGTGCACGGCGTACCTCTTCCGTTGCGGGATGGTTCTCCTGTACGATCACGTCCGACAGTTCGTCCAGCAGCGCGATATGTTCCTGCGGGTCACCGGTCGGCAGGGCCATCTTCAGGCGCCGGTAGTACAGCAGCAGAAAGCGTGCCCGTTGCGTTTGCGGTGTTTCCATCTCGATGACCCGGTCTGCGGCGTCCGAATCGTTTGTGTGTGTGTGTGTGTGTATATGTATCAATTATAGCGTGTAAATGTGTGTCGCGGGCGGGTGTACTTACTGTTACAACCGACCCAACGCTTCGGTTCACTGATTTTGGTCAGCTGCCGTTCGACCACCTCCTCCGACTGCTCGCGCCGGATCGCCCGTCGCTGCCGTTCGACGCCATTTAGCAGCTGGATCTCTTTGTCGAGCAGAATGTTCATCTCGGCGATCTTCGGTGCGCCGGAGTACTTTTCGCGTATCAGCTTCAGCTCGTTCTCCTTCCAGCAGTGGATCTGCGCGAACAGTGCATCGAATTCTTCGTTCGTTTTCGGGTAGGTGCGAGCGATGGCCGTTTTGTTGTGAGCCAGCTTTTTGGAGCTCTCTGCGTCGGCTTCGTTTGTGAGTTGCTGCTTTTGCAGGTCTCTGCGTATGGAGGGAGTAAAAAGGGGTAACCACCAATAACCTTTGTGAAATACAATCATCAATGAATATATTATAAATTACAGGATATAATAGAACCAATAATCTTGCTCATACTATTACCCCTACACGAAACCCATATTAATGTGGTAAATAATCTGCACCGGAAAATCGGTAACAAATGGCACACTCCGCTTATAACCTCGTTAAGGAAAACAAGCAAATAATAATTCGATAGTTAAACCCACCCCCATGATCTTTCGGCGACCACATCCCATGCGACGCCGCATGGCGAAGATTAATTCGTCTTAATTCCTATTATGAAAAACCATTGAAAAATGTGGCAGAACCGCAAACCGGCACTTTTCGCGGGTTTTCTTTTCCACAAACCCGCACCCGACGTTCCGCGCACGACGCCAATATCCATTACCATAACAAATCCTTCTAATGAATTAATATTCCACACGGCAGCCTACAATAACCGTGGCTCTGTACGCACAAGACAAAAAGAGGCTGATGAAGTGCTCGGCAGACTTTCACTGAGGAGAGTCGTTCGCACGGTGGGGTTCACAATCTGTGATAAGCTTGTTAATTTGCGGCCAGTGGCGTGTCCCGCTCGCACGTTGCCGGCGAAGGAAGTGATCGATAAATTCTTCGCGTAAGGGTAGTAATCATCGGTTCGGTTTGTTCCGCCCACGTGCAGCGGTGGATCGTGATGAGCAGCAGGGCACGCCTGGCTAACGACTCCGACCGAGCCGACCAGCAGCAAATCGCACGATTAATCGGTGTGATCGAAGCATCGCGGCCGCTGCCCGATTCGATAGGAGCGGCGATGGAAGCTCGCGTAAGCTTACCTCCAGGCCTACGCTGATGCAATTATTTGAGCGACGCGCTATTTAGGCCGGGCGTTCTAATGAGTTGTTCAGCTTTCAATTTAATGGGACATCGGCCGCTGCATTCCGATCCGTGGCCGTGGACACTTAAACGCGCGTACCATTAACCGGTGGCCAGTGCGGAGGAGGACGAAATAACACATCAACATCGTTCGATGGGATGGGAGAGAATTTGTGTTTTTATTTTTCACCATCCGGACCATAACCGAACCGATGGTTTCAATTAATAAAACACGCATAAAAATCGCATAAAACGCAACCGTGTTGTGGGGGGTTTTTTTTTTCCCCAAGCGGTTCGCGTTCGTTTCGGTAAAATGTAGCTCTTTAAAGCTGAATACCTTTTCTTGCACGTTTGCAGGTGCCCGGCCAAGATGCAGCTGCATGCTAGCGAAACATTAAGCATTTGGGTGGTAGCGGTACTGCGGCGAACCGGGAGCAAGAGATTGATTGAAGACTGGCTGTCGATGCCGCCGTCCCGAAAATGGCCATTAAAATCATCGGCGGATATGAGAAGGGTGTGGCGTACTTGCTCACTGGTCAAGAACTAACGAACGAAGGGAAACTGACCGGCAAGTGGGTCCCTCCCACGGTTGCGAAACCGAACGCGAACCCGCTGCCGGAAAGCGGAAGTGGGAGAAACATCATTAGATTCTACGCGAGCGCACCCCAATAAACACCGAATTGGCGACGAGCCGCCGCCGGGTTCGGATTCTGGTCTGGTTCGGATGAAAGGCACGCGCCCGCTCGTTGCCAACGCAACGTTCCGCGCTACAGGTTCGTGCCAAAAAGGTAGGCAAGCGTAGCCAAAACCCCGGGCCAGAACGAATGCAACGTGATGACGCTCGTTTTGTTGGTGCGTGCCGTGTTTAGCCTTATAACACCCACTTCATTTCCTGCTTATGACAAATTTGCAATTGCGAACAATCATTCAACCACCGATCCGTTCCATTTCGGATGCTGGGGAATTAGCTTGCTCTTACACCGGACCAATAGCACCGCAACAGGGGCAACCTTAGAAAGCTGAAAGTAATGGTGGTTTGGGGGTGTGTGTGTGTGTATGTGTTTTACCTCCACTCGGCGGCGGCCTTTCTGATGAGCCGCTGCCAAAGCACCCGCCGGAAGTTGCGCTGTATCAGTGTCACCTTGCCGACGACATCTTTGCGGCGTTCGAGCTCCTCGAAGGATTCGTACGGCAGAGGTGTCCTACAATGGCCAGCGGGCACTTTACGCTCCGCCACCTCCAGCCCCGAGTGCTGGACGGCCTGGCACCGGGGGATTGCGGTGGTGGTGGTCCGTTCGCACACCGTTTGCGTGTCGCGGCTGAATTTCGTCCCCGGCCGGGGCAGTCGATCCGCGGGTGGACCCGTTTGCGTGAACGCGTGATGATATTCAATGTCTAAAGAAGAAGAAAAATGGGTTGAAAAGCAAAGATAAATGGGTAGCTAGGCAGCTGGCACCAGGGAACGTTACTGTTCGCTTTGTTGATGTAGCCACCGACGAAGGGTTTGGTGATGACTTGGTTTTCAATCTCCACCACCACATCGCGGCTGGGTTTGCCGTCCTCGCTCGGTATGCGAACGGTTATGATGTCCGGTAGGGTTAGGTTTCTGGAAGAAAGAAAATTATTTGGTTAAGGATTCATGCAGTTTGCGAGTGCTTAAAGGTCAAGAGCGCAAGATCCTGAACAAAAATTTTATTTTATATCAAACCTTTAAAAGTATTAAGAAGAATAAAAGTCGCTTATTACATTGCATACGTTTCAAGGAGTATGGCAATAAGACTAGTTCGAGTCGATTTCAACAGAAGAGGATCACGAATATGAAGAAATACAGGGTTTCGAGTCATATAAGGGAGCAATGCAATCAGTAGAGAGAATGTGTCAACCGGTTAAGAGAATGATGCAGCCATGTAGTTGGCTGTAACATTCTCTTAACCGGTTGACACATTCTCTCTACTGATTGCATTGTTCCCTTATATGACTCGAAACCCTGTAAGTTGGATCAAACGTCTACTTTCGTATCTGTCATAGACCACAAATGCTACTGACTATTCGTAATGAATAATATTATTCCTTTTTGTGTTGGAAAACCCATAAATATTAATGCTGCATGAGTCATGTAAAGCCGACACAGAACATGGGTGATTATTTTTCTAAATTAAACCCGAAATTCAATTACGTAAGAAATAGTTGGACTGGAATTTCTGCAGCAAACATCCATACAATTAAACATTTCTCATCAGTAGGCGCAGCGTGCTAGAGAATAGCGAGAGAATAATTTAGTTCTGTTGAAATGCACTCTTTCGTCCAATTAAAATGGAGATGCAACTCCACTTAGCGTAATTTATGTTTGAGGGCGTCTTCTCACGAAGCTAAAGAACGCCACTTCCCCGTCATCACCGCGTGTCAACACAAACCTGTAGTACAGCTTCAGGTTGAGCTGTACGTGCTCCTCCCGGGCGGCGTCGGACAGCAGCAGCTCCAGGTCGCACACGTTGTACTCGCTGACGCACAGCTCCTCCAGGCGCCGCAGGCCGGGCACTTCCGCGCCGGCCTGCCGGAGCAGCAGGAATTTCGATTTCACCTGAAATTTGCACGCGATGTGTTCCTTCACCTCGTCGAGCGTGTGGTGGCGTGGGTAGGCGTGGGCCACCACTTGTGCTTTCATGAGATGGAATTTTACGGTTACATCCTTTCGGCACTTCCGTCCGCCGCCACCGCCACCACCACCGCCGCCGCCGCCGCCGCCGCCGGTCGGTACCGAGCCCGACGGCACCACCGTCCCGGAAGCGCTCGTGCCCGCCAACGAGAACGATTCTTCTTCGCCGACGCCGCCACCGCCTCCTCGTTCACTGCTCATCTTACCCTTCTGGGTTTAAGGGCGGCTCGTTTGTAATTGATATTGTTACCTCTTCTAGCTTGAGTGTTCTTCGTCACTTTCCCCGCACGCCGGAACCCGGAAGACCGGGGGAAGTTCAACCTCGCACGGATGACGTCGGCGGAAAAGCAATGTCCGGTGCGTGTTGGGATGAAGCGCGTGACGTCGCGCGATTTTTCGACCCGCAACTGCACCGTGGAAAGCGGCGACTGGCGACGAACTGAAACGCCGCTTCGAGGGAAAAAAACACACAACTAACACCGCGCACGGGGTTCTTTCCCATGGTTACGGGGAACGTTCGCGTTGCCAGGGGAGAATGTACTATGGCGCCTGCGATTTGCGCGCTTGCCTATCAACAGTCCGGAGAGGGTGTACGGTGGATGATTATTATTACATTGCCACGATCGGCGGCCCGGTTCGATTGACCCGTCGTACTATCGGAACTGTCCACCGCTGCTCACGCTCCCCAACAGCGCTGGACCTGAGTGCTGGAGGAAGGAATAACAATTTTCGAAAACTCATCCGTCCGGCATCGGCCTTCGACCCCGTTGGGTGGGCTGCCGGGCTGCCGAAAAAGGGCAGCAAGAAAACCAAAAAATCGAGAAAAAAAACACTCCAAACCTAGAACAGGCCAGCGATCGAAGGAGGCCACAGAACATCTCCTGGTTACGGTAGGCTACCCAATGTGGACGCACACTGGAAATGGATGCCGGCAACCGCTAATTATGAGATGTTTGCCATCGCATAAATAACTGTAAAGAGCGCTCGAGTACGATTCGCCTACCCCCCTTCTGCTCCCGAATCCCCGTTCTACTTCGTTCGTTTCTACTTTTCCCAACATATGTGACCGTGGTAGCTGGTCGCGTTTTTTATATTGTTTTATTTTCCCTCCTCACCAATACCTGGTGACAGCGGCCGTTTTCATAGAGATGCAAAACCGACACTAGAATTCAGCGATAAAAGGGACGCCCAGAACGGCGCACGCTAAAACGCTGGGCGCGGAAATCACAAATCATACGCTCCAATCCCCTCGCGATCCCCGCAATCGATCGGGGGAAAGGGTTTGCCTTGTGTTCGGTCGTTCTTTTCTGAGGACAGTGTTTGTTTTTGCAATGTTATTGTTTTTTTAAGGTCACTTTTTGGATGATTTATTCCGATCACTTAAGTGTGTCAAACTAGTTGTCGATACTTTTTCTATTTCGTGTAGCATTTGTGTAGATAAATATGGATAATTTATGCAAATGTTCCTCTGAAACTTCCGGATTATGTTATGTTCTATATGAATTCTATCTGAAAGGTATGCAAAGCGAAAGATTTATTAATTTATATAATAGAAACATTTTTGTGAGATCGCTCTTCTAGTAGCGATGGAAAGAAAAAAACATTCATTCAGAAACTGCAGGATACTTTGACTAAAAAATTTAATATAAAAACTCAATGGTAAACCAATGAAACGAACATTTCACTGTTGGAGGTTCTAGTTATCTGTTCTCGTAATGAGTTATGCCCATTTAACAACTACACAGTGATTTGTGAGGAATTTGTGATTTGTTTATTACGATAAATAATAGTGAAGTAGGCTAAACTTAACTGTTATACTAACAGCTGTTAACCCTGCCTTACTGCTTAGCACTAGTTTCTGGATCGAACGATACCTTCCTTCTGGAAGAACTACAAGGCGCGTAATGTGCGCTAGTTCTGCTGCTCCAAACGTGCTAATCACACCATTCTCAACAGTCAGCAAGCTTTTGACATCCGTTTTAGTGGGCTGACTTCTTCTCCAACACTATCAATTACGCCTCAAACAGGCACACACATAGACCGACACTTTAACCATCGTGCGATAATAACACGAGCGTAGTGAGTCGTACCCTTATCCGTGGAGTCGAATTCCTGCTCCCTCCTCCCGGGGCCAAAAGGGTTGTTTATCAGCACCGATCGTTTCCCATTCCTAAATCAAGTCACCCGATCGGAAAGGGAGCAACCCAGCAAACGAACAACAACCGTTTCGTGCTGATAGCGATCGGGGTGCGCGCGCTCGCGGGAAAGCATGCGCAATGCGTTCGATTTTACGTGCGCCAAGACGCAAAAGACTTGCGCGAAAGTGAAAACCACGAACCTCCCCGCTCGGTTGCGATGTGTCAGGGAACGGTTAAATGCGCTCCGCTTTTTAGGTTCCCTCTTTGCAGGTGGGGTTTTTTTCGGTCTACGGTTGGCAAAATACGCAAAAAAAAAAACAGGGAACAAGACCATGCAAGTGGCAGCAGCAGCAGTAGAAGCACCAGGTTGTGCGTCGGTGGTTTTGGATGGATGAAATTCGGGGCCATCGGTTTCGTCATTCGTGTTCCATTTTTGCGTGCACATTCTCGACGCCCAGTGCCTTCGCCGGGGGTTAACGGGAACAGAGCGAACGAACTGAAGCAACAAAAAAAAAAATAACGTACAGCACTGGGTGGGTGGAAGGATGCGAAAAACACACACATAGCCACAAACAGACAGCAGCGATCGGCGCTCAAATCTCTGTCAGTCGATCTGGCACTGACGTGAAGTGTGGAGCAGCAGCAGCGGCAACGATAGGAGACGAACGAGAATATAATTAAATCCATTCTGCGGTTTTTGTACCGCGTGGGAAATACGGTTCGCCGAGTGCCCGGGATAAGCTCGGTTTTGCCCTGCCAGCACCCACAGCGCCACCGCGAACAGTAATCACGCCGACTCCCCACCGTCTAACTGTTAATGTGCTGAATTATGTGCAGCCATTGATTTGCCGGATCGTCGGGCGGAATCAAATGACACGCGCGGGTGGGTGTGGCGAGCGCTGGAGAGGATGCGTTTTGCACGGGGGAGAAGAATAGCAAAAACACTCGAAAACCTCAAAACCGATTCGCCCGGCGGTTGGTGGTTTGTGCGTGTGCGTAAGCTGGGAAGTGGCGTACGTATCATGTCAACATGACATGTCCTGTTGGGTGGTGAGAGGAGCCTTTCTGTGGTCGCAACGCTCCCCGTTTGGGGAAGAGGAATGGGCATCTTTAGTTACACGGAGGAAAATAAAAAACAGCACAACATCTTGCAACAAAATTATGGACCTCCGTACCAAAACGCGAAGTCTATTAGACCGGTGAGTGTGTCCCCGAAGAATTTGACCCCGTTTCGTTTCACCGCGAATGAATAGCGAATGAATGGCGATCAAATTAAAAGTCATCAATCTTACGGCAAACTGCCAGCGCAAAGTAAGCCATGCGAACAGAAACGAACACAGCGTTGGTGATTTGTCTTTCCCTACCGTTCCAATGCATGCTTTGTTTGGATAGGGAAGGCGTTGTGTTGTGTTTTTTTTTTCGTTTGTTGTCGTTGCATGCGTTTGCACTTTCGCGTGTCAAAGGAAAGGACTCGTCGTACATCACGCGATCATTATCGCGCGTACCGGGGGTTTTGTTCTCCAACTTCCGCGGGTGATGAGTGATTCATAACGCTGCGCCTAATGCGTGCGAAGATATGGCTTTATCTCGGTGATTTGATTTGCATTAATTAGAGCACCAAATTGGAGTCGGAAGAAGCGGTCGTTCTTCAGCCATATGGGGGAGGGGGAGGGCGGTCGCGACCATGAACTTACACTCTGACATGTTGACTCTGACGCGCCAATCGAGGGGCTAAACGATCGTCACGAATGACAGGAGCACCGCTGGAAGTTGAGGGAATGGAAAAGTGGGAGAGCAAAAAAAAACTACACGCAGCCTATGATTAATGGCTCTGCTCGCTAAAAGCACCTGAGCAGAGGCCCAAACGTGAGCTAAATATCTTCCCTTGCGATGGTTCCATGCATGGTTTATTTGCACAATAATAGGTTTATTGGCCGGGTTTCGATAAATAGGGACGGTAAACATGCAAATAATCACGCACCGGGAGGAAAGGGAGAGACCCGCGGCCATTACCGCGCAGAACATGCGGTGCGTGTTATGACATAAGAGAGCCTCCGGTGGCTTCTGCCGCTGACGCTCCAAACAAACAAGCCAGCGTCAATCGTGGAATGTGTTGCAGAAATGAATATTCAAATTAGGCACATCGGGTCTTCAAATCACCAAAAAGCTAACAGTACTTGCTGAGAACAATTTTAACCTCGGCGACTCGGGCGCACCGAATGAACCGGCTCATTATCGAGTCTGGGAACGTTTGGACACTCTGTGCGACGCGTCTTCATTTCATTGTCATTCTGCACGTCCGCGTCCGTTTCGGCTCGGTGGACCACCACCACCGGTCTGAATGCGATTTTCGGGGATTGTCTCCAATTTTTAGGGTGTCTTTAAGTCCTGCTGCTGAGCAGGGGACAGCTCATTTTTCGACGGTAAAACTGTCAATTTGGACCTACGATTCCCATGCTGCTTCAGTAAGACATTAGCAGTCGCCTAACGATGCCAGTGTTGTTGGGCCAGAAAGTTTTTTTTTTGTTTTGCAGAAAGCGAACACTTCATGGCGGCACTTCATCCACAGCTGGACCAGATTAATAATTCCACCTGTTGTGCGTGGCGTGGCATTTGTTTGTGTTTTTATTTTTTATATTTTTGGGAATTGTGCCGCGAGAAATAATAACTCGGAATTAGCATACTGACCCAATGGCCCACACCTAAAACCGTCTTTTCTCGCGCTCAAACTGCACACAACCGTACACTCTGCTGCACTGCCCGCCCGCGATGCAGCGATGAGACAGGAAACGTGTATTTCCGTGGGATTTCACCCGCTTCCCAAACCCACCCCGGTGCCCGGTGATTATCGGTGCAAACGTCACACGGCCACAACCGGTCACAAATCACAGCCACGGGCGGTCCACGGGACATTAACGTCGGGGAATATCTTCATTTCTGCCACCGACCGGGCCAGATCATCTCCCGTCCAAATGGTCAGGCATCATTTCCTTATTTATGATCGACAAACACGCCCCACCACGGGGCAACCGAACGCGTATTAATGGATTTGGTTGCGTATTTTGAAGGGTGGCATCCGCGTTGCAACGGTCGGTTCGATCGGGGTTGTAATGATAAGTTTATGATACGAGAAATGATCGATTTCTCCCTAGTGCCTAATGCCGAGCGCCAGACGCGGGTGGTGTAAACTAGTCTTTTCTCTTTTCTTTTTCGCTCCATCCGTCTTTCTTGCTCCTCTGAGGTTGTGTTTATTAGATAAGTGTTTGTTTTTTTGTTTTGTTATTGGTGGTGTAATTGTAAATGGAGAACAAGTCTATTAGAATTATAATAACCATTCATCAAAGCGTAGGGCACGTGGGAATCATCAAAACTAATGGCATTGTAAAATTGTTCGTTTTTGTGTTTGGGGCAGTAAACGGGACAGTATTGGGTACCGCTCGGTGGGCATTTCGTTGGGTTCCGTTGCACTAAATTGATTTAAGTCTTCTATGGAAATGCTTTGTACAAGCCATCGATGTGATCAGGGTTCCGGATCGGTTTACCTACGTTTTATTTTGGACTTTTTACATTAGTGTTTGGTGAAATATTTTGAACATTTTTTTTTAATTTCTAGACTCAATTTGTTTTTTACAGAACTGAATGAACAATTTACTAAGCATAAAAATCGTAATTATTAATTTTTTTTTTTGCAAAAACGCAAATAAACTAGTTTATTCAATATAATATACTAAATATAATTTGAATTTTAAATTTAAGTTTAAAAAGCATAATAATGTGCAATTTAAAAATAATTTGTTCAACATTCCAAAAATTTAGTTTTAAGATAATAAAAATAATCTATGCTCATAAACACTGTTTATTTTATTATGCTGGAAGCACTATAAAAGAACTTAGAAGCATAAATTCCACTCACAATAATATCATTTGAGATTATCTTATTTTGGATATTATATGTTCGATTGTAAACTTGATGTTATTCAAAACAAAACTTCTTAAATTATTGAAACTGAAATAACTTAAGTCAATAACAAACTCGTGATCGTGTTACTGAATTCTAAAAGTCTGATAAACTTATAAAAAGTTAATCTTTACGTAGATATTGAGGTTGATAATGATATGATTTATATACTGAGCAGTAAAACTCTACTGAAAACCATTGTCTTCTGTTATTACCACAACGTGTTTGAAATCTGCATGTGATCAGTCGTAAAACGTACCGGCTACGTTGATCCTTATCCACACACATACCCTTGGCATCCCTGGGCTCATAATTATATTTTACGCGCTCAACCATAGGCTCAATTTTAGCCGCCACCGGGCAGAGGAGAAAGGGTGCTTGAAAAAATGGTATGTGTTTCATCCGTACCGATCATTACGTCGGAAGAATGTCGATCATTAACATGCGCATGGTGGTAAAAGTATAAACACACCTTCCACCTGCACCTTAGCGCCGCCACACGCGGCGTTCTTTCGACGAATGTTCCTTCCCCATGCGGCCTACCTGGTAGCTTAACATACTTAGAATATTGTTAGTAGATCGTTTGAGCGATACTTTGACGCGAACGCGCGTCGTTCCATTGACCAATCCGTCCAATCTCAGCTGGAAGATGATCTCAAAAAATCTGGGAAAAACGAGGCTGCCGGTTCGCCCGGCTTCCCAATTAGGGCGGCAAGCAGGGAACCATCGGCAACAGAAATGCACCCCAGCGAACGGTGTTGCATTTCGTGGAATCGGTGGGTGGGATGCGAAGGGAACACCGCTGGGGGGGGGGGGGGGGGGAGGGGAGGAAGCCGGCAAACTAACCACACACTAACCGCGCCCTCCACTTACCAGCCGGTTGGTACGATGACGCCACGCCACACTAACCGATGAATAGGCGAGCGAGTGAATGATTGTTAGCTTTAGCATAATTAGATGCGCGGACCGGGAATCACTGAGAAGTGGTTAATAAATCACTTATCAACATAGCGTAACTGTGCGGTTCCAGGAAGAAGAGCTTTCTTTCTGGGGAAACAGAGAGGAAAAGAGAGAGAGAGAGAAAAAAAAGACAGAGACAAACGAATGCAAACCGTCGCAGTGGTAAACAGCAGGAGGGAAAAAACCTGTTAAAGATCTGGGCTATTGTTCGAAATTGTTTTAATTACAAGGAAATGCCATTGCGGCGCGGTGTACATTCCCCAGGCCGTCAGTTGGACGTTGTGCATTCCGTGCATCGGCGGATGCACGTCTCGCCCGGACGAAATGCACCCCGAACCGACCGACCGAAAAGACGACCTCCACCCCCATACGGGATTTGATGGATTTTCCTCTGTTGCTGAGTGGCAGCGTTTTCCACGGTTTTCACAACCAACCTGGGCTGGGCGGCGGCGCTGCTGCTACTGCTCCATATTTGCCACCTTGCTCAATTGCCCCGACGGCGCCGGCGGAGCGGCTCGCTTCCACTACCCAAATGGGTGGTGATTAGTTTGTGTTTACCGCACAGGGCAGGGTCCGATTATTTTAACTTTTTTCTGATGCTTTCGGTGAAGATGCATTAAGACACAGTGGGACACGGAGGGTAGATAAAAATTAGGTTATTATTTTATATTTCACACTTACTACACCGATTGCAAACGATGAATATTCATAATTATTATTGGATTTTTTGTCGTAAAAAATGAAAATCTGTTGAAGTATTTTTGTTACTGTATGATTTTCCATATTTAAAATTTTCCAAGACAAAAGTTGAAATGTTTAAAAACGTTTAAAAGTACACTTATTCTATAGGTTAATAATCCTTCAAATGCAAACATTTAGTTGTGTTTCCCAACAACAGAGGGCACTACTCAATCTTGAATCTCATTTTATAGCAATTTGTATACGGCTACTACGATTGTCGTCGTGACCTGCAGATGTGTTTAAAATGAAGGTAATAAATAAGAAAATCGAGTGAGGAAGTTTAACAGTAACAGGAAATTTAATTCCCAATGCTTGTCTTCAAAATTATTGCTTCAGGTAAAAGGTTTTAGCATCGCTGATAACATTGAATCGATCCCATTGTGCACGGGAATGTAAGTAAAACCTAGCTCAATTTGACTGATGCCGCAGTGCTGTTGATGACGGCATCCCTTCTTCGGCATCTCTCACTAGTTTAGCTTTTGCCGAGCTTTAGTTTTTTCTCCTTTATGTGTTGTTTTTTGCAAAACGAGCACTACAGGCCACTTGCGTTAGCCATTTCGTTTCTTTTGGTTGTACCTTTTGTGTGTGTGTGTTAGATTTTTTTTGTTACTCGTTTTCGCACTCGCATCCACCCGACAACCAGCCGCTCATCAGCTTCCCACCAGCTTCCTTCCGTTTAAGTGACGTCCCAGAGGGCATACGAAATGCGCAAATTTGCTCCGTTAACCAGTTCGGTCGGCAGTTAGCGGAAGGAAAATGTGCGCTCAAGGGAAGTGATCACCAGCCGGGTGGGGTTTTGGGCAGAGCCTGAGCCTAGCCCGGGCTAAGCAGCCGACTAGCCGTACCAGCGGTAGCGGAGACCACTCCGGAACGATAATGAATTCCGGAAAAAATGCATTATTTCCGTTTTGGAATGCTTTCACAATTCACCCGCGTCGGTCGCTCGTAGCGGTCCAGTTTTTGGCCACGAGATTGGCCGTTTTCATTCCTCCCGCTCGCTACCTTTCCTGCCCGGCCTGAACGGGCGGGCCATCGATAATTCTTCTGATTCACATTCGGACGTACTTTTGCACAAACATACTCGGCCCGTGGGTACGTTTTGAGTAATTTCCGTTTGATGCTTCCACGTGACCGTGGGTAAGCGAAGCGAACCGATGCTTACTTACGGGACAGATTACCCCGACCCAGGCTTGAATTGTGTTCTTTTCCGTGTTTTTTGGTCGGTTATTTACTACTCTGCATGAATCTCTCCCACATCGGGGATGTATTTTAATTGTGCACCGGAGAAAGCTTCTCTCCCAGCTTCGCTTCATTGAAATTTAGATTTGTCATTGTGTGCATTCCCGGCGTTCGGTGCGCAAATGAAACTGAAACTATTGGGAGCATCGGAGGTGGGGATTTTTTTGGGGTTTTTTATTTTTAGCATCACTCTTTACCTCTTGCTTCCCGCGTGAGCCCCTAAGGGAAGCACGAAAGTAGTGTTACCCGCGACCCACCGGGAGGGAAACAGGTCAAAGGTTTGCCACAATGGACACTTTGGAGGTGTTTAAGTTGATTTTTTGTTCCGTTTTCGTTTTAAAGCAATTGGTGCGGATTTTTTTACGTCCCTTTTTGCACATCAAAGTAGATCATACCGGTTGGATAAGAACTTTTGCGACCCACCGGACCGAGCTGCGGTGGCGAAAACGTTTACCTGGGGTAAGATTTATGCCCTACAAAAGCATTCCCCTCGGCTGCGTGCGCCTGGAGAGAGGGCGTTAAGCGTGTGATGATGGTTTCGCTGTTCCCGTCCGTTTGCCAAATTAAGCAGGAAATGTAGGCACTTGGCCTCATTCTAGAATCGCATTCTGTTTTCCGTAGAGTTATGATCTGGGTTGTGCGCAGAAATAGCCGCCCGGGAATGGAAACATTACGGTACACGCGTAAAAATGATCGCTGCTGAAAGGGCGAGCTTAAACAGTTCTTTTACTGCAGCTTAATCTAAGAAAATTTACAGTTCTATTCTGTGGCGCTGCTGGGCTCGGCCGAATTATTGATCTATTATCTTGTGAGAATTTACTACTGGGAGTAGGAGAGGAAGCGAACAGTTTCAGTATGCAAGTATTAAAACATGTTTAACAGTTTAACACCGAATATCCAAGCAAAGTATGTTGAAGTCTTTCAGACTTTTAAATTGGTTTTGTAATATTTTAGCAAGAACAAAAAAATAATATTAAAATTCTGTCTTCCACTCAAACTAGCGGAAACAATACGATCAAATTTATCAAACGAAGGAGACAAAAATAATTCATACTCTTGTTTGCCTTCTCTGTCTCTTTTTAAATGGCAATGAAACTTCTGCTGTTTTTCATGCTTTAGTAACATTTAATAAATAAAAAACAATATTTGGATTCGGAGGAGCGCAATAATATAATTAAATAACTTAAACATTAACTCAATTTTATCTACGAATCGATCTTTTTTTTAGTTAATTTTCTCAACAACAATCGTAAGCTGCATCAATTGCCTGCTCTCTAATCTTATCCCTTCTTCATCAAGCACAAGAGCGCCGCTTACTAAACACTGCAGTGCTGAAAAAAACTCATAAATTAAGATCGCAACCTAGCAAAGGCAAGCAATATTTAATTTCTTAACAAGAAGCACGGTCAATCCGAACCCGGTCCGACCTGCACCAAGCGGTTCAAATTAAACCAGCTTCCGTTAGAATGGAAATGAAGGACGCAATTAGCACGCCGCAATCCAATTACGCACACACACACACACACCCTCACTTCGGACGCATTCAGTGTATATTCGGTCGCATATAAAATCACGAGTAATTAGGCAATCACGCCGAATGCCGGCTGAGATTGTGCAAGGACCCACGCGGCGCCATCGTCATAGCTCGTTTGGTGTTTAGTGTTGCAAATGGAATGTGCTTGTACGCTTTTGTTTGTTTGTTTGTTTGTTTGCTTCCCGTGCCTATTTGCACTTCCTCCGACGCTGCGCTGTATGCTCGCTCGCTGGGCCAAAATTTGGACGCCATTTGTGCACCGAAAAGCTCGCGTCGTCGCGGTTTTGCGAGAGCAAAACAGCATTCGGATCGAACAGCTGATCGGCGAGGCAGGCGAGAGGCGAACGAAGTGCACCTAAACCTACGGTCACACCTGTAGCCTGGCAGGGCACGAACAGTGCGCACCGGCGTGAAAGCCGATCGCGAAGAGCGGCCGATCGGGCGAAACAAAGAAAGATGGTGCGGTGCGCCCCGCGCAGTAAGCGCAGTTAGCTGAACTGACGGTGAAAGAAGCGAGCCGAACCGATCATCGTCTTGTTGCGATCGCCCCGAGACCGAACCGGCGAACGAGGCTCACGGCACCGGCACCGAGAGCGCCACGGAGCGCAGCGAAGGAAACGAAAAGCCTATATTACCAACGTGCTGGATGAGGCGAACGATCATTTCACTTCCGTCCATCGAGCGGTGCAGACGTCCGTGGTAACAATTCAATCCTCGCCTCGAGATCGCGCCATTCTCCCCGTGGACCCGTGTTCGTGTGTGTGTGTGTGTGAGCGTGTGCGTGGCTCGGTGCGTGCTTGAAGGAAAACGGGTGACAGATTGTTGCGAAGTGTGATTGCGTGTGCGCGTGTGTCCCGGTAGTGACATCTGCCCGTGGGCTCTCCCGGAGGCTGTGTGAGAATCGGGTCGCCAGCATTAGCCGTCAGCCGACAGTCGTGCCAGCATTAGAGCCTCCGATAGAGACGACATAATTGAGGAACGTCGTGTCGTCGTCGTGGGGATTGAGTAATCGTGGTCTCGCGTGTCGTGTCCGTGCCAGTTTTTTCTTGCTCCACCCCTTCTCCCACAACCCACGGCAGAGTGCCAGAGTGACAGGTGCCGGAGCAGCAGACCAGACATCATCGGGCACGGCGCAAATCGGTGACACAACATCCGGTCCCGGCTGAAGACGAAACCGGCGAAAGGGAAGGAAAAAAAATTTGCATCCACCAGGGAGCAGGACTTGCAAATTATATTTTCGCAAGCATTAACATCGATCCGGCATCGAACCGACGGGGTAGGTGATACTGGTTATTTACTCTATCTCGGAAGGCTCGGGAAAATTGAGACTTCATAATGTGTGGTACGCGCCAGGGGAAATGCGAGGAAAAACCGGGGATGGCATGCAGATTTTTTGTGTGTCGAAGTGTTTTTTTTTCTTCCCCTGCCTTACTAGACGATCGCGGTGTGTGCGCCAAGTGTGTTCGAGTGCGTGTTTGTTTGTGTGTGAAGAAAGTAACACCCGCCAGTTGAATTACAGCTTACAGGCTTTTTTTTCTTCCTTTCTTTGCTTAATTTCCGAACGATCATCGCTCGGCGCGCCGTTGTTTTGAGAACCGATCCGGTGGGCAAGCGGTGGTGATCTTCATGTTTTATTTTCGCTCCACCGCCGGTGTTGCTGTTGGGTGGTGGGTGTTGGTGGGATGAACATTCAAGTAACAATATCTAAGGAAAACTAAACAAAACCAAAGGAGGGAAAAAAAACAGCACCAACAATTGATCGGTGAATTGGTGCGGCGCGCAATGGAATCGATCGGGCCACACATTTTCCACACGAATGCCCCGTTAGATTATTTTCTGGCTACGGGCGTGTGTTTAGTTCGCTTTTTTTTGTGGGTAAATCGAACCCCGCGCACGGTTTGAGCACTTGAGATCATTGTTTGACTAGGAAACTGAGCTCAAGTCGGAGGTGCTTTACCCGCTCGCCCGAGGCGGGCCAACTACATGGCCTCGGGCAGCCTTCTCCGTGCCTTCACTCGCTCATCTCGCCATCACCAAACTGGTCCCAAGGTCATGTGTTTGTAGCATATCGGACGTGTGCCAATCCGGTCCGTGCGGCGGCCCCTCGGGGCCATTGAACTCTTCTCACCCGGCCAACGGGCTCGAAACCTGTCCCGAAAAAGGGATGAGACGCGTGTTTTTGTTTTCTGTCGCTGTCCGTCCGTACCGTAATGTCCGATCCTGTCCATTTTTTTTTTGCCAAAAATACGCCCCTCCGGCGAGAATACTTTATGTCTTCCCTTTTCCCTGTGTGTGGCTGATCGGGCGTTGGTGCGATCGGGGAAGAGGAAAACCGGCAACAAAGTGCTGCACTTGAGCCTCAGAAAGGCTCACGAGGGTGAACGACACGCCGAGCGCTTGATCGGTAATCGGTTGATCAGGCGAAAATTAGGCACTCCAACCAGTTTACGAACCGGGGTCCTTACGCGTATCTCGATCCTGCTGGGGCTGGCGCAGGTCCGGTGTAGGATAAGGGTTTCTTTTTTTTTGCGTCTTTTGGTACGCATATGAATTGCCTCATTAATGCGCCATTAGGCACGAAACCACACACGAACCCACCCGGGGAGCGAGAATCGTGATCTAGATAAATGATACTTATCGTGTTCGTTAGGGAACGGATATAATTTTTTGTTGCCGCACATAAATATGATTTGATTTATCTGTTGAGCGAAGAAACAAAACCCACCATCCAAGTAGGCGCGAAATGTCATCCGTTTTCTTAAACGTCACGCGTCAACACGCGACACGCCTGCTGACAGCTCGGACAGTTTAGTGCAATCGCCCCGTTCGCCACCGGAACACGAACGAACACGCAACGAACGAGAGTAAAGGATCGATCGAACCGATCATCGACTCTCGCGCCGTTATTAATTAACGTCCCGCACGCTGACGACGGCACCGTGAATGACCTTGCCGTGACTGGCCTGAAGGTTTCTGGCGAAGGTCTCGGTGAAGGTTTCTTCCCCCTTGCTTCCATCGCATCACTCCACCAATGGGGCGATAAAAATAAATCGTCACCGGATAGTGCCGATCCGTTGCACGGAGCACGGAGTGGAGAAACACGAAAAGCTGAACCTGAATTGGTACAAGTCCCCCGGGAACGAGAGCCCCCGTTCAGTTTATGGGCGATAATGTGACAAAAACTCGGTGGCAGGTAGCTTCGGAACCCCCGAAAGGGTGAGGAGGCATCGCGAAAATAATACAAAAAAAAATCTCCCCAACGCAGTTAAATGACCTCGCGAGTGCCGAGTGGCGCAGGACGAACCGCTCAGTCCCACATCAGCGCAGAGTCCATCCAAAAACGATTAAATTAAAACTGGTTTCTACCGCCAGGTACACCAAGTTATTGTGTCGCATCCGTCCACCGGGTGCCCGGGACTGATGTGATTCGCCCGGGATCCGGCGGGTTGGTTTTTATATTTTTATACGTTTTCCATTCTGTGCTGCTGCACAAGGGGTGAAACGCGTCTTGTTTTTTTTTTGCTCACATGCCAACTTGCTTGTGGTGATGCCTTCCAGAAGGCACCAAAGTGTTCTGGTCGTTCTTGTGTTCTGTGTCCGCGATGATGATGTTTCGCTTGCTCCCCCCCTTTAATGTAGAGTCGAATTTGAATCCCGAAGCCCAAATTGGACTTGATCATAATTTGCACGCGCACCGCGGGTTACCATGCTGTCCTCTCATCCATCATAGCTCAATTAATCTATCGTCCGAGTCGGATCGGAATCTCCATCTAGCCGATCGATGGTAAATCGGATCGCGATCACTTTCGCACCGTTCTAGATGCGCGTTTCGCGGTGCCCCGACGGCACAATCAGGCCGGTCCGCGAAGATGTCACGCTTTAATCGCGCAACAAATGGTCGAACAGTCCCAACCAGCAGGTGGTTGGCTGGATCCCGTTAGCGATCAGCGTCTCTCAGCTATTCCTTCGCGTGGCCTCGATGCCATCGTACCGGTTGATGTCAGCTTAAATGTCACAGCTCCCAAAGCTGACTTGAAAAAAAAAAAACCATAAAAATCCTCACTGTCCGACAGAAAAGGTAAGCCCGCCTTTGCGATTGTGTAGGCTTGAGAAAAGTGAAATCAATCCCATTTCAACGAAATCAGAAAGCCACTAATTTTGGCGTGGAGTGTGAAATTCAAATCGGGAAACGAAATCGAACCACATCCCCGAGTACGATGGGGCAGCCGCAGCACCACCAGTCTTTCTGATTAGATCTCGCACGCGGTTTTGTATTGCTTATGATATTTTACGTTGTTAATTTTGTTCACACTCTCCGCCTGTTCCCTTCCCCTGCGTGTGGAGCGCCGCAAATTAGCCACAGCTTGCAGAAACGCGCGCTCGCAAGATTGATGATGACGTATAGCAAAGGATAAAAAGACGAGCTAGTAATTTACTTGCTCCATGCTCTATATAGCGAATTTGCGACGAGGAAGAGTCTCGGAAAGTTATCGAAAAAGAAGTAATATTCGATGCCAGAAGCTAATGAGCTACTAGCGCGAACCACAGTGGAACATTTTTCCGCGTTCGCAACAATAGCGCTCTCGCGCGTAGAGTGTGTTTTCTTTTTTCCGAAGGGAACCACTCCTCTCCTCGCTGCAATCTGACTGTTGGCCGCACTTTTGCTGTCGATTTGGGACAGGGCAAATAATGCGTGCTTGGCGCGCACGGGTGAGGTGAAAACTGGCACTTTCTTCTCGAGCCCCCGATGCTAATGAAAAATAAAACCGTGCAAAGAACGATCCTGGAAGTGTTTGTGCACTCGCGGGTCTTATCACATCCCGCTCTCGCGCGACCTCAATTATCGGCGCCGGTACCGATGCAACCGATAAGGACACACACCGTTTGTTCGGCACGGGCCACGCGCCGGCCACGCCACGCCGGTTGCATATGAATGGAAATTGGTTTTTGCCCCCGTTTCGGTGACGCTGCTGCTGTTTCTCCAGCCGGCCGCGAGCCTACACCGAAAGTAACACCGTTAACGAGGCGATAAACCGCTTTTGTTATTTCGGGTTGATGCTTTTTTTTCCTTCACTGTTTGCAGTAGTTACTCGCCTCTATACGGCTGGCACGAGGTCCGGCCTAATCGGCTCACTTTCCTGTCCCAACCGAAAGTGAGCTGAGTGGGGCTCCCCGTAAAGCTTAAGGAGCGAAGCGGAAAAGAAACATACGCTCCGGTCCGGGGAAATGGTCATAATTCGGTAAGTGAGATTGCGCCAGCCAGTTACCGTGCGAAACGAGGGTGGAATGCACGGTTTTCATTGTCAGCCCGGTTGGAAATGGCCTTGTTTGGTTGGCACTGGCGTTTTTTTATGGGGCATTATTATCGTACAATGTGAAAACATTTTAATTTTTGAATTTTTGTGCTGTGATGCTTGCGATGTCAAAAGGTTTTTTTTAATGAGCTTCATTTATTTCGCTCGTAATAGTTATCTGTTTATTACAGGCAGTTTGTGGACAGAGAAATATCTAAAAGCATGACATGAATAACGTTTTTTTCTCAGAAGAGTATGGTGCTGTGTAACGTGACGATAAAAATTGCGATACTTACTGTCTCATCTGTCATGTTAATCAAAAAAGATAATGATCGAAAGAAGAAAACATGACAAACATCAAATGTGACAAACCTAGCCGAAAAAAAAACATTTCTATAAGGAAAAAAACGTTTCTCTAAGACAAATTTAATCGTAATAATTAAAATTTCTAATGTCTTATTATACTCACATCATCTTTGGAACTTATAAACACATGCTACACTCGCAAACCTATCCGTAAAGACTAAAATTAATGATCGGTCAAATTTTACGTCCCATATGATTATCATTTATGAATGGAATTAAACCATTTCGGAATATTTTGATGCATCCTAAAACCACCGTAAATAATGTCATTGGGAAGGCCATGGGCCATTGCCGTTTGCCGGATCGCTGACCTCAGCTCCCGTTTTGAATGGCTTATTTTTAATTCCTTGCAAACATCAACCCATGTAGTTTATCATACCGTAAATACCACGCGTAGTGATTAATTTATTCAATTAACCAGATAAACCGCACAGCTTTGCTCTGTTCGTGGCCAGGCAGCGCGGGCTGAAAAGCAGCGTCACGCCATATATCTTACCGCGGAGTGGAGATTTATGCACCGGATAACAATTAATCAAACCTTTGTCCACTCAATTAAACGCATGCCAGGACCAGTCCGCCAAACGTTCCCGTTAATGAATTAAAAAAAAAATAACAAAAATAAACCATCATCAACAAAATGACCACCGGTGTACATTTCGGTCGAACAAATCGCAAACACCTGCCAGCGGACATACGTTTAGCAAAATCGTGCCGCAGAATCGCACACATGAATCAGCGGCAGTATCCAGACCCGACGCGCGATAAATGACCCGCGGCTGCGATCGGGATGGCCTCGAGGGTAATGTCATCGGTGCGATAACATCCATGCCGTGTGCTGCACATTTTTCCAACCTGTCCCAACACGGCGTGTCGTATGGCGTCTCCGTTGTCGTCGTCGTCATCGTCGGCAGCTTTTCCAAACCGCCGGCATGTTCCCGCAACGGTATAAAATTACCGGCTCGGGCCGGACCGGATCGGGCCGGGCCGTGCCGGGCTTGATCCAATTATTCGGGACACCGAAACCGAATGGCGGCGTTGTTGGGGTCGAATATGTGTCTGTTGTACACTTTCTAATTTTGCGTACCGTTTCGTGGTGATGATGATGATGCTGCTGCTGCTGCTGCTGCTGCGACTACCGTTTGCAAGTAAAAGCGAACGAATTTGGTAGTGGTGTTTCGAGGGACCTGAATCGCGCGCTATGATCCGCCATCGGAATAGGGCAACGGTTCGAGCGAAACTCATATTTCACGACCTGCTCTCCCCCGTGCGGCTAAACGGAAGGCTTTGGACTGCTCTCTTCCTCCCCCTGGCACGATCACGATCCACCACCGGCACGCATCCGTCACGTTCGTTTTCACACCTCAAGCAGGCGGCACTAATTAGGTTTCGTTTAGCCGCGGTGCTAATTGGACTTAGAGCCCGGAGGGCAGGGGGATGGTGGGAATATCTATGCTCACGATGCGCTAACTGAATCATAAAAAATATATTTATATGCTTGTAATTAAGACGGATGTGTTTGTGTTTGCTGCCTGGACCCGCTGGCTGCCCCCGGGGAGGGGAGTGGAAGGTTTGTTTTATTTGATTAATGGCTGCAGTTCGATCGGTCGGGACCCGTGCGTGACCTTGAGCAGAAGAAGGGAATGATGCAATTACGATAACACTTTGGTGGGAAGACCGAGAGTGTCTTCGTCCGGTGTGCGAATTGTGTGCTCCGGCATGGGAACCGAGTTAATCAAAGATTATAAACGAGTTTTTAGGGTCTGTGAATATTGTGTTCGTTAATTTGAAAGATGAGACAGTATGTTTTTTTTATGAGCGATGACGAAATGAAAATGAAATGAGGCGAAGGCGGTAGATCGGAAAAGAGTGATTAAATTACTAAACAAAGTTTAACAATTAATTAACCACCCTCTTTTTTAACCTTTCAAACGGTTAAAAATATTTATTGAGAGTCGAAAGAGTCGAAAATTCCTACAATAAACTATTGGAAATGAGCGCCATCTATTGGCAAATGGAGATACCAAGCGAGAAGTTCTCCTCACTAATCCACAAAGAAGGCTTTGACCCTCTAATAAGAAAGCCTTCTTCTAGGCAAGCAAACTGCATTTGACACATACAAGTGCTATTTTGCTCGCTTTTAGCATTCCTCTACCCTACTAATCGCATTTCTACACACGATTAGCGATAGTGGGCAGGAATGTTCGTCCAACGTTCGCCTTCGTAAACGATTTTATTGATGCAAACCTTCCCCTTAACCCATTTACCCTTCCCTAGGGGATCCGGATGTCCACCTTTATCTTGTTAATACCTTTTCCTCCAGCTCCCCCACCAGATTGACTAATCGCTAACGTTTGCGCTAAGAACGTTCGAGATTAGGAGAACCGAAAGGTGATTTGAAAATTAGCAATCGGGCCCGGAGAGCGGCCGGACATTATCGGACCTAAAAGGTACGGGTTAAAGTAAGGCTCAACCGGCCCTCTGGCGGGAGAGTTGTAGCTTTTAGCTGTGGTAAAGATAGCTGGTCTTACATGTGCCGAGATGCATTAGGAATTTTTACGACCCCGCGATCGAAGTGGAAGTGGAAGAGAGGGTACAAGCAGCCGATCGTACCACGTCTGATTGCGAGCCTGACTGATGGCGGGAAGCTGGCGGGATATTCCTGCTCTGGCGTTCGCGAACGTTGCAGTCTCGCGTATCTGTCGTAGTGTCCACCGTCGCCCCGGTTGCCCCGGTGTGGTGGAGTGTTGTTGTTATGTGGAGTGCAGAGATGTGAGATCGATTGCCCATTTCCTGTAGCAGGTAGCGGATTCTTGTGGATAAATTTATTCCCCGCCGCAAGAGCAGGAGAGTCGCACGATCGGCAATTGGCTCGGATGGGGAGATGCGGCCGGGTCGAGCATCGGCAACAGGTTGATCACCTGTTTCGGTCGCTCCCCAGCGACACACTCCGGCACGGTGCGGCACCTGGAGCGCGGGCAAATCTATATTAGATCGTGCGAGGATCTAAATTATACGAATCGCGAATCGCGCTCCACCGGCGGCGTGTTGTCGTCATGTGATACGGTTGTCCACGGTGCGTCCGACGCAATGTTTACCATCGCCCGTTCGCTGTTCTTGGTGCGGCTCTTACACGCTTTTAACCATACCAACCCACCAACCTTCCTCCCCCAGAGTCCCCAGCCTCGCGACCAATAAATCGTACCGAGTGAACCGGTCCAGTTTTACTTAGCAAGCGGGAAAAACATTAAAAAAAAACAGGCTAACTCACAGGAATGCGTCGCCCAGATCGGATGGTCGATCGGTCGGCGGATACATTCTGGAGTTATTCTCGTACCACTTGCTCGCAACTGCGCTCGATGGATGGAGATGGATGGAAAAAAAGAAACGAAATTACCTGTTCACAGGTCGTCATCACGGGGAGCCAACCACCCGTGATGAGATGAGCGCCGTCGGGCGTCCCCCTACCGTACGTCGTCCGGTAACGATACGTGCAATGATTAATTAATGACGAAATGGCTGATGAACAGCCCCAGCTCCGCGTAGGACGACGACTGCGGCCAGGAGAACGTGCGATCCCGTCGCCACGTCCCGAACGCCGATCCAGATTGAATCGAATGGCCAATCTCGATCAGATCCAATTTGCCTGCCAATATAGAAACCGAGGGCACCGATAATCAATCCGTAGTGCCCGGTAGTAAGCGTTGGGCAAAAACTGTTGTTGCTCCATTCGTGTAAATAAAATAGCAAAAAAAAAAAACTATTCATCGAAAGAACAAGAAAGCCGCCACCACGTTTTTTTGCTGCACCCGTAATGATAGAATAGTCTTGGCGAGCTTCAGAACGCCGCCGTCGGTCGACGACGAACGAGGCGGGTGTGCATTAAAAGTAAACGGGAAAGGAAAAGTCTATTTGCGGCGTTCTTATGGGTGCGGGCAGCAACGGAAACAACTCCCACCCACAGGGGCGGGCGCACAGAAAGGCCCCAAACCTAATATTTTTGAATGCTTGATTTGAAAACGATCTAATAACAATAATAATATACCGAAACTCGAAACCCAAATTTCAATATTTCTTTTCGCCCGTCTCGAGAGAGAGAGAGAGAGCGCGAAAGAGGGAAGGGAAGGTTCGTCTCTTTTGGCGAAAGAGCGCTTAAGTCGTTTGTACGTACGGTCGTGTGATTTGCCTGCTGTTTTGCTTTCTTTTCCCCGTTCTCCTTTTCCAATGAAACATCCTTTAGTGTGTGGTGTAAATAGGCAAATAGTAGCTCGTTTCGGGCCTCGTTCGTGTGTGTGTGTGTTCGTGTTTTTTTTTATATCGAGCGGAAATGGCGTGCAAAATTTTGTTTTGTACGGGCCGACGTGCGGATTGTGTTTTGATTACATGCATTCAGGTCAGGGACAAGGTACAAGATAGGGTATAATTGGTGCTGGACGCTCCAAATCGTGTTAGTGTTTATCTTTCTTTCTTCGTCCCTCTTTCTCTCTCTTTGTCTGTTGCATACACACACACACAGCTCAACTACGTTTATCTATTGCTTCCTCTAGTTTCGCCCATCCCACAACCGGGTGCGTCTGTTGCGCACACGTTCGTTCCGTGTTTAACGGATGTTTTTGCGCCTTCTCCCCTAGTTCCGCGCTTCCCTCGCGGCTCTTAGGCTTCCCAGTTGGTTCCAAAAATAAATCGTTCTACACCGAGCGAGCGAGCGAACCCACAACCACTCGCCCTGATCGCCGATGACGGTCAGGCGTGTCAGTGGATCAATGAGCCGTCGAAAAGGTCGTCGCGGTCGCCGGTTGGCCGTAATCATACCGCACGTCGCCTAGTTCGCTTGTTAAATTCCACCCGGAGCGAAAGGTGAGGAAATAAACATTTTACCACAAGGCGAAAGGCGATCAGGGGTGTTGTGATCGAACCCTTTCAACGCCTTCACCGTCAAATGGCACACGCAAAAGTGACGGGAGTGGGCCACCGGGTCTGCTCCTTTTGGCTTGGGGTTTGGGTTTTTTTTTAGGTTAGTCCTCGTACAATCGGATCACGACCCGAGTCCGCTCGTGATCGCAACCGGGTGTGCGATACGATTTTCCAAAAATATCTTACCACCAGACCAATATGGGAATTGCAGCCCGCTCCGGGGCCGGGGCCTTACGCAGATGGCTTCCGTTTGCGCTTAGTCATGGCCACCGTAGACCGCAGGCAAGTACACGATATTCCGTTTTTTTCTCTCTCTCTCTCTTCTGTTGCTGTGTTGCGTTGCTTATACTTGCACGTTTTCTCCACCGTGCGCGTCGGTATGCCGCATCCCGCAAGCCATTCCCGATCGTAATTTCTTCTATTTATTACATTTGCCCTCCCGTCTCGCCCTCCCCGGAGGTAAAAGCATTTCCTGAGAGGCCACCCCGCCGGCAGCCACTAGCCACCGCCAGCCACACCGCCAACGGGGGCCCGATAGTCCTTTCTGCGTGCGGCCGAAACGGGCGGGAACGCACGATTTAATCCACTTTTCTTTCCACTATTTGTGTGGGAAAATGGCGTTCGGCATTTATCAATAAACCACTTTTCTCTTCTTTGGCCCTGCCTCCCTTTTGGGAGGCGGTAGAGCCGTGCGGCCGTTGCGCGGGGCTGGGAAGCGATCAGCGGCAAAGCGGCGCAGCGGTAAATGGTGCATTTGGTGCGCGCAATGCAGAAATGATGACGCAGACGATCGTGGGGCTGATGTTGTCGGATGATGATGCTGCTGCTGCTGCTGCTGCTCGGAATGATGACGATATCGGAAATGGGAAAGAGTTGCTTTTAATTTCTATTTCATAAGCTGCGGTTTTCATCTGCTCTGCCTCATGGGTTGTATCATGAAATTGTGTAATAGATGGAGTACATCCCTAACCCTTGAGAACACAATGCAGGTTCTTGTACCTACAAATTTAAGAGTTTGTAAAAAGATTCGAAGTCGTAGAAGCTCTTTTATAATTTTATCATATATTTTTACTTTGAAGAATTTGTCATCAAATTGTTTGATGTTTATACTAAAGAAAATTGAATTTCGTATATGATAATGCCCAAAAAATGGGTATTGATTCTATGACTATTATTGTGACTGTATCGGAAGCTTGTCACTGCCTACTTTGATTGCTGGGAACCCAAAAATCACTTCAGTTTTAGGTGATTGTATATAAATAGCGAGATTATTAAGTAATTACTTGTAAGCCTTATTTTTTCTTTCAAAATATTACTCTTCAAGAATTTATTCTAAATGTTTTCAAATCGCTGCTTCTTCATGGGTTCGTTTCCACCCAACCATCCAGACACCAATCAACGGACAATTAGACACTTCTACAACGCGTTGGTACCGGGGAGCAATTGTGACCATCTGCCACCGGCCATTGTGGGAGCAGCCCAGGAGGAATGTAATGAAAATTTTTAATTTAGAACCAAATCGATCGTCCCCTGGGCGACGACGAACCGAGTCGGCTCGGTCACCGTGCCGAGAAGAACACTCCCGGTGGAGATGAGACGAGAGAAAAAAAAAACATCCGTTAAATTCATTTCACGCTCGAATTTTGACGCTGAGCTTCATCTACCCTCTATCAATTGCTGGCCGCCAGACGCACAAAAGGATTGTAATTTCCTTCCAATTTGTTCGTCGGCAGAGCGAGTGCGGGACGAGCGGGTCGGTGGGCGAAGCTTTGCTATTCTTCCGTTCTGATCGAACCGGTACGGTTCCGGTGAAACGAACCGGCCGAACCCGGGGTCTATTATCATCGCCGCGAGGGCGTTCGTGAGCGGTCCGTCCTTCCTCCGTTTGACGTAAGCAAACCGTGGCACACGGATGACGGCCGGGTCCGGAATTTGACCGACTTCCGAAACAGGGCCGGGTCGAAGTTGACGGTTAAATGAGCTACCTTTCGCGGCGCATGATCGCTTTGGGAAGCGTCCAATTCATTACGCCGACAACTTCATCTTCATTTTCATGTTCATCACCATCATCATCATCATCATCATTGGCAGTCATGCCGTCCCACGCATCTATTTTTCGGGAGAAGAGGGTGAGATTTGCTTCACCTACACCCGCCTCTTCCTTCCTTCCTCCATCTTCCGCCCCGCCAACCTCGGTTCGCTCGTGGAAAGTCGACCCTTCGTTCGTTTGGGCAGGGCCGGGGCGGTCCAGGTTTGACCGCTTAATTGACTCATTTGGAAATTGGAGGAAAAAACGAATCGCTCGTTTAGAGGTTCCCACGTGCCCTTCTGCCGCAACGCCCGCGATGGCAACAAACCGAGGCATTAGCTCCCTCAGCCCCGGGGAGGGTCAGTTTCATGTAGAGCTGTTACCGCTTTACATTGCATCGAAATGTGGATGATCATTTCTCACGGTGGCCCTGTTAGGGGAACTATTAATGTACAACATAGGCGACACCGGCAGCTCCCGGCGAGAAACTCGGGAACTGGAGCAAACACATCTCCGTTCCCTTCCTCATCCGCTACACGGATTGAAATTCGACCCGGCACAAAACATCAAAGCGCAAACAGTTTAACAATTATGTAAACGGCTGTAGCGAACAAGCGATCCGAGAACGTTATGATTGGGCTCACAGTTCGGTACTGGGCGAGGGAGAAAATAAAACCGCGACGTTTTTACAACCTCCTAACATTATATGGCCCATGTAGCCATGTTTCGGGCGCGCACATGAAAGCGTCCGCTTTAAAGGGTTTTTTTTATTTGATGGGGAATCTTCAACTATTGGGGAAATGAAGCAGGAACGCCGTATTTCACCACCTTTTGGCACCCAATAAAAACTAGCTGCTTTGGGGAGCGTGTCATGTAACAAAAAAAAAAAAGAATGAAGAGAAAACCAAATTAAAAAAAAGCCAAACCCACCGCCCGGTCCAGTTAGGATTGGCTTTGCTTTGCGCTGTGGGTTTAATTTTATTGCTATTCTATTTTATGGTTTTGCGTCGGTTGCCGTTTTTTTATTGTTTTGCCTTCGGTTTTAACGTCATCTAAGCTAAGTCGGTTTCATCACCCGAACGATCGATCAATTTCGCGCGATGTTTTCGGCAACGCATCCCGCCCGGTCCCGGAAGCCCCGTTAGTCGCGAAATGAGGCGACGGTCGCGGAGGGTGCTCTATCGGTGGGCGCCGTGATGACATGCGCCAAACCACACACTGCTGCTCGAAAAGGGAACCGAAACGATGCTCGGTTCGGTTGTTTTTCTATTACCCATCAATTCCATGTGCGTTAAGGTGCTTTAAGCACATCAATCAGCGTGTGACCTACCTTTTTTTTTCCTCATTAGGAATGATTAAGGAGGGTTTTTTGGCAATAAAGAGAATGCAACACGAGACGGTAACGTTGTCGAGCTGCACGTTGCACGATCATGAGCTCTTTGTGCAATGGCTCGAGGACAAAATGCAAATTTTTGGTGTCCTGTTGTGGTGTTTGCGTCAGTGTGCAGTTTCGACTGAACGTCGAACACGTCGAACACTACTTAGGGTAATTGTTGAAAACGAAAATTAATTCTAAATGAATTATGATCCCCAGAGGGTCAACGGCAATTGGATGCTGGATGGATCTGTAAAGAATCGAAGCTTAAATAAATTACACTGTCAAATTGAAAATACGTGCTTTTATAAGCTATCGAAAATAATATAAAAAACACCAAAAATCGTTAAATAAACTTCTCGAATCTTCCGCAAGATAGATTGTGCACATTAGTTCCGGTTTTACCCAAAGCACGTTTTTTCCTTCCATCTATCAAACTCACCACCGCACCAAAGCTGCCGATGGAAGCTAATTTTAATAAAAGAAAGATCACCCTCGTTGAGCGCGCCGGTTTGACTAGTTCCGAGCGAAAGCGAAGCAAATTTTCACATTCATTTTCTAAAAACACGATCGCGAAGCTCGCAAATTTGCGTCGATTTGTCACGGTGGTTTTTTTTTTGTTGGTTTGGTTGCTGTTATCTCTCTTGTTTTAAAGAGCGACCGAACCACGTTTGATCTTTATGCGCTCAATTTATGCGCATGCGACCGCCGGTTGTGAACTAAAGGGGAACAGTGGATCAACAACTTTTTTTTGTGTGTGTGTGGTTCAATTTTTTAATCCAACGTCCGACTCGGCCACACAGACTCGTTGTTTCGCACGGCACCAGCTTTCTTTCTGCTTTTCGCTTTTTTCGGTTCATTGTTTTTAGCCCGCAGACCGATGCCGCCTAGTTACCTGGGCTAAGGCTGGATTGGCGCATTTCGGTATGCTCCAGTTTAAGGCAGCGCTGCACACGTAGATGGCTTGTTACCGTTCGTATCCCCCTCCCACCCCCCCCGGTCTGGACCACCGATGCCGCCCTGCCATGTGGTGGAGGCGAGAAAATAAGCTCCAGACACTTGCTTCGCTTCGTTGTTTTGCGTCTCAAGTGGCACGGGAAGCTTTTTAATGTCTGTTTTTTTGTTGCTGTGTCTGAAATGCAAATTGGTGGTGTGGGGTTTCTCCGAGCCGTGAAGGAATATCACCAGCTCCACAATTTCAACCCGTCAACCATTAGCACGTAGGGTTTACAGATGGTGATCGCCTCCCGATGGGTGGATCATTAGATCTCACGATCCATGAGTTGGGTTAGCAATAATCCAGTATCAAAGACACTGGTCATCAAAGCTGTGTTCTTATAAATAGTGAAAAATAACTCTTGAAGATACTTTTATCATCCCAAAAGACTACAAATAACAAATTACAAATGAAAATTCATAAAAATTGTATATCGCAGTTCCCACGAATAATTTAATTTTGGTTTAAGAATTTTTTATTAAATTTGTTAAAAGGAATTTTTTCATATTTGCTAACTTTTATTTTACAAATTAAAGTTAAATGTCTTTTTAAAAAATATTCAATAATTAAAATACTGCTTCAGACGCACGATTTTTTCATAAACATATAAAAAATGATGTTAAAGGATTCATTTGTCCCAAAAGCGCTCATTCGATAGCTATTAAAACTTCGAATCAAAAGATCTCGCTAGCCTTAACTTCTTTCATCGAAAACCAACCAAACCAGAAGCACTCGTACAAAGACTTTTGCTCTAATTAGAACCTAATTTCGGCGGTAACTGCTCGGACCAAATCGATCAGCTTGATTTTCCTTTTCCGGCTTCAAATCCGGCGATCGAAAGACAAGAAAGACCCCCTCCTCTCCACCCCACCGTTCCCGGGGGATTAGCTAAGGTTGAACCAAAAACCCCGTCGTCGCGGGTCTGAGATCAGGAAGAACCCTTTTAAAAGAACTGGGACACCGTGCCGGGCCGGCCTTGCACAGAAGTGTTTTCATCCCTTTTAAGCGTGCCTGATTAGCGCCTCCTTCCTAGGTCAGTCGGACGACCCGGCCGGACCGCTACTTCGGTTGATTGCCAGCCACATCCTGCCCTGGTCGGCCGCGGTCAGTACCGCCACGGAGAGCCCTTACAGGCGCAACGAAATTAGACGCCACAATGGACAATGTTGTTCATCATTATCACCGCGCCGGGCCGCGTCCGTTTGTTTGTTTGCCTCCCCAGTGCGGCGGCGGCGGCGGCGGGCAAGAATCCCGAGGCGCGAGACCACCTCCTCCTTTTATGGGCCAAACTAAACGCCAGCAAAGCGGTACCGATTTCCGTGCCCAATTCTTCGTTCCCCGCGGCCCAGTGGCCCGTGCAAAGAATGCGCGCCCGGCCCGGCTACAAACCGAAGCAACTGTGCCTCGGCGCTGGCTGTGGCTACTACGGTTGTGTGTAAAATAGCAAAGCGAAAGAACAAACCTAATAAATCAATCATACGAGTACGGGGGCCTCAGTTCCAGCACATCGTGTGCGCCAAAAAAAAAAGAAAAAAAAGAAAACCCACACAACGGTGGGATAAGAAACCGAAATGGAAGTTCGGATCGATTCTTTCGCTTCGTTTCGTGAGCGAACGTGCGCTGATCGAAAGAACGGCTGCGCCTTCCGTTTCGCTTCCCGCGGGGTGTTTGTGTGCTTTTCCATGCTCTTGCGCTCCGTCCCCGCCCCACCTTCGTACCCTTTCGGACGTTCTGGACTGGAGGAGGGCTCATCAGCTTCTCACTACGCCCGCACTGTTCGGCCCGGATTTGTTTCTCGCCTGCTCGAATGGCCCACTTCGGCGTGTTAGGTACGGGGCGCCAACGCCGTACGCTAGCGTTCTGTGCCTCTGGCCCAATGACCGGGCGCACTCGCCAATGTACGGTACACCCGGCTTGGAGCCGGAGCCTTTTCGGGCTCCACACATCGGTGTGTAACGCGCGAGATATGTGTGCAATTTTGACAAAACGACTGCTAATGAGTTTGGATGATGATGGTCCTGTTAGGCAAAGGCCGATTCTATTATCTTGCCCGCGCAAGGCATTGGTTCCGGTCGACGCGAAGGGGTTTTTTGGGAAGGTAGAATTGGGTTACAGGCAAGAGAAAAGGAACAGCGCTCAGGAAGCGAAAGGGAAGAGCAGCAGGCGATTCGCACGAGCGGTATTTCTGCACGCTGGTAAAGAAAAAAAAACGCCACGAAACATGCAAACCTTACCTGCACCGTATTGTTTTCGAGTGTTTTGATTCTCCTTTTGTTAATTGAGAAGCCAAATTCCAGCGTTCTCGAGGCGGTGGTGTGTGAAACTGTGCCGATGTGAAGATGATCGATCGAGCTGAGACGCGATCCATAAAGACCGTTCGCCAGGGGGCGGCAATCGGTAATGCGGAGATGGGTAGAATGTTTGTCTTTAAAGTCTTATCGATTCTGGGAAAATCTTTTAATTTGAGTTAGAAGAATGAAAGAACCATTAATGAAGAAAAATGTTAGAGAAGTGTGTTTTTTTACTTTGGAAAAGCTTTGCTGGCAAATTTAGAATGAAATATGAAAAACCTAGCTTAATTTACAAATCTAAAAAGGTAGATTTGGATGAAGTTTAAATGTAGATGGTAATCAAAATTCGATCTAGGGGCTAATCGATCAGATATGTACAATATTTTAAAAATATGTTGAACACATTATAATTTTCTATGATTTCACCAAACATCGCAATCAAATCCGTTTGCCAAACCCTGCTCTAGAGCTTTCTTGAAGCATCTTTCGGTGTGTGTGTGTGTATGGCTAAGACAAAGGCGCGATATAGCATCCCGATCTTTTCAAGACTCTTCACATGGTTTTGTTTTACTTACTTCTTCTTTCTCTTTGTCCCACTGTCCATCGCGCCTGGAGTGGATCAGCTAGATCACCGTTGAATATACCCTCCCGGCCACCAATCCGCCAATTTAATGTTTTCCAGCTTCAACCAAGATTTTGTTTACATCCTCCTCCTCGCACGAACCGCACGTCCATCAAACGCGCGAGAACTCGCCCTTTTGTTCGTATGAACGTTCCGTGGCCATCAGCGTGTGTTATTCTACGGGAACGAGGGGGTTGATTGCAATAAATCTTCACCTCGTCAGCGCCCGTCATCAACCGAGTGCTGTTAATGTTTTCGCACCGAACGGAGCGACAGGCAGCGAGACAGCGATTAGGATTTTCTGTTTATTTGCCAACCACCAGCTGCGATCGACGGAAGGTGCTCGGGAAGATGGACCCAACAGGGACCCAGCCGTTTCGGCTTCTGGCTGCTTGGGACGGGGCCAAACTTTGGGCGATTTTATGGGAATCTTAATTTTATGGCCGCCTACCGCTGCCGTGATCGATATCTCACACTTGCTCGATGGCCGCAGTAGGCTCACCAGCCCAAAAAGGGGCAAACACCGCGCAGCCTTTTGACCTCGTCCATCAAGATCGAGCTGTGCGATTGTTTGCGATCGTGCCCGTGTAAATCGAATCCATCACAATCCGATGGGCCATGGGCGATGGAAAGGGGGAAAAGCACGGAAAGAACAAGACACCTGCCTGTGAGGAGGATCAGGTGGTTGTAAGCGACCTTGCTATTGTTACACAACACGCGCAATAGGAAGCAGAGAACGAATCTGTTCGAATGTAAATTCAATAGCGATCGCAGGATAAGCCGGTGTACACAGGTATGCTCATTGAATTGATTCGATTGAAAGCGTGGCCGATTGTTCGAGGTTATGCGATACCCTTTTTTCCTCCTCGCAGATAGTCATCTTCCATTTGCGTACCGTACGCTTGAATCATCCGCTGGATCATCCTGTTTTTTTTTGTTCTCCTGTTGTAACAACGCCAGATATATCGATTTGATTATCTTTCTTCGTTCGTAAAGCGGAGATTGCTTCCTTCTTCCGACGATCGCTTCAATCTGCTTATTATAAACAATCGAAACCTGATACACTATACACACACACAGCACGTAAATAACTCCAAGAAATTGCATCTTTTCGCTTTCGCCTACCCAAAAAAAAAGCGCTGCAGCCCAATATCTCCACCATTTTATCGCTACTTTCCCGCTCCTCAGCCCCTCTCCTCCGCACGAATCCAATCCCTTTGCGCCCGGTGGGAATAATGACCGGAGCAAATGAAATTTTACGAGCTCTCGTTTTAAGGGTTCTCCGGCAGCTGAAAAAAAAAACTAAGCAGGCCATGAAGCGACCGGCACCGTGCTCGTTTTGTGTCGATTAATACGAATTAGTGGCAATATTGCGCACCCTTCCCGCTTGGAAATCAGCGTCGATCGAAATTATCTCGTTTTCCGGAGGGCTTTGAACTGCGGCTCTCCGAAATTCGGCCCAATTGGGCGGTGTGTTTATTAGCCGCGGCGGCCAATACTAAAATGTGGCTGATTGCCCCCGAAATAAAAAAAGCCAACCCTGCATTCCCGATACTTTCCAACCGGGGGAGATGAAGGCATAATGAGCGAAATTGTGTATGGGGGATTTTTTTCTTCTTCTTAGGGCTCACCGTGTGTTTCGCTTTCGCATGAGTCTCGCTCCGGCGGAGGTGACGCTTTTGGAAGAAAGTTGTCACATTCGCTGCCGCACGAGAAGCGCAGTTTCGATCACCGCCCATTCCCCTAGTTGAACCGTGACTGATGGCTACCGCCCAGCCAACCGTAGCGATCGATTCCACTGCCTAAGCCTTCATTTTCCGCATCGTCCGGTTCTGGTCCGGACTTCAAAGCTCCTCCGGTTCATCGAAGGGCGCCCCGGAGCCGGACTTCGCCAGAAGTAGAGCGCACTCAATTCTACCGATCCGATCCAATATTGATCACATTACTATTTTTTTCCTCCCGCCTGCTTCGCATTGGCCGATGCTGGCGGTACAAATTGGTCGGTGGCTTTGTTGGCTTTGGACACTGGCGCAGCAGCCCAGGCGCTGTCATGCGCATCGAGTTTTGCACACTTTCTCCGCTTCGCTGCCCATCCCGGCGGTGGCGGCCGTGGTTTCGTTTGGCGAAATTGGGATTCGCGGGCACAGTGGGAAAACCCCTAATTACCTTCATTAGCCAGTGACGCCGATGGTCAGAAGGCCCACGGCCATCCGATGCGGTAATTCTTCTGCCAACCATCCCGAGCTCCGAGGGTGTGGGAAGTTCCTGTTCACGTTCACGCTCCCTTCGATCCCACGGCCGGTGGAGGAGATGAAGAATTTTCGATTGCACCCGACGCGACCAGCGACTCCCACGCGCGGGACTGACGATTTGTATT
Source organism: Anopheles farauti (assembly GCA_000473445.2). Classification (NCBI taxonomy): domain Eukaryota; kingdom Metazoa; phylum Arthropoda; class Insecta; order Diptera; family Culicidae; genus Anopheles; species Anopheles farauti. Next base: position 2,477,766 of record KI915040.1, on the reverse strand, counting down.
TGCATTAAACGCCGCCCACGGGGTCAAATTTAACGAGCTTCCAGCTTCCAGCTAGATCCTGCCAGCGATTTGCATACCGAACCGCACCGAACGACCACCACCACCCGACACCTTTATGACGGATTACGAGACTTCCGCTTGCGGTGCATAATCATGACAGCTCATTTGCTCTCGGTGCAGCCGTGCAGTCGTGCGCGGGACGTTGCACCAACGTCGTGAGCGTCGGTCGGAGTTCGGAGACCCGGAAAGAATGTCTACAAGATGTTAAGTAATCCGTCCGCTTTATCCCCTTTTCGTGCCAACAGGTGCAACGGGTGCAACGGGTGGAAACGGTGTGCCCCGTTCTGGCAGCGGAAAGGTGGCAAGGGTCGGTTGAAAGGCCGCCGTCGGTTGGTAGAGCCTCCGGGCGGCTTCCTGATTCCCGAGGTGATTAAACTGCCACCTCACCTGTCGGGTTTTCGCCCCGTCGCTTTCCGAGCTGTCACTCGTTCGTGCGCGTCCCGGCTGACGTAAGAATGCAAGGCGCCCCCAAGTGTTTAACCGGATCGTTGCCCCCGGGCGGCAAGTGTCAACGTGCCCGGCGATCGGTGGTGGTTCTCGATTTGGTTGCGCTCGGTGCAACGGGGGAAATATTGTAAATTGCAACCTTTTGACATATTGCCTGCGCGAGCTGCCGTTTGACATTTGATTATTTGACACTACCTTTTGACAGCTGACAGGCACACGCACCGAAAACACAGTAGGCACAAAGTGCGGTACAGCTGCAGAACCTGCTTTACGGTTCCACTGCTCCACCGAACGGGTACCAGAAGCATTAATCTGACAGCTCGGCTGACCCGAACGATCGACGTCCATCCCTGCCTGTCGACGGCGGCGGTGGGAATGCGTACGTGTGTCGTTTCACCATCAATCATGTATGATTTATGGCAGGCTATCACAAAATGAATAAACGATTTATAACACTTAATTATTGCAGCCGAAGGCGATCTAAAAATGGATTCCACCCTCCGGCATGGATCATTTAACGAACGCGTCTACCCGGCCCGGCCCTGTGGCATGTGTCTTGATTCGGTACGATTTGGGCGCGTGATTTTCCTCCCCCCCTCCCCCCCTCGGGCTGGGCTCCTTTGTTTTTCCGGCGGTCTTATGAATTTTTATCGACTTCGATTCGCTCCGACGGTCCGATGGATTGTGGACGTTTTTGAGAAAAAAAAAGGTGTAAACCCGAGACGGAACGGGGCTTGGGAGCGGGTTGGGCGTCCGAAGCGGACGGAAGGCATTTCTTTATCGCCCGGCAGAGGCTAGTTAATTAACCTAAACTGCGGCCACTAAAGGTCACCGGCGATCGTTTCGGGGCCAGGGGACCGGAATCACATCCATTCGGAATTTGATGGGCGATAAAATGGTACGCAAAGCGGTTATTTTGTTTGTAATTTTCTGCAAACATGCTTGAACATATTTTCCCGTGGGTTGCGCTCGTAAAGCGTGCGACGGGAAGGTAATCAAATATCTCACGCTGCACGCGACATTTACTGGCCCCGTTGCTGATGAATCGGCATGTGTGTGCGTCTATTTATGGGAAGAAGGATCTAACCATCAGGTGTATCGGGTCGGCCGAATCGGTTTGCGATGTGAATGGCTTGTCGGCATGCTAATTACGATTAAGAACGGCCGCGGACGAGGACGAACGAGCGCGAGCGCGCGCGTGCCGTGCGCGTTTCGGTTTGCATCAAACGCAGCAAAGGGCGCATCCCGGGCGAACGGGCAGAACTCACGCATTTTTTCCCGGGGAACGCAACGGGGAGCGGGAGGATGGGAGGGTGCATGCAACACATATAATAACATGTGTTATTTTATGCACTGTTGAAGCGTGGCAGCAGACCCTTAGGGCATGGATAATTCGCGCTGGCGCAGCCGTGGCGAACGCATGCGAATGGTGCGAAATCGGCGTTCGGGCTTGCGCGGAGGAAGTTCGATGCGGAGCAGGATCGTTTCCCAATCGGCGTTCCCGTACGGTGCCAGTGTGGATGGGCCGGCAACATGCAACTATGTGGTACTGATGCTGCTGCTGCATCCAGGACGCTTCTCTCGCGGACGGTAATTGATAGTGGCGTGATCCACTTTTGGCAGGCCGGGCCCGGGAGGAGCGAGAAACAGTTTACACGCGGTGCGAACTAGCACGAACCAAACCCGTCCGTGGCCCGTTTGGTTTACGGCGGTTGCACAATTTGTACAAGTTGTTGCCTGCCCGTTGCCGGTTCAGTGACTTCTCACCGGCAGTAAATCGCGCGCGGTAGGCCTTGCTCCGTCAGCTAGCTGTCAGATTTTGACAGCTCCCGAGGAGCAGGTGGTTCAGGAGACGACGCTTTTCGAGCCTAAAACGTCATTAGATGGCTTTTAATCACGTAGGATGAGGACATCTGGGACGTCACGCGGGTTGACACTGGGGACGCAATAACGTCAGTTCCTTGGAAAGCATTTAGTGCTACCGTGAAATGAGTGAAAGACTCACTAATGGGAAGTTTTAAACGACATCCGGAAGTCGTTCTGGTGATCTTCTCGCTTCTTGGAATTAATCTCGTCGTTGATCCGTCAACGAACCGTCAGATATCGCTAGTGGAGTGGCTTTCTCTGGAACTCTGCAAAGTCTCCACAAAGAGAATCCGATTGATGGCGTAACGTCGCGGGAAGCTCCTCTTTGCGTGCTGCACAGTGGATTAGGATGATGAAGCGTACAAACCTCCGCTCCAGTTGGAGGAGCAGCTGTTTGGAACGAAACAAATCGCTGCGTGCGTGCGTCAGCAGCTGCCAAGCGAAACCGAGAATGCATGCGCCAAGATGGTAGTGTGGAAGCCCATTTTTAGCGCCCCCCAAGGTTGTTAGACCCAGAATGTAGGGCTCGGAATGGGAGGCATACCGATTAGGAGGCTGCAGATGATCGCTCTGAGCTAGAAATCTGGATTCGAACCGTGCGTGGAGATGTAGAATATTTTACGAGCCGTTGTGTGTTTTCACCCGAACGTTCCTCCCTTTGTTGCGGGCTTCACGGGCCCCCTTTTTTATCTAACTTAATCAATGAAATCACCACCCGCCGCTGGGTCGTTGGCGTTGGTAACTGTTTTCTTCGCTCGTTATGCGGGTGGGAGTAGCGCGCGTGATCGTTCAATTAAGGCAAATTAAGAAAATCCACCCGAATGCCCTGACGCGGCGAGGCGAGGGAGGGGCTAGGGTGGGCGGGCCAGCGGTATGTTTGAACGATTTCCAAGAAATAAATGGCCCTCAACTATATACCCATCAGTTCGTTACACTTCCCACTCGCGCGCGGTTCAATCGGGTCGCGGAAATGGTCGTAAGTTTCCATTTTATTTCGCGAGCTCATCCGGGCTCGGTGGAACTGCGCCGAACCAACGGGACGCCAACGGGATGGATGGGATTACCAGTGTAATGATCGGGATCGGTTCGTACGATCGCTGTGCGCTGCTCGGATGCAAATTACACGGTACACAGCCCCTCCCCGACTGGCGCTGAACTGGAACTCCGTCGGGCACACTAGTAGCAATGAACTTTGGCTTCGATTTATTGTTTTAAAGGTTAGGGGCATTCAAACACCCTTGCCCCCAGTACTTGCCCGTTTTTTTTTCATTATTTTCGGTTAAGTGCGCTCCAGCGGTGGGTCGGAAACGCTTGGCAAATGAAAGGTACAGATAAACGAGCTCAAAAAAAAAAAATAGCTTACTAAATCGTTACCGCCCGAAAGATTAAGATAGCCGGGCGGAAGGATTGCGATGATGTGCGTGCTTCTGGGGCTGGTGAATGCATCCACCCCACAACACGCCCACAACAACGGCGCGCCCGGCCAGCGACCCTGGCCCTGGGGCGGAGGTGTCATTAGACCCTAAAACCGAAGCGAAACCCTCACGGTGCATGGTGATAATTTCTGCACCCACCGCCCGGGAGATGGCTTACGTTTACGACGATCTCATTAATCAGAATGTGGCAAATTATTAGGTAGCGGTAGGCTTTATTGGCGGTTTTGCGCTCATCATGTGCCCTCCGGGGGAGGCAGGGGGAAGAGAGGGAGGCCGGTTCCGGTGGGGGCTGCTGCGTCCAACCAGGCCACCAACGTTCGTCCTGAGCCGACCGTCCCACGCCGGCAAGATGAGGCATCGACGGGCTTCGAGATAAACCAAAACGCCCGTCGTACGACCCGAACACTGTCGCGGTGAGATCGTGCCGTTCATCACACCCGGGAATGGTATAAAAATAAATAGAATGAATAAGCACGGGACGGGGTGGCCACTCCGTCTCTGTGGCGGCGCCTCCAGAAAAAAAAAAAACCGACACCACCATAATGAGCGGTTGGAAGTAATTCAATCACACTTGATTTCAATTGTCACGTCACGCCAAGGTTGTTATATGGTCGAGTTATCTCACCCGTTTTCTCATTATTTTCCCGCTTTGTCCGATCGGATCATGGGTTGCACACGCCCGAACAAAGGGAACAGGGAAAAGCGTATTGCATACTTATTTCGCTTTTCTTTTTATTCTTTCGCACCCGCGAACGCTCGAGATGGGGGGGTTTTTTTATGTACATATCGCCGAGAATAAATCGAAATCACAATTGCCATTTTATGGTTGGCGTTGGTATTAAAATTGCCGTTTTTTTCCTTCCACTTCGGGGCGCCTCCCGCCGGTAATGATAATGGAAATGTGCGGTGTGGCCAAACTGCGTTTGTTGGCAAACGGTGGCAAACTCGTCCACGCCGCGGCTAATGATGATGGACACAATTAATTGGCTGCGGAAATATAATATTTTAAAGCAATCAATTATCGTAAATATATTATATCGCGCATGCACGCCGCCCGCGTTGATTGGGAGGGAATAAAACGTGCGGGAATCCAATTTGCTACCGTCGTTACGCTCTCTTCGCCTCCCCGGGCACCGCGAAACCGATCCATATCAATCAAAAATACGTGAAACTCGTCGCCGACGGTGGTGCGTGGCCGGCGCAAGATTTATAAACTGGAGCATGCCCAACGCTTTCTGCCGCGTTTACGTTGTGAGGGCACACGGTTTATTGATGAGCTTGTCGTACATGAAGCTGGTGGAGGAATGTGTTGAAAACCGTTTCCGCACCGTCCCGTGGGAGGCGGGATTTACGAAAGGGCCGCAGAACTTGTTTTACTTTTTTCTTCTCCCCCGAGATGGACAAGCGCACTCCTCCTGTCACAATCACTAACAAATGCGTTGTGCTTGTTTTGCTTTTCAATTACAGAAACATCCATCACATCAAACATGACGCAAACAAGCCATCTGATAGCGTTAGTCTGTCTGCTGTCCGCCGTGGCGGCCGTTCCGATGCGTCAAAGCCAGCTCCTTTCGGCGATGCAGAACATCCAGCGGCAGTACGATGCCGGGCGGGCGGGCAAGGAGTCCGGCTATCTGCAGGAACTGGGCAACGAAGCCTCCGACGACGGTCAGGAGTCGGACAGCCCGAAGGAAACCGAGGATGTCGAGCCGAGCGTGTCCACGCCGTCGGTCGGAAGTCGTGACGCGCTGCCACCGGTGGTTTCGCTGCCGTCGCTTCGCAAGAACAAGATGTTGGGCTACTTCGGGATGTACTCTCCGGCCGCACTGAGTGCGGCGGCGGCGGCGGCTTACGCGCAACCCTACGGTTACCCCCTGTACCACTCGATGCTGGACTACTACGACGACTACCTGCCGGTGGACAACTATCCGAGCCTGAACATGCTGGCCAACATGCAGACCTACCCGCAGAACGTGTACGCAAACATGGCGAACGGGTTGGGATCGTACCAGACGATGAGCAACCTGTCGCCCAACCTTCAGCAACAGCTCTTCAGCAACAGCCTCGTCCAGCAGCAGCAGCAGCAGCAGCAGCAGCAGCAGCAGCAACAGCAGCAACAGCAACAGAACCAACAGGCGGCACAGCAGGCAGGGAATGCTCAGCTTGCCAGCTTGGCTGGATTGGATGCGAATGCGGCAGCGCTCGGAAGCTTCCAGAGTCTTGCCGCAAGCTTCGCCGCCGGCAACGATAACTTCCAGGGGCTGGAGGACGAAGACATCCTGTCCCGCCACAGCCAAGCCGGTCGGCGTCGTCCGAGTGTGAAGAACTCCCCGATCTACTACATCCGGTTGCCGCCCACGCCGTACATGTTCGTACCGGGTGTCGGTTACATCTCGCAGCCACCAACGATCCAACCGATGGCCGCACCCGTCCCGCAGTACCCGCAGCTAGCCGCACCGCCACCAGTCACGATGAGCCCGTTCTACCAGCTGCCCATTAACTTCGTCTCGAACGGCAAACCGTCCGGCATCTACCAGTGGAACGGTGCGGCAGCTGCACCGGCCGTCCCACAGCAGCCAACGTTCGCCCTGCCCTACCCGCGACCCCAGCGACCTGCCTACGCACCATCGCCCTTCATCCAGGACTCGAAGATCACGCATCTGAAGGGACCGTTCCTGTTCAATGGCCGACCGGAGGAGATCTTTCTGCTGCAGAACACCTTCAACCCGCTGTTTCAGAGCCCACTGAACTCGTACTACTAGAGAGAAGGGGAAAGGGGGAATGGAAGAACTGATCATCACCACCGAATTCGGCTCGGAGATATGTCTATAGAAATCGCATTTGGCACACGCTCGGGCCAGCTACGCGGCATTACTGCAATATCACAATTATGTAATACACAGCACACACTGACTAGACGACACACAACACTAGATCGGAACTGGGATCGAGTTGACAGACTACACGGTTCGTTTAGGTTAGCGCGTGCTCTAGGCACACACACTTTTAGGACACTCTTTAAGGAAAGACTAAAGCTTCCCCGGGATGGATCCTCCGCTCCCGGAGGGGTGAAATCAGCGAAATGCTTGTTTGTAAAATGATTAGCTTGGAGAAACGTTTCTTCGATGGTGTCGTATTCCGCTTCGGGGCAGCCAGTTTTCCTTCGTGGTACCACCCAACCGATCAAGGATAAAGTTCTGATAGGAAAAGCGAATAAGAAAACGCACGTTTTTGTAGTGCGACTGCGAATGTTGGTGCCAGCTATCCAGCAAGGAAGACGCAAAAAATCACACTCCTGTACACGCAATACCATACTTGCACCATCGGTGAAATGTTTCTTCGACACGACGCGGTACCTACCTTAACGCAAGGAGAGAAAAGAATACTCGTACTTAGATCGTCTAACGAATGGCAGCATACGTGCGAGACTAGTGATTTAGAAGAAAGGGGTTAAAAATTAATTCGGTAACTATAACGCTAATAAAATGAAATGATTAGAATAAAGCTTATGAAAAGAACATGTTTTTCATTTGATTTTTTTATACATAAATATCGGAAAGATTTTGTTCAGAAGGTACACCCTTGAAAGCTTATGTTGATGCTAGTGAACATGAATATATTGATAAAAAGTATGTTTTCATAGCTTCAGATCAATGTTTACAGCGAGCAATATTATAATTTTCAGAATAAAATAGTAACTTCCCTTTTGGGGATGAGTTTAGTAATACAATAACAACATTTAGGGGACAAACTATGGTGCACATTGCATATATTCTCGTGCATTGCGCATTGCATACATGCGTTTGTTCGAAATTCGGTAATTCGGAAATTCGCATTGTGCGGCTGCACTATGGACCTTAGGCCAAATATCGTGGCCAAATTCGGCGTCTGCATCTCTGTCACGCAATGCTTCGAAAAACCGGGCCGCACTATGGACTTTGGGGCCGTTTCGAGGTCAAATTCGACTCCCGGCTTTTACATTTCTGAGCAGTGGCTGGGAGGACTGCGCCAAATTGTGTGATTGAAAAACGAATTCGTGGGTTATTTCATTCATGTTGGAGCAGCATAAACAGATTTGACCCTCTGGAGGGTATCTGATTTGGATTTCAAAAATTGGGCTGCTTATATACTAACAATTTTTGATTGTAGAAGTTGTAGAAGTATCCTCAAATATGATGAGCTAGTCCTACTCATAGGGTGGAAGTAAAAAATTATGAATATGAATGACTGTAGGAATGAATCCATGTAGCGGGGCAATCAAGGTGCGGGAAAAAATATGGAGGTATGATTGTATTAAAATTTCCCTTCCAAAGAGTTGGAAAAACGGATGAGGACAGGGACAAACGGAACAGTTTTAATAAGATAAAAACTCTGTTACACGTTTTCAAAACAGACGCCGGAATGCCATCAGGACCTGGTGATTACGAATTCGTTAGCTTGCTGAGAGCAGTCTGTACCTTATCAGTATTCAAGATAGTTGCCACAAGAATATCATTTAATCCAGTGAGTCAGAAGAAAAGTGAGCAAATAATGGTTAGGTTATCTGCTGAGGCCGATCCAAGTATTGGGGGCTGGCAGTTTTATAGTCGACGAGTTTTATTAATGTAATTCCAGAAATATTTGGAACAACGATGAAGCAAGGATTTGAAGTCCGCCCATGTCCAGCCTGCACCTAGTCCTACTGTAGATTCGATATGCTGATGCTGCAACCCTCGGGCTGGTGAATGCCGCAGTTTCGGAACGTTTGCGTGCCGGTTGTGTTGAGTTTGCGCAGAACGCGCCACATCAGTTGGTGGTACATCACGTTTGTTTCCGCCCCGCTTCCTCCCTCGCACGTTCTCTTCTGCACAGAACGGTTGTGACGGTGGTTGGCAGAGGACGCCGGCCGCAATGTGTGCCTAAAAATAGTGCCACACCGCTCTCGTGGTCGTTTGGTAGCACGCGAACTCCGAAATTCCTGTGCCGGTAGTGACTATGGTGGTGAGCGTTCCATACCGAAAGGGTGTGCTCCAAAGTGTTTCCAAAGTAAGAATCGTTAAACCGAGCAAACGGTAGCGATGCACACGTTTTAAAAAAACATATTACCTATCGACAAACACGCATCCACGGACGATTCTTTCGTACTTACTCGCGGCACAATTATCGCATGTTTTATGCACACAGAGCCACATCATACATCCATCAAAAGTGCATCTTCCACTGAAGCGCGTGTATTAGTTGTGAACGCTTGTGTACAGTGCTTACAGCTGCTGTATGGTCTCTTTACTGCACAAAACCCATCACAGTAAGCGACGACCGTCAGTGTCTCTATTCTTCTTTGCCACCGTGTGTATATGAGCAGCATCCCCAAACATGTACGACGCTGGGAAGGGTTGCGCGCATTTGTTTTGTGTAGAGGTACGTACACACACACACAAATTGCCCGCACACACGACACCCGTTGCCAATCTTCCTCCCCGAGCACACACACGTTTTGGAGTCCTTCGGTGGAGCAGCAAGCACACACGTCTGACTCACGGCGGCCGTTGTGTGAACAGGGGAAACAATTGCTCCCTTCCACCCCCATGTGATTATTATCTCTTTCCTTCCTGCGCAAATGGGGAGCCCGTTCCCGACGCATGCAACCTTCAACCACCGGCCAAACCTCCCCTCGTCCGGTTGCTCCAAGCACTGGTGGCGGCGCGTCGTGGTAGTGGTGGCGATGCTGGTTTGGTGTTGTTTATGCCAGTGGCTCTCAATTTCGTTCTAAATGTAGTGCAGATATTAAAAAAAAATGCAATACAGGGTGGTGTTATGGGAGACCATCAGTGAAGGAAAAATGTTAGCTGTTGGAAATACAGGTAAAGCTTTGAAGGAAAATATATTCAAAAAGTGTCATGAGCAAGTCCATGTTTAATGGTTGGTTTTCATTTTCATTTAAATTAATGAGCTGAGATAATTCAATTCAAAGCAGATTAATTTATATGTTATTTGTAAACAAAATATAAAAAGGAAATGAAGTGCCCTCTATATGAAACTTATAAAAAAGTTAAACTTAAACTTTTTACCTAATGATTTATAGATCTCGACAACAGTGCTTAGTGATTCAATGTAGTTACAGTTTTATTTAGCAAATTTTCATCAATTTCTGTGTGATCTAGAGAGGTGGACTGATGATTTTAACATTGAAATTAAAAAAAAGTGAAACCACACTACTCACTATAAATTGCATAACCCAGAAAGCTCATCCGGCTCCCTACATGCTTAGCTGCGCCTGCTCACAAATCGGCTTCAGCTCCACTGGCGCACGCTATTTACGTACGGGCCTATGTACGCAGCTGCTGTGGTAGTACGTACAATTACGCTCATTGCATGTACGCCATGCTCGAGGGCGAGACGCGAAAGTAACATACATGCCATTTCAATGCGCCCGCCAACCATTACTGTGAAGCGCGCCGAACGAGCAGCGCCCGCGAGTTAGTGAGCAAACCAGTCTGTACCGAAGTGTTGTTGCTGCTGCTGGCCAGGAAGGGCGCAGCACCGCGAAACATCTGCGACAAACAGAAGCCTCCTCCCCTCCCTGCGAGCGCGCACGAGGAGGCGCAACATCCAAGCAAGCACGGTGCGCGCGCGTTGTCAACATTGGCCCGCACACGTACTGACTGCGACTGCCACTTTGTGTGTCTGTCTGGCGGGGTTTGGGATTTGGGAAGCCGTGCGAGCCGTGCATCGTCGTCCTGCATCTAATTCCGCCTCCAGCGGACGGGCCGCGAAAAGAAAGCCGTCGTCGTGGTCGGTTCTTTGTGCGTTTATTACGCCGTACCAAAACGAGCGAGCGTACCCGAGCAAGAACGAGCCGCCCAGTCGGGTTGAAACCATTCTCAAGCTGGCTTGAAAGAAGCTGGCTGTCTGCGACGCCGAGAACCAAGAACACCGTGGGCGCATCAAAGTGAGCTGTGTGTGGATTTGTGATTTGTCAAAGTGTTGTGCAAAGTTGTGTTGTGTTGCTGGTTGAAAACCCCGTGCAAAGAATGTGTGGCAACCGGGGCCCGATGCACAAAGAATCGTTAAGTGAAAGCAAAACGCATCGCCGTTGAAGTGCGCCCGGTGGGTTAACGACGCGCGACGTCGTCCTTTCCAAAAAACGAAAAATTACGCCAGTTGCTGGTCCCGGATTGGTCGGAAGTTTGTGTGTTGTTGAGTTTTTTTTTTTTTGGCCCGTGTGAAACGTGAACGACGACCTCATTTTGGAGTACATTTTAAAACATCGAAAACACCGGATGGTGCCAAACATTGGGTGCTAAAGAAGGTAAGGAACGCGTCCAGTGACCTTAGAAGTGGCCGTGCAAACGTTATCCCACCAGGAAGCTACGCGGGTAGCCTTGGAAGGGAGAAAAAAGGGAGCAAATTAACAGACATGCGTGTGGTTGTACGTTTGTATGTTGCACGTGTACTCCGGACGTACCGAAGTAGGCCACGATGTACATTTCGCACGGGGTGGACCAATAATCGATAAGGCGCGCGGAGGGCGTCGTTCCCAAGCCAAGCGCTTCGAAGGCTTCACGTGTAAACCAGCGAACGTGAAAAGGCAGCGTGCTACAGAAAGAAAGAAAACAAAACAGGTTCGCATCCGAAGCGGGTTGAAATTAGACCGTGCATGACGCGTGCGACTTCCTCGTTGAAGCGGTTGACACCGATCAGCTGTTCTCGTGAGCAGTTAACACATCCAAGCAAGCCACGATTACCTCATCGCGGAAGAAAAGATGCTAAGATGTGCATGCATAATGGCTGCATAACTATTTTTTTTTTGTGGCTACCGCAACGAATCTGGAAGCTTGCAAAGAGCAGTTTGTTTGCTTGTGTATCTATTTATCGTGCCGAACTGCAACACTACACTACTGACACACAGTCAGGGTCCCAGCTGGGAGTCTGCGAATGTGCAGACACCTACCCCGCCGGTGGTACCATTGTACCGAACGTACACTGATCGTTTTAATAGAATAATCGTTCCCTGGCTCACTCATTGCATTTGCAGCCCAGCGAGCCGGAAAGGGGGACGGAGGAAGAGGAAGGCACGGTAACGTGCGATTGCGAGACATGTGTAATGCTATTTACCATCTACGATCGCTGGTGCCGTAGGCAACATAGAGCCCACCGACAAAAAAGCAATACCCACCACGACCGGAGCCTAACTAACGATCGTTTGCAGCCGCAACGTACGGTGTGCCCACTAGTTTCCCTTCGTTTCGCGGCACTGCTCTTCGGCGGTGCTTTCGGTGTACCTTCTTGCGCAATGGCTACCACTCCACGGCCATTCAGCGTGGAGAGGGCTGGTGGAGGGCTCCCCGAAAGCCGCACTCGAAAACTCGCCCTCCAAATCGCGCCTGCAAATGTTCTCGAAAACCCCGGGGCTGGACGCGAACAAAGACTCTCGCCATGATGCTCATCAGAGCCAGCTCTCGTCCGCTAAACCGGGTCGAGTGTAAAGTTCGTCCGCTTATCACACACGGGCGATGATAGGGCGAGAACGTGGCGTTCGTCCAGCCGAAGATGAAAACAAAAATACTCGCACCAGAAAGGGCACAGCTCCCGCACCGTTGCCCTTATCGTTGGTAGCGATTGATGTCGGTTACGGTGATTACGGCTGAACGATGTACTTTGGAATTGGACACCGTTTGAAATGTCCGGATTAGCTATTACTATATCCTCTCCGATTTGCTATATCATAGAAATAATAAAGCCATAAAAACGGTCCGCAACAAAGCAAAAACAAAAATCGATAAGCGAGCGTGGCATGAGCAGGCAAAGCAGGTGTTCGAGAGGTACACGTCACTATTCACCACGTCCAGTAATGACAACGCGCGCACGGAGCAAAACGTCTCCACGCAAGCAATAAAGGTAGGCGGCCATTGTGGACAAGGGGAGGCCTTTCCGGAGCCCATCGTTATAAGCGCGCAATTGCAGAAGGATCGAGAGTGCAAGGCTGATCGCGTACATCACGTGGTGTTAGAGGCTCTTGGTGATGAAGATGATGATCGTCGCGACGCTGGCTCCCGTGGAACCGGTGGAGATGGTTTCTAATTACGCCGGACCTTGAACGCCCCAATCCTCTTGAGATCCATCTTGGTCGGGCCGGGGTGGAGGGGAGCGAGCGTCCCTCGCAATGCTAATGTGTGTGGGGCGAACGAGCGAGCAAATGCAACCTCCATTACTCGAGGAGTCTGATGGCGTGGAATGGCCCAGCCCCGGCATTGACGCGCGCAGGTCGTACGTTGCCGAGCGCTCAAATTCACCAATCAATGGTGCTGGCCGCCTACCATTCCCGCGGTCGGGGTGAAGGTGAAACGGAGACCGGCACCGTAGGTCGCACCGGATCCGCCGGCTAATTGCTATGTAAAACGGTGTTAGCAAATAGGTGTCCTGCCCAGGCGCTCGGTGAACGGTTTAGCAGTAGGAGCGAGCGGCCTCCCATTTGGCACGGTCGGGGATGACGGAGGATGGTTTGATGCTTTGGTGGTTAGGTATCACGCCTTGCGCTGGGTCGTACTGGCACATAAATCAATTGCACTTATTAAACTGTCCGAAGCTGAGCCACAACGCGTCGGGTCGTTGTCGAAGGTTCGTTCCCTCACGGGTCCTAGTCGGTGACGCTCATAATCATCTTGATGCCGTGAGTTGACTCCGCGTTACTGAGGTCAAGTCAATCTTTGTCTTTATTGTCTAGCAATATCGCATTCCAACTTAACGTCCAAACGGCTTTTTCATTGGCACAACGTTTATAGCCGTTCCAGGTTGCTAGGCTACCAGGCATTGAAGCTACCTCGGTTGAAGTTCGCCTCTAAAAAAACGATCGAGAAAGACGTTAAGAATTTGACTCATAAATCCATGATAAATTCGTCAAGCTCTTTATCAATCGTTTTGCCAACCGAATACCGTACTTTGCTTTTGGACGTAAAACTGTTATTTACATACGCCCGTAGTATGCGTATGTACGACCACTCGGAAGTAGCGTTATCAGTCTTGTCTATTGACAAGACCAATAAGCGCTTATCTTCAACTCGTCTTCAACTCGCTCAACTTATCTTCGTTGCTTGTTGAAATGAAAACTTAATCAACGAAATAGGTTACCATGCTGCATTCACCACGCGCTGGAAACTGGAAGTAAGCCATGCTAGATCACACGATTGTTAGAACGAGGGTCCTCGATTTGGAACGCGACTTAACACTTAACGCACACCTTTCAACTCCACGTCATAACACGTTGGTGCGTCAAACTGTGTATTGTACCACAACGCTAGCAAGGGTTGCCAGCGGCGGTGGCGGTGTATTTAATAGCTTAACTTGTGGCCCGTAATTACACCTTATCTCGTGCTCGTTTCATTAGGGTACGAGATTTCCTGTTCAACGCTTAGAACGCATGCATACGCTTGGAATTTCGCTCACCAAACATGCCCGGCCCAACCTCCCGGGACCTTTGCTCGTGGGAGCACTATTTCTAGCCCAGGGGTTTACCCGTTATTAATCAATGGTTTCCTGCCAGTTCAATGGATCGCGGCGATCGTAAGGAAATCCTGTTCGGGGCACGTGTGCATTAGGCGTCCGTTTTATAACTCCCCGCTCAGAGCATCCAGAAGCCGTTGACTCAACTGCTGCACGGAAAAGAAAAGGTCTTTCACCGGGCAAAGGCGCTTTCCTTGAAGTGGCTACCGTACGAGGAAGATGCTAATTTTTGCGTCTTCCTTACCACGGACGGCCATGACACCGTGCGAAGGAAAGACTCGACGTGAAGAAGATCCCCACGAAGGGCGGTCATTGCCGCAGCGCGAGTACTTCGGAACTACGTGCGAGACGAGCGCGTAGCACGGGAGAAAACGTATCCTCGACCCCGGGCCGGGTTCACAAGAGGTCGTTGCCGTTGCCTGCAGGTGTCGCCGTATCCCGGATTGGAATCCGAAAAACTTGCCCCAGACCAGCTTGCTGACCTAGACAGTGGTGCGTTGCTCACCGGTGGTCCGGTTTCTGTTTCGCTCCGTTTGCTTTGTGCAGCTCGTCTCTTCTAGTACGATTCGACCTTTCTGCCGATGAGGTCGAAAGGGAAATGATGGTTAATAAATGTCGTTGCTGTGTACCGGCGAAACCCTTAACCCAGCACCGGATAGCATCTGCTTGCTGATGGCTCATTAGGAGCGAACCACATCAAGAGTATGATCGATTGTGTAATCTCATTGCATGTACGCACTATCAGGCGCTATCAATCAAATTGAGTCATCTGACAACCAGCAAGTACATGTCTATTTCAGGAAATGACACATTTTCTGGCTTGTACAAGGTTAATCAGTGCGTGTGCGTATGCCTTTAAACTATATCTTTGTAACACAAGCGCTCGTATTCGGAAATTGTACGAACAAATGTGAAGCGCGCTTGAAAGTTGTAGAGAAATTTGTTGTAACATAAGTAGGCTTTGCTTCGTCGGCTTCCATGTTTACATTCCCCGGGATCCGTTACGAGTGCACAGAAAAAGAACATGCAACGATTAAACCATTTTATTACACCGACATAACTGCCCTTTAACCCCACCTTTACGAGGGCAGCCCGGCCGCGAGCGAAACCAAAAAAAAAAGTGTAAAGCAAAGCGAGCTGCCTCACTAAAATGTTCACTTAAATGGCTCGTTCGCACGTTTTGCGTACAGTTCTTGCATAATATCTGCATGAAAGCATAAGAAACGAAAACAAAACCAAAAAACGTCCCAACCCCAAACCGCCGGTTCCAATTAGAGAAGGGTAATTCGTCGGTGGTGGACTCCCCTTTTTGCATTCGACACCCGCGTCGTCCATCGTCGTCGCCGTCGGTTGGCTTCCGCAAAGCAGGTACTTTTTGGTGTGTACGGAAGCCAACCGTGGATTGTTGCTGCCGGTCTGCCCGGGCGCTCGATGCTTTTGGACACAACAATACCATCACCCTATTGTGCCGTGGAGGGGCCGTTGTGTTTAAGGGAGGGCGACGGCAAACGCAAAAACAAAAAGCGCGCCAGAATAGAAAAATGCAAGGGCAAGCATGTAGGCACGCCGTGACGAGCGTTTGTTCGTTCCTTTCCGGGCGCGATAGGGATAGGAAGTGCACGCGTCGACTCACCATATGGCGTGAGTCATTTGTTGGTTCTTGACAAAGTCTACGCGCTTGCTCATCGTTCCCGGAGGGAGGGTCGGCCGTTGTTACCGCCACTTTCCCCTCATTCTCGAGCCCATCTGGCAAGTGTAGTACCCGCAGGCAATGTGACGTTTTTCTTTCTTTTTTAAACTTTATCTGAACAAGCATAAGTTCGCCGGTATTACATCCACGGGCAAAGCGAGTTCAAAGAGCGGGCTCGTGCCATACAAGGCCACGTGGGAGAACTGTGGGGAACAAAAGAAATGAGACAAGCGGTGTACCGCGACCGCGGAGAGAAAGGTACGATTTTTGGTCACGCGTACTTGGGATGTCAAGGTTGCTGTCGAATTGAAATTGTTGGGCAGCGAATTTGTGTCAGGGCTGGAAATTTCGACCGAAATGAGCGATAAAATGTCATCACATTTCTTTTATTTGAACTGAGTCTGGAGCACAGGATATGATCGTATGGGATTAATTTGGAATTTTTATTCTCTTTCTCTCTCCCTCTCGCTGCCAGATGATGGGTTGAGCGGTACGTCATAAGTGAGTAGTCCATCTTAATCCAACACGTGCCCCGAGACCCCGAAGCACACCTAAACACACACTCGAGTACCTTTCTGGCGGACTATCACCCTCTCCCGGACCATCACCACCACCACCACCACCAGGCTCTAAAATGCCGACCATCATATCAAAGTTCGCGAAACGATCGTTCGATACGCTCGAGGGTCTCGGCTATTCGCGCGAGTTTGTCTCCAAGGGCCTGATAACGGGTGCGGTCGCACTGTACTGTCTGCGGCTCACCTACCCGGTCGTGCGGGAGAAACTATCGCCCGGGCGGAGCACCCCTCGCGACCCACCCACCACAGGCCACCGGAATGAGAACAACAACCTCACCAAGCAACCACCGCCGGACGATCCGGAGGCGAAGAAGGAGCAGATCATCATCGCGAAGCGGAACCGCCGGCGGCAAACCGGCCGGCAGCCCGGGCTCAATCTCGACTTTCTGCTCCAGCTGCGCCAGCTAATACGCATCATGGTGCCGCGGCTGCTGTGCGAAGAGTCCGCCCTGCTGGCCGTCCACACGCTCTGCCTGGTGTCGCGCACCTTCCTCAGCATCTACGTCGCCTCGATGGAGGGCGCGATCGTGAAGTTCATCGTGCGGAAGGACGTGCGGAACTTTGTGCTGATGCTGCTGAAGTGGTTCGGCATCGCGATACCGGCCACCTTCATCAACTCGATGATACGCTACCTGGAGAACAAGCTGGCGCTCGCCTTCCGGTAAGTTGGGCCACGAAAACCGCACCACGTAAATTGCGTTTGGCGTAATGAGCTGAACCGAGGCCTCGAGGAGGACACAAAAAAAACACGCTCCTAAGATCCGGTAGAGAGGGAGTGCGTCGCACGCCGCGAGGAGAAAGTCTTCTGAGGTTTTGCAGATAATGAGCCCGGACCGGGTACGGCATGCAATCAGCGCTCAATGCAGAGGTGTTATCTGCTGGTGCCCGATGAAGTCGAGCTATTGCTACCCTAGCTAACCTCCCCCATCCGGACTCATTACGAAGGGTGCGAAGGTTAACAACTACAGCAACAATATGAGCTCCACATCAAAGCATGCTGCGAGGATGATAAACAAAAAGTTATTTTCGAATAACGAAAACACGACACGCGCACTTCGGCAACTGATTTGCGCGGTCCAACGATTAAGCTTAACCGCTGCGATAACAAACAGCTCCGATAAAATGGATTCTTTTCTGTAGCGATTTCGGGAACGCTGTCCGGAGATAAGAATAATCGGTAGCTTTTGTTTCTGTCTGTTGCATGTTTGCGATAAACTCGTGTCGCTTCGTTGCACTAATGCTCCCCGTTCTATAAACCTTGTTTTATGGGCCCGTAGCACGAGCCGTGATCGTGGTCGGTGTGCTGCACTAACACTAATCCGCACGTGGGATCGCCGCTTCAGCTGCGGCTAAGCACACACAAATCTGGTTTTGGACTAGCTCGAATGTTTGCTCAATTGCATTTTCAATTGCAGTTTTTTTTTCTTACCTTTTTCTGCAATGCAGTTGCGGTGCACGTGAAAACCCTCCGCGCCCGTCGGTGCAGCGCGCACGGAAAGTGGCTTTTCTTTCCGCGCACAGCGAACCGTGAAGGAAGGAAGGCAAACCACGTTGCTCTGCGCTGGCTTTTGGCCTTTTTTGTTTGTGCTCCGCAGAGAGATTGGGTTGGCGTCTTGGGTACGGTTACGAAACCATCTAAGCGCCCTCCTAACGCTGCTCCGGGAGGGAAGCGACCATAAATTCTTGAAGGCTATCCACATTCTCGTCTGTAGTTCTCTATTGCCGTTTCGCGTGCCATTTGCGGCAGGGTTTTGAGTCAACACATTCGTTCGGGGGTTTGTTTACCGCTCTCCCCCCGCAAGTTCCAAAGCAGTCCAAAGCAAACTCCGCTCCGAGCGCTTCGTTTCGTAACCGCCTGCGGTGGAGCATTCTGGCAGAATCCAGCTCACCTTGCACGGTTCGCGGAATCGCGCTGCAGTGAAGATGAAAACCCGCAGAACCCTACGCAGAGCATTGGCATGGGAAACGGCTAACGCAGACCGGATTGAGCAATCACACCTAGACCGGTCTGCACGCACGATGTGGAAGAGATGATCGTACGGGGGATCGTAGGAGCGCGCGCGCGCGGCAAGAGTTATAATTTTCAACGAACAGAAGCCGCGTTTGTGTTTCTTTGACATTCGACGGGATGCTATTCTCGGATGTCGGTCAGTAGTGGTGGGCTTTCCATGCCCGGTTCGAGTGAAATCGGTTGCTTTTATACAAATTTTAGATGATGGAAACATTCGAATCTGGAAGGTGTGAATGGATGCTGGAATTGTTGAACGGTTTCTTCCTAGCAAAAACGACCGACCTGGTGGTGATCAACTTTCGCTTCCATCACGGTGCGTTAATTATGCGTGGCAAAAGTAAAAGCGCCGCATTGTGGATGTAATTCGGGCATAATAATTATATTCCTGGTAATAGAGACTTAGACGACCGAGACATTCTTGGCGAGTCACGTGTGGTGTCTTCAGTAAAAGGCGGATGCAATATTTGATTAACTTAAACAGCACCTACGTGTTAATTGATTGTTATGCATGGAAGGGGCCATATTTTGGGGTCTAATCTTTAGCGCGACCGTTTTTGGAGAAATGAAGTCCTTGAGCGGTGATGAAGTTTGGAAATGTGTCAGTCAAGCCATCTGAGCTCTTTCTTTATTTCTCTCTCTCTCCCTTTGCAGCACACGTCTCGTGCACCACGCGTACGGCATGTACTTCAAGAACGAAACCTACTACAAAGTGTCCAACCTGGACGGGCGCATCGAAAACGCGGATCACCGGCTGACGGACGACATCTCGACGTTCTCCAGCTCGGTGGCGCATCTGTACAGCTCCCTCACCAAGCCTTGCTTCGATTTGCTGCTAATCGGCATTGCAATGGCCCGCTCGTCGCGCCGCATGAAGGCAAACATTGTGATGGGTCCGGCGTTGGCCACGGTCGTGATCGGTACGACCGCACACATCCTGCGGATAGTGTCGCCCAAGTTCGGCCAGCTGGTGGCGGAGGAAGCCAACCGGACGGGCTACCTGCGCCACGTGCACTCGAAGATCATCACCAATGCCGAGGAGATTGCGTTCTACGGTGGTCATAAGGTGTGTGACGGAAGACTCGTTTGTGATATTCGTTTTCATAAAACCCAACCTCACTTCGTTTCCTTCTCGATCGTTCGACGCAGGTGGAACACTCCCAGCTCCAGGAGGCGTACTCTCGGCTGGTCGGCCAGATGAACACGATATTCACGCAGAAGCTGTGGTTCATCATGCTGGAGCAGTTCTTCATGAAGTACGTCTGGTCCGGTACGGGCATGGTGATGGTGTCGCTGCCGATCCTGACCGTCGGTGCGGCGTCCGTCCCGGTTAGTCCCGAGCACAGTAACCTCATCAAATCGGACGAACAGGGTGTGAGTGAGCGTACGCAGTATTTCACCACCGCCCGTAACCTCCTGCTCAGCGGTGCGGACGCCATCGAGCGGTTGATGTCGTCGTACAAGGAGATCGTGGCGCTCGCCGGGTACACCAGCCGCGTGGCCGGCATGTTCGAGGTGTTCGACGAGGTGAACCGGGGCATCTACCGCAAGACGACGCTCTACACCGAGGAGCGCAACCTGGACGGTATCCTCGAGTTCCGCGACGGCCAGCCGGTGGCCAAGGGCCGCATCGTGTTTTCCACCGATCCCAAAGACACCAGCATCTCGCTGGAGAACGTGCCGGTAGTGACGCCCAACTGTGACATCGTCGTGCCAAGCATCAGCCTCACGATCGAGGCCGGTATGCATCTGCTCATTACGGGCCCGAACGGTTGCGGCAAGTCGAGCCTGTTCCGCATCCTGAGCGGACTGTGGCCCATCTACGGCGGTACGCTGCGCATGCCGAAGTCGTTCGATGGCCGTCCGAGCATGTTCTACATTCCCCAGCGGCCGTACATGTCTTGCGGGACGCTCCTCGACCAGGTGATCTACCCGGACACGCGCAGGGACATGGAGGCGAAGAGGATCAGCGAGGCTCAGTTGCGGGAAATTATGCGAATGGTGTCCCTGGAGCACATTCTTGATAGGTATGTGTGCCGAAATGTGTGTTTTTTAAGCAAATTGAAACGGAATGCAATTAATGTTTGCCGTGTCACTCCTCCACAGGGATAGCTTCGATGAGATTCGGGACTGGAAGGACACGCTCTCTGGTGGCGAAAAACAGCGTATGGCCATTGCGCGATTATTTTATCACAAGTATGTAGACAAACTCATCCCCAAACAGGAGCGTGCTGTTACCCGTTTTGCTTTCTTGTAGACCAAAATATGCGCTGCTGGACGAGTGCACGAGCGCCGTATCGATCGACGTGGAAAGCTGCATCTACGAAACGGCCAAATCGATGGACATAACCCTTCTAACGATCACCCATCGTCCAACTTTGTGGTACGCATCGGATGCCTGAAATCCTTACCGAAATCCGCGGCTAACTAGATCATTTTCTGCTTCCCTTTCACAGGAAATTCCACACGCATATCCTGCAATTCGACGGACAGGGTGGATGGGTGTTTGAGCGGTTAGAAGAAGGTGCCCAACAAAAAGTTCCTACGGTAAAATCCAGCCCCTCACCCGTCACCGACCACTGAACCGCTCCGCGATCGTTTCGGAGAACATAGGAAGAACAGTATAGGAATGTTGTACAGAAACAAGCAGCCCGCCCGGCGAGCTCTAACGCACGCACGAACGACGAGATTATTTGAAAGTATATTTTTTTGCGTTTCATTTTCGTTCGATTTGTACATACACCAGTAAGGAGCGCAAAGCATAGCAAAAACCGCAAGCAACAGGCCAAAAAGGAATAAAAAAAACAACGTTAAGGGAACCTTAAATAGACAATGAGATTTGGGGAGGAAAAAAGCTTAGGAAATGTTAATTATCATCAAATTTGTTTGGTGGAATGAAGGATTTTTCGGTTAGCGAGCAAAAAAATAATTATCCTCAGTCCTTCCGGCAGGTTTTTGGGTAGGTTTGAATAATGCTAAAGCAATGATGTTGTGAATATGATAAGCTGAACGTTATTTTTAAAATTGTTCTTCGTACTTAGTGCAATGACAAATAAT
Source organism: Anopheles farauti (assembly GCA_000473445.2). Lineage (NCBI taxonomy): Eukaryota > Metazoa > Arthropoda > Insecta > Diptera > Culicidae > Anopheles > Anopheles farauti. Next base: position 2,456,145 of record KI915040.1, on the reverse strand, counting down.
GTTAACCAAAAGAGAGATAAAAACGTTTGAAAAATGTGTTTCCATTTAGTGTACTGCGCACTGCCTACTTTTAGGCGCATGTGGTTCAAATAGATTATTTTGGTGATTTTCTTCTCTTCGCCTGAAAGTATGCAACTCGCCTGGTACGCGCAACGCTTCGGATGTTACATTCTGAACAAAATCACAAAATTAACGTAAACGGTTATAAATATCATGAGATACAAATACCTTTATTTACAAGCAATTGCCTTTTATAAACCCATAAGCATCAACAGCGGTCCTGCGACCGGAATGCGCTTGTTGCGAATAAGTTTGCTTGGAATGACGCATCTTTGTTTAAAAAAATCCAACCGCCGATACCTTGCACTCCCGCATCCGAAGGGAAAAAGGGACGGAAGCGCCAACCCGGTCCGGTCCAACGGGATGGGATCGAAACAGTCTGCATAAAAAAGCGAACACATTCCTGTGCTGAATGTGTTTTGCTTCTGAACCTTAACACTACTCGAGACGAGCCACAAGCGCTCGCTTATGTTTCTTCGCAATATGCGCTCGAAAACACTCTCCACACAGCAATGATGCAAAGCGGGGCGGGAATGTGATAGGCTTAACGTAATAATTTAAGTACAGAGTATATAGTAAGGCGGCAGCGGCTGCTGTACGTGGCAACGTTCCTTCCGAAAATGAGAAACGTGTGCCCACGCCGAGGTTGCAGCACTTTTTTTGCGCAGAGTATTAGGTAAGATATAGTTGCTTTTTTAAAAAAAAATCCCACTTCCACCCGGCAGTGGTGAGGAAATGTTGACAGTCCTTTGGAAAGCAGTTGATAGCCGATACGACGTCAACGATCCCGCCTGTGCCCGCTTACATCCCGACGGGGGTCTATTTCAAACCATCCGAGCCGATTTACGCACCATCACCACTCGCGTGGCTGACGATCTTCGTTCTGCTGGCCTTGTCACCGAGGATGTAGAAACTTTGCGGTTTGCCATTGCTGCCCGTGTTGTACTTGCCGGTCGCATGCTTCTTCGACTTGCCACCGCCGGTTTGCTTTTTGCTGGCCGGCGCGTAGTACGTCGGGAACTTGCGCTTTGCGACCCGCGACTCGGACTCGAGATGATCGTGCGCCGGTGACGTCACCTTCAGCAGTGACTTCTCGCGCGGTGCCGCCGCCTCCCACGGCTTGGTCCAGGTAGGAATTTCCTTGATGTCAATCAGCTCGTCGATGTCGTCGTGCCGGCGGGAGTTCGGATGGCGGCTCTGCTTCGCACCGAGCATCTTCTTCAGCACGGGAATGTTCCAGTGGTAGATGCGTGCCGGTTTGCCGTTCGATTTGAATCCAACCGGAACCTAGCGCGGACAATGAGCGTAACGTGCAGCGAATGAGGACAACGAAACAACACCCACGGGAGCCAGGTCCCCAAGCTTACCTGTTTGCCAACGTCGGCGACGCTGTTCTGGGGTGCGTTGTTCGTGTAGTAGTACGGATTCGGGGGCAGCTTGATGACATACATGTGCGAATCATCCGGACGGCCATAGTGGCGCGATTCCTCCGCGAGCCGTTTCTTGTGGTGGTTGGTAGCGGGACGAACCTTACCGAGGCCGAGTTTGCTGGAAGGGAAACGATACGAGAAAAAAAAAGACGTGATGATCGTTTAGCAACACCCAACTATTCACACAATCGCTGTCATTCGCCTCATCCCTGCCGTTCGTACGTACGTACAGACAAATGAAGCACTCGGGCACGTTCAGTGTAGCGAAAAATCAATGTTTAAAGCCTTGTTGAACTCAATCCGTTCAAGTGGTTCGAACGAGAAACAGGGTGGCAGATCTAGCTTCAACCATAAAGGCGACGTATGTAATAAACGTGAATCTGCAGAAACAGGCCAATCGGTGGTTTCATTCGTTACTCTATTGCTGTCTTCTTTCATTCAAAGACAATTTGTTCCTATGTAAAATAATTTCTCATGAGATAATGTCTAAAAAAACATCAACAACGTTAAAGTCATAGTTACGCCTGATAAGTCAAGTTTGTACGTGGACCTTATGGTAGATGGGTTGATTCGATTTGGAATTTTTAGACGTGTACAAAAAAGAAAAAAAAACTTTACAAGTGTTGATTTATTTACCGACTTGACTTTGAACTGGTGGATCTGTTTCTTCGCAACGATACCTTGCGGTTTGAAGGTGTGTGTCAGGTAATATGCAAGTTAATGAGGCAAACCATCATCGAATCTTTGCATTACACAATCGAAGCGTTTGCTGATACAGGTGAGCTACCGGTACGAAGCGTTTATTGATACATTATAGTAATGGTTTATAACTGCAGGGTATAAGGTTTGAGTTGTCGTCAGATAAAACTTTCCGCTGGAATGAAGGCAAGACGTTTCAAGAGATGCGCCAGCTCATTTTTTCACTTGTTCTTTTGCTCATTCTTCTGCCACACTTAAACGTGAGCAGAGAAATGTTCACGATGAAGATAAAAAAACGTAGAATTTTGGGCAATTTTTGAACAACAATTTTTTTTTTCTAACAGGTTATTAATTCTTCCCTAGTTATTCGCTCTAGTCTAGTTCAAAAGTAGTCCTCTTTTTCTCTTTTCTTTGGTTCACGTGTGGCTATGGTAGAGAAACCGATGAAGGTTCCTGGAACCATGAATCGCACGATATTGCACGATTCCGCAGAAAAATCCTGTTATCGGGTAATCGGACTGACGATAAAAAAAACTGCCTCAAAATCGCTAAAACGTCATTAAATTTGGGCTTAATTAAAGCACACTGAGCACCCGAACATTCGCGGGTGTTCTTAGCGATCCGCTTGCTTCTCTACCTACACTCACCCAAACAGTTCAGCATTGCTCAAGTCCTTCCTCAGCGACACGTCCAGTGATTTTGGTGCGAACCGATTCGGATTCTTGTGGTGTCCGTGCGGTGGATTAGAGTCCAGCTCGTTCGAGGAACCGTCCGCTGCCGCCGCCGCCGCCGCCGCCAGTGTCTTGATGTACGTGATCGGAGTCGACTTTTTGCTGGCCTTTCCGAGACGTGCCGTTTTACTGGACGCCCCCTGCACGCTCGTTCCCGGATCGGGCCTAGTAGACAGAGAATTTTCCGCCCCAGCGCTCACTAGCAGGGGAGCTACCAGAAGCACCAGTAATAGTAGTGGCCTGTTGGAAAGGATAAAGAAACCAAAGTGAGAGAGAGAAAAAAAATCAGGTGAGAAAACGGAAATAGCTTCGCATTTAGTGGTCAAAGCCGGGATCGAGGCAGCCATGGGCGCGCTGATGGGAAATGAATACTTTAGTATTACGGCCCTTAAATGGCGCTAAACGGTGACGAAGGCATGGCAGGTGCTGGAAGCCTTGACCGGACCTGACGGATCGCAGCAGCAGAAGCAGCATCATTTCTGCATACCATACCGTTGGGGGGACACGGGATGTTTGCCATTTGCCAACGCCTCCAGAAACGGTTGCACAGCCCACGGTTGGGAGGGAAAGGAACGCGGGTGTCGCACCGAACCGAAGTCATCGACGTCCGCTCGGACACGCTCGCTCGGTTCCACCAGCCCGGTATACCGTTAGTATCATCAGCCCCGCGATAAGGTTCACTTTTCTTCCTCTTCTTCCCTATTACCGTGTGTGTGTGTTTTTTTTTTTGCAGCCAAGAATCGTCATTAAATCACCACCGGCAGTTAAAACAGGTGGGGGAGAGAGAATGGAAGAACAGCTAACCGGGCCTGGTGCTGCGTGCCGTCGTGCCGTTTGCAAACAAGAACCTGACGTTCTTGTAGAGCGCGTGTCTCCGGTGACTTTTTTTTCTTTCTTATTTCTCTCCTTTTTTTGCTTCGTTGCGTCCAAGCCGCAGCCGCCTATAATCCGTAGCTGTTATGTATTATTGATAAGCCGGTCTGGCTTCAGGACATTAGCACCTTCGAGCGGTTCGAGCGCTGCAACGGATCGGAATCGATCGCGGCTTTCGTGCTCGTCTTCTTCCCGTCCACCGATCGGCGTTGATCAGATTTGAAAGCAAAAAACAAAAAAAACGAGGACGTTCCGCAGATGGCCGGGAGTGAATTCCGCAAAACGCTTGCCCATCTGTGGTCATACACGGGTGCGGTACAGGGCGTACGGGGCTGTGGGAAAGCACCCACTTTTTTTCCTGTCCCCTAGTTTATGGTCAATTCGATATGGGATGGGAAATTCGATCACATCGGTGTGCCCACTGTCACCTCCTCCGCTCTTTCTCGGTGCGTTCCCATTTTGCGATCCAATGCCGGATCTTTTTCCGCGACCGATTGGCGTTTTTTTTTTTTTTTGCAAGACACGCTGAGTGAAATATGCGTGAATGTGTGGAGCCATTGTGCTAGGATGTTGCCGGCATCAGGAGGCGTCCGTTCTCAACTTCATTTCCCTAAACAACCCACCTGTCAACGAGGGCGTGAACGCCCTCTCCAATCCACCACCCCGTTCCGTTTCGGTGAGTTTTTATCACCGTCCAGCTCGAGGCGCGCTGCATTTTCGCGCTTTTCTGGCAATTATTGCGATACGCTTCTTGCGGCGAAATCGGCGTAACGAGCCGAGGTTCCGAGGTTCTAGCGGAAAGAATTCGTGCCCGTTCGTTCTTGTTTCATTCTTCCCGCTCGGTGGGTGGTTTGTTGTTGTTGCTGTTACAGAAGGGGGCATTGTTGGGGGCACGCGTGGAGAAACGGATTCTACCATATTTTGCTGCGTTCGGTGGTAGAAAACAGTAGAAAAATCATCCATCAAGCTTCGCCTCTTCACCGTGCGCGCGTTACGTTTTCTATTGCTTGCCGCATGGTTTTTTTTTTTTGTTTTTTTAGTTGCGTTTTCTTTTGTTTTGCGATCGTTTCGCCCACTTCTTACACCCCGTGGTTGTGCAGAATAATAGCAAAACTCTTGGCCTTTCCGTATGTGCCAGGTGGAACGTGGAGTGTCAGGCATGGGGGCCGTCATACACGCGCTACTACGCCATTTCTGATGCCGCCCTGCTTGGGTGGTTCGGTAAGTGTGGCCCAGGGCAGGTGAGGTCGATGCCAGTTCGAAAACAGTTAGGCTGCCGGCCTGCGACCGGGGGATAATTACGTCCACCGAAAATGTTGGCCCCGTCATCACAGCCCAATTTGTCCACGGGCGGCGAATCAATCTTAGGCGCAATTTCACGTGGTGTTGACTCACTGTCCTTTCGGTCGTTGTTCACTTTATGCTTCAATCGGAACCATGATGTCACGGCGATAAAACGTGCGCATCAGCAAGGGGTAACCGGTGGCGATGAGTTGCTCGTGGTCGAGTTTTATTTTGGATTTACAATCATACGAGCGGGTTTCTGGAGAGGAATCTCGCACGATCAGTAAACAGAGAATGAATAATGGAATTTCCACGGTACGTTAAAGTTATTCCCATGCATTAGCTATTCCCAATCGGCATAGGTAGACGGCCGAGTGCTTTTTAAATTTGTTTTACTGTGATGAAATAACCAAGACGAGGTAGCAATTTAGAATCCTCTTGTTGGATCGTATGACTGATTCCATACCATTCCATTTTAATATCGTCCATAAATTATTCTTGACGAGTTAATGATGTTTATTTTCGTACTTAAGTTGGACCATTTTCATCATGTCGAAAAACCACGGTTCTTCTGATGTTGGAGCTATGCTGAGCTCTGAAAATTCTCGACAAATTGTAATTGAAAATAAAATGCATTTTTTATACAATTTGAAATTCAAAATGTATATTTTTGCTGTGATTTAATTGAAATAAAACATATCAATAATTTAATGCTCAAACAGAGTCAATCCCACATTTGTGATAGAACTGATAATCAATTGTAAATGATTGAGTGATTAATCATTCCCTCACTCATCTAGGTAAAACAGATCGAAAGCGAACGATCTTTTTGGTGCAATAAATCAACAGCGTCGACGGCCCCCATTTGGATTTACATTTGTCATCATTATTGTTGAATTATTTGTCTCACGGCCCCGGCAGCATGCGATCTCTTCCTCCTCCCACCCATCCTTCGGCCCACTTCCCCCCCCCCCCCCCCCCCTCGCCCCTCCCTCCCACACGGCAACCAGGACGGGAAGCGCATTAGTGCGCTCAGTCATTCACAAGCCACCCCGTATCGATTGGTATTCCAACTACCCCCCCCCCCCCCCCCCTATCCGAACGGCTCTAACATTTCTATTTAGCGCCGGATCGCGTTTCACTTCGCGGTTCTTTGCGCGACGTTCCAGGTTTCGATATCAGATTCTGGTGTCGCGTTCACATTAATTGGGAACAGAGAATCCCGCTCGAACTCAATCCAAATACGAATTCGCCCTCCCAGCCCCCCCCCCCCCCCTCCCTCATCCTCTGTCCCCATATCTTCTAATTTCCCTCTGGTAAAGTGAAAGAAGAGCGAGAGAAAAAAAAACCGACCGAATACAAGCGAGCTAATCTAAGCTCATTCATTAGGCCAATTAACGGACAGCCTCCGGGTGGCAGCGCGGGAAGCGAAAGAGACCCGCCGGCCTGTGATTTCTTTGGTCACAGCAGAACCCCAATAGAAGGAGGGGGGGCAGAAATGGAAACACCGGAAGGAAGGAAGGCCCGGATTTGGCTTCCTTTCTGCCAACTCGCGGGCCAGAAAGTGGAAATTTCTTCCGTTAAATAAATCATTTCTCCACTCACTTTTCGCTGGGAATTGAATTTTTATTTCGCTTCGCTCTTTGTGTGTGTGTGTGTTTTTTTTTTTGCAAAACTAAACACTAAATCCACTCTTACTGTGGCTTATGGTTTTCGCCACGAACGCTATACCGGTGGGGGAAAGGGAAAACCAATCAAAGCGCCATCCTCGACATCGATTTCCATCGGGCGGGCGGTTTGGCACAAAAAAAAAACAAATGGTACAAATAAAGACGCGCGCTTTCCAAGCGCTTAACTAGGTAAGAGTGACCCGATCGAACGTTTCGGGGGAATTTTTAGTGCTTTCTCATTAGCCGGTGCTACTGAGGTTCGGCTTTTATTATTACTTTTTCTCACAATCAACAAACATTCCCCCGGCTCGGGCTGGGAGAAGTTTTCCCACCAGCCACCGCTGCATCATCCATCGCTTTACGACAGATTTTTGATAACGCTCGCACATGCCGCTACCGAAATTCTATTCCTGGCCGTATCGCAGATACCGGAGATTGAGACGATCAGACCAGACGCCCGGTTTGCCTCGAAGGCAATGGCATCAATACGATGGTTCGCGTCTAACGATCATCACCGAACGATGATGCACTTTTTTCTTCTATCACTCCGCAACGCATTCGATTTTAATGACTCATTTTATCTATCGGGAGCAATAAATTAAATGAAAAAAAAAACGATCGGCTCAAACAAAATGGAGCCGATTGGTCAGCGCCTGCGCAAGGGAAAATCCGGGTCAAACCGGGGATGAATGTTTATTTTTTCCCTCCCCTGATCCCTCCCCCAACCTATCCTTTTTCCCTTGATCCTCCCAATGAGCGTACTTTAATGAATCTAGCCGATCGTAAAATGCGACTCTGGATTCGTCGTGGAAGAAAATGCGTCCGTCACGGCGGGAAACCGCCGTTCCCGGTTCCCGGGCCGAACCCGTTAAGCAAACGCCAAACGCCGTTCTTATCTCGTGCGGCCAAGTACCGCGGGTACCGGCGTGTGTCGCGCGCGCGCGCTCTCGAGCCGCCAAAATCCTCAAAACTCCGTTAGGGAGCTCCGGTTCTTCCGCGCGGAAAGATCATCGCCACCGATCGCCGTACCGTGCCGGGCCGTGCGTTTCGCACACCGTCTCCGTCACCCGTGGCGCACCCGACGGGCTCAAGAAAAGCGAGATAATGGCAACGACAACAGCAAGAAGATGAAGCAATAAAAAAGCATAACAAAATTGCAAAGAAAAAGATTGTGCACGATTTTAACCACCACCACCAGCTTCCTCGCTACAAATAGATCCAGCGTGTAGGCATATACCCCTGCGGCGAACTGCAGAGTGGTAGCGCGCCATTAGCAGGTGCGAGAAGCTTGAAAGGATCTCCGCCAAAGAACGTGGCGAATGGGAAGGGGGGAAAGCTTGTTGCAATTAGGCGATGAAATTAGGATGAGCTCTCAGCCAGCGGCGGGAGACGATCCGCGACACCCGTTCGAACACAGGTGTGTTAATGGTGTGTGCGTCGTCTCATTATTTTGTTTTTTTTTTGCACTGCCAGCTCGTGTGTGTTCTATCGAGCCCGGGAGCGGCCCATCTGGCACCAATCTGACACCTACATCGCGCGGCAATAATCGCGCAATTACTTCTCATGCGTTTTTAATGAGACCGTTGATCGGGAAGCGCGGAGCTTCTAGCGATCGGGCGCACCCGATAGGTGGCCTAAAACGCACCACCAGGGAGTATGTGTATGATGAAGTTTTATACCGAAATGTTTCGCTGTTCTGTACGAAGAGAAATCGCAGAGTCTCCCTTAGGGGTAATTTAATTTATTTTTTTTGTGTTTGCGATACACATCGCTAGTATGGTAATTTTCACATTTTTTACGCCGTTCTGGGACTTTGACTGAGACATTAGCCGAGTTTTACTGTCCGAGTACCGGTTGTGGATGTGGTTTATGAGGTGCAGAGAGTGGTTTAGAGGAGCTCTTTTTAATTTGATGCTAATAAACTAATTTTTTCAATCTTTTACTTGTGATAGGGTGTTTTCTAATAAGCCTAACTATAATTAGAATGAATGAATTAAAGCAATTTAAACCGAGCTTCGGACATGAATTCCCAACCCGAAAGTGTATCGTTGGCAGTTGAAACTAAAAACAAAACTTTTTTATATGCTGCACCTAAAGTTTCGCAACGAATAAGAAAAAAGACTTCAATGGGAGAAAAGCGACGAACGCTCGCTTTATAGAACACTTTTTTAATGAAATAAAAAATTAAATTTTGTTACAAATGTGGGTAACAAAAAAGCCTATTCGATCGCCTGCTACGTTGTAAAGGTGGTTTCGCTGGCCAAGAACATAATTACTTAACCCACAGCGACTGCGGTTCTAACTGCAAGCGAACTAAATATGGTTCTCGCCCGAAGAGCTACCATAATGATGCAGAATGACCGTTTAACTGCATCATTATCTTAATGTTAACGATATTTTACGATCGCATGAGCAAAAGTCCCCGGTGGCGCGAGCACTGTTCGAAAGGGAACTCCATCGGCAAACAAATGCCATCCCGCGCGAGAACGGAGTAGGTCACGGATACACGAAACGATACACGATCACGCTGTGCGGTGGGTTCTTTGCGAGCCCGAACATGATTAATGCACTGCGCAGGAGAAATTTCGGTGTCAAAAGTAATGATTGCCGATTATTTACTTTTCGCTTCTTCTCACACTACTCCCCCCCCCCCCCGGCTGGAGATGAGATGCCCCACAATATACACAACCGGGGGAAAGGAAAGATGGGAAAGGTGCGGGATGGGACTATGGGAGGCAAACAAACTAACAACAAAACTAGCAAACAAAAAAAAATACGGACACCCAACGAAACGGGACACACAATTCGCACGAGTTTTTTTTTCTCGCCTCCCGTGGGGGCTGATTTTTTTCTCGCAATCTCCCCTTGATCCGACGCACAATTTTTGAGCCACAAATTGCACCAGTGCCGTGGGTCAAAAATGTGCACCAAATTGGGACGCGATTGGTGCAGTTTGTTTGCTGTGCTGTTTTTTTTTTTTTTATCGGGAAGGTCAGCCTGCGGAGATAATTGGCAAATGCTAACCCAGTTGCCTCCCCCGTCCCCGCTTCATCCTCGCCCCTGGAGGATGTTTTTCCGTCCACCGCTTTTACCGATTCGCGGTCGGATCTCGGCATGATCCGGCCGCACCGGGTACCGGGTTGGTTTGGGCAGTTTTAAAGTTCCGAACGATTTTCTATTTAATTCTCACCGTCTGCACCGGTCGTGATCGGTGATGCTGCTTCCCTCCCCAGGGGGACCGTTAGGTGGGCTCGTTAGGGTGCTTTAAAGTGATGCTCGACATTCGAAGTGACGAACCGGGGAATAATCGGGGAACATCACAAGTGCCATTTAGCGGCCGCGGACAAGCAAGCTGATGGTGAGGAAAAGATTACCGATTTCTTAACGATCGCAGCAAAAGCCATCAACAAAATGGTGTGTGTTTGTGTTTTTTTTGTGTGTGTTGTTTAGCTTTTCATTAGCTAGAGCTATGGAAACTATTAGCAAAAATAAAACATTTAGCGAATCGGAATTACAAATCGCGCTGATAGAGCAACACGAGCAAAAAAAAACGATAATTAAACCAACGGAAAACGAGGCTCCTTTCCGCTCGGTAGCTTTAGAAAGAAAAAACGTTTCCAAAACAAAAAAAGCGGTGAAATAAAAGCAACTAAATTTTCGCTTCTCTCTCTCCCTCCCTCGCGGGGAAGAAAATGAGCGATCGAAGAAAGAAAAAAAAACTGTCACTAAGAGTGGAGCTATAAATCCCGGAGGCTGGTGAAGTGCGTAAGGCTTCATAAATGATTCAAGCCAAACACACACACACACACAACCACACGATCACAGGCGCGCTCGCACGCTCCAAAGGCCACTTTAACACGTCATCTCGCCATCTGCGTCGTCATCCATCATGCTGCCCGCTAGGTTGCGATCGTCGATCGGTCCAGTCCAGTGCCATCGAAATCAGCCACCTCCATCCACGCGAGTGTCCTCCAGCGAGGGTGCGGACCGTTCCGGCTGGTTTAAAATAGACTTCCGACTGTGCCCATCGGTTCCCATCGCTAACCAGGGGGGGTCTTTCCGCAGTCTTTCTGACTGCCGCTTATCGCGACGCATCTTCAGCTACACAGGGCAACGAGCGCCGCATGAATGGTGGCGACCCCCCTCCGCTCGGTTGGGAACTCACTGCGTCGTCATTTGTGGCAACACGGCCAACCTTCGCGGTTAGAATTTCCCATTCGAAGCGAATTCCACCAGCAGAAGATGCCGGTGCGTGCGACCGTCGACTACGCGCTGCTACTTCCGCCACTTCCGGGAGGTGGCCTGCGAGTGGGGGAGAGGGGTAGCTTCAATGAGTACGTACAGCAGGTGGATGGCCACCTTTCCCCTCTCTCTCTCTCTCTCGTTCTCAAATAGATGGGGCCACAAACGCAGGGGGCCGATGCTATTATCAAAACGCAATCAAACGCACCCTTCGGGCCGGGGGCTGGGAAATGGTTAAAATTCACTTTTTCACTCCCTGTCTGGGGCTCGCACCGATCGCAGATCTTCCATCACGCACACACACGTGTGTCGCTTTATCAGAACCTTTATGAGGACCGGGTTTTTAACTTGTCAACCTGTCTCCCATCCCATCGGCGGCGGCGGCGGCGGGGACGGGAAAACTTGAAATCCCGTGCCTCGTGTCTCGGGCACCCGCTCGCACCCCAAGTCATAACCATTAAAGCCAAACCTTCCCCTCCGTTTCCTTCCCCCTCGGGTGTACCGTTTGGCGCACGGGCATACACGTCCCACTCCCGCCCCTCCCCGGGGGCCGAGGGGTTTTCTGCACCGTTCTCGACTTGGAATGCGAAGGAAAAATGGCAAATACGTCGCGGTAAAAGGGAGGTTGCCTTCTACATTTGCCTCCATTCTTACCGTGCGTGTGTGTGTGTGCATGTGCGTGTGTGTGCGCTCTCTCATCTCTTCTTCCACGAATCGGTTCCCATCTGCTCCGTCCTTTCCCACCACTACCCCACCCAGGGAACGAAACGATGCGCTCGCTGCAAAAGATCTAATGCCCTGGGCAGCTCGCAGCAAACGAACGCGCGGGGGTCATTTCGTTCCGACCGTTTGACCGTTGTGCGAAAATTTATGGATTTCTGTTTCTGTGTGTGCGCGTGTGTGTCGGTGCATTTCGTATGCGTCGTTCCGCCGGGCGCCCGTTGTTCCGTTGGCGAATATTAAATTCGCAAAACTGCATCGCCGGATTGGCGGAAGACCCGGTTTCGATGGGCCCAGCGCCGCACACCAAGAGCCGGGTGCACAGGTTTCCCTCGGGAAACCCAACCCCAGGCCACGCGGACGGGATGCATACCCGGCCCATGAATCATCGCGCTCCATGGTGGGAACGACGGGGAAGGCAGGAGTGAGGAAACGAAACGAAATGCACACCAAGTGCGGATTTTGCGCAGCATCATCCTCGCCCGAGATGAAGCATCGAGAACGAACGATTTACCAAATTTCCTTGGAATTTTTGACCACCACCGAGGTGGTGGACTTCGTGGGGCGGGGGGGAGGGGAGGGGGCACGGAGGAAGGTTGGTTTTTTTCGGCGTGTTGTTCCACTCGTTCGCGTTTGAAACACGTACCACCGTACGCACGGAAGCCGATCTCGATCTTCTGCCGGATTTTCCGGATTATTCTTTGCCTGCTTTCTTTCCCTTGGTGTGTTTTTTTTTGTTGTTGTACATTTATTTTTTTTTAGTGAAGGTTTTTGACGGTACTTACGGAAATCGATTGCTACACATCGTATCGCTGGTCGCTGCTACTGCGCTGGTTGGCTGGTTTATCTTACAGATCACCAAATAAAACTATCGCACGCAATAACCTGTCGCCACCTCGGTAAGGAGAGTAAAGAACACGCGTTTTCCCTGCCGGCACAAAATTTAATCTAAGCAACCCACGGGACACAACAGCCAACACAAACACCGCTCACTAGGATGCTACGTTTAATTATTTTTTGTTTATTTTCCGCAACAAATGTATCGCAATTTCGTCACCTCACCACGAACGATTTCGAAATCTTGCTCCTTCTTGCTTCTTGCACTTGCACACCTCGTGGACGTGAGTCGTTGGCAAATCCGTTCGCTGCGACGGTACCGGCCAGAATGAAGTGATCGTGACGGTTGAACCGCCCAGGTAAGCCCACCAGCACCACCAAACGAGCCGCTGGTAACGCACGAAACGCTGGCTGCTGCAGTCGCACGCGCAACGACCAACTCCGCTTACACTCTCTCCGGGATCAAGTTTTTTCGCCCGGACGGCTGGCTGGGAGCGAGTGACCAGGCGCTTATGTTGATGCTGTGCCGGTGGGAGAGTGATCGCGGGGTGGTTTGCTGTAGGTAGCTTCTCTCTCTCTCTCTCTCTCTCTCTCTCTCTCTCTCTCTCTCTCTCTCTCTCTCTC
>KI915040.1:2354045-2442875 GCA_000473445.2 Anopheles farauti | reverse complement strand
TCTCTCTCTCTCTCTCTCTCTCTCTCTCTCTCTCTCTCTCTCTCCCCACAGATATATCCACCGGAACGATTCGTGAGTGACTGTGAATGAAAGTGCTGTGGGAACCGTCGCTAGAATGCACAGTGGTTGAAGTTGGCGGGAAGTCGCAAAACCGGAGCTTACTTAGTTATTTGATTAGTTGGAGCTTTGGGTTGTAAGAAAATGTTCTGAAAAATCACAGCATATTTGGTAGATTGGAATATTATAGTTTCAAACAGTTCAAACATATTTTTTAATTAGTTATAGAGGTAATTGGCATAGTTTGTCTCTTACTTTTCTTAGATCGATTTTTCTAGCTTATTTTTATTGACAAGTATCTCCAACTATCATGGAATTCATCCATGTTCAGCTTGTTTAAAAAGATTTTTTTAATTACCAACTATAACAACTGAGTTCAGAAAAGTAATACTTAGTCCTTTAAAAAAACGCTCAGACGCTAAAATTGAAAAAAGAACTATAAAACGATTTTATTGACAGAGCTGCCGCAATTCTACTGGCATAACTCCTGAGCATCTTCCTATCTCGCTCTTCTCGTGTTGCAAAGTGGTAAGAAAGTTCTGAGACAGTGAAGATGCTTCATAATCTCACGTTTACTTCCATCATTACTACATTGTAAGGAAAAGTGTTTAAGGTTTCGTTAACTGCCGATGAGGATTCTAATATATCACAGGAAGCGGTCGTATTTCTGGTAAGGAGTCACTTTGAACGATCACCTTCATGTCCCTTTTTGCCACCAAAATACCCTCCCAAATCTCACCGTGCCTGTCTCTCTCTCTCTGAGGCTCTCGTAATTGGCCTATCTGGAGGAAGAAATACGGAGTGAAAAATAAGCACGCAACGCCGCTCAGAGAGGCGAAGCAATCGTGCAGGTGGGTCCACCTTTCGCAGTGGTGATGATATGTGAGAAACCGCCACGATCGATCGGGGACGTACATCACCCATCATGCCCATCGTCGTCGTCATCATCATCATCATCGTCATCTTCATCTTCACGGCCGGACCGCCGATCGCCGCGCGTCCGGAGATGAGTACCGCCGGGCCACTTTTGAAAACGACGTGCCTTCCTTCGCATATATAGATATTTCTTTGCTTTGCGCGCGCGCGCGAGCACACAACGCGCCCCATTCTCATCACCCATTCTGTTCGTCCACTCGTCCGTCCGTCCGTCCGGCAAAAGGCAATTTTGTGTTTCTGCTTTATTTTGTTTCGTGTGCTGTTTGTTTCCCCTATTTCGCTCCGTGCGTTTGCGTTCGCGGCAAACGAAACGCTGCGCGGCAAAGGCACACGGGGAAGAAATCACACATTCGCAGTGGATGGAATCCGCTCCGTCTAAGCGCGGGAGGAAGCCGGGGTGGAGGGTGGAGGGGGAGGGAGAGTAGCTGCCAATAACAAAACGGCTTGAGAAAGATGCACCGACAATGGGAAAGGGTTTTTTTAGGCTGCTGGCTGGGGGAAACGCAAACGCATCCCGAAAAAAAAAAAGCAAATGCATCCCGTCGCCGCGTCTGGCAAAGGGCCGAGTCGGTTAGGAAGTCAACAGAGAATAAACACAGCGCCCAGCACGAACACGAGAGTGGTTTGGAACAATCGAGCTTCGCTGTTTCCAACACCAGCGCGGTTGGCGCTTCTGCATTTTTCATACACCACCAACCGGGTGGAGACTTACCGCCCCGCACTTGAGATCCACTCGATGTCTCCCCTTCTCCCTTTGCCCCGTTCCCGGTCGCCCCACTAGCTTCCACCGTAATACTTTCCGACTCCGAATGCGGAAAACTGGGACAAGTGCTCAGATGCGCTGGCTTAGGTGACGCATCTAGTAAGCCATGCAGAAGCAGCAACAGCAGCAACAGCAGCCGCATCTAAGACAGCCAGCGACAGGCCGGCATCACGAAATGCGGTCAGCGGCTTCCAAGAATGGTTGGTTTGGGGATGATTTGCGAGGATTATCCGCGACTGTGCGGGTGCCTCCGATTCCGGCTCGGCACGACTTCCACGATAGAATCGATGGTCTCCCCCCGATGGCCGGTGCCAGAGAAAGCGAGAGCCCTACAATGGCAGCGACGGTGCTAGAGAATCCATCGCGCAACCGAACGAGGGCTGGGCAAAACTTTCTCAGGCCTAGTGGGAGCAGCTCAGGTGGAGGGGGTTGGGGGGAAGCAAGCGAGGCGTGAAGATTCTCATCGGCGACGTGATCGTGCGATTCTGTGTATGTTCGACCCTTAACTGCTTGTTTGATGCCGTGTTGCTGCTGCGTGTGCCTTTCTTCCCCATTCCCGCGCAGCCACCACACCACACAAAGATTGATCGATTTGACCAGCTCGTTCCAATCCTGTCCATCGATCGGCGTGTACGGCGCAGCACAAACACACACGTGCGAGGAAAAGGTCAAACGGAGCGTTGGTGCTGTGGAATGGGGTTTTTGTTTCGCCCTTTCATGGTTGGCCCTGTGGAGAGAGATAGAGAAAGAGAGAGAGAGAGAGAGAGAGAGAGAGAGAGAGAGAGTGGGTGAGAGAGGGCACACACATCATAAGGACATAAATATTCGACGATCGAACCGGGTCGATCGGTATTAGCGCACTCGAAGCAAGCACCCCATTTCGCAATATGTTGTTGATTAGCGGGTCAAGTTTTCTCTCCACCCTTCTCCCAGCGGTCGCCCGGGGGTCGCCACTAGGCCACAGGCATCGCGATCCTTTTTTGGCGCGGTTGACCGGACGGACAACGCGCCCCAATCAAGCATTAATTGCTGCATCCCATTGCTGTTGCTGATGGACGCTGGAAAAGGCTAGGAAAAGGTGAACTGGAAGGGGACGCAATTACTTTGCGCGGTGGAAGGGGGCGATAAAAACGAAACGATGAGTTTTGCAAACGGGAGGCACCGGTCGGTTGAGATTTGCGAATTTTTAATGCGGCAAAAAGGTACTTCAGAGCGGTTGGGCAAAGAATAGGCAAAGCGATGGATGCAGGTGGATGTCCGTAGCGTCATTGGATTGGATTGTCATTGGCATTGGAGGGTGGCCGAACGTAAAGGGGTTGACCGTTGACCGAATCACTTTTTTTTGGTCGTGATAGCAAAATTCTGTACACTCTCGCGAGCCGATAATAAAACGAAAACCAATCGGCGAAAAGAATGTGCAGCTCCCGTAGCCGGATCTAGGCTGGCCGGATTGAAAACCATCGTGTCCTAGAAAACGTTCCAATGAAAGTCAAAATATATCAGTCAATGTCAGCAAGTCAGCGACACAAATCCACACACACACAAATACAATCATCTTCATTCCCAGCGCAACCGGCAAATCGCACTCTGGCATGCTCTCGTCGTATGCACCACTCCCGAGGAGGGGGCAGAGCGAATGCATTCGTATGCATTCGTACCAGCATGCATAATGCACCGCACACTTTGTGCCGGCTACTGAATAATTCATTCGCTGGAGTGGAGATTTGCAACAGTGCAAGAAGCGGATAATGGAAATACGAAGGAAAACACTACGCCGCCAACCGCCGCCCGCTAAACGCTCGGGTCGGAGAAAGTCAAACTTATTATCAACGCTCGAAACGGAACTGGTTCAAAGTTAAGGTCCCATCATCATGCCCACGGGACGCGCCGCAAAAATGAGCCTATTTTCTAACCCACCCAACGCGCCGCAATTTGAATGCGGGAAAATTTAATGAGCGAAAGAAGGGCACTTTTTCTCACCAATAAGCGCAAACGGGACCACCGGCCGCCGCGGTGCGGTGTTCAATTTGTTTTGCCAAGTGTTTTAATCACTTGCACGCTCCTGATTGCTTGCTCGGCAGGGGATCGAATGCGTTCGGTGCGATGCTTTTCTTTCGAAACTTACACGCGGCTGTACGTGGAATTGCAAACGGGGTACAATTTTGTACGCTTTATTCATTACCTTAACGCTACCCATTACTGAAAATAATGATCCATCCTATCAGTAGCTATCAAATAATATAGTGTTAGCTAAACAGCGATTACTGCTATCGAAGTATGCGGGTGTTCTATGACTTTTTCCACGAGTAGTACATTTCCAGCGGTTTGTTGACCTGTACGGAGAAAAGAGCATTGAAACGAGGCGAATTAGTCGATTAATTATGGATAATTTCTCTATGCTGATCCATCATTAGTAGCATATGTACCACTACCTTCCAGAATTTTTCGTTCACTTGCTGCAGCGTTTGATTGCCGCTAAGCACCACCAACTGGTTCGGTTGCTGCGCGATGTAGATGCAGAAGTTTAGCATACGGTACGTTTCGGGTAATGCCGGATCCAGGTCCAGTGTTAAACGCATAGCGAGATACTTGCTAAGATGATCAACTGAAACAGGGAACAGGAAACGGTCAGAAGTAAGTTTCGTGAGGTGAACATGAAGAAAAAAAAATAGCTAAATTCATCTAACAAAGCAATCTGTTTTATAAGCATCGTTGCGTTGCCATATGAATGATCGATATCACAACAAAACTAGATGATAAGTTTTATAATTTAAAGTGAAATTAGAAACTTTTTTTGTCGTCTCTTACTTGTGGCATTCGACGTAGTTTTGATGTATCGGATCGAATTTTCTTTCAACGCTTTCAGCAGCGGATTATCACCGGCCATTTCTGTCGGGTGCGGTTTGAATACCAGCTCAATTTCATCGCTACCATGCTCCGAGTTACCCTCTCCCTCCGTGTCCAGGTTCGAATCGTTCTCCTCCGTCCGTACGTCCATTTCGCTGTTGCTTTCCGACTCTTCCGATCGTTCTGATGTGAGCACGGAACGGGCACGCTTGGCCTTGCTGGCGGAACTGATGTTCGAGGGCACGGGGGAAGGGGTACTTCGAACCGAAGGAGGATTCGATGACTGTCGCATCTGATCGCCCCCAGTGGTTGAGCCGCCGCTGCCGCCACCGCCTCCCGTTCCAGCAGCAGACGCTCCACCACCAGAAACAGCAGCAGCTGCAGCTGTTGCTGTCCCTGCCGCTCCAGTTCCCGTTCCACCAGCCGCACTAGGTTGGTTCTCTTTACCCGGTTCACTAGTTCCATTCGCTGTCGCACCTGACGAAGCTGCGGTAGGTGCTACGGCGGATGGGTTGGACGACGAAATTGGCCCTTCATTTTCGCCTTTTTGCTTCCGGTTCGGTCTGTTTTGTGACTGCAGCTTAATGCCTTCGTTTATCGAGTGCACCAACGCCTGCTGCGAGTGGCTTTGGTTGAACTTTGCTAGCACACGCTCCTGGTGCGCTTCGTACTCGTCCCGGCTGGGGTAGATTTTCGATATCAACAAATCAAAGTTGGGATCCGGCCGGAGCGAACGCTTCGAGACGAGCTTCTTGCGGCAGGTCGGACATTCCTTGTTGCCGGATCGCAGTGCAGTAATAATGCAGTCAGAGCAGAACCGGTGCAGACACTCTTTTGTGGTCATTGTTTTCTTCAGCATGTCCAAGCAGATCGGACACATCAGCTCGCTGTGCAGGCTCCGCGGCGACACAGCAATCTCCGTGTTGTCCGTAATGGCTTCCTGTGGCGTACGGTGCAGTTCGTACAGTGACAAATCCCATGTCTTATTTTGCATGGGCTCTATCGAAGCCATTTTCGAACGAGATTTCTCTTCACTTCACAAACTGGAGGTGAAAATTTTGAGTACCTTTCTTCTTTTCTCACGGATACATAAACTTTCCTTGCGTCGTTTGTTGTCACGAATACACAAAAAATAATAGCCCAAGAAAATGGCATCAAAACAAGACAGTTTTTTATGCCAAAATTTGACAAGCGCGCTGTCAAACCAAAACTGTCCTACTCCATGGTGTACCGTCGAACATTATCAACGCAGAATTTGAGGAGCTTTATAACCATTAGGATATTAAATGCTTACTTTATTCAACATTTGTTGAGTTGGTAATATGATAAAGTTTCATCAAAATCATAAAATAGTCAAATACTTGTATATAATTTAGAAATATATTTAGCTCACGCATGCGCATGCTGAGGCGAGAAATCGCGGGATTTGCCAAACGTAGAATGGTTGAAACACACCTTCAGTATCGATGACAGCAAACAAACATCGAGTGTGTAGAACAACAAGTGCCGGCTGTGTGCAGGGAACAGGTTTAATATTCGGTGCTTCAGGTCGAAAAACTAATAAATTAGTGCATAAGAAATACACTATTCAATAAACTAATCTAAAGAACAAACACTTAAGCATAAAAAGAAGGAGCGGGTATAAATCTTACATGTTTACACTGTATGAAATAAGGAAGCTCGCTATAGATCCCGTGTGTGGTATGTTTGACACGAAGTGAAACATTGAAATTGTAGCATCAAGACATAGCCGATTATTTGGAGTTGCCCATGGTGTACAGAATTACTGATTTCACGAGTATACAAACCTAGCACTTTTTACAGTATCATTCTTTATTCTTTCGCAGACTAACCCGTCACTTATAAGAAGAATCATCACTGCATCGAACACAGCAGGAAACATGAGTGTAAGTATAGTGGGATAGTGCCACAATGCTTAATTTCTATTTATATAATTTGACTTTATTTCAGTGCCTTAAATGTACCTGTGGTTGCGAAAAACGTTCCAAAGAAGAACTGCAGCAAGTCTTGGACGCTACGGATAAGCCTGATGTTTTTATTAAAAATCCAATTGCACAAGAAATGTTCAAGAAGTTTATTGACCCTGAAGAGCCCGGGGTATACCAAGCCTCTGCTTCGCAGCCACGTATCAAACGTCGCCCGAATGCCATCAAATATCTGGAGTTCATGCAAATGGCTCACCACCTGCGTAACAATAGTAATGAAGCTGAAAATAATAAATTTGCGGAAGACATCGATCCGGATTTGGGCGACGAGCTCATGGACGCAAATGAAAAGCTTGCGAAGGTGCTGACGGAAACCGAAGAAAACGATCATCCTGAGCTCATGGAAGCGAATAAGAATCGTGCGGAGGTGCTGCAGAAAATCGTCGAGGATTACGGTAACAAATTAAAAGTATCTCCTGAGTTCAAAAACTTCGTGGCAAAGCTTAGTGAAACATACAAAAAAATGTAGGCCACTTTCTGATCATCTGAGTAGATCTCCTATTACCATTCTGTGTATCCTATTTTGATCTTGTGTTAAATTTAACTTCTACGCCAAAGACTATTATTTGCGCAAGGTCAAGAGAGATATGTTCGGCGGCTTCTTAACCGGAGTGGTTATCTGTACTGAAATTATAGCATTTATTGCATTTCTTAATTATCCTGCCAAAATGATTGACCGCCATTATTTATGTGTATTTATTTTTTTAACGTTACTCTTTGTATGCTGAACTATAAGAATGTACTTGAAATTGTTAACATCGATCCTACCATTTTGTATAGCCTAAGAAGGATTATACAAGGTTTATTGTCTAGAATTTTAGAAAAATAAAGTTGAGGCACAAGTGAATCGTTCAATATGTATGTAAATTGGATTGCTTTGAGAAAAATGCTTCGTAATACGAGATACAATGCAATTACGTCGATGTTTACATTTCGGTGATCTGGATATCGTCATCGATCGAAACTTATGTTGTTTACGCGGTTTAGGTGCTCCGTAACGCATGGATATACGAAATATTATTCAAAAGGGTTCTTAAAACAATAAAAATTTATTTAGAAACTCGTGTTTGATGCTTGTCCATTTTCCCAAACTGTTATTCAATTATGTACAGTGTTGTATATTAAAAAAAAGCTGTTAGCAAACTAGATCATAAAACTATCAACATGGAAAACAATAAAGTTAGTGGTAACAATTAGGTTCATAATGTGTGAACCATGAACAGAAATATTGTTGTAGGAAAGAAAACTCAATTTCTTCATTTGTCTACGTTTGGGCTGGTATCGTTCCTCCGTCACGCACGAAACATTATTTTGAAAACATTGGAGTGAATCCGATTGTATAAACTGAGAGCATTATGATCCCATACGGGGTATTAAACGTCAAAACTTTCGGCCAAGCGTTGTGTTGAGGCGAACGTTGTTCGATTGTTTGAGTTTCAACAAATTTGTTTATTTACCGAAAAGGAGCGGCTTCCGTTCGTTAGTAGTGTAATTTTTAGAACGCGTTTAGTTTACAATATATTTGATAAAATCGATGGCTGCTACACGAGAACGTCGATCAAATGCCGGCCGGCGTATGGCCACATTGCTAAACGATGAGGAAGAAGATGAATTTTACAAGACTTCCTATGGTGGTTTCAGCGAAACGGCCGATGATGGTGATTATGTGTATGCACATCTGGACAAGCGACTACCAAACTTAGAAAACGAATCCATCAAACGTTCACCTCCATTTCAGCCAAAAGAATGACGACGAGGAAGATATCGTCGATTCGGATTTCAGTATCGATGAAAACGACGAACCCATCTCCGACGCAGAGGAGGAACCCGCTAAGACAGCCAAACGCCGCAAGCTGGGCACGGTCACGAAAGCGTACCGGGAACCAATAGTCCCGAAAAAGGCGGCTCCGAAAGCGAGAGAACCGAAGGTAAAAACGGAACGACAGTCAACGCTGCGGAAGCGCGCCAAGTTCACCGTGATCGATTCCGGACGCAAATCGTTCCGCAAGTCAACTGCTGCCAAAACTGCGGCTACACAGAGCCGACTGAAACAACGTTTCGAAGCGGAACGCAAGCGTACCCGTGTCATACGGACCGAGGAGTACATTCCCACGCAGGAAGAGCTGCTCGAGGAGGCAGAAATTACTGAACGCGAAAATCTCAAATCTCTTGGTAAAGACAAGTGGCTGGTGGTTCGTGTTGGTAGCTTGGTTGTTACAGTACACTTTTCTTACCTCCTCCCCGTCTCCTATAGAACGCTTCCGGAGGATGGAATTAGAGAAACAGAAGATGAGACCGACGAAGCGGAAGTTTACGGGTCCGACCATTCGTTACTTTTCAACCGCCATGCCCATTATTGAGGAAGTGTTGGATAACAATACCGACGTCGACCCGCTCAGCATCAGTGACCCAAAGGATGTGGACGAACCAATGGACAAAGGGTGAGATTATTTGACAGTCTGTAATGGACTGTTGAAAGTTATATCATTCTTTCATTCCTGTCGCCTGCGTAGGAGAGAAAAGTCAGCGAAACGAAGTAAGAAGAAGACCACCGTGCTGGAGGTAACCGGGCAGTACGAGCGCACGTTCATCACCTTCGAGAACGACATTGACAATAAGGTATTCGATTCGTACTTCCCGAAGCCGGACGGGGGTCGAAGACATCGGCAGATCTGTGCCGTTACGAGGCTCCCGGCGCGCTACTACGATCCCATCACGCAGCTACCATACCGGAACGTGCAGGCGTTCAAAATCCTTCGTGAAGCTTACTACCAGCAGCTAGAGGAACGCGGAAATTTCGAAAACCCAGCCGTCGCCCGGTGGCTCGAGTGGCGCAAGAATATTAAAGAATACCGGGCGACGGCTCTAAAGAAGCAACAGTCGTGCACTAACTGCAGCCAAAAGCTTCCCGCGTCGGTCGGTGCATCTCCCGTGAAGTCCTCTAACACGGCAAACGCACCGGTGATCGGCGGTGTTGGTGGCAACACGATTAAATGATCCATCGGTAAGCATAATTACGACATACAATAAAGACAAATGCACGCAGAGAAGAGACGCTTCCTAAGACTAAACTGGCAATTTATTTTGCATGTGGTGGTGATGGTGGTGGTGGTGGTGGAGGTGCTTTCGTTGTATGAAAGTCTCCAGCACACACACCCACACACGAGTTTAGCAGATCGTATTTTTAAAAAGCCACAGACAAATGCAACTATCACATTCACATCAGACTATCATCCTACTGGTTGGCTGTTCCGTAATTATTCTTAGCGGGGTACACGGGTTGGCTTTTGCCTGCATGCCTAGCGTACTATCCTACTTATTAATCAACGACATCAACGGCAACAACGGTTACACAAGGGTAGCGTATGTTTTTTTTTTTTAGACGAAAAAGTGCGCTTCGGCGGTATGATTACAGGATTAGACAGTGACTTGTCATACTAATTTGGTTGGTTTAGCAAATGGTTAAGTTGCCACGCGTGCCGGCCACCACCTAAAACTCGTTTCTATTTCGCCTATTGTTTCTGCTCGTTTTAAAATACGTAAAATTGGTTGTCCATGTAGCAGGCCGTGCTGCTCTCGAACGCGCGTTCTAGTGATCGATGTACGCGATGTCTCTGCTATGGACTGAACTAGAAAACCCACCCAGCAAGCGGTGTTCGTTGCACGGGTTGGAATTGATTTGTCTATTAAAATGTTTTACTTCAACTAGCCGCACAAGCACGGGGGAAGTAGTGGAGCAATTTGAAGTGACGCTAGTGTTTCGATGGAACTACTTCTAGTCGTAAATCAGTGTGGACGGAAAATCAATTTCAAAATAGAATGACATTGTTCTGTTACTATGACGATTGCATTCCACGTGAATGTGAGACACCAAACTATAGCCGTATGACACCAACTCCAGCATGACTTCAAACTATCCCACCGCACGTCCTCCCCGCGCCTATCGGACCAGTTAGCTAAAGTTTGCTGATTGTTTGATTTGTCTGTTACTTTTCGTTTCTATGCGCGCTCTATGCGCTCTAGCTTTCCCTCTTCGCCATTACAATACTTCTACTGTTTTTTTTTCACGGTAAAAAATGTAAACGAGTTAAAATCTACCAACGACTAGTAACGTTCTCGCCAAAAAACGATCAACACGATGAGCAACAAAATACACTCTCGTAGAAAAAGAATCAGCTACCAACGATTAAACAAGTAACCACAATACATCCTTCCCTTCCCTACGGTGTAACATGTATATAAGAGTTTGCTGCCGGTACAAAATAACACACCAAAAACCTATCAAACAACCGCCTGCCCTACCTAGTTGCTCGTACGTCCGCCAAACGCGAAGAATTTGCTCTACCATCCTACCGTGAAGGCGCAAAGAGAAGAAAGTAAAACTTTTCATAACTACGTCGTTCGTATGCAAATTGTAAAAATGGCGCCTTCGGACGCCTCCATCTGCCGCCGTCTGGTGGGATATGTAGGATCGCCGTACACGAACCATACCTCTATGTTGACTGTTTCCTGTTTTGCTGAGTAGTGTGTATTTCCGTTAAAATCTAGTCAAACTACCACAAAAACCCGAACAGTTTCTGTTCCTGTTCGGTGTAAAATATATAACGAAGTAAAAGTGTCGCATGAGATATACGGTGTTTGGTGGATACGGTTTGCTTTTGCAGTTGTTTCGTGTTTTATCATCTCGGTTACGGTTCGTTTTCCGTTTTAAAATACTGTCGGTTGCGATAGAGTTAGGAAGAAGGGGGAGAGTGGGGCGAAGGTGGGCAGCTAAGAACAACTATAACGATTAACATTTGACGACACACATGCTGCTCCCCACACGCCCCACACTGTTTGGCTCCTTCGCGGGGATCGCGTTCGTTGCTGGAAGAGTACACTCACGCGCGTACATTATTGTGATGTAGTAATACTGGGTACGTTTGGGGATCCGACGCTTTGGCCGACGTGTAAACAACTTACATATAAATACGTCCAATACCTGGTTGGTTTTGTAATAATCATGTGTATGCTTAATTTGAAACGAACTCCCCCTCGCTCTATAAGACTACAAAACGTTAACATGAATCTGCTCAGACTACTCTGGACGTACAAAGTCTATGTGGTGTGTACACTCCGTGTACGTGTGTGTGTGTGTGTGTGTTTGTGAGAGTGTTTTCTAACAATACTTTCTAGGGTGCGCATTTAAAAAGTTATTCGTTTCGCTTTGTTAACACGTTTCAATATCAATCATTTGACGAATCTCGCCGTGCGCAAGTGCACCGAGAGATTGCACGTGGTCGCGCTCGGGAAACCACGCCAGCAGCCTTCGTTTCGGTTTGTTCGGTAAAATTGTCGCATCCTCTTAGCTCTTAAACCGAGGGGGTGGGTTTGCACATCAAAAGTAAACACTTTCGAGGATCGATTCGAAGAGAAAATGCCCCTCTTCTTGATCGATTCTTCGTGGGTCTGCCTGTTTACGGACAACAAAACAAAACATCTGTTCGTAGCAACAGTAGCAAACGGTTCTTCACCCGCCACCCGGTTGCGTGCCGGGGTGGGATGTGCTTTAAATGAGTGTATCTTCGTCCTGCGTCTCGAACAGCATCAACAGCGAGTGCTGCGATGAGGACCGCCCGCCCATAGCATTACCCGAAAGCGAACCGTCCGGTGAGAGCAGGCCCGTCTGGAGACTGTAATTATCGCGATACCCGGACGTGGAAGACGTTTGCGAAACCGAATCCCAGCTGAGATCGCCCAGCGTTGCGATTGCCCGATTCAGTGGCTCCACGTACGGCGGTTCGTTCACGATCGGTGGATTGGCCGACGGTCCGCCGGGTGTAACGACGGGCCCGACAACACCACCACCGCCGCCGATACCGCCACCGCCACCGCCACCGACACTTCCACCAACCGGTGCGCCCACCATCGCCATGCCGGCACCGCCAGCAACGGTCGGAATGTAGCTCGGTTCGTTAAAATTGTTCGACCGCATACCACGCCGATTGCGGAACGTTTTGCGGCTCTGGGCGCGCGAACGCTGCAGTCGGTGCTTGTTGTGGTTCTCGCCGGAGCTATCATCCGCCAGGCTGTCCGGCGACAGGGGCGTCGTGGACGTTTCGCCGGACGACGTCTTGAACTCGACGGACGACACGAACCGCAGCCGGGGCGGTTGCGTTTTTACCGCGGACGCCTGCAGGGACATCGAGTGCGAGAGATGGGGAATGCTGCCACCCATGGCGGCTACTTCGCGGCTCACCGGTGTGGCCTGCAGATCGACCGAACCGGCGTCGGCCAGCGTGCAGGAGGTGAGCGTTAGGTCCGCACTCTGCGTGTCACCGATCAGCCCGGCGTCCCGGTTGTTGGTGGTGGTCGTGGTGGAACTGGACAGCGATTCACCCTTCGGCGCTTGAAGCGTCTGCTGCGAGATGGTATCGCTCGAGGTACAGATACCGGTGCCGCTGCGAGCATCCTGCTGCTGGAGGGAGGAAGGAAACCCACCCGGAGGCTGCACACCGGTCAGCATCGAAATAAGCGATGGACGCTGCTGATGCCGCACGGGCTGTTGTTCCGGTGCAGGCGGAATGTTCGGTATATCTCGCTTCGAAGTCTCGGTCGACATGTCACGATCTGTAAGAGTACAAGTAAAAAGTGGTGTCGTGAAAGTACGTACAAAAGGGCACTCTCAAGCGAACAGTACCGTATCGTCTAGTTTCCAGCTCCTCTCGCAGTTCCCGCAACTCCCGGGATAGCTCCAGCAAAATGGCACCACGTGACTTCGTTCCACCCGTCGGCTGGGTGCCTCGCATGCGTTCGCGTATCAAAAACTGCATATGCCGCTCGTGATCCCCGATCGGAGGTTGCGAAATCTAGGATGCAAAGCGTGTTACGTGTTATTACATTTGAAACGAATTTGGCAGCGATCGATCGCACCGAACCACCCACATACCTTATGCAGAATGAAGGGCATCAGCACGATGTACAGCGGGGTGCGCTGCGTTACAACAAACTCGAGGAAACTCCACAACTCCGGTGCCGCCTCGTTGCGACGACCGAGATCACGCATCACGCGCGCAATCCGTGGCCACTCGTTCGAAAGGCGCGTCTCGAAGCAAATGCAAAGCACCCGCAACGCCAGAAACGTCGCTTGGTATAGGGAGCTGGAGATCTTGGCCGGCCGCTTCGCGTCCCGGCTGCCGGTGAACGTAAGCGAACCGGCTCGTAAATCCGCTCCGGTGCGGTTCACCTGCATGCCCGCCTGCGCCATACGGCCCGCCACCGGGCTCATCGCGTTCAGGACGGCCGTCACGAGGAACGAAATGTCCGACTGTTTCAGCTCGCCCACGTCGAAAATCCCGCGGCCGCTGCACACCTTCAGGCAGAGCGGCATCAGCAGATGCATCAGGAAGCTTTCGGCTTTCTCCTGCGTCGGGAAGTCGGCACTGCCGCCGCAAATCTGTTCCAGCCCGTGCGAGAGCGAATCGATCGGGCTGACCACCTGCAACGCCACGAGCCGCACGACGTTCGAGCAGAAGAATGCCGGCGGGCTTTTCGACATCAAGGCGGCACCCGCACCGGAAACGCCCTCGGGAAAGTTGCCCGGTTCGTTCACGATCAGGTTCTGCACATTCGTCAGCAGGGCCTTCATTTCGCGCCAGTGCAGGATGTGCGGATAGCGGATGATGGCCTCGGAGACGCCCTTCAGCAGACCGGCCGCCGCCTCCCAGTTCGTGTTGCGCCGCACGGAGGACTTTTTCGAAATCTTCAAAAACACTTTATCCAACCGGCGCAGTATGGTGACGAGCGTCGGTTTCATGCCGTGATCGTCGGCCCACTCGGCGCGCGGGAAGATACACTGCATGTACCGCTGCAAACCACGGCAGGCCATCGATTCGCGATCGTACGGCGAAACCTTCAGCAGCGAGTGGGCGATCTCCGCCAACCGCACGTGACACTTGACATCGAGCAGCTCCATCGGCTTCGGTTCACCCTGTTTGCGCGCCAGCTCGGCCAGTCTCGTCGAGGCTTGTATGATGAACTCACCGACCACCGAGAGTAGGACATCGCGTGGACGCCGGTACTCACGGATCGTTTCCGAATCATCGACCGATTCGTTCAACATCTTCGAGCGTCCTATGTCGCTGACGTACTTCGCGTGCGACTCATCGTCGTAATCCAGCCCCGGGGAACACGGTGGTCCACGCGAACAGTTGCGCTGACTGGAGCCCTTGTGCTCCGGGCTGCTCCGGAAGGGACCGTTGTAGCTCCTGCAAGTAAGCGAGCGGAAGTTTGTTATCCTTAAACAAAAAAACAACGCCTATAAAGAACTTACTTCGACAATCCCTCACAGTTGTGCACCATGGTGCGAATCGTAACGGCCAGCTGGAGAATAATGTCGCGCTCACACTTGCCCTCCAAAGGTATGTACGATGACGATTGGATCTGCTGCATGTAGCAGGGCAAAATGGCTTCCAAAATGATCTGCAAATGTTGCGGAGACGCATTAGGTGATTGCAGTTTAATCGAAACACTGCTCCCCTTACCAGCATCTGATAGCCGCGGGTGCTCTCGGCGGAGTACGATACGACCATCACGCACAGGGTAATGCAATCCAGCACCGTCACCATCTCGTCCTCGTCGTGGTAGCAGAAGTCGATCGCTTTCAGTGGCTTCGGTTCCTTCACCAGCTCCGCTATGTTCAGCGGATCCGGTGACGGTGTTTCCAAGCTCAGCAGCAAATTAAACAAACAGCTCGACTGCACCTTATGCGCCTCCCCGTACGTCCCATTCTCGTCCGTATCCAAGATGGCCGAAACGGAGCCAAACATTTGCAGTATGAACGGTTTGCGGTTCAGCAGGTAGAACTGCTTCACGGCGTACTCGATCGTGGTGGTGACGAGCTTGTTCGTCTGGTGCAACGAGTACACCTGCAGCATGGCCGGCATGATCATGAAGTAGCCGTTGGTGGAGAAGATGTTCTTGAAGTTGGATGCCGCGTTTATGAACGTGGCCGTCACGTAGCGCATGATGCAGGAGTCTTCCGAGTGCAGCAGTGCGGCCCCCGACAGCACGTTCAGGAACAGCTGAATATCGGCGGAGTAGGCGAAGTTGCCGGCCATCGCTTCGAACATACGCGCTATCAACCGCACCCACATGAACTTGTGCAGCACGTCCAGCCCGAGCAGCTCCTTGCCGAGTTCGCCACCCTGGTGCAGATCGAGATCCACCTCGAGCGCTTTGCGCGGGAACGACGGTAGCTTCATGAGCTCCTCGTGCAGGAACACGACGCGCTGCACGACCATGTCGACGTTCTTCAAAATGGCCCACGTCAAGTGGACCTTACCGATTTCGACGAACTTTTTGCACAGCTCCTGGCGCTGCAGCGCGTTGAACGACTCCTCCGGTTTCATTTCCACCAGCCGCAGCTGCGGGTACTGCGAGCGCTTGAAGAAGTACAGATCGCGCACGTACCAGTTGGGGTTCAGGATCTGGTGGCTCTTGTAATCCACCAGCACGTGCTGGGCGTGCTTTTTCTCGTCGATACCGAAGAAATCGAGCGACTCGCTAAGCAGCTGCGAAAACTGCGTATCCTCTTGGACCGGGAACTGCGATGGAATGCCGCCTTCATCTGTAGGGAGGGAAGAAAGTGGAGTTACCAAGCGTTGGGACAGAATTCCACGGTTCCCAAGCTAGCCAGCAATACCTTCTGGTCCGTGTACAACAATTTTCTTTGCCGATGGCACGTTCGCCGTCAGGAGAATGGACGCATCACACTGCTCTTTCCGTAGGATCTGCTTCAAATCCTTGAACATGATTCCGTGCACACTGTGGACTACCATCCACAGCACCGACAGTGCCGATCCAACGAGCTGCAAAAGTAGGGGAACGTTTTTGTAAGCAAACAATCAAGTGATCGGTAAGAGAACACAAACTTTCCCACCTGCTGGCTACACTCGTGCGTTGAGCGAACGTAAAACATTACGTATCCGATGATGTAGTTGTACAGCGCAAAGGCGGCCTGCTGGGGAAGTCTCGGCACGAACCGGATCAGATGTCTCAGCAGCTTGAACATTTGGTCCTGATGATCGCGTGTCAACCGCTCCAGCACGTATCGCAGAAACAGTGCCGAATCTTCGACGAGACAAATCCATATCACCTGATACGCCACCTCGTACACAGCGCAACCGTCCGAATTGACGGCGGCATCGTCCAGACATGCCACTATCTGCATGACGGAGGAGCAGAGACACGACGGGAAGAGCGAATGAGCCGCGTGCATATGAATCGCCGACCGGGTACCGTCCTCTTCTTCCTCCACGTGGTCCTCGGCTGGACCATGGTCCAGTCCCGGTTCGTGGGCCGCCTGTTGCGTGATGGGAATCGTGGTGATGAGAAAACTCTGACGCTCCGAACGTTGCTTATCCTCCTGTTGCAGCATTGCGTGACGTATCGCCTCCGTTTGCTGCTTCTTTCTCGTTTTCGTGGCCGTAACGAGGGAGCGCTGTAAAGATAGAGACATGCTGAACGACCTTCACAGTAGGCAGGCAGCTATTCCAAGCGACTCACGTGTCGTTCCTGGTTCAGTGTGACCTCCATGTCTTTGTTCTGTTGCCGGGGCATCCAGGGTGGATCCACCACCGGTAGGCTCTCGATGCCGATCTTGGGCGAGGGAAGTGTAAACTCAATGCCGGGCGGTGGGACCTTGAACGAAAGATGTGCTCCCTCCTCCATGCGCGGCCACACCTGGAAGCGGTTCTTCCACAGCACCTGGTAGCGCAGAATCGCCTGTATGCGCGTGTTGGGACACTTGTTCTTCAGCGACCGCTGCATTATGTCCGTAGCCGTATTGGGCGCCTTCACCGAGGCCAGAATGAAAAGCGCCGCGGAGGCAGCCGAAACTTCTTGGTCGGTTTCGAGCAGCAGCTCCCAAGCGATCGGGATGACCTCGACGAATTGTTCCTCCGTAAGCACGGCCGCACCTTTGACGAGAGAAGCAATCGGTGCGTGAAACACGTCACGCACTTGGTTCTTGATGTACTTCAGCACCGGCGGATCCTCCTGGTGGTGTTTCGGTTCGTGAATGAACGTTGAGTACTGCGAAGTATTCGGTTCGGACTCATCCTGCAGCAGGATGCTAAAAAGTTGAGAAAATTAAGATGCTTTAACGTTGCAGGAAAATTGCCCAAAACATTTTATCGAAAGAGAAACATACCGATCTCGTTTGGTCACGCTGTCCTTGCGCTTGGAAGGCGACGTTTGGGACGAACTTTGATCGGATACCTTCCGGCCTTGTTTGGACCGTTCGCGGCGTGTCGTTCCCTTCGCCGATTCATGAGGCTGTGCATACGTGACTGGAGTTACGCCAAACTCATCACCATACACCTATAAAAAAAGAATATTGCGAAGAATGATCATAAAAATGGACAATTGATTGCTAAAAAAGTTTTCACACATCTGCCTCCTGTGAGGATTGAACTCACGACCGCTGGTTTACGAGACCAGCGCTCTACCACTGAGCTAAAGAGGCTTCTTGGAGTGCTGTCATTCGTTACTATATATAAACACTGTGACGTCAGCGCATGCGTCACGTGCGCTCGTACGCTTCAAAGCACCGACATCTATTTTAGGAACATCGGCTCGCAATTTATCCAGCGGTATAATGTACCGCTGTAACAAATATATCCGTATAATGAACATATCGTTCATTTTTGCTACAAAATTATAAATTTTTGATTTCCTTTGCTGTTCTAACACGTAAATAATAAAATTTAATGCTTTAAACGTGACAACTTTGAAAGCAATGCATATTTCTTGCAAAAAAGAAACTTGTAGCTTACCTTACGAATAGCACGAATTAATTTTGTTGCTGCACGCATATGCCGTCGGTAGCAGTACGGATGGCAGAAGTTCTGATGATCGCAATAGTAATTGAATGAGCCGAGAAAGTTCGACACGGATTTCAGCCAAGGAAGATTTTTGGTTGTTTCATCCGAATCATTCGAATCGCAGGGGGACTCCGGTGGTTGGTCATCACTGTAGGGAAGAGGATAACATCGCTCGTTACAATTGTGCTCCTCGGCGGAGAATACAAAACCAGCCGCAAACCTTAAGATTCCTGGTGACTCTTCTCCTCCGCTGATTTGTCCCGGCTCGGAATTGTCGCTTCTGTCGGACAGGGACGAAACTTTACGCTTCGATTGAATGGAGTCGGTTCGACGTACTGGGTCTGGGGAATAGGGAACAAATCGCTATGATCCAGCATCGTAAATGAAGATGACGTGCATTTCTTACATTCACTTTCGACTTCTTTTAGATCCTTGGCACCTCGGCGCAGTTTCAGCGAACGCCGTTTAAACGATCCGCCCGCCGGTGTCGCGGAGGTGCCACGACGTAGCAGGAAGTTCCTCGATGTTGCCAACGTGCGTTTCTGGCCATCTGCAAAGGACGGGTGGAAGTTATCCTCGTGTTGATGCGTTTGAGTTAAGATACTAAAACACCTACGCTGCACATTCTCTTCGCCCTGTATGGTGAGCGTCGTATTGCTGCTGTTTTCCGACTCGTTGTCCGGTTCCTGCAGTACGAAGGAGATCTTCCGTTCCGTCTGGCCCGCTATCGACTGGAGGCTTTGGGCGGACGTTTGCGAATGCCCTCCCATGGAGCTGAGAGCCATCGACCAGCGACGATTGGTTTCGCCCCGGCACACCTTATCCCACGGTGTGTGCTTCTCCTTGGTTGACAATCGGGACGCTTTCGGAAGTGTTTGATAGGTTTCCCGCAGAAATGCGGTAATCTCGAGCAAAAGTACGCAAGCGATCAACTTCAGCGCCGGTGGACAATCGTTTCCGTGTGGATTGACACTCGCTGAAGGAGAAGAAAGCGACAGCTAAAATGTATCTATCGGACGTTGCACCAACGAGCTTTTCGCATTCTTACTCTCATCCAGAAAATCTTCCTCCTCATCCTGTTGCAGCAACTGCTTCTGTTTCTCCGGATCGGACAAGCTGGCAGCTAATTGCTCCGACGTTAGCTTGTCGTTGTTGATCATCTCGTTTAACCGGGCGCCCAACGCTTCGCCCCACTGATGAAACATTTTGCCAGCCGCACGTTGCAGGACGTGCGCACGCCTCGTACCGGCAGCCATCGCCGTTCTGGTGCCCATTGCCGGACCCGACGGTCGGAAGACGGGCAGATTTTGTTTCATCCACGATGGCCACTGCCCGCGATTGCACAGATGCACGAAGTGGGCACACTCGATGAGAAAGGCTGCCCGAGCAACGATCGGGGCCTGAGGCTGAAAGGAGCCAAATGGCAATCGGAGGCAAAAAAAGAAACATTATTAAACGTTAATCGAATGATCGTAGCACCAAGTTTCTTACCAAGTCGAGCAGTGCAGTAATCAATGCGGGGTCGGGAACGGAACCAGGAGCGCAAACTTCCAGCAGCAGCGCGAATCGAGCCATTCCTACCCGTACCGGTGTCGTCGGGATGAGTCGTCGTTCCTTCAGCACCACCACCTCCGACTCGCGAGGACCATCGCTTACATCGAGGGAGCTTCTTCTGCTGAAATCTGTAGGGAATTGCCAGATGCTTACGTCGGTATACCCGATCCTACACAGAACTCGTGTACTCACAGCTACCACCCGTATCCTCCGTACCACCCGTCTTCTTCTTGCCCTTGCCCAGCCCAAGCCGATTGAGCCGCCGTTTGGCTTTCTGTATCGAGCGCCCAATGCCCTCGGTCGCGCGGTTGCGCGTCTGGAAGTTGAGCGAACCCTTGCGCATGAAGTTCGCCATCGATTCCGACCCGCCCGCCGCCAGGATGCCCGACTCCAGGTCGACCGATTCGCGGTCCTTCGACCGGCGGAACCATCGCACGATGCCGGTCAGCCGTCCGACCGAGTTGCGCTCCGAGCTGGAAGTAGAATCAGACAGTAAAGCCCGCTCGCTGTGGCGAGGGGTAAGGGTGGGCCGCACTTGCGGCCCCTTACGGCGCAAATTGCTTAACGGGCTCTGGCTGGCCCGGCTCGGCTCCTCAAACCCTTCCGTCTCTAACAGCTGCAACAGGAAAGGAACGATCTACGTGTTTAAGCATTTAACTTATTGAGAGTCACGTACACCAAGAGGACATTTAGCTCTACTTACGACACACGTCGAGGAGGTGCTCTTCTTCTTGAACAGCAGCTTGCGCTGCGCCTTCTCGTCCTGCTGGAGGAGCTGAATATCGTTCGTCGGCAGGTGCCTGGTGGGGACAACAATTTTGCGATGAGAGTGTATCGTACCCAACCCACCCCCGGGTGGGGTGGGGGTGTCGCGACTTACCGTATCACCCGCGTCGTTTGCATGTTCGGAGCCTGCTTGTGGGGTCGCGGCGTTACAGCGAGAATCCCACTGAGCGCCACCACCCGGAACGGACCACCGTGGGCTCCCTTCACGTACGTGATGAGCTGCCGGATGTCACAGTAGAGCGACAGGTTGTCCTGCGATTTGAGCTCCTTCAGCGACTGCACCAGCCGGCTGGCGAGCGTCTTGAAGACGGCCCCGATCAGCTGGCTCTCCGTGCCGCCCGTTAGTCCGCTGCCGAAGTTGGTCGCGTACCCGCCCTGGCCGCCTGATATACCGCCAAAGTCAGCGTTGAACGATTTTATGCCAGATGATCTCTTATGGTCTGAATCAGGTGAAGATGAAACACATATACGTGCAAGCTTTCTACTTTCGGACAAGCAACAGGAAATGTGGTAAACATATCGGGTGGGGGGGGGGAGGGGTAGGTGTGGAAGAGATTTTCGCAGCCCAAGAGTAGCGGGGTGCGGCATAGTCTAAGCGTACAGCAGGAAGAAACTGATAAGTCGACAGTTGTTGTTGCCTATACTGACAGCATCAAAGGCTGGTTTGCTGTTACTACACGAAGCATGAGAAAGATATGATGGAACTGAAGCGTGATTGAGGTGAGTATGACATCGCATCTAACAAAAACAAAAGCGTTTGCACGCTAGATTGCGTCGTGAAGAAACGATACCGGTGTGAGCAGTGAGACCGCATTACATCTGATGAACCAATCCGGAACGATTCCGCAATTCCTCGCCCAATTCCGGAACGCCTTGCGGTATGCATAAAACCAAACGGCAAGGGCTAATACACACCGCACCAGCGTTTCTTCCAAAGCATGATGATGTAATTTTGAACTTGTGAAATTTGTTAAATGTTGTTAGTAACCAGTAACACACACAAATACACGCAAGAAAGAGATACAGCGATAAAAAGTGAACGAATAATAGCGCAGCAACTTTGCCCTTCCCAGCAAGTAAACAAAGCGTACAACCTCCTTTCAAAAAAAAGAATGTCCAAGAGCATATATGTATGTGTGTGTTGTGTGACGGAGTGTGTGTGTGTGTGTGTGTGAATGTATTGCTTATGTGTACAACATCGAGCAGGAAGAAAGCTAGGCTGACACGGGTACGTAAAGGCCCCCGGGCGTGTAGAAATCGGACGGGGTGTCGCTACGCTACTTACTCAGCGGGGA
Organism: Anopheles farauti; assembly: GCA_000473445.2. Classification (NCBI taxonomy): domain Eukaryota; kingdom Metazoa; phylum Arthropoda; class Insecta; order Diptera; family Culicidae; genus Anopheles; species Anopheles farauti. The sequence goes on along the minus strand of KI915040.1, from coordinate 2,420,767 downwards.
CAGTAGCGAGCTAGGATCAACGCAAAAGCCCAGATACGCGTGGAAAAAGTCGGTGATCTCGTGCAGCGGTGACTCCTTGATGAACGAGCGCAGGTTGGCTTTGAGAATTTTCCCATTCTGTCGCAGGAGTCGGGAGAGAATCGAGTTGCACGTTGTTCGAAGCACTTCCGCCGGTGGCCCTCGGTTTGCTGTGTTTTGCGAAGTAACAGAGCGGTCGTCAGTACAGGGTTGCCCCGTTGGATGTAGCTTTCGGTGGGACCTTACCATCATTGCAACCATGCGGACAGCCAAGATGCATGAACGCCCTCTTCACGATACCGATCGCGAGCGAATGGGCATGATCGCCAAGCTTCAGTACGCCTAGATCCAGCAGGATCTCGCATATGTTCAGACCTGCCTCCAGGACGCGCAGTGTGCAGACGCTTGAGTCACGCTTGAACACGCAGTGTACGGCTAGCAGGACCACCTCGTAATCGATGGTGCCCTCTTTCGTGATGTAGAAACAGGAACCGGGCGCTTCAGTTTCGTCCGACACGCATGTGTAACCTATGAGGAGAAGGTAGTGGTTTAGAACTAGCTGCGAAGGAACTTCTTTGAAGAGCACGTTTACCTATGTGGGAATCCGTGTGTGAACGCAGCATCTGAGACTTGAACATTCCCGTACTACCGCCTGCACTTAGTGCATCCAGTTGGGAATCGATCGAGCCCTGAAAGCGGAGAAAATGATGTATTATTTACCCGTCGACCATAATCGTCTTCCTCGTGACACTTACCTGTCGCTTCATATAATCCGGCGACGGTGTCGGTGTATGCTCCGTGACGGTGATGATCGGATACTTCGGTGTCGTACTCGATTGTCTCGACGGGATGTTCGACTGAACGTTGCGGATGACCTTCGGAGGTGGTTCAATGTTTCTGTGGCATCTGTAAAACGTAACGTTTCGATTCGTTAGCTACCGGCAGTTATCAGTAGGCCCGAAACAAAGGGAGGGTGCGTTTGTATGCCGCTGGGGTTAGAAAACACTTTACACAAACACACAAACATACACTAAGGGGTCGGTTAGGGTTAATGGGGCGGCACATTTCTCGAAGAAAAAAAAATTACAAACAAAACACATAACACGGACGGGAAATGGTTAATTTAGAAAACGATAAAACGATCACCGCCTGCACCTTTTCGTTTCCAGTGCCAACAAGCAAACGTTGTCCAATCGGAAGTTTGGGAACTATTCAACGTACGACAATACAGTGCGGGATACAACACAGCAAGGGGGATTTTTGAAGGTACAGAAACTTACCCGCCATCAATGAGACAGCTGGTATTGTTTTACAGATGGGTAAGAGAATAGATTCGACAGTGAAGTGAAAGTAGAGATATAGAGAATGGTTTTATACGTTGCGATTCCGGCTATAAACACGTTGATGGTGAATAGATGAGGAAGCAAATGATGATAGACAGCCATACAGACGGTTGACTAGCGTTTCGTTACTAATAGAAACAGGAACTACGAGTGTTCCTACTATTACGTACAATTACTATTCCCCGGCTCGTTGCAACATGACTATTGTGGAACCTGCTCGATTGACTATGGTTCTTGTAACAGCAAGGATTGTACATGTATTCTATCAGATATTTATCTAAAACTTTGCTTCCTGCTTTCAAGCAACATTTGATGGTCCATTGATTCATGCGTATGGTAGTGAAATGATCTATCCAAATCGTCGAGAATACGCACCTTAAACTCGGCATGCTTTTGCCCTTCACCAGGTTCGTCGAAGGAGCGCGCGATATCATCGATGCGGAACGTGAGAGCTGTCGTTCGCCGGTGTCCAAGCTACGATGGCACTCCTGCAGAGATAGTGATAGACATGTTTTTTTTTTCAAGAAACACAATCTTTCTCATTCGATCATACCATCTGCTGGAGACGCTTGCCATTGCTATTCGCGTCGAGACCTATCTTCTCCAGCCCACGGTCCGATTTGGACAGGATGCGCGTTTCGATCAGTGTTCGTAGGTCGGCCATCTTGACGCGACGCTTCTTCTCGCTGCCCTTCCGCTCGCTCAGCGGACCAAGGGACGTCTCGTCCGATGGTAGCTTCGAGATGTAGTACGGTGCATCGGCCAGCAGGGCCGGAATCGGTGGATCCGGTATCTCGATGTAGTCTTTGTTCGCCGAGCCAATGCTAGGACTGTCGCGGCTACTGCTCGGTCCTTGGTACATCGAAATCTCGATCTGCGGTATGGGTAGGGAGTTCGAGCGTCGCCTTGGATGAGATGGTAGGGCGGACGTTTCTTCACTGATGTCGCGGAGGCTGGCGGAAGGAAGAGAAACATTTGTTAACAATCTGATGCCAACAGCCACACAGGAAATTTATACCGATTGTAGAGATAGTGCAGACTCCAGTAGACACCTTCCTCTTGCCAGTGCGAAATGAACAGACAGCGAAGTACGGCCACATCTAGAAAGGTAGCTGCCACCACATCACACTTCTGGCCTTGCGACATCTTCGGATCCGTATCGAAGGATTCTCTTTCCGTTGAGGAGCTTGTCTTTGGTTTGGAATCTTTCTGCAAGGACACAGGGAAAGCAAATAGCGATCACAAAACGCACCCTGACCCTGAGACCGCAACCCTTTGCACTCCACTTACGCTGTACGTGTCAATGCGATCGAAATCGAAGCTGGTATGTTCGGCACGGTGGTCGGTTTGGTGCAGCGGGTGTTGCCTCAAGCCAGCTCCACTGCTGGTCGGTGTTTGGTGGGACGAAGGTTTGTTAAATTTGGCACCGTGATGCAACAGACTTGCGTCGGCCGTATAGTACGATGGGTCCGGCACGCCACCATCCATCGGCAGCCGGAAGATGACCACGCGCTCCTCCTCCACGCTGGACGCTTCCTCCGGGATCGTCTCCGGGAAGACGGAGTCCTTCGGTGACGACACGAACGACAGCTCATCGTCGTGCTTGATGTTGCCGGAGTAGATGCTCGGTGGTGATTCGATGTTTTCGATTTTTTCTGTGACCAATCATTGAAAAGGGTACGATTACTTTCGAAAAATGAATCGAATCGTCGAGTGGCCTTACTTGGAGAGTACACTTCAGGAGATGGCGTAGTGCTAACTGAGCTCAGCAGATTTCGCGCCTTCGGTTTGACCGGCGCCGTAAAGCAGGGCGCGTTCGGTGCGCGGTACTCCCACATCCCCTGCCACATTTTCAGCCCATTCTCGAGCCGGAAGTTCTGGAAGTCGGACTCCTTCAGCATATGCGCAATGGGTGCGAACAGAAACACGAACAGCTGCGGAGAGATACAAACACTAGATTCAATTCCCTCAAAACACACACTACTTATATATCCTACCGATATCGTCGGTATCGAGAAGAGGTAATTGTTTGTGGCATTTTCCTTGTCCGCTTCGGCATCGGCACATTCCTCGGCAGCGAACAGCAGTATCCAGTGGAGCGTGTACAGGATCTTGGTTTCGGCCGATCCCAGCGCCTGAAGATCCTTCACGCTGTGGGCGGAAAAGCGTTCGAACGTTTGATGACGTACTTTGGCAAGCTACCGCCAACTTACCGATTGTGCATTAGGGCCCCGGCGCAGTGTATGACGTGCGGTAAGGCCGCCTGCACAATGCGCCATCTTGGGATGGATTCCAGCGCGGACGTTAGTGAGGGCGACAGACCAAACTGAATGTTCTGCACCAGCACCTTCTCAAAGGACTGCCGAGGAGAAGTTTATGTAAAGATTTCACATTAATTTTCTCTCTGACATGTGTATGTTTATTTTGCTGGACGTACCTTACACGCTTCTTTCAGCTCCTGTGGACGAAAGAGTGGATTAGTAACTGGCGTTTTTGGAGAGGGCAAACAGATCAGCGGGATTTGTAATGTGATCGATATACAGATCATTTTACGGTACTGTACTTGCTAAGCATCGTACGGGTTAAGATCTTAGAGAATAACGATGATGCATGCACCGAGACAGAACTAAACACAGCTACTATACCCACTAATAAGAGAACTAAAAAGTAGTACCCAAAGACTACAACTTAACAGATATTGTAGCGCTTTTTGTAGCGAGTTGAATAATATTAGCAGATATCAAATAGCGGTAGAGAACTAATAGGAAAGTGAAGCACTTAGAAGGTAACATTGCTCACAGGCTGCTTAGATGGTGTCGTAAATGTTGGAGTCATGTGACAGGTGTATCTAATATACCTACTGAAGTAGCTACAGATAAGGGCACTGTAAGTGTGTGGACCAAATCATATTGCGAGTAACAACTTGACAGAAATGAAACTGGAAGCTACAACAGGCTAGAAAACCGGTGCTGACCAGCTGTCTATCTACTTCTCCCATAGTGACGGCAGTGAGACCAACTAAGACGAATGGTAGTAAAGCGACGATAAACGACAAAATGGCTGCACTGTGCTAGCAACTACGGCGGTACACAAGTAGGCGGCTACGAAACGATTCACCAAAACTAGCCAACTCTAAAGGACCAAACACTAGGTGACGAAACCAAACGGCACTAAAATGGTGATGGCAGAGGTAGAAACACTATTCTGACGGAACGAAATGTATAGCGGAATGAGCTTTGATTTTGCAGCAATCACATGTAGTTTATTTACACTTACATGGTGTCCGGGTGCGTGTTGGCAGAACTATTTCGTACACAAAATTTTGTATTTGCATCGTTCGAATTTTTCGGTATTTCGCGACCGGGGATTCGTCGAATCCGGGGTGGTTGGTGGGTTTTTGTGTGGCGCGTGGTAGAGTGGTGGAGTGGTTGAAGGATCGAGTTACAAGGATCGATTGGTTTGTTGATTTTGGTTGTTTTTGTTGTCGTGTGAGTTGTGTGGTGGTTTGGTTTGAAACAGTTGTTTTTTTTTATTGCACAGATGATGACAATAGCGACACACACACACACATAACGAGAGAGTGAGAGAGAGAGAAGAGTTTTTGGCGGAAGGAAAAGAAGAAAAGAAGCAATAAAACCAACATCAATTCACACGGCTATGTTCAGTATCGGCGGTTGCGAGTGAGATACAATAAATGAAAAAGAAATGAAAGTTACGCTTTTCGGTTCGAACCGCTCGTTTTTCCTCATCCCGTTTCTTTTGCTATAAAAATCCAATTTGCGTGTCTCTGATTATGTACATCGACGAACACACTGTTAACACGAATGAAACGCTCGATAGTTTGGTTTAGAAAACAAACAAGAAAACAAAAAGTAAAACGGAACACTGAATCATTGACATAAAATTGAGAACGGAAGAGTTGGCAAACGGTTAAGCATGATTTATAGATGGAATTTTGGAAATTAATTTACACACGAAACGATTTCTTTTGCTATGAAAGTCCTGCACTGAACAGAACAATTGATTTCATATGATCTTATAAAACAAAACGTCCCCAGGTTATTTACACTTTGCTTGCAAGTGTTCCGCACAAGACACTATTCTTGGCATGATTCTTCGATGTCAAAGTACTCAAATCCGGTATTGCGTGACGGGTACGGTTTGGTTAGCATAACCGGAAAGGATTCGATTTACGTACCATGCAGCTGGCTTCGTGCAGCTTGCCCAGCTTGGGCCGGATGAAGGGCGCTATCTGCTGCCAGAGGAACGTCTGCACCGGAACCGGAACGCCCAGATCCTGGAGGCCCTCGTCGATGGGATTGGTGGACGAAGCGTTCGCCATGGTTGATGGTTGACAGGGTTACGATCAGGTCTGCCGATACCGATAAAATAGACAATTATTACGTGATATTTACGAATAGAAATGACGAAGGGACAAAAGCAGCCCCTAGAATGGATATTCAATTTGCAGTATCACATGATTTTTTTTGTGTATCTTCCCACATCGTTCGACACACGAGCAAAGAATGTCGCCAACCGCCTGCCAACACGACAACAACCGCAAATTAATTTATCTCCACTCCGTCCGTGCCTCATTTGCAATTTTGGCACACGCCAAATTTTATGCAACCACATGCGCGGCCCAAAAACGGTCGGAAAGTTCAAGACCACCACGCATGCATCAAGTAGCCGGAGAGTGTCCAGGCCGGAGCCGGTTGACACCGAGCAAAGCCTCCCTTGGACCTGTTGAACTTTGCTGAAGCTTTGCAAAACCAAACGTCGCGCCGAGCGAGGCGAGAACAGATAAAACTTGGCACACTTCTCGCTGGCTGGCTAGCCCTTCTGGTTGGGTTCGGTCGACCAGACCAGGACCAGCGGCTCATCATCAGCACAACGCACGGAGCAACAGATGCATTTTTGAGCTTCGGTTTTATGTGCGTCCGTGCGAACCCGAGCGTGGAGTGTGGAAATGGCGCGAGCGGGTAATGGAAGTACGGGTGAGCGGGCACCAGCGAACGGAGAGATAATCTGATTCGATTTTCATCGATTATCGCTCTGTTTACGGTTTGCTTCTATCGGGTGTTTATTTATTTGGCCACGACAAACGACTGTCACCGGCAAACACTGCCAAAGCCTTTGGATCGCTTGTGTTTGTTCGGCACTTGCACACCAGGCGCCTCCATCTGGACAGTTGTGTTTGTGTGTGCGCATTCACTCCGAACCAACAGCCAGCAGCAAGTGTCAAATTCAACAGCTGATTTCATCGATCCGCTAGCCGTTTCATCTTTCGGCTGGTGATTGTCATCCCTGTGGGTGTGTTTCTTTTTCGTTTTTTTTTTTGGCGTATTTCTCATGGCTTGTTATGATGGTGCTACAGACGGCCGCGCGCTTTCGCTGTGTGCGTGACGGTACGTTTACATGGTACACAAAACCAACACACCGACCTGGCTGGCGACCTGGAGCTGGGCGGATGGTTGATGATGATGGCCCCTGCTTGACCTGCTCAGTGGATGGAAGCGAAACGGAGAAACCGACGGCAAGCGGAGAGAATGGAAAAAGATAGCCTAGCTTTCTTGGGGAGTGGTTCAATTTTTACTGCCCTGTCGAACGTAAAAGTTTTATGTAACACGCTTCTCTTATTCGCATGAATTAAACGCTGTTGAGTCGCGCGAGCTGGTCGATTGAGGATATAGTGAGCTGGAAAAAATGCTATCAAATCATATACTTTCACTCGAGGTCATCGACAGGGTTAGGGAAGCGGGGAGGGTGTCCAAGATTTTATTGCATCTAATCTATGCCAGCACAAATCAAAGCCATTTCCCGTAGCGAACATTCACTTCCGAATGATTTGGAGAGTGAATTTAACAACGTATTTTACATCCTGATGTGAACTTCCTGGCAACTTCCTGGCCCGTGTAATGTACGCCGTCCGCCATATTAGAAAACACGGAAGCAAAAAAAACGGGGGTAAAATTTTCACCAACATATTTATCCGCTTCCAGCACGATATTTAGCACTGTTTTGCACTATTCGCACAGAATTTTCTCCATTTTCACATCACACTCCAGCACGGGCAAGCGGCTGGCCAAATTATATAATCATTACACCGTGTGATAAAATCTACACACACACCCTTCGCACAAGATGTCGACGCACCATCGTCGCCACGGGTTCGCCACCTTTCGCGAGGTTTTTCTCGAGGAAATCGGCCGAAATAACGCATCTGGATCGTTCCAGCGATGATTTCTTACACCCGGAATGGAGCACTGGCACTTACCGAAAAAACGGGCACCCGAATCGTTACATGTTCAGCGTTGGAAAATGGGAAAGCGAAGAAACGACCATGGCACCCGCCGTCCCGGGGCGATGTAATGGCTGCACTGGAAAAATTGTTGAATCTATGAGCGAGCGAGCGAGCGAGCGAATTTTCCCCCGAAAGCCCGACTGCATATGGCCGACCTGTCCGTGACAGTTCGCTCCGTGACTCGTCCGCTGCTTCCGCTCGCAGTAACAACTGGCGGCTGCGCAGTGCCGGCCCGATTTTGGAGGTTTATTTACAAACAAATGCACGTGATTCCGAGACCGGCGGATTTCACGTTTCCCGCGGCGAGGGACCGAGCTCCAACAGACGAGCGTGCGAGAGAGAGAAAAAGAGAGCACCGGAACGAGAGCGCTTTGCTTGGGAGCTCGCAACGGTGGGAAGCGCAAATTTACAAGGGAAGAGAAAGATTCACATTGGATTGAGTATCGTACGATGATGCTGGGGAGTTCTGTTTAAGATACTCGTTAGAGTAATCGCTTAATCGCGAACGGAATGTTTCCCAACCCATTGCGTCCTATAGAAATTCGAGTGAGCTTGAACTCTCAACTCAACCCTGCCTGTTAAACACAGAACGTATTATTCCTTCGCTTTACGTTGACAGATAGTAAACATTCCGAATGTCAGATATCAGAAATCGGAATACACAATACAAATATTTTGAGAGAAAAACAAACAATTCCACTCAAGCAAGGTTGTTGATTTTATTTATAAATCGCAATATGATCGAAAAAATGGAATGTAAAATACACGTAAATGGGTGAGTTTTGTTGTGGAGCAAACTTCACACGGCAGGTTTCGGCTCTTCCCCGCTTGCTTTGTTATTTTCAGCCTCACTATTCCTGTCACCCTGCTGCTGTTCGTCCTTGACGAGCGCTTCCAGTGTCTTCGGTGGTTTTGGCTTCGGTAAGACGAGCGCTTTCTGGCGCGAAGGAATCGCATCCAGCAGACCCTGCTCCATCAGCTTGTTGTTGATGGGGACACGCGACAGCAGGTGCTGCGGGACCACGTCCGCGTCCTTGAAGTCGTGGAAGTGCTCCCGCTTGTAGCTCTGCACCGTCTTCAGCAGCGGCAAAATCGGGCGCCCCTTCACCTTGGCATCGCTGATGAGGTCCTGCGCGTACTGCAGGAAGTGTCGGTTCTCCTTGTCCGCGTGCTCCCGCGCGTACCGCAGCTCGGCCGTGGTGTCCGCCTCCCGCCGTTCGCGCACCTCCTTCTCCACCATCTGGCCGAGCAGCAGCTTGCGCTGGGCGTACGTCTTGAACGTCTTGTCCGTCACCTTGTGCCGGTCGAAGCCGAACGTGACGTCGATGTTGCGCAGCCGCTCCTCGTACTCGCGGCGCGTCAGGACGGCCTCCTCCGCCTCGCGCTGCCGTTGCCATTCGATCTCGTCCAGATGGGCCTGCATGCGGGCCGCCTTCAGCTGCTTCTGCTGCTCCGTCTGCTCGCGTTCCTTGATCGACGCGATGCGATCCTTGTCTTCGGCGGCGCGAGCCTGATTGCGTTCCTCCTGTGCCAGTGCCGCGCGCTGCCGCTCGACGGCATCGACGAGCTGGTGCGAGTTGTCCCGAAACCGGTGCTTGCTCACGTGTATGTTCTGCTTGAAGCTGGCTATATTCTGCTGACCATCGCAGTAGATCTGCAGCAGTGCATCCTCGATCTCCGACTCGCGCCGCAACCGTGCCCGCCGATCTTCCGCCATCCGGATCGCTTCCAGCGCGTTCATGCGCCGCATTTCTTTGCTCTCCTCCATCGCCTTCTTTTCGCGTTCCTGCTGCCGGCGCATCTCACTCTCGATCACCTCCAGGCTCTGCTGCTCCTCGTTAATGAGGTCCTGCTTGTGCTGGCGCTGCAACTGCTGGTTGCGGATCATCGTTTCCTTCAGCTCGCGCTTGTAGTTGTCGAAGCGTTGGCGATCTTCCAGCAACCGATCACCGTGCGATCGCAACCAGTGGTTCGCCTGGGAAAGTGTCTGCGAGTCAACGGACTGCTTGCGCAACTGCTGCATCTGTTCCTGTTCCATCCGAAACTGACGCTGCAGCTCACGGCCCTTCAACACCTCGCAGAACTTGGCCGCACTCTCGAGCACCCGGGGACCCACCTTGTCCTTCTGGATGAGATCTTCCGCTTTCTGGATGAGCTCCCTGCGCTTAATTTCATCCGCCGCCTTCAGCTCACGATAGTAGCGTTGATCTGGGAAGGATGAACGGAGGCACAGGGGGAAAAAAAAGAAATGTTTCGTTCATTTCGATCCACCATCACCTAGGGCCGCATTGGGCGTACCTTCCTCAACCTTCGCTTTATCACGGCGTAACCGTTCCGCCTCCTTCTTGTCGCGGATGTTCTGCACCGTGTTTTCCCAGGTGCTGGTCATCTTCTTCGAACCGGTCTTGAGATACTCGCGGAACTCGCGCTCCTGCTGGCACAGCACCTCCGTCTCCTTGTCCGCCGGGTTGACCACCTTCTTCCACATCTGGTTCCACTTGGCGCTGCTCAGTATAACCGCCTTATTACTGTAGCTCGGACGATGGGACTTCGGTTCGGTCTGCTGGTACAGCTCCTTGATCATTCTTCCGCCCGTGTTTCGCCCGTGCTACCGAATCGTGTACTGTGCGAACGGCACACGGCGAACGTCCGATGCCAACGGCGAGGACCAATTGGAAGCGGTAAACAGGTTACCAACGGACACGGCGTTGCCATGGGCGAGGCGGAAAATTGATAACCCCGAACCCTTCCGGGAAGGGCCACAAAAAAAAACACATCCACGGGGCGCATGATGGACAGGGACATATTTTCGCGTGCCGCAGTGTTGCATTCGGGTGCATTATTTGTCGATTTGCAGCTCATTTTATTAGCGGCATCGATCAACGTTCGTGTGCGCACGCCTATCGATTCGGTCGGTTTGGTTTGGTCGTGAAATTGGAAACTCCGATGCCTACTGTTGCTCGCCTGGAGGAGCTGCTAACCTTGCCACCTTTGGAGGTTACCAGTTGTTTCCATTCTCGTGGTAAAGCAACCTATGACGTCTGCACCATAACAATTCGACACATACCCTCTTTTATTATCTCCCATCTAGCGGGCTTCGAATAGTTCCTTATTTTGACATTCTTTCCGACATATTCTTGGCTGGATTTTGAATTGATCTATCGTTTTTATTATTGTGCTAAATTTCCTTAAACATTCTAACGCTTCGTCACCTTTGCCACCATAGCTTTCTACGTCCATTTATGGATCGGCCAGTTTCTGGGATCTTCGGCGTGGCAAAAAAGCGCTAGAGCAGCAATCGATAATTTAGGTCTGCGAACTATCTATGTCACCCGCGCATAAGCATGAATCTGGGACGCCGGCACCATTGCCGGGGCCGTCGAAGACGTCAGTTAAAGGCATATACTTCTCGACCTATCTCCTCTAACTGATAAGTTAGAGCTGCCACCTCGTCCCATCTCCTGTTCCAACGAACGGAACGGCATCGCCCATCGTTCCTGCCTGCCTATTTCTAGTGCTGCGTTATCTCATGTGCGCGTTAGTGTTCTCTGCCGATTGCACGGGCCTCCCCGCAAAGTCGACTCGACCGACCGTCTTTCCGCCGGATTGCGGTGGTTGTTCTTCGCTTTTGCGTGTACGACCTCCATTTTTTCGGCCGGCTCAAAAACCACTGCACGAATGTACGCGGCACCACCGTGCGGCTGGCCGTGCGGTTGTACCGCCAGCGTGCAGTATTTTTAGAATCTGTGCTACGCAATTTTTGCCTCCGAGTGTCGGTTCCCTCCCTTCGCGAACGGGGCGTGAATCACTGAGGTATTATTTTCGTACATTCCGACACCGGCCGCCGGCGTAGGAAGCGGTATGCGTGCATGTGCATGTGAGTATGTGTGTTGTGATGGGTTTGAACTACCCCCCGAACTGTACAAATAAACGAACAACACCGGGCGATGGCGTGGCAACGGTACATGAATGGGATTGTGGCAGGTTTGCCCTGTTGGATATAGGCTTCTGGCCGGGCGGGTCGCACCAGCGGGTGGGTGCAACAGGCCATTTCGTGCGATTATTACATCTTACAGGTGACGATTGTGGTCTACGCGATGTAGTTTGGACCTTTAGTTAGACAGCAACAGCGAGTGGTTCAAACGAGTCAGCAAAACCGAGAAAGGGAGAGAGGGAGAAAGCAAGCGAGTTGGTACAGTAAATAATCCAGCCGCGATTTTCCGCGAACTCAACCAACCGCATATATCATCGCTGCATAATATATGAGACAATCTTGTGCTAATGATCGCAGCTTTTATTTTATTAATGGATGGGAATTTATTTTGGCCCCATCACAAACTGGTTTTCAACTGCACCCAAGCGTTCCGCATCATATTTTCGCAATTGAAACGTCGCAAAGAGGTGTGAAAGAACTATGAAATCGAACGTCTAATATGATGTAGCGGAGCTATACTCGCAAAATTCGAACGAAATGAAAACTGTCCTACTTTAAGAACAAGATCGATTGGAAATTCTTTATCGGTGTATCGGGGTAGGGAACGCTAGAAATGATGTAAGAACGTGTTTTTATTTATCAAACCCCTAAATTAGCTTGGGATACCAGTCCACGGAGGATCTGTTGAATAATCTCTCCCAACGCTAACGCACGTAAGAGGCTGATTGCTTCGTCAGCCACGTACCCAGCAGGAGAAAAAGAACGTCCGCTTGTTTACGTTTCATTTCGGGCGAAGGTAATGGGCAGAAAGAAAAAAAAAACACCAACCAAGGCCACATACCAGAGCATAGTCTGCAACCACATTTTGGATGTGAATGTTTCGTTGGAAACATGGTGTTAAATTTTGTTGAATAATTTTAAGCGCTTATTCGAGAGAGTACGAGCTTCATTATTGTAAATATGATCACAAAATCAAAATGCGATATTCTGCATCTTACCGAAACGGCGGTGTCTGATGGATCTTAACCACCACTTCCACACTTTGTTCCAAGCAAAAGTTCATCCATCGCAAATGGATGCACTCCACCGTTGGATCGTAAATTCCAATGCAGCCAATCATCTTCATTCCGGGCAGATGGGCAAACATCGTCGGCCCAGGTCGTCCGTTGCCAAGGATGCGATCCGTATGTCTATCCCCATCGCATCCTCCCGCACACGTGCACGGCTTGGTGCCTCCTGCTCTCGTAAAAATAGTCGCTAGTGGACGATCGGTAATCGGTTGGGGGCAGATTTTGTCCTATTGCTCCACGATCCGGCCGCATGCAGGCGTAGGGGAAGGGCAGGTTCTCGAAGTAAGCGCGGCGGTGCGACATTTTGGGGGTTTCTTCCCTGCTGGTAAATGCCTAGTTTTGGTGTCTGCGTGTAATCGTACCGCTAGCGGCACAGTTTGCCTACTTGGCGGATTAAAAATAGAACGCGAGCGGGCGCAAATCGGGCGGTTGCGAGAGTTTAGGATATGCAAACGACGGTTCGACGGCGCTACGGCGAATGGACAACACCGGCAGTGCAACCGAAAGGGATAGAGTTGGGAAAGGGGAAACAGAGCGGGAAGGCACCAGGCGGGGCCGCTGGTGTGAGGGATCCACAAAAACATCACGAACATAATATTGGCAAACAGAGAGAGAGAGAGAAAGAGAGAGAGAGAGAGAGAGAGAGAGTGAGAAACGCACGTCGAGCAGAGGGAAGATTAGAGACAGACGATCCCACATCCTCCACACGGACCACCGACCCGGGACGAGCGGAGTTCAAGGGAGAACGACGTGCGTCCACTAGCGCCTAACCTGCCCGCCTTGGAAAAGGAAAAGCCCGCAGCCACTGACCACCGCACACCAATACACCCACCCGGGCGGGCGGGCGGGCGGGCGGGATTAGTGCACCTGTACGGCGCATGTCCGACGGCCGGGACGGTCGGGAAACAGCGGACCGATCCGTCGGGTCGGGTCCACCAAATCGCCCGAGATCTCAACCTGTGAATGCTAAATATAATTCGTGAATGTGATCACATCAGTGCTCTGTGAACAGTGGTTTGGAATAGTACGCAGTTGAGTCCGAGTCGGCCCGCGAGCTACACAAGATCACAAGATGGTGAGTTTGGCTAGGCCCGTCTAGGATTCGCCAGCAATCGACAGATATTTGGAGATATAGTTCTTGCTAGAGTTACTGCTAGAGCGAGCTGAAAAGTACCGAGTACCCCCAAGTGTTACTGAGGAGTGCACCGAATTTCGCCGGAAGTTTGCGTGTGAAAAAAGTTTAGAACGTTCAGAATAAAACCCGATGTGACCTTATTTGGAAGCGTACGGATGAAGAGCTCACCACCTGGCAACGCACACCAAGCCCGTACGGCGGAGTTGTTAACGGTTCTATCTTTCTTCCTTCGGTTTCTTTTCCGGCACCCCGGGTACCAACTCCCAATCCCTTCACGATGCGATGCGAACGATCCCGCGCGAACGATTAGGCCCACGATCTGAAGGATGTTGAAATTGAGAGTGAGTAGCAGTGCTGTTTGACGTGTGCTTCGTACGTACGGTGAATATGTGGTTTCTAACATGCGCGCACCCCCACGTTCCATCCTTGCAGAGGCACAGTTCGTCTTCTCCGTCTACGACTGGGAAGGCACCGGCCAGATGGATGCCATGGATCTTGGCAACGCACTCCGTGCCCTGAACCTGAACCCAACCCTTGACCTCATCGGCAAGATGGGCGGCACCCAGAAGCGTGGCGAGAAGAAGATCAAGTTCGACGAATTCCTGCCGATCTTCTCCCAGGTCAAGAAGGAGAAGGAACAGGGCTGCTTCGAGGACTTCCTCGAGTGTCTGAAGCTGTACGACAAAGAAGAGAACGGCACCATGCTCCTGGCCGAACTGACCCACAGCTTAACGGCTCTCGGTAAGTCGGCACACTCGGGGAGACACTCGGGGTTTTTGTGCACCACCCTTTGCTAACCTAACTTACTCTACTTCTTCGCACACACCGAACGCAGGCGAGAGATTGGACGATATGGAGCTGGAGAACGTCTTCAAGGACTGCATGGACCCTGAGGATGATGACGGCAACATCCCATACGCACGTAAGTATCGTCCCCGGGTGCGGTGGTGCTCCACCGAATAACCTCGGAGAACAACATACGTGAGGTGTCCTTCATGACATCGAATCTGTGCTAATCACAACTACCTTTTTTGTTACATGTACATTCCAATCTATTGGACAACCACCGTACCTGTTATGACCTATCCTCCTACACGCACACACGCACAAACCTTTCTATGTGTTTCACAAAAAAAAACTCCCACACATCATCACCGATCGTCCGGATCGTTCTTTGGATTATGTATCTGTATCTATGTGTGTGCGTACGTCAAACTACCAACAGCGTTCCTCAAGAAGATGATGGATAACATGGTTGTCATTGACCACGTTAAGTAAATTCATCGCTAACTCAATTGTGTACTTTTTCAAAGTCTCCACTAAATGTCATCATAAAAGCAAACGCACACAAAAGAGTATTCGTAAGTATTTTTTTGATTCTTTGCTCACATACTTGCAAGCCTTCTGCCTACTGGCTGGATATGCATAATCGCTTCGCATCGCTCTCCACACAAACCGTGCTAATTTTGTTACGCTCTTACAAGAAGAAGAAAAAAAAAACAACTTTTCTGTTCCGCGTATTTCACTCCCAGCGCCCGCTGCGATCCCCGATACGATCGCATTCCTGGTCCCGGATTGCGTGGGCAGAGAAGAAGACGGTTGCCAAAAATGGGTAGCCCGAGCCCGAACCCGAACCTTCTCCCTTACGCAATCGCTTCTGCTCATGCGCTACCGCTTGAAGCCGTTGCCAAACGGCAGCAAACGCATCGAATGTGCGCGCGCACGCTTACATACACGCATCCATCCTGCAAAACCCAGCGGCCTAAACGCGTCTCGTGTCTATTTTCAGCATTTCTTCAGAGATTGTGTGACCACACGCCGTAATCGAGCTATTTATATAATACAAAATATCAAAAGAGAGAAACAACATCTTCACTATCGGAAACAAGGCAGACAGCAACGATGGAAACAACCTGGCGAATTTGACAACATCAGCAACACATCTGCGAACACCATGCAACTTAACATCCAAAAAGATTTCCAGTTGAAGTCAAGTTGAAGCAGCAGCAAAAGTGAAAAGAAGAAGCAAAAGCAAAAGCATGCAAGAGTAAAACAAGCAACATATATGCAATCAAGAAAACGAATTGACCGTGTTGTTAACAAGATCGGAACATGCGGAAAGCGGTTATTACTATTTTTCTGTTAAGATTTAAATAAATTTCTACATAAAGAGGTCATCGCGGTGTGGCGTTTGTAGCAAGAGTTGCCAATGTCCGAAAGCGGGAGGTTCGATTCATCCGAATGGTTGTTGTGAAGCGTTTTTTTTTTTGTTGAGCTAAAGAAGGATTGAGGATTGTTCTGAATCATATTATGCTGAGAAATTCCTCTTGTGTTCTTCTCCTCCGTAATCATCTTGTTTAGTTTTTTATCCTCTTCTGTACTTCAGATCAACGATGGTTGCCGATACGGCCAAATAATTCGTTTAAAATTAAAATATACTTTAAATAGAAACATTAAAGCTTGTTAACTTGATTAACCGTACTTAATAATTAGTACATTTAAAATATTAACACATAGCTAGACAGCTTGAAATTATGTTCTTATACGCTTTTTTTGTAATATTCAGCATGAACATCGACTAGATTAGAAAGCTTCCTTTGAATGACAACTTTATGTTGAGCTTGAAGCGTTTTTTGTTGCGCTTCAAAAGCGCCCTCTATTGACCGGTAATAGAAGCTTCATCGCTCTTCATGTTTGAATTCGTATCATTGTGTGCATTTGTTTTAAATCGAGTATTCACATCCTTTTTTAAACCATTGTCTGAGCTTCGTGGTACAAAATTGCAAATCAGTACAAAATTGTGATTAATATACGAAGTACGATTCAATAAACAGGCTTATTTTTTTAACTTAACCGGTAGCATATCCCGTAAAATAGCATAATATAATATTCGATTGGCACCTGTGCTCATGCGTTACCATCGTGAGAAAGCTCAACGTACAACGGTCGAGGCCGTTTCGTTCAGCATCTCACTATGGTGAGTAAGAGGACCAAACCCCCTGCTCCACGGGACGCATGCGCATCGAAACCGCGGGCATCATTCCAACTGGCTACTCGTCGCTGCTCATCAGCGTTTTTATCACTCCGCTCTTAGTGGTCTTATCGGGCAAGCCCTAAACACCTTCTGCAGCTTTGCAGCGTTCACCCATTCTCTCTTTCTCTCTCTCTCTCTCTGTATCTCTGCCGTTCGATCTCGGTCACGGTGTCTGGTCTGCACAAAGGCATTCCAAATCCAGCAAGCCCTACACGACATCTATCAGTGTGGCAAGTCTAACCCGAACCACCTTCGCTACTGTTTGGACAAAAGCGAACGAAAAGCGAATCCGTGTGCGTCCACCGTTGAATTAAAAACAACACCGCCTGAGTTTGAGCTGTGCTGAGCGTCGGAAAACAACGTCCGAAACAAGCTAACTTCGCAGTACAAACATACACGCCAACACCGGGAGGCCACCTTGTGTCTGTGTGTGCTCGGAACAGGGTGTCACACGGTTGGATGCTGTACCAAACGGCTGCCATTTACGTTTTGCATTTCGAATCTTCGAGCTCTGGCGGATCATCTTCTACCGACGGTCAGCAGCGGGCAAGGTGATTTGTGTTTGGAGCAGCAAAGGTTTGAAAATAAGCATATTGATTACGGCGTACCAGCGCGGGGAAGCGTACGCCATACGCCATCTTTCGGGCAGTGCTCGGTGTGACGTTGTTTGATTACGAATTCAAGTGCACAGGGGAGGGGTGGCATTAAAAAAAAAAATAATAAAAACACCAACATCCCACTCACCACTTTCGAGTGGAGGTGCCCTACTGTGACAGTGCCCTAGTGTACAACGGCGGCAAATACGAAAGCGACCAATTTAAAAATAGTTCCCGGCTACAATCGGTTACCGCTTTTATAAATATTGTAGGCAAATGTGAGACGTTGCAAAAAAGAAACAACGAAAAAAAGCGGCAGCTAACGAAAAGCGCAATACAAAGGCAGAGCCAGTGTTCAGGATACACATCGACACAGGCCTGTCGGGTGTCTGTGGTTGTGCGGCAAGTTTGTGTGAAGGGAAAAAGTAGTGAACGTTTTTGTGATTCTAGAGCATTCTGCCAAGTGCGCGGCGCTCTCTCCGGTCGGTCGGGCTTCGGTCGATCAAGCGCAAAGAAGACGACAAACAGCAAAACAACAACAGCCAAGGGACACTAGTGTGAAAGTCACAAAGAGGAGGAGACTCCCGACAACTCACACGACGGCCGTCTCTGTCGGGATAAACACATCCGCTCCTTCTCACAGCATCTCACAGGAAGCGTCAGCTCACTCAAACGAGCAGCTAGCGCGAGAGAGACAGAGCACACATCCGTTCGGGAGAAAGTGCTCCAGCACCATGGCGACGGCGAGCGAGAATAACGTAGTAGCAGCAGCGACAGCAGCACCAGCAGCAGCACCGGATGCTGCGAGCTTTCAGCGGCATAATACAGGTACGAAGCATATTTTAAATAGCTAGTCTCACTCACACTCACTTCAAAACAGCACGATACTATTTCATCCACTCTAAAGAACAACCATTGAATGTTATTCTCGCAACGACGTGTTACTAACAGAATGTAAACAAATCGCTGTCAAAATACTAAACGATCAGCATCGATCACTAGCGACAAACGAAACCAATGGATGATCGCGTCCCGTCCACTTGGGCTCCCATTTGAGCGGGTAAACGCGTCTCGTTCGTTTGTGTTTCCAATGTACCATATCGCCATAGAAATGGCGATGGCATACGGGGTGCGGTAATTCGTTCCGACGCTGTCATGCTTCATTTGTGCGGTTGGCGTAGAACTAAACAACCCTCCCGCTTCCGCCCACCCCGTTACCCTTGCTTGCTCTCTCTCTCTCTTTGCGTAGGGATTGATTAAATGTGCTGATTAGGCCGGATTTCGACAAGTACTCGTGCGCGGACGACCCTGGGACGTAACTTTATCAGTGACGATCATTGCACCCATGCGGTTGATAGCATTAGAATTGCGAACGCCCACGTACACTACCCAACCGGGGGTATTCTCGTCCCCGGCTTTGACCGGGGTCGGCTTCGGAAGGGAACCAACTACTACTACTACTTGCCGGGTTCATTCTCGCGTCCCAACGGGGGCAGGTGGTGGTCTTTGTTTGTTCCCTCGGCGAGTTTGGCTCTACTTTCGGCGAAAGGTTCTCCACCAGCTGCCACGCGACTCGAGCGCGTTTGGTGAATGAACTTCCTTGTTAATGACAACATACCGTAGTTTATAGCCGAAAACAACGGCCACCGGGTTGCCTGGCGACCGACCAATCCGATGGAAACCGAACCGTTTCGGCGTGTAGCCTAATGACCGCGGATAAACCCCGCCCGTGGCACCGACCGCCCGTCGAGCGACCTAGAGGAAAGGCAGCAACACATATTGATCGCGAATGGCATGTGCCGCCGGTGCGGAAACTTTACCGTGCGGCCGAGTTGGAGCTCGGGAGTCACCTTAAAACAAGCAAGTTTCCCTCCTCCGTTTACCGCACGGTTGCAAAAGTTATGCAAGTATCCTGCGTGTTGCGTGGCAGGTGTAAAAGAGAAGACGAACCCGTTTGCCGACGCTGGCTCGTCCTTTGGTGCGAGAAAGGAAAGCTCGGGTTTCGGGAAACGTGGGGGTGGGGGGGGGGGGGGACGCACGCGGATACCGGACATGGTTTACGCCCGCAAATCGGCTGGCAGCGCGTAGATTGTTTCGGGCGTCGTTTGGGACACGGTGACTAGTTGTCCCGAGCTGTCAGTAACTGTCGTCGTGTTGCCGTAGCCGTGTGTTTGCCAGCGCCTGTGTCTGTCTGACCCCGGTACCCTTTTTCACCGGACGCTAGAAAAGGTATGTTTTCTCGGGTTCGAGCAGTGCAAAAACGCTACTACCCCCCGAATGGGGTCGCGCGGTTGTCCAACAAGTGGTTAATTTAATTAGCTCCCGATGACCAATGTCGCCCACTAATGTCATGATGTTGTAATTGGTCGCTAAGCATTCGCCTTTCGAAGCCTTCGGTGGAAGGAGGAGGGGAGGGGAGGCGGGGGAGAAGAGGTATCCAGTAAGCCTTCCCATTTCCCTCAAAAACCGACAGTGATTTCGGACGAACGTTTGTTCCCTGGCGTGTTAGCTTACCGCATCGTCCGGAGGTTCGGAATGAAAGTGGCAGATGCTTTGGAAGCAACTCTACCGGGAAACAGCAGCACGGATTGGGCGCAGCGGATGGATTATTACAGAAATAGCCGTACGGCATCGATTTATTTCCGCGTGCCGACGACTTCTTCCGCGTGGTGCGTCCCGCTCCGGCTCGGCTGTCCATCGGCGCAGATAAGGCGTGGTTCTCGATCGTTAGAGGCGATAGAGCTTCACCGAGGGAAACAGGCTACACTCATTAGTTTAATCGATTCCGAAAAGTCTAGTGACAGCGGCAAAGGGCGAAAGGGGGAGGAAAAGTTACCTATTTTTATACGATAACGACAGCACGTGGACCCTTTAATAAGCGCTTACTAGAATGGAATGGATGCTTTAATCGCAATGCATGCAACGTACAGGAAACTATCAAGCTAATCCAAATGTTTTCCCGTTCTCTCATCCACAGGTAAGCTCTTACACATTTACCCAGAAGCGGTGAGAGGATGTTCAACATAAACCTGGCAAACCATTCCCGATATCACGAAGGTTCGTCGTGCTACGTCTAATAATTTACTACATTTCAGCCACAGTTTGATAATGACCAAACTACCCAATTTGTTCGCCAAGATTCAAACATCCCTGGGCCAACCAACCATGACCAAGCGAAACCGAACGCCAAAACTCGTAACGTTCACATTCTTTGGCCCATCAGCCCCCAAAATACTTTCCGCGGCTCACACAAAGTCCTGCCCAAACATGCTTGCGTGACTCTCAAACCAACTCTCGCTGGGGGAAGTCGTCATCGGTATCTGGTCCGTGTTAACGGTGCATATCCACACACCTTCCGCTTGGTGAGCGAAAAACTCGTCAAACACAATCCTTCCCCAGCCAATGCTCACACGTATTATGCCGCCAATTATGTTGCTAGCGAAAAATAATCGATGAGTGGCATAAACGCAGGTCACGACAGGCACGTCCCACGTCTCGCATTGCGCTGTGGTGTCTTTGCGCCAGTTTTGACACAGTTTCAACGGTTACATTCTTTAGGGAGGGATGGAAGTGCCGGGTAGAGGAGTAGGAAGGAACGTAGTGGCGCAAGTTTTTAATGGACGTCGAAGCGCACCCAGGAATGCTCTAAGCGCTGTGTAATAACCGTTTTGATGAATCGAGCGATTGTGGTGGGGATGTATTTCCGGTTTGTTTTTATTCGCGATGCGACGTGAAACACGGGGCCTTTGTTTTTATCGGTACACACGTGTGCTGTGAATGTTGCACGTGATTTAAAGGAGGGAAATTTCGGGGGCTGATAGTTCTGTTTGGATTGTATAGCAGAGGAGTTGGTTCAATATGTAATATTACTCCACACGTCGCATTTTGGGGGCTCTAATCTGAGCCGGATCTTTTGTGTGCTGTTATTGCACCATCTTGATGTACTACAGAAGCACTCAGCTTATCGATAATCTTGTATGGGAACATGAACGCTATCTGTCTTAATCTGTCCGGACTTAAGATATCTCTCCTATCTTCTGTAGCCTGTTCTTCTCTCATACGATTTTTAGTACATAGTTAGACTTAGTTGAGGGCATGTTTAAGTTTTATTTAATTTGTTTCCTATAGTCACAGCGATCATCCCTTTGATACAATCAATTAATTTGCTCTTATCCAGCATGCTCTTATGAAACATATAATTAAGAACGCTATGCGCGTTTTGACTATCTTACCATGTTTGAATTAAGCCCAATAGTATTAATTACTCTTATTTTGACAGCTTAACTTAATGACCATCGATGAGCAGCATAGCTTGATAATTATCACTGATTTTCTTATTTTGGCACTATGGTCATAATCATTTTTTATTATAGTTTAATGATCGTTAATCCAATTGCTTAGCAAGAGACATACGTGAGCAGGTCCGCTCTTTCAATTCCACAGCCTCGGTTTATGGGCATCATGGAATGAAGAGTTAATTAATTAATTGCTCAATTAAAGTAAAAACGATCGTTGAAGATTCTTTTTCACAACTAGTTTTTTTTTTTTTGTAGCGCATGCTGAAAAAAAGGAACGATCTTTGTTATTTCATTTTCGATGAAAACCTTGACCAGCCATAGATACATTCAAATTTAGCTAACGCAAAATATGTACAAACACTTTACGGATACATTTTAGTAGAAAATTTCTAGTGTCCTCCAGTAGCTGATAATCACCCTGTGGATGTCTTATTTCTTTTTTTCACCCTAAACCATGGCTTATGTTTCCCTCCAAAGGCAAGAGCGCCTAGGGGACGAGTCTCAGCCCTACTTTCTTCGGCTCGGATCCTTTCACTCACACCGGTGACTCGTTTCGTGGCCGGTCTTGCGAGCCGAACGTGGGTCACACCGAAACAATCCGCCGGTCGCGGGTGCGAGTTTGTTTTGATTTTTCGCCCGCAATTTACCCGCGACTTCGCCCCGCTCGCGGGTGTCCTTGTGCGCCGACGCCAACCGAGTAGCGGCCGTCTCCCTTAGCGTTTTGACAAAACAAGCGCCAGGCGTTTGATTTTTGTTTTTTTTTTGCCTTCTACCCTATTCGCCACCGTCTTCCGCTTCCAGAGCAGAGCAGAGCAGAGCAGAGGGTCCTAAGACACCTCGGACCGTTCGGTGCCACGGCGAAGGCATTCAGTCTTTGGAGTTTGGTGACGCCGGGAGGACCTTCCCGCGAACCCGGAGGCACTCGTCGCTCGGCAAGGCGCGCCACACGGGGCGAAGGTAGGCACCAAGGGTCCCACTTTGACCCCCGCTCTTGCTTCGATCGGTTTTTTGAAGTTAGTTTTTGATTTTTGATTGCCTCCCGTAGGAGTTTGTCAGCAGTTGTTGGTTTTATTTTGTCATTCGGTATGGCATTAATCGTTGTTTTTTGACATTCTTTTGCGAGCCTTACCCTAAAAGCCCAACCAGAACTCCTGAAGCAAGTAATGTCATTTTCGCCCAGTGTACAATTTACTGCCTACCTTTTTTTTTGTTGACCCAGCTAAATACATGTACAGTGTGCTTTGTTTTATTTTTGTACAAAAAAAAATAACATCCCCACGGCTTACCATCCACGTGCCACGAGATTGATGCTTGCAGAAGCATATAGTGCGCCCCGGCAGTAGTGTACTTCGTTTTTTTTCTTCGCTCCCAATTTCCGCGACAAAACTTCACTCCACCCAAACGCCCGAACCTCGCTGACGTGCGCGAACTCCGTCGAAGTGTGTCGATTTAATTAAGTGATAGGTCACCGGTGGCATTCTTGTGCTTTTCAACTTGCCCTGATGCTATGCCCCTTATGCTAGCATCCGACAGCTGTCTTATGGACCATGTGTGTGAGATGCGGGTGCCGCTAACACCTAGCGCAAATACAGAACAACCCAATACCTGCCTGTGCACGGCAATAGTAGGCGATGAACACAGTTGTGAACGAGTTTATTGAGCGTCCTCTTCAAGTGTTTGTGCCGCTATAGAAGGGTAGAAATTGTGTATGTGTGTGAAAGCATGGGTGTGAATGTATGCGTAAAGGTGTATGTGGTGGGAAAAAGAAAAACGGAAGAACTGCCGTGATTTACCTAAGTGACCTTCTTGCGTGCGTGTATACGGGGCCATGTATCGGGTTCTGCGTTTCGTCAGAAGGGACGAAATTAGGTTGAATGTGCCGATGAAGCAGTAACTAAAGCCATCTGGAAGCCATTTCTAGCTTCAAAACCAGACGCAAGATAACGACGGATCTTTATTAACGGATGCTAATGGGGTTTTGATAAGGTAATTTGTCAACTCAACCCCAAATAGTGGACAATTCGTGGCGAAGTCGAAGTGAGATGTTTTCCACACAACACAAGGACAACTTGTATCACAATTTTTGCAGTAAACCTGGTGCGGCACAGTTTAAAGCAACACCGAAAACGGTGTGCCAAAAAGTCTGCGACCGTAACACTTTATCGACTTCACGGCAGGTGCTGAGGTGGTTTCGTTACGGGTCCAGCGGTAAAGGTGTGTTACGTTCGTCCAACACGCTAACCACGCACACAGACCACCCTGCGAACAACAGTCAGGCAGTCATAAGGGAGGGCAGCAAAAAAAAAACTCGACTGGTTCGCGAAACTAATTACGAGCTGTGAAAAATGAAAAGTTCCACCTTTCCCTTTGAGGGAGGCCTTCCTCCTTTTAGAAGCTTTTTATTTTGCTATTGGCGTTAAGCGAAAACCACATGACCCACGCCGAGATATGGGCGAGGTGGAGTGATATTTGGAAAGCAAAGCCAAAAAGACTAAACGTGCCTTCACGGAGAAAAAGCTCGCTCGTTGCGGGTGGGTGGGCGAAGCAAGCGAAAAGACAAAACAAATAAATAATATCACTCTTATCCCCGGGGTCTTACACACGCCATCTCGTACGCCACCTAAACACTCTCGGCCGGCAGGGCGTAGCAGTAAAATTCCTTCACCTGCACCAACACCACCGCTCCTTCATATCCGTGTCAGGCCACGCGAACTGACCCGTTTATTTCGCTACCTTCTTGTGCCATATAACATGAGGTGCACGATTTTCGGGACACTCCCCCAACCCCCTAACCGAGGAGTTGATATGCGAGCAGGATCTAGTGCGGGATCACATTTGCGAAAAAAAAACGGTGGGAGGTTCGTGTGCTTCCTCATAAATCGAAGCGCTCCCGGCGCGAAAGCCGTGGTGGCTTCGTCCCTGGTACGATGCGATGAGCCTTCCCCCCTCAAACCTCTCCTCCCCACTCCCCCACTCACACAACAAAAAAAGGGACAGGCGGGTTTGGCGTGTCACCGGGCAGTATTTGCCCAAAGCGCGTCCCACACTCACTACACCGGCCGGTTTTCGGGTTTTCCGCCGAATGTCGGTGGAGCATTTATTACATCGCATAGAAATATGACTTCCACTTTGCATAAATTTTATGTATATTCAATTGATCAAACATACACCCCACCCCATTGCGCGAGGCGTGTGGATGGGCGACCGCATGGGTTTGTTGTATTTCCCATCAGGAGATAAGGAAAGCAGGACGAGGTCAGGGTGAGTACGAGCACGAGAGCAGATGGAGCCGGCGGGTGTCGTCCTTCGACGGAACCCAGTGGAGTGCCTTCCACAAGATCCATCCATGTTTAGCTATTTTTGTTGTTGTTGTTATTTTTCGCGAATATTGTCCCCGGGTTGGGTATGAAATCGCCTGCTCCAAAACTAGCTGCTCGATTGCATGCCGTGAGGGTCGAACCAACCGCTCGAACGTTATTACTTACGAACGGTCGTTCTTCGTTCCAAAGTCTGTTCCTCCTCCCGCTTACACAACGCAGATGAAATATACGTTTGCGGGAGATTCCCGGTAGCCGATGGGGCGCATCGTCCGATTGTCGTGACGGGCGTCGTAAGAACTAATGATCGAACTGTCAATACGGTGGCTGACACCGAGACACGGATACGTGGCGCGCCCTTTTTTGCGGTCTTATCGATAAATATTTCAGCGCCTGGCCTGGATACACACACGACCGCCCGGGCCGCGGACGGTTTGAATATTTACTGAGGATGTGATTGATATTTCCATTATTTCTCGATTAGGATCACGAGCGTGCGGCACAGGCGGCTTCGATGCGCCAAAGACTGTATTAAGCAGGGCGTCGCAATATATGTGGCTGCAAATAGAGGCATTAAGGCACCGTTGTCTTCAATAGAATTGCTTTCCTGAACTTAAGAAGAAAAAAAACAAACAAAAAACCGTTAACAAAGCAGAGAAATGTAGGGCACACGTTAAAACTATTATGTTCTTTTCGTTTCCAACGGCTGTACCATATGTAGATAGTGTTTGTTTTTGGAATGCTTGAAAAAAAAAAGTCAATTATAAGTAGCCATTAGTGAATAAAATGTATGGTTATTCCACTAACTGCTCCAAAATAGTTCAAGTAAACATTGAATTTCAATAATAAACATGATTGTACGCTTCTTAATTGTCTTCGCCGTTTTTCGATCCAGCTTTACGATAAACTTCGCTCAATCTGTACTAGAAAAGCTTCAATGATTTGCACTCAGTAGCGTAGCACGGTATGCGTGAAAAATGTCTAACGAATAATTTTACATAAATTTTTACTTAGCTAAGAAAATAATTATTAGTACTAAAAAGGACATGCAACACACAGTAAAATACTTCCAAATGAAGCTCTTTCGGTAAAATGATTTTAAAGATCATAGAAGACCCAAAAGCATCGTCCGAACTGAAGCTATCTTCCCCAGTTCTCAGCTGAAGATCTGTTCCCCTTTCAAACCCTTCCACATACGAGTAATGTACATAATCAGCGCCCTAATGCTTGCATAACTTCGTAGCTAAAAAAAAAACAGAATTGATAATCACACCGGGATGGGAGCGCTAAAAGGGAGGCTTCGGAACACGGGACAACATCAGAAAGAACTGACCGCTCCATCCCATATTCCCCGCTGCCTTCCGTCCAACCTGCCGGCCAACCTGTCCCACGCAGCGGACGCCAGGGCCAACCCGGGTGTGCATGGGTGCGTTCCCCTTTTATGCACATGGGACGCACATGTATCAAACATCCTAGGATAGACGCAGTGAAGCAGTGAACCGACAGAACCCACCATTGCCTGGTTCCATTTTTTGTGTCCTTTCAGTATCGCGGTACGAATGCGACTGGAATGCAAAAGCAGCTTGTCACAGTTTGCTACCCTTTCGGTTCCGATCTTTGGACCCTTCCACACAAACAAACACAATAAACAAAACACACACACACACACGATCGGGAACACTAAGAGCGCACGACGTCAGAGAGATGGACGTGCGCACGGTAAGCTACGTGTCGGGTGGAGTTGAGCAGGCGATGGAGTTAGGTCTGCAGCAAACGAAGCAGGCGGGGGTTCGAAATGAACGCGTGAGTCACCATCCGCAACCGGAACCCTTGTTTGGGTGAAGGAAGCGTATTGTTCGGTGTTTTTTTTATTACATTTAGGACTTTAGGACTCTTAGATGTCCTCATTTCAAGCTTTTAAAACGATTACTTCTTATCGTTCCACATTACCTATTCTATATTCTATGCCGCAGAGTATCACTGGTTCGGCTGAAATCCCGAAACCACCACCGCTCAGTGGGTCCACTTTCTTTCCGACCAGTGCGGTTTCTTCCCAGCAGCGTCCCCAGCTACCCGCGACAGTACCGACACCTGCCATACCTAGTCTTGCACCTGCTCCCGTCGCTCCGGTACGATCGACGCAACCACAGCAGCTCCGTTTTGCTCCTGAACCACGCACCGAGATTAAGTTTGTTCCGCCAGCTCCGCTAAAGACTCCACTTGTGCGTCCTTTATTGGCGCAACAGCAGCAGCAACAACTTCATCAGCGTGACACTACTGCTCCTCAAATCGTTCCGCTTCCAATCGCGCACCGACCACCACCGGTCGCCCTTCAACAAGGCCCTTTCGTGATGGATCCAGCACGCATCAATCCCGGCATGGCGCCGGGTGCACAGATGATGCGTCCGCCGGCTAACGTGGGTCCTCCGAGAACGGGCACACCAACGCAACAACAGCCACCAAGGCCTCCGGGCGGAATGTTCAGTGGCCCGCCGGGCGTTCCCATGCCCATGAGACCACAGATGGGACCGGGTTCGGGGGTGCCCGGTATGCAGCCTGGTATGCAACCTAGACCTCCCTCGGCACAGGGAGGCATGCAGCGACCGCCCATGATGGGCCAACCACCTCCGATCCGACCACCCAATCCAATGGGCGGTCCGAGACCTACCATATCTCCACAGAATTCCAACCTCGGTGGTATGATGCCGTCCGGTATGGGACCGAGACCACCGATGCCGATGCAAGCAGGTGGACCTGGAGGTCCTGGAGGTCCTGGAGGACCTGGAGGTGGACCGCCACAAGGTATGCGTCCGAACTTCTACAACCGACCGATGGGAGGACCCGGTGATCCAAGCAGACCACCGTCGGGCAACGATATGGGAGGAGTTGGTGGAGGACCACCGTCTGCCACACCGTCGGTCGACGACGATGAGGACGTAGTAATCGGACGACTGCCAGCGGAAAGTCCCTCGGCACTCAACAGTCCCAATCCGGCGAGGGTTCCATCGCGTAACTTCAGCATGCCTCCGACCGGACCACCGACGGGACCGAGTATGGAACGGGAGAAGTCGAACCCTTCGCGACCACCCTCCGTCGCCGGGAGCTACGGAAAGTCCGGCGCGAGTGAGTTCGAACCCGACGCGCCCAATGGCGGCCGACCGTTGCACGCCCTGAAAGATTTCATCAGCAAAGATCCAACCAGGCCGGGACATTCTCCCACCCAATCGCCATCGCCCGGGAGCCAGCAATCCCTTTCGCCAGCGAACACGGATGAAAACTTCAGCTACCGACCAGGGCCCAAGCCCGGGTCTGGGCAGCAGCCATTTAAAATGCAACCCCCACCCGGGCCACGTCCCAACGCCCAAAGTCCCTTGGCGACTGCCGGTGGACGTCCCGATGGTGACAAGGTTACTTTTCAGATTCCAAACGGCGGTGGGAGGGAAGGGTCACAGGAATGGAACGCCCGTTCGAGACCACCGCAGCAGAACATGATCCGGACCGGCGGACCGAAGCAGCTGACGGCTGATCACAGTAAGCCCAGACCCAGACTGCATCTCACCTTAAGTCTAATTTATTGAACAACAT
Source organism: Anopheles farauti (assembly GCA_000473445.2). Classification (NCBI taxonomy): domain Eukaryota; kingdom Metazoa; phylum Arthropoda; class Insecta; order Diptera; family Culicidae; genus Anopheles; species Anopheles farauti. The sequence continues at coordinate 2,392,133 of KI915040.1, read as the reverse complement.
CCTCTCACCTCTCACGGGCCAAATGTCTAATGGCCATCACGGCTACAAACTGCCAACTTCCGTCCGTCTTCTAACGATGTTTTCTTTTTCTTGCTCGTTTTTTGCTCGACACTGTTTCAACGGACCGACCGGGACTCGCTCCAGAAGGTGACAACGATAGCGGCGTCGACGAGTACACTCAGGAAAAGGTAAGTTTACGCTTTTGCAAACCGACACGCAATCCGTGCCACAGCTAGGAGGATATGGTGTAACGATCCAGTACTATTTCGTGTCCGGTTCGGTGCCAATTGCATGCAAACGGCGAGCAATGGTTACTTTGTTGCAGCGTCTGGTTGTCACTGAGCAAACGTCAAAGTAAAGTTGAAACGTTGAAATGGAAACCAACAAAGAATGTCCGTTTTGCGCATACTGTCTTGTACTTCACGAGCGGTAATTGTGGTTTCTGCTGGTTTTCGTGCATATGACAAACCAACTTTGCCGAATAGCAACAGTTAACAATGCGAAACTTCCGTTCCGGTTCCGAAATATTCTGACTAATTTGCTGTTGTTTACATCCCCATGCCTCAGGTGGAATTTTAGTGGTTCAATGGCGGTTTGTGCATATAATTTAGGTTGCAAAGTATTCTTCTAGTGACAGATGTGGATTTCAATTTTGAATATTAAAAAATCTTACATACGAACTACACCAAACAAAGATGGCTAACAATATATTTTGGCTTCTAGATGCATTCTAGGCATTAGATCTCCACATGCTCTTCCCGATTATCGAAGTACCTTCACGGCAGCAGCAAGAAGTTTTGCCTTGAACTAGTTTCCATTTCCCAAGGGAGTCGCACTGAGACATATTATTTTTAGATCGAATCTTCGAGGGCATGACATAGACCTTTTTGGGACGGCTGGACGGCGAACGGAAAAACAACAAGTGATCCGGAGCACATCTTGTTTGGATCCAATCGAACGAATTGGGGAGTGGTTCCGATGAAGATTATGATGTTAAAATTTTGCCAAAAACAGAGCACATAGCTTGACGGGGTTTTCGCCAGCAAGAAGATGGTCCAATGCTAAAAAGCGGCATTACCACTGTGAGGAGTGATCGTTTAAACTACCTAAAAGCAACCGAAGCGTCCATAGTTCCGCACCAGTAGGCAGTGGGTGTTCTTATGTAGCGACGGATGTGACCGTGCGCGTCTCATATCTCATTGCTGCGTTTGCAGTGGTGTCCCGGAGCTGTTTGTCGAACCGTTTAGGAAGTTCGCGCACGACGAACAAACCCGTCGACAAAAGGTGACGAGCCAACATACAATAACGCCGATACCGATCGCGCCGGTAATCATACGACCACGAATGTCTCTCCGGAGGGTAGGTTCCATAAATGGGGCCTATATTTTCTGTCCATCCCCTTCGAACCCACAAGCCGCGATACGCACTGCTGATGGTGCCCGTCGGTTTGCTCAGTTTTTAATGCTTTTTCGTCGTCGTCGTCCTCGTCGTCGCCGGCGGACGAACAGTTTACGCTTTAAGTGCGCGAAATTGAAACGCGATCAATCAATGGCTTTAAATGGCTGGGTGGTGGGGATGGGGACGGTTTCGGGAGCTTGCACCCATGCAAACCGAGCAGTTCGGCCCGACCGATCCAGCTTGTCACTGATGTTCTCGCGGCCATTTGACAGGATCGTCCCAATGCGCTAGCATCACCAGCGTCGCCACTGAAGTCGCCGAGCAAGATACCGGCCCTAGCCAGAAGACCGGAGAACATTACGACCGACCAGAGCCGATCGCGAAGCACCTCGAAGCAGCGCGCCAACGCGAAAACCCCGGAAACGCCCTCCGAGCAGCCACTTATTAAAAGTAAGTACACCGCAAACGCATCGACGCGGGTTAGGAAGAGCTAATCGTTTTGGACGTGTTCCTGTCCCATTTAGAAGTTCCAATGAATAAAATACAGGTTGGTGGGACACCATCTCCGAATCTGAAGGTAGTCAAGTCAAAGATTGGTTCGCTGGAAAACGCCAGCCACAAGCCGGGCGGTGGCAATGTGAAGATAGAAACGAAGAAGATCGACATTAAGGCCGCTCCGCGGATTGAAGCGAAGAACGATGCGTACGTACCGAAGGGTGGTGATAAAAAGGTGCGTTTTTCTACAGATCGGGATCGTGTGTGCAAGAAATCTCCAAGCAGTGTATGTATCTTTTCGTCTCTGAACAGATCATCAGCACAAAGCTGCAGTGGAACGCGAAACCAAAGATCGGATCGTTGGAAAATGCGTGTCACAAACCGGGCGGAGGAGACAAGCGTATCGAGTCGATCAAGACGGACTTCAAGGAGCGAGCTAAACCCAAAATTGGCTCCAAAGATAACATAACCTACAAACCCGGCGGAGGTGACGTAAAGGTGAGCTTGCGAGGAGCTACGGACAAACGATGCGTCTCGATACGAGCCTTATTTTTTCTTCCTTCTGCCCCGCAGATCGTACACCAGAAGATAGACATAAAGGCGGAGAGCAAAATAGGTTCGCTGGACAACCTGAAGCACAAGCCGGGTGGCGGTGATAAGAAAATATTCGACGACAAGGAGTATCTGAAGAATATCGAACACCCGATCACGCCGAGTCCTTCCACGCAGGTAAAGTCAGGCGCTGGTTCGGTGGAGAACTTGCTCGAGTAAGGGGCCACACACCGGGAAACTGGCGCTGTTTCCTTCCTTCTCCTTCCCCGAGAAACCCCGCTAAAAGGGCTGACGCATTTGAGCCACCTTTTTTTTTAGGCGAAACAAAACCCGCAAAAACACCCGCAAAACAATGCCAACGCCTTTTGGTAGTTTGAGTCGAATTCCTCATTATGCGATATTTGCTAAATATATATTAACTGTTGTGTAACTTTTATCATCCCTTCCGTTCGTTTTCTTACAGTAGCGTAAGGTCATTCGTATTTCGTTCCGTTTGTTCACACCTAACTTCACCTAAGCTAAGCTACCGTTCCTTTAGTACGTAAGACATCTGGACCCTTATGAGTTGTGTGCATTGGGAGCAAAAAATTTTGTAATATTAGAAACACTAAATCGGATCACTAAATTGCAGTTGCAAGCAAAAGACCATCATGTTAGCAGCCGTATTTTGAAGCCATTTTTAAACTTTTCAATGTTCGTTACTTTTTTCTACTTTTTCCACCCCCATCGCTGTATGGATCACCGCTGTAGGAGTACCTGTACAAATTCTATTAGTATTAATGCAAGCAAAACAAGAAAAGACCGTACAACCAACGCCTTCCAATCAGCCCAGCAAAAAAAACCCCAACATGTCCCGTTCTAGTAGGTCTCCTTCCAAAGCGTTCTAGTCAGCTACCTTCCAAGGTGGTGGGACTTTGTGTCAAGCCTTTTTCCTGCCAAAAGCGCGCCCGCCGTAAGTTATCCGTGTTCCTCTACTTTCACTTACTGCGTGGTTTGGTTTTGATTGAAGTAACCGAGTTTGCGTGTAATGTTTGACCATAAGTAAGATCGTTCGCCTGTAACCATCAAACTGTCCCATACCGTATCTCCGCAACGATGAATCTGATCCCTAGTCGACACGTAGTCCACTCCGTCGTGGCATTCCGTCCGGCGAGTACGGTTTCTGTATCTCGCAATGTAGTGGTAGCTGTTGTGCGTTTTGCGAGTGTACTAATTCGTCAACCGTGAATGTGTTGTTTGGATCAATTTCACAGCTCGATGGAACGGAAGAATGCAGCTATAGTAGCAACACCGAGGCCGAGCTGGAGTAGCTTTGCTAAAGACCATTGCCGACCAGCGCGCCCTGCTCTCTCACACACACACACACATGCTAGAACTGCTTAGAGCCGCACGCACACTGCTAGTAGTTTGCCGCGATGGTCGCTCTTGCTGCACAATTTGCGTCATAGTTCGGGTTGTTCGTAGCCGTATCTGTTCTGTACTCCATTGCTCGAAGTTATTTACAAGATATAGGGTGTTTGTTTGATGCGTGTTTGTTGGTTTTCAATTGGACTAAAAGTTCTCTGTTGTTATTCTTTTTATCGTGTTCTGTTTTGCAGTTTTAAGTCCTTGGAAAAGTGTCATACTGTTCGAGCATATTTTATTTTTTGTTTTATTATTTTATTTCGCTTTCTTATTGCAGCCAACAACTCCTGTACCCTGAATTGGCATCGAGGATATTCGTTTCTTCTGTTATTTGTTACTAGTAAATGTTGTGTTTCAAAACATTACAAATCTCATCGTTCAACGTTTTGTTTTGTGCGACGAGGTGAAGCTGACAGGAAGTTATATGATATTTTATTTCCACAATTTGACCGTTGTTTGTTAACTAGTTCGTCGGTGACCGAATTCGGAAGCGTTCAAGAGAAGATTGTTTTGTTTAACACGTTAAGGAGCTGTTTTTTGCTTTCGTTTTGTACTTTTCAAGCACATACACTATTGTACCGCAGCACACCAATGCTTTGGGGCATCCACATCACAACAAACGCAAATAGAAATAGAAACATTCGATACCTTCTCCCGTGCAGTCGGGATGAGGCCTTAAATGGAGCACAGTAGAAAATAAAACCATAAAGAGTAACAAAACCAGATGTATACCAACACCGGTAGAGTATTACAGTTGACCATAGAAAAGGAAGGAAAAAAACATGAGCAAACAACAGAAGGCACCTTGGCAGGAGGTGTAGTGTGTATTGAAGCGGCCAAATTGATACGCGTGCTGCTGATTACATTTGTTCATTATATGGTTTAGCATTATTCATTCTATATTGTAACACACCACATATGTAAAGCATTCGTATATCTCATATAATCGAACCTTTTTCTACATTTATTGAACTGCACTTGTTTACCGAATAAAGCTTGAAACCAACTTTAAAAAAGCGCACAATAGAACGAAAGGTATGCGAAAATTGGCTACCACAAAAATGTTGCGAATCTGTTGAAAAGAAGATAGCAAATACGAAACAAAAGATCACAAAAAAGATATCGAATCAAAAAAGCGTGTTTTCACTTACCTTTCGTTCTAATTGTGCGTTACACACGGGCTGAGCTTTCCGAATCATAGGCCACATAAAACCGCTCCTTTCATTTCTGCGTTTCGTGTGCGGTATATGCAAATTTAACGCCTCGAGCCTGAAACAAAACGGACGTTATTGTCGATTTCAGTTCAAACATACGTAAAACGATATACGGCGAGCGCACGCACACCATGACGTTCTACCCGTTTAGACCACGTGTATCGATCGATCCGAGTAGGCAGCGTTGATGGTGGTGAAGATGGTGTACACTCAGAAACGTACAGAATATATGTGGCACAACCTACAGATTTGAAGCCCATTTGAAGCCCTTTGAAAAAAAAATATATGAATTGAAAAGATGATAACTTTGAAACAAAAATACGTGTAATCAGTCCGATTGACAATTGAAAAGGATGTTTTCTTCGTCACCGTTCCGTTGAACAACGCGTTGGTAAGACGATCAGCAACCAAATTTCTCAACACTGAAAAGGAAAGATGATAAAAAATATACCTGAATAAGTACGATAACAAAACGATATATTATGATACATAAAGCAAACAAACCGTATGGAAAAATCAAACTGCATATTACGATTGAGTAATAAATGTATGTTCGGAAATGAGCACCTTGTGTTTCGACGCTCGTGTTTTTGGTGGTTCGCCGGCGCCGAAAGATCAGTAGTGCCCGTTTTAGCAAATGTGAGTTTCTTTCGTTTCGAATCGCGTTTACCAGCTGGCAGCGATGCACGCGGTAACGTAAGCCGTAGAGAGTGTAGTGTTGCTCCCGAACTTCACCACACCGGTATGTCCAGGCGGGTGGAACTCCACTGCAAACGTGGAGCAGCCCCCGTAGTAGCAGGCGCCTCAACACCCCACAAGTCACCCCACCGCCAAGCCGATCAACGCCTGGAACGCCTGAGCCTCCTCCCCAGTAAGTGCATGTTGTAATCAGCCGGAGTCGGTACTGGTCCCCCGTAAGTGTAGCGAACTTAAGCTAAGTGCAGTAAGTAGTAGTTCATTCGCACCATTCACACAAACACTCACACACACCACGCGCCTTTCAAACCGAACCGTAAGCTTGCAAGCGACAGTACGCACCAGCGTGTGCGTGTGAAGTCTGAGTTTCCATCCACATTTGTATCATTCTGCCCGCCTCAATGTCCACGTTCCGATTGACGCTAACGAGCATGTTCCTCCATTTCAAGCGTTCTTCTTCCATGCGCCGCATGACGGCGAGTGTGTCCGGGGTGGATCTGTGCCGGAGCATCGACTACGAGCCGGTGCGTGTTCCGCCGCTGGCAACAGCTTCCCTCACCGCATCGCTCACCATCCCGTCCGAATGCATCGTGCTGTCTGTGGCCGACGAACCGAGTCCCGAGCGGAAGGTGCAGAAGCTAGAGTCTGCTCCGTGCTACATTCGCAAAGATGGCCGCGCAATACATCCGAAACCGTTCCGCACGTACTAGGAAGTAGGTACATCACATCGCGTCGATCGAGCTAAACACGGAAATCACGAAGTAATTTGCTCGCAATCACATGGGAAAGCACACACATACACACGATTTGAAATGAAAGTTACAAAAGTGACAAGGATGCTTATTTTAACATTGAATGAAACATATCTTCGAATTCGAAATTCGAATCAACAAATATCCCAATTAAAACGAGACAATTCCATCAGACGTGTTTCAACAAAAAAAAACCGTGCTTGTACTGCAGCGGCTGGAATGAAACGTACTTCATAGCTGTGCTAATAGAGCTAGACGAAAAGATACTTACAAAACGAACATCCTGAACATCTTTTCCCGATTGAGGGAAAATTTGAAATCAGAATCTCCGAACAAGACGACGAGCTTGCGATAGAAGTGGAACCAGATAAGAGACGTTCTTACTTCGCCACTATTTTTGGACAACGAAAACAGGGCGACAAGTAAAGCAAGTACCCGAACTATGGCTAAACAAACTCGAACAAGGAGTAAACTAATCTGAAAGGTGAAAAAAAACCAAAAAGAAATGATATCACATATCGTGTGATTGTTTGACGTTAAGGAATCCCGTTACCGCTATGGGATTTCACAATTACCCTATGAGACCCTACGCCATATCTCACCCATCTGTAGTGCCGCAGCACGTTCGCGAGGATAACGATCGAACAAAATGCATCGTGCTTGTTAGCGACTGAGAGCCATTTTCTAGGTGGATTCTTTCCCAGTAATTCAATGCTAGGCGTAGGCAAGGCTAAAGGAAACTAGAACACGAGGATTAGTTTTTATTGTATAGCAATGCAAGATGTTAGTACGTTTCGTTATGTTTTCGTTTTCTCTCTTGTTGTCGTCCGCATCTTTTGTATTTTTCTTTTTGTTTTTTGTGTTGCGTTGGCAATGCGTTTAGATTCCGGGTTTCTAAATAATCAAGCAAAATAAATATCAAATTCAAACGATTCGGTATTCGGAACAAGCGATTCCATTCTCCTGCCGTTCCAAACATTGCCCTTTCGATCCCGTTCTTCATGTGTATGTGTTTAACCATACTCAATCAACCAATACACACGATTTTTTTGTCTCGCAGTCTCTCTCCTCTTAGTGAAAAAATAGAATTTCCGAAAGTCAGATACGACGTGAAACGCATGGCGCGGGGGAACTAAACCGACAACCCTAACAACTAACCGTAATAATACAGTGTAAATCTCTCCTTTAAAGTAATACATTATTTAAACAGGAAAACACGATTATGGCAGCCCGTTTAATGATCAGCTTCGCAGCTGAGTCCTTGGTGCAGACCAACCGGTATCGGTTCGCTCCTCAAACGAAGGACTAGGATATGATAATGATTCTTTTTTTTGTCGAAACGTCCGTGATAATGAACACACATGCAAGCAGAAAGCAGAGTGGAGCTGCTGTCCGCTAAATAATTGACACTATTGGCAACACAAAACCCTTCTCGTACACACAATCCCGGCGCATCCGCTGCATTGGTCGGTTCTGGCAGAGTTTTAACAAAATGGCAAAGAGAGAAAAGATCATCCTTTGGCCGCTGCACTTACTTCTGCGACTAGAAACCATGGTTTCGTGTCATGACCTGCCTTTCCATATCTAATGGCTAGTGTTTCTGTTTTTGCTTCGACTTGTCAATATGTCGGGTTCTCTAAACGAAAATCGAGAATTTCACATAAAAGGTGTATATTATTAAAAAAAAAAACAAATCTCCAGCACAAGTTACGCAAAACCTTTAAAAACCAGATTCAATACACTTAAGGTCTAAAAACGAATAAAAATAATTATTAAAAATCGCTTTGGCTCTCTCACTCTCTCGCTTCCTCTCATCCGCAATCGCTTTCTTTCTCTATCGTATTTTCCTTCCACTATCTGCCTTCTAAATGCAACTTGTTCCTTTGCCGACTAACCATTTTTCAGTCACTTAAACCGGCCACACCGTAGAAGCATTTTCGCACTTTGAGGCAGCTAGCTAGAACGGTTTGACTGTATTAAAAATATATATATGGATATTTCGATTCTTCACTATATCATGGATGCATGCGTGGAATGAGATTTACTCATGAGAGAGATATATCCTCGCACGCGCGGGAACCCACCTTCGAGCAGCTACGTAAACAAAACCATCTCCGTAGGCACCCGAAATGGTTCGTCCTTCCGCGCGGCAGCGGGATAAGAAGGTTAAAGCACTAAAAGAGATTGCTCTTGCGTTGTCTGTATGTGTGATTCGTGTAGCGCGGGGATGATGATTGTTTGTGTGCTCAGCGTAGTAAAGGTTAATATTGCAAACTTGTCGTCAGTTTTCTTATTCGCTTTGCTTCCTGGCATGCTTGAACTACTACGTTAAAAGGGAAACCCGAAACGAAGCATTTTTCGCGCGACTCAGAAAGAAAACCTCTCATTCTTTTCACGTCTAACTCAACTAAGGGCATTTTTGATTTTTGTCTGACCACTGTCCGGACATCTTCGCTTGAAATTGGAGGAAAACGAAGCAAACAAAAAAACAACGAATAAACTTTTTCGTGAGGTATTTTCGGCTGGTTGGTACTCTGGAGGGTTGACGAAACAGTCGCTTTCCTCCGTTACTCCTCCGTTATCCCTACTTTCCGTTTCCATTGCGCAATTCCTTATCACACCCTGCCTGCTCGCTTTTGCACTAGAGTAACGCATGGTCCGTGACCGTGTTCAATTCGTTTTTTTGTTTTTGTTTTGTCCTAATCTAGCGCGTTGTAGCCGTACTCGCAGCGCCTACTAGTGGTAAGCGTGTTCCTCTCAATCTCCTTGCGCTCGTTGTTATCTCGCTTGCTTTAAAGCGGGAGTTTGTTTCGAAATGGCACACGCACGTTCTTGTGCTTCGAGCCGTACAGTCTAGAGTACGAGCATTACTCATTCACCACTCACCACTCTGGTTCGTGTCTGTTTACGGTTTGTTTTGGTGTTTGGTTCATCAACCGTCGTACGATTTAAACGTTTATCATCTTCGAAGCCTTTTTGTATAGCATGCCCAGCACAACCCTCTTACCGGAGGCTCCATTGCTTTTCAGTTAACCCAGGTTTTGTTGTCTCGCACGGCGGCTTGTCCGCACCGTGCCATCCTAATCCTATGTACAATATTGTTTGTTTTGTTTCGTTTCTGTTTTGCTTTCACTAAATGCATCCTTTGTTTTGTTTGCTTTGCCTGATTCGCATTTGTTAGGCTTGTGCCACACCGATCTCTCTACATCACAACACATTTTCGTTGGCGTCGTTTTAAAGGCTCCGGTCTCAGCACGGCTCGTACCGCTTCGTCAAAGACCTGCTTGAGGCCCCGTTGCGTCAGCGCGGAACATTCCATGTACTTCACCGCCCGTATCTTATTCGCTAGCTTTTGACCCTGTTCGCGTTTCAGCGCCGACAGGCCCTGATCAGCCAGCGCACTGATTGTTTCGCGGTCCTCCCGCAGATCTATTTTGGTTCCTGCGTTTCGAGAGTATCACATTAGTCACCCGTTCCACGGGCCGCCTGCTTGTCCAGTGTGTCTACTTACCAACTAAAATAATGGGTGCATCCGGACAGTGGTGTTTTATCTCGGGATACCATTTGGAGGTAACGTTTTCGAACGATGAGGGGCTGGCCACACTGTAGCATATGAGGAAAACATCTGTCTGTGGGTAGGACAGTGGCCGCAGCCGGTCGTAATCTTCCTGTCCGGCAGTATCCCACAGTCCGAGCGACACCTGCACACCATCCACCACCATCGGGGCGGAATAGTTGTCGAAGCTGTGTTCAGGATGGTAACGGAACAGTGAAAAAAACAGCAACGTTAGCTTATCAAAAAACTTTTTTGTTCCGGTTTCCGTGTCAACCCGTCTTGGTTGACAGCTGATGACACATCGTGCGTCTTTTCCTTACACCGTGGGTACATATTCTCCGGGAAAGCTGTCGGTGGTGTAGCTGATCAGCATGCACGTTTTCCCCACCGTGCCGTCGCCGACCACAACACATTTGATTGGTCTGCCGGATGACATCTGGGTCGGAAAATAACGCCGGGGATGGTGAAAACAACATCGAGATTAATTTAACTGCTCAATTTACACACCAAACACATCCACAAGCACACCCACACACGGAGAAACCGAGTGCAGGGTCACAGATGAACCGGAAGGACGATTTTCCGGTCTCAAATGTACTTTGTACATGTGTTTGCGTATGTGTGTGCGTGCAAGTGTCACGCATGAATGGGTTTTCCCATGGATTGCATTGGAAAACTTGCAGGTGATAAATTTCACCAAATTCCGACCACATACACAAGAGCCAGCACAGGGCCAACGCCTGTTGGCGCTGTGCCGTGGGTTTGCTTACGGTCGGCCGCCTATACAATCACGCTGGCCTACCTTCTCTTCAGTGTGGAAACTCGTCGAAACAAACTGGTAACACTAAACGGAAACAAAAACGATACACCTACAACAAACACACAGGCGTACGGGCACGCACGAACATGAAACACACGAAAAAAGGGTAAAAAGCTGTTCCGCTTTGTGCGCCACACTTGAAAATCGTCCGATTTTTCATTTACTTTAGCGGTAGCAACAACAGCATATCTTGCTACTGGCACGACGAAAAAAGCACAAAATCTCCGCTGAACACAATACAGGGTTCGTCGAAAAAGTGATGCGGTTTATGCCGCAAGAAATAGTATCAATAACTTTTGAGCGCGTTACAGGAAAACATTAAATATTTTTGTTAGCAATGATTAGCAAAATATTTCCGAAAAAGACTTTTTTGTTTACATTATTCATTAAAATTGAAAAATAATAATGTACGCTCACCCTGCCTTGTTGTTACGTCAAATTTTATAGACGCCCGGCAAGCGATGTGTATATATCAGATAGTTCAGTACTCAAATGTTAGTGTATTCGTGGCTCAAATACCAAAACTCAACTAAATTTAGATTTAATATCAACAAACTGTAAATTTATCATGATTATCTGATAGGCGTGGATTTTAGAAAAAAAAAATAATCTTTTTGTAATTCTGCTTTCTTTTTCTAATAACATTTCAAATCTCATACATATTCATTTTTGCGAATCAATTTTAAACTGTACGTATTTATAAAATGTTATGCAAATGGTGTGATAACATTTATATATTTACACTACAACTGCATGATAAGAAACGGGTTTGAATTTCTAAATACAATTTTAAAATTATACACAACTATAAACAATGGAAAAATATTGCATCGTGGTCTTCATGGACCTATTTATTTTACTTTAATGCTTCATTCTATACAATAAAATTTAATGCTAGCACCATTAATTAATTGTATGAATTCTTAAAAAAAAACAAAACTTCTTAATATCTTTTTCTGACTCAAATCAGCAATTTGCCAAGCTACTTAAGCTGATTGAACACACCCATCGCTTTATTCAAGAGCTCGAAGCAAAAGTACACAAAAATTGATCACCACACCACACGCAAAAATGAAAGATTTATTACCTTCCGAAATTTTCAATACTTTCACTTGTTTCCAGTCTGCACAAGGGCTAACACTGCGAAAACGAGGAGGTTTTCTATTTGGGCTACTCCAAGCGTGCAGTTTACAGCTGGAGGGTGAGGGGAACAAAACTATCCGTAAACGCCAGGAAATCTTCATTACTGTGTTGAAAGTAGAAGCGAAGGAAAAAAATAGTTGGTTCTGCGAAATTTTTACCAACTCATCTACAAGTACAAAGTTTGACTCAGCGAACACGGAACAACTAAAGCCGTTAAAATGAATCGCGGAAAGGAGAAGCAAAGGGAATCTCCAAAAGTTCGTCTACGGTTACGGTACGACGAGAAGCTTTCCACCCTGGACCAGCCGCAAACCAATTCATCGACCGGTCCGGTAAAGGACATTCCCTCGGTTGGGGGTACGATTTTGGGAAACGAATCTTCTGCTGCGTCGACAGAGTCCACTGCGTCCACGGAAGCACATCCACAGCGTATGGGGACGGGTAATTTATGGGAAAATAATTTTGCGAGCTGTCATCGATGTGCAATATTACGAGCACGCAGTGTGATCGATATTCCGGTACCGGAAGCTGGCCACCACAAGGAACGATGGTGTAGAGTACGCACTCCGTGTCTCGCAAGCTATTGTTATTTCAATTTTATACTCCATGTTCGAGATGGTTTCGAAAACTACTTTGCGAACAATATTTATCGAAATATAAAGTTCAAGCACGCATATTAAAAACACGTGAGCGTTAAGAAAAGGTTATGATAAAAAAAAACACCTTCCTTGCTGAGTCTGCGAGGAAAATTTCACATTGACCCAGATCGGAAAAGTTTCTTTACCCGTCTGATCAATCATGATGCTCAATCGGAATGATTGAAAATCGATCAACTGTAACGTGCGGGAAATGTATTCCCACCATTGTGCAATAAAAGCACGTGGCGCAAAAATCCCACGCCGAAACACGTGTTTCCCCAGATGGTGTCTATGACGAGCATTAGTTTCCACTCGATCAGGATAATCCTCCTGTAAGCAGTGGGAGTATTTTTGCTGAGGAAACTTTCGTGCATTGGTGTGTCCTCATTGTTATACAATCGAAATACTTTTTTATGGACGACGGCGTGGTCCCTGCCAGAACGCCTTCGACTCCACAGGCTCGATCGTTCGATAGGTTCATTCCTGTTGCTATCCTGCCATAAGTGTATGTTAGTAGAATAATCCCTAGAGTGCTCTGATGGGAGGCTAAAGTAGAATAAAAGTTGATGTGCGATCAATCCATTTGCATAATTTACCACGTAACTACATCAGGAACGACGAAGCAGATGGAACCATGAAAGAGCCCAGGAACCGGAAGTGGTTAAAAAGTTTGGATCGATTGATTTCTACCCCTCTTTTTGCTTTCATCGTTAGACGTACTTTTTTCGGTTGCTGAAAAAAAATCCCATCAACATGAAAAAGACAACCATGCCTGCCCTGTGGAAGTTGCTCCACACTTGTGGAGTTCGTGCGAACGAAAGGCGTTGTCCAAAAATCGTGCGGCGCCTAAAATCGTGCGAAAGCCAAACCCTTGCGAGAGCTTTCCCATTCGCGCGACTGCAAGACGGCCGTTGGTTGATAAGCGCGTCAAAAAAAAAGCCTGCCACCACTGGCGGTACATAAGCGGAACGTTCAGCGAGCCAACACCGCTCCAGTCACACCGGCTTGGGAGGATGGAGAAGGATAACTTGTATGTACACAGGACCGTATGCGCAGTGGGCCGTGCGCCATAACCAGGGCAGGAAAATGTGGCAGCCAATCCGGCAGCAGGTTCCTGCCAGTGAAAAGCTCATATTTGCTCCTTCTGGCGCACTGTATCCTTTCTCTTTCCGCTGGGGAGGCCTGTTCCTATATTTTTTTTGCGGCCCCCAAAAAGGTGGCTAGTGCGAACTCGGTGCGAAGCATTCGCAGAAAATCGCATCCGACTTTCTTCGGCTATTCGTTTACGAAGGGCCTAGGGATCGGTCGGATGTTCCCGGTTGTTCGGTTTCCTTCGGCCTTTGCAACCTGTTGCAAGATGTGGCTCAGCGTGCGAACACGGTCCTGTGTTCCTGGAATGTTCGTTACACCATGCCTGCTAGTCAAATCCCGGGTTAAGAGATTGAAATGCAATAAACCATCTATTGGCTCGATATGCTAGAAGTACAAAAAGTTCTCAAGATCAAAATGAATGTTGTAACAGTGAAATTTCAAAATTATGGTTGGGAATTTCACGTACTCGCAGTCATCCGAACCAAACTATAAAACTTAACCCTAAAGACACACTTCGCTGGACGTGCCTAAATCATAACGACCATCACGATACCTCTCCAAATCGGAACCTGCTCGAAAAAGTCCCACATTCGCCTGACTCATGAACTCTTCAGGGCCACCGATTACAGCCGCCGAAAATGTTCATCCTTCCGTGTTCGCGCGTCGCGGAAGGCGAAGGTCAAACGATGGCCTGAACGAAACTAAAACAAAAAAAAAAACAAAAACAAGCCCCTACCCACAAAGACAGATTGGTTTCCGATGCTGTGAAGGGCAAACTATGGGCCAGACGGGTTTAGGCGGCTGGACCCCCGATCGAGCCGATCGGACCGTTCGTAATAGAGAGGAGGAAGTGTGTGAGCATTTGAATACCCCATACACCCTTTTCAGGCCCTTTCTAATGTATTTGTGTGAATGGCAATGATGGGCCCGGGGGCTTTATTAACTTGATTGATCCCGGGGCGCGGGTATGTGTGGCCCTTTTTTTTTTTTTTTTTGGCGCACCGGCCGACCGTCGCAACACATGCCCGTTTGGAATGAAGGTCGTACGGCAGGAAGTTGGCGGCGTTAGTCGAATGCTTTCAGCGACCACCGATTTGCAGTTCGAGCTTTTTGAGCTTATTTAGCGTCGGGGTGGAGCAAATATAGTTACAATGCTTTGAAGAAGAACAAAAAAAAACGTGTGGTTTACAACTTCTCGGAACCGTGCCTAGAAACAGTGGGGCCGGTGGCGGCAAAGAAACTTCCACTTAGCAGTGCATTTTATTTACAAACTTAAACGAAACCTTACCGTAGCCCGTTTTCTGCTCCCGATTACGAAATTGCCAAAATTTGATGAACCAACCGGTGCAGGCAGAAGCGCTTCATTTGCAGTCCCTCCGCTCGGTGGTACGGTGGTCGCTCGAGTGTTGGAGAGGAAGGGTTTCTGCTGCTGGCTGGCTGGCTGGCTGGCTGGTTGGCGCCAATGCAATCAGCTGAAATGCACCGAAAAATCTAGTCAATCCGGCAATAACCTACTCATTAGGGGTGGCGCACGTAGAGGTGAAGTGTCAGCAAACGTCCAAATAGATTTTTTTTTTGCTCCTACCGTAAATAGGAACCCGAGCTACGCTACAAAGATTCTGGTCAGCTTACATGCCGGTGAAGACGATCTGCGAAAGTAAAGTAGAAGAATTTATTGGCACATATTGAATTTCACTTTAAGCACTTCGTTCAAACATACCAAGTAGCGATCGTTGGGATTACGTTGAAAGAATTTTCCCATCCTCTTGCAAAGGCTCAATTTCATTTATGCTCTAAACCGCAACCACTCGATCGCAACTCCTGATCGGAGTACCCCAACACATATCTCGAGCCAGATCGGTATCTGCATATCGATAAGGGACGTTCTCTTCTCAAAAGCGGCTACCGTGTGCCGGCCCCGTAGATCCCGGAAGATAGGCCCCAAAGGGGAAGATGGGAGGAAGATCGCGGGGCAATGTTTAGCACCCTTGCCTTCTCGGCTGGTGGCTGGAGCACCCCTTTAACGGTTGCTCCCACCCTCCCGGCTCGCTTACACCACATCGTTCCTTTCCTCCTTTCCTTGCCCTTGGGCTTTCGGTAGCTCTAGCTTCTCCACTGTCGGTGACACGTGCATCGCGAAGAGCAAAAAAAAAAACTTGGGTAGCACACACAGAGCAAACGTCTTTTTTTTTACGTTTCATTTTTTTTCGTTTCATTCGCTTTTGTTCATCTTCTTCTGCTAGCTGTTCACCGTCACACGTACACCACAGCAACAGCTGAACAGCAGCAGGCAGTGGACCATGTGTGTGAGTGTGTGTGTTTGTGTGGGTATGTGCGCAATAATTCGCGTTGCACATGGTTACGTTCGCTCCCTTCCCCATCCGGGGGGGGGGGGGGAGGGAGGGGAGAGAAAGGGAAGGCGGTGGTGAGATTTTTGGGGTGTTCAGTGTTCGGTTCGTTCGGCACTCCGTTCGGGGTTCGTTCGGGGTTCGTTCGGAAATCACCCCCATCCCCCTCCCCATTCCCACCCCCTCCCTATAGGGAAGCGCACGCGTGTGTTAGTTCACGGCGCACCACCGTTCGGCCCATACATACCCATCCGAAGCGATGGCGATAGAAAACGAGTGCGAGCTGGCAGCGGGTGCGAGCGAGAGAACGCGATTTGCGTAACAGCACCGAACCACCCCGGGTGGGTTTTTGGTGGTGTTGGTGTGCCCGCAACCCGACCGGTGGGTTGCGTCCAAGCGGGAGGCGGTGGTGGTGGTAGTGGTGGTGGTGGTGCGCGAGACGCATCGGATGGATCCAAACTATTCCGCGGCAGCTGCGAGCGCCTCGATTCGGGTCTGGTACGCGGCGCGCTAGTAGCCCGTTTACATACATCCGGCTCGGACGCTTCATCTTCGCTCTGCTACGCTCTGTGGCGGCTGTTCCGTGCTGTGTACCGTGTATACGTTCCGTTGTCGTCGTCGTCGTCGTCGTCGTCTGCGGCGCTCGGTGTTTTCCGGAGACAGTTGTCGGACAATCGGGTGACAGTTTTCGCGCGGGCTTTATATCGTACGGCCCCGTTGTTGGGTGACCCAACGGCGGCGCACACATTTGGAGAGGTAGTGAAGAAGATGCTGGTCGAAACTAGGGGGTGCAAACCCGTCGATCACGCCATCATGGGGGAGCTCCGCTCGACCCAAGCGAGGCGGTTTATTGTGGAGACTTATTGTGGAGACCACGGGATCACTTCAATCGCGCGCAGCGCGCGCGCGCTCGCCCGTCTTATCGTCGCGATTTTGCATTTGTGTTTTTGTTTGCCCTTCCCTCTGGGAGATACCCTCTGCCAGCCTGTAATCGAGTGTGTGCCTGCGTGCGTGCGTGCGAGCGTGTGTGTGTGTGAGTGTGTGTTTACGTCCACACTTTGAAGATCACCCTCAGGACCACCTCCCCTCCCACCTGCTACTATCAATTCCCGGCAAAATCTCGATCGTGTTTGCTTTGAACTCGAATTCAAATTTTGTTTGTTCTGTGAAACTTGCGTTCGGGGCGATCGGGGCGATCTTCGTTCGCTTTGTGCCTGGCAGTGCGCGATTTCGAAAGTACAATCTTTTACGTCCAATGGTCGACGGATCGGTTCGCTGAGGTACCGTGGTACCAACTGCAGGAAAGGTGTACCGAAATGCCCGAAAACCCAACCCCGCCAGAACGGGTTTCTCGGCCCGCTCTTTCTCTCCCTCCCGCTCGCTTCGGTGCGGTTTTCGTCTCCAGCACCCTCCGCTGCCGAAACTAGAGATGATGATTACACCGTTCGATAAGAGCCGACCGTGCGCGTGTCGATGCCCAAGGCCCAAGAAAGCGCAGGCAGCACACTAACACACATGCACACGAGGCAAAACCACCCCTTTCCCCTCGTACGGGGATGCCTCGCAGTATCGGCATCGAACCGGCCGGCGGACGAACTCACGGCCAGCCAGGCCTACTTTTGCATCGGAATAAATTATTGCTCCATCTCTCCGGTGCTCCGGTTCGATTCCTCCTCCTTATCGACCTTATGGGCGAGATTCGATCGATTTCACCGCGATCGCCAAGCATCCGATTCCGGAGCTAAATGGTCGTATCGTGGTACCGTGGTACTTCCACCTGTCACCCGGCCCGACGTTTCCCTGGTCGCTATTTGCTAATTTGCACTCCCCATTCGATGGTCGATGGCCTTTCTTGCGTCGGTCCGCTGGAACCGGCGTCTAGCGCGTCACACGTGTTTTATCGCAGCCGACGTCGGGGTAGGGGGCCGAACACGACTTTCAGGCGGTGGACGTCCCGGACGGTTGGCAAGTCCTGCCGGAGGAGCGAGCGTAATTACCATCCTCCAGCGCAGAATAAAACCAGTTGTAGCGCGTCGGCAGTGAAGCGTCGATCAATCCGGAGCCGATATATCGGGTTGTACCCTTGAATGAAATATTTCCATAAATAAAAATGTGCAATGGCGGTAAGCAATGGCGGAGAGCGAAAGCGTACAGCCGGGGCGTTGCTCGCGTCTCCTTTCGCAGCGAGCCGGAACGCGATCTTGATGGGCCGATCGATTAAAATTATAAGTTATAGCGCGGCTATGCAACGCCCGTCCGTCCCGAGGCGAAGGAAGATCGGGAACGATGAACACAGCCCGATGCACCGAAAGGGGTGAACGCGTTTTTCTTACCATTCCTCACCACGTACACATCATCCGGTGATAATACGGCGCAGTTATCGCACCGGGATCGATTTTTCCGCCGGGTAGTTCCCCTGTGCTTGTCTATCGCTCGTCTTTACCTTCAAAAAAGTAGCCGGTAGTTTTCTAGGGGCTGGCCACGATCGGAAGCCATATTTCGCGCAGTAAAGGGAGAAAGATGCCTGAATGGGAGCCAAGGCCAGTAGCTGGGAGATAACCGAGCCAGCTGTTAGTGATGGAGCTGGTTGCCGAGTTTTGCGTAGTAATCTGCCAGTTCCTCGAGCGCACTGTAAAACAAAACAAACGGAGGGGTTACATTTCGGTACGATAGTCGGAGATGGTGTTTAGTTCAGTCGGCGATATGGGAACGACTCGAAATCCCGTCGGATAATGTGGCGGACAGGGGTGATCTGAAGTTGTTCACTTCATGGTGTGGACCTGACTTCTGGAAGCCATTGCGAAGGCTTGGAACAAGCGATATGATGATAGGACACCAAGGAAATTTGTCTCTTTTTAGATTGTAGGATTGTAGGAGACTGTTTTTTTTAGTTTGACGTTTTGCGAATACGGCAGACACAGTTCCTCACACCTCCGATCGGGCTGTGGTGGGATCTCGCGAGATCACTTCACGCACGATGGCGCGTGCGTGTTGCTATCGTAGATATTTCTGGAACGGACAGGTGTTCGTGGGCCGGTCTCTCTCAGTTAGGTCGATAGAAAGGCTCGTCGTGCGGTGATAATGGGACCCTGTTTCTTTTTCTCATGTGGTGGGGTAAATGATAGCAAAACTTACGGAGCGGAGGCAGTCAGCGTGGAAAAAAACTGAATTGATAATTATCGGAACCGTCCCAGACCCGGCCTGTGGCGGTGGAGTGTGTGTATGTGTGCGGTGTGAAGGTCACATAGATTCCCCTGGTTGGTTTCCCTATCCGTGGACGATGGAAGGATAAGTGAAACGTTCGGAGGTGGTCGAGACGGACCTGCAATTCTTTGCTGGTGTGATATCGCCTTTTATGCGCATCAGAATCGTATCGTCGTGAGGCACATTTTACTCTGATCTTATTCGGTACGATCGTAACGAAACAAAAAAAATGAGATCACACGTGTATGCGAAGCTACCCTTCACGCAGGGAGCTCCCCCAAGCGCGCACACGCGTGTGTGTATGTGTGTGTGAGTGAGAAGTGATGTATATTCTTCCCTTAAGACCTCTCGCTCTCGCTCTCTCTCTGTCGCTACCCCCTTCGGCTACCCCAATCACGCAATACAAGGACCCGCAAATTGAGGAAGCGCACACACAACAAACGCAAAAAGTGTATCGCGCAATCGCGTATGCGTAACACGGGATCCGCGCCGGCCGAGCGTGTGTGTGTGTACGTGTGCGTGAAAGAGAGCAGTAATAAGAGGGCGACGGAGCGAGGACGACGAGGTCAGGCGTGATAGTGTTGTTAAGTTGGCAGCGGGCTGATAATGATGCCCAAGATCTCTGGAAAGTGACTACTCCCTTCTGTTGGACGGGCTTTCGGGTGCGTCTCGCGGGCCGACGGACTGAAGAAAGAGAAGGAGCTCTTAAACCGCGCGCGCGCGCTCCTCCCGGGAGAGGGTGAAAGGGAAGGAAGCCAGCGTGGATACACCTGACCAAAGCGTTTGTGATCACTAGACCGTTTAGTGTGCGTATGTGCGTGTGTGTGTGTGTGTGTGTGTGTGCGAGGTGCTATTAATTGTCAAATTATTCCCAACGCTTGCTTTCTCGCTTCGTCATGCAGTTCGGCGAGGGCAATTCTCCTGTCTCTTTCACTCGTCCTGTCAATCGATTACGGTGTACGGGGTTTTTAGAGGCGACGATCATTGGGGCCACTTTTTATGTGCTGTTGAAGCGAATTTCATCCCCATATACACATACACATACACGCAGCTCCGTTTGGGGAATGAAACTTTGACTCAAATGCCAACGTTGATGTCCACGTCGCAGCTACACAGTGAGACGGCGATAGGAGTGTGTAATTTCGGTGGTGTGTGCTATTCCCACGAAAAGATCAGCGAACGCCTGTGCCTGTGTTGGATCGGCCGTAATGTGCGGTCAGATTTGCACGTGCGCGCGTACGCGCCGATGTGTGCGTGTTGGAACCATATTCCGTAGCGGATTGCTTGTGGTCGTTCGTTCGCCGCGATAGAGGTGATTACAAAGCGCCGCCGTCGCTTCTGCCGCTTCTTCTCCCATTCGTGCACGCACACACACAAACACAGACCATCCGACTTCCAAAACGGGTCTGTGCTAGTGTGCGTTAGTAGCGCAAGTTTCGTGCCGGTGAGCTAATACGCATTTTATCTGCGAGGACCGCGGTTGTTCAATCGACAGTGGTGAAGGCGGCGGCGGCGGCGGCGGCGGCCATCACGCGGGGGTTTTCATAAATCGCGTGGGCACGTTGTTCGCATTCTTTGACTGTGTATGTGTACGCGCGTGCGGGGGGCGACTGAAGCTGAGACACACAGCTGAGCGAAGAAATCACACGAGCGCGAATCATGACGATGATTTTATATTAACACAACCGGCACAACTCGATAAGAATAGTTCAAACAATACATAGTTTAAACGCAAACCTACAATAGTTCAAACTTTACAAAATACTAGTTCAATTGACACACATTGACAACAGCAAATTAACTGTTGAGTACGTGACCTCTATATATAAGAAACGCGTTGTAGAGAACGTAAAACAAGGATCATACCTTCGCATGAGCCATTCCCGATCAACTCTACCTCAACATTAACTTTACCCATGCTCAGTCAATCTTAACCTGCGCTACGTCTTCTTACAAATGTTAACATATTTTTTAAATGTTCTTTGCAATTTTCTGTTGTAATGAGCGTATCCCCATCGATAATTGCCTGCATAAGTTCATCCTCATTCTGTGATCGAGCTCGAGACACTATTTTCTGTTTTTCGAGTTGAAAACAGGTTCTCGATAGGATTTTAGAACGGCGAGTATGGTGGAATACATTGTAGCTTAATTTTATTCACTTCTGCATACTCTTTCACTTGTCTGGCCTTGTTAAATGCTACATTGTCCATTAAAATCTTTGGATCATTTATGGCTTTTTCTATTATTTTATGTTTCATTTCTTCCTCAAAATTTTAGAAACGCAATAGTATTACAATTTATTTCGCGTGATGTGTAGGTAAATACACCATTTCTCGTCGTAATTGGATCCAGCTCCATTGGAAGTTCCATAAACATCAATGCATACTCCTTTCGAATTGAACTAAAAAAATGGATCAAACGGATTTGTCCAAGGTTTGCATATCCAACATTCATATCAGCTTTCCACCCTCCCTGTCAGATGAGAATGCTGATACACACACACATACTCACAATAGATTAGAGCAGCTCGGTTGATTTGCTACACACCTTCCAAGTTTAGCACTGCTAATTGCACGCACTTTTTCCTTCACAAGGATGCCTTATCGGAGCCGCTCTCATCCCGCCGGCTTCCTGTAATATTCCAGAGCTTCCTGGCCACCCTTCCAGAGCCCCTTCCATTTCGCCGATAACGAAATACGATAGGCTGCTGGTCGTCTATCTTCCCGCAAAGTGCACAGCGTTACACGTACTTTTTTGCGTGTGGAGAACCGATAACTAAACGATCCACAAAGTTTACCGACACTGACACTGCCAACTAAGCCTACTGCTGCTAAGATCCACTGCGAAGGTTCTGTCAGATTGTTTTATTCATTGTTTTTATATGGCGCCCCTTCCTTCCCGCTCCGCTTGCGTTGCGCGTAAAGTGACGTAGTTCAAATGTCAGTGTGACACACGCTTCCACTCCAATTGATGATGTGCGTGCTACAGTAGCAAAAAAAAAAAAATCAACGCGTTTCTCGTGACGAGTCGAGTGAGCGTTCGCATGTATCTGTGTGATGTGGTCTAGCGCTAGTGTGTCCAGAGAAGTGCCGACCCGCGGGCCCGGTACACATTTAGGTTCGAAAATCAATTCCCATTCCGAGCGACGACGGGTGTGCGCTCCACAATAGAGAGCTAGGGCACTAGTTAGTGACGTTCGCTACTGTGAAGGCCACACGCTACTTCACTATCAGGCACACTATCACCGACCGACTGGCGGTGCGGTGGGCCCTAAACAAACCTTTCATATACTCCTTCCCATCCCCCTGTCGGCGTGGCACAGTGCACGAATCTGCGCATCCTTTACCGCTTCTGATCGCTGACGAGAGCATTATATGTAATCATTTCAGCAACTCTACGGTCCGGTTCCGGTTGGTGGTCGTCGCTGTGGAAGATGAACTAACCTACACCGAGTGATTGTGATTTGGCGTTTGTGTGCGTAGAGTGTGGAACAAAAACAAAATTCAGCCGTGCGATAGATCGGTGAAAGAGTCTGATGCTGTTTTGGTTTTCCCCGCTCAAAAAAGCGGGTCAGCTGGGTGAAGGAAATGTCTAAACGTGTGATAATACCCAGTGAGCAGCAGCAACGCCGAATGTGAAGTTTTTGTGCAATATCCCAAATTCCGCAAGTTGTCGAAAAATCTGCCACACATTCCACGAACATAGTGGACGAAAACGCGTGAAATCCTCTCCATCTCCATCCACCAATTGTGTGTGTGTGTTTGTGTGCTCCGTGTGACCTGGTGTGTGAGCCGCGGAAGATCCCTCTGGTGGCGGTGTAAGAGGCACAGCGAGCGGCCATGGATCCGTACGGCGGAGGCTGGCCGGCTTCTCCGTTGCGCACTGGCAGCGGCAGCGGCGGTGGCATGTACGACAACATTTCCAACGACGGCATACCGATGGACGCGATGGCCGAGCTGCAGGATACCGGCTTCGAGCCGCAGACCCGTGCCCGCTCCAACACATGGCCCCTGCCGAGACCGGAGAACTTTGTCGAACCGGAAACCGAACCGGACAGCAATAAGTGCAGCACGCAGCAGTTAGCCAACACCGGTACGTACCCAGGGAGCGCCAACTGTCAAGTTGGTCTAGTAGCTGTCAGTAGCTGTGTGGCTGTGGTAATAGTAGGCATTGAGTTTTTGGTTCAAGTAAACCGCTACAGTACAATCGTAAACTAATGTTTATGGAATGAGTTCTGCTAGGTCTACGGCGTTATTTGAATGTCCACACCATTCACTCGATGCCGCGCAGCTAGTGATTTAACTACGATCGACTTACAACTTTTCTTTGCAAATTACAGTCGGATCTCAAGGATCTCGAGCATAACTAAATATTACATTACTCAGATTGTAAATTATGCAAGGATGAATTAAAAACCAAAAAGGTCCTGAGTGAAATGTCGCCAGATTTTTAAGTCCGTTCGCCTACATATGGATGTAGGAGGAGTTCCAGAATTTTCTAAAAAAATGCTCACATACCTCACAGAACTATAGGGTTGTATAGCACGAAGTCAAGAATCGACTTGTGGTGCGAGAACCCACCATTGGCCATGAAAATCCGGAAGTTACAGTATGACGCTAATACATAGCAACATTTCTGGGTCACTAGTGTGATGGGACGTTACGCAACCCGTTCTGCGTTGCTAATTGCATCGGTATCAAAGTATTGCCCGTAAAATCACTACCGAATTTACCCGCCTTCCTTGCAACAAACGATATATTCGTTCGCATCGGCGTTTTTGGTGCGCGCTCAATTGGCATAAATCTAGAACCGATCGAAACGCGCTCAATCAATCGCAAAGCGCTGCTCCCCTGACCACTCTGTTGGGGGTGGGAATGGTGCGCCACCACCCACCGCAATCCGCTCCTAACGAGATAGCCACGCGGACGGACGAGCCTTCCGCGTAGGGTGCGCAAACGAGCTCGAGCGCGCGCGCATTCTCTCGCGGCAAAACCAAAACCGATGGTGGCGGCGGCGGTGGCGGCGGCGGTCGCGTCAAAGTCTGCCACTTTGTCTGCGTACGGTCGGGTACGTGTGTTGGTGTCATTGAAAGGTGGTTCGCGAGCGCGAGCGAGCGCGCTGGTTCCTACTTTAATGTTTACATTTTTAATTGGCCATAAGCGCGCGCGACCACATGTGCCCGCTCGTTTGTACGTGTGGTTTTGGGAACGAGCGTGGTCGTTCGTCGTGCCTTTGCGTTATCGCTGCGCCCGTTCGTATGATCGATTGGTCCATGATATGATAGTGGGCCTATGTGTGTGTGTGCGCGAGTGTGCATGGGGTCCAGTACCTCGCGTCAACCTTCCTACCCCCAACCAAATTAAATAAACTAGTCATAAACGATGGCGGGGGGGGGGGGAGCGAGAGAGAGAGAGACCTGTGGCATGGTGTGGATTGGGGAGGCACTTCAATCTACCGGCGTTTTCCCACTGGAAACCGCACGACCCTCTCCCCTACCGCCGTATGATTAGACACGTTTTATTTATTTATTTATTTTTTTTTTTAACAGTAGCCACCTCTATCAGCGGCACAAGCGAAAGCGAGATAGACAATATACTCGCGACGCAAGAATCTGACCTTCGCGGGCCGCTGATGATGAGATGTGTGTTGGATTCTAGACGCGCCGAATTTACCGAACGTTTCCTATTAGTGTATATATATATACCCACACACACACCCTAGTGTGCGATCGCCGCGATTGCCTCAGCATTCTTCGTCGCTTTTTTTTTGGTGTGTTCCGATTGACGTGCTGTTGGCTGTCTCTTTGGAGAACACACTCGGCATTAGCAGCCACCAGGTGGCGGTGGCGCACACATTTTTGGCTCTACCACCGCGAATCCAGTTTTTCTTCTTATTCCACCCCTCCTCCCGCGCGATCGTCGTGATCATAACCTACCTCTTTTTTTTTGGGAGGGGAAGGGGGAGTTGGGAAACCCGATGAGATGGTAAGGTGGAGATCGCTTTGATTAGCACGGCTCTAGACAGGCTCACCTTCCCTTTTTTTTTTCGTTGGTTCACCATCGGCGGGCTGTATCTAGGTGTCTGGGGCTGCTTTTTTTGTTTCTTCTTCCTAGTTTCGCTCACCGTCTCGGTTTGAAACAGTGATCACGCTTTTTGGGACGGCGGTTCGTAAATCAGCATTACGTGGCGGCCGAATTCTGTTCTTGTGGCGTTTTTTTTTTTACTTTATTGCTGCGCCAATGTGTGGAGGAGCCCGCCTCGGTCTCAGAAACGTTCTTGACTTCCTCGTTCCTCGGCGGTCAGGAATTAGCCGTGGCAGTCAAAAGTGGCTGCGAGAGGTCATAATGAGGAAGTGATTTCATTCCTACCCTTGTCGGGGTGGGGGTTTTTTTTGTGCGCGACACGCGCCGTGGAAGATCTTCGAGCTAGATCTTTGTGCTTTCGTGTGTGTGTATGCTCCATCTTGTGCAGATATTTTTAAGGCCCTGCGTGGACAGGTTAGCCGCCGGGCGACAGACAGACGTTCTACTTTCTTCTCGACGGTTTGCCTCATTTGGAAGGCAAATATCTTAAACCCCACCTCCTTGACATTATGGCCGGCGGCCGTCTCAAGTCCGGCGCGTTGGCCGAGCAGACGGGGCAGGCTTCTGGTATTTCTGGTGCCGCGTGGCTGCCCGCCGTGGTCGCCGATAATAATCGCCATCGGAGGAGGACTTCCGCGCGGCGCATTTAAAAAATGATCCTGTCGAAAAAAAAACCGGAGCCTTCGCTTCGATCGCATGCGCTGCTCTGAGCTCTGAGTTGGGTTGGACGTTTTGGACGCTTGGGTCAGAGGTACGAAAACGAAACCTGCATCCATCCACTAGAAATGCCGTAGACCGTGACCGGGTGCGGTGAAAAAAAAAATAGTATACTCCGTTCCTCTCACCACTCATTTTCCACGCAGCGAGGGAAGGTGGCCATTTATCGCACCCAGAAGATTGGCTTTTGGCCGGCAAACCGGATTTCGTATCGGCTGACCGAGCCGGCTCGAACCGGTTCGGGAGATTTGCTTTCGGCACTGGACGGGGTCGGTTTAGATTCTGGCGAATGCTAAAGATGATGATCACCGCAAGACAGACAGACGATCAGGTGTGGTATTTTTTTGCACATGCCTAAGGCTGCGGGTGTATACGGTCGGTTTAAGCCGAGCTCATTAAAATGTCTGTGATTGAAGCGTGGTTTTTAGATTACACATTTGTCGTACCTATTACTTTCCATGTGTGTTATACCCACCATGGATTGCTAATAGCTGAATCATGGTTGCTTTATCATGTTATTTAATTTTTGTTACCGAAAAAAAAGGATTCAAAATACTGTTTTTGTAGTCGAATATTTCAACATATCGCTCAATATATGAATACGAACGAACACGAATAAAATATATAATTATAAAACAAGAGAGCTCTCGGTAGAGATTTTAATCGATTGTAATGGCTTTTGTGAATCAGAATGAAGCAAAGAAGCCAGTATAAGCGTGGAATAAATTAGCAATAATTTCGTCAAGGTCGTCACACATGCACATTGTCAGGATCGAAAATTAGAATGGCACTAAGATAAGAGGCCGATTCTGTTAGAAACGAAACAAAAATCACAAGACATGATGAATCATTTAGAATAATTTTAACAAACATCTACAGATGGTGAACATTTGCAACTCTTTTTTTTTGACATGGAAAGATATTTTGCTTCGATTTGAACGTTGCGCAACATAAAATAGATGTTTAACATGATTTGTCAGCTTTGTAAGCTTTTTTTCACCTGGTAAATGATATCGGCTTCCTTTAGCATCATCATTACACGTGAATTGGATTAATATTGCATTCCGAATCGGTTAGCAAAACGCGTTCTAGCTGTTGTGAAATCATCACCTGTTCCCTGCAACCGTAAGGAACGCATCGGCGGAATTACGTTTCAGGCGCCATTCCGTGTGATTGCGATTCGAACTGCATCGTAGTTGAGATCACGCAAAGGGGGAGCAAAGTGGGCGAGTGGGTAGCAAGAACGAGGGGAGGGGGAGGGTGCGAATGAGCGAGGTTGGAGTGCAGTTTTTGTTGTTGCCGGCACCATTTGCATACCACCGCATTCCTGACGGCTGGTTTGATTTGTAGAACTTGTTTTACGACTACGACCATTCTTTTCTCTCGCTCTCGCTCTCTCTCTTTTTTATCTTCCCTTGCGTCGCTCGCTGCGGCCACTGCGCCGTCATTCAGCGACACCTGGCTCCTCCTGAATGCACTTTGGTCACCGGCGAAGGAGACGGAATAGGTGAAAAGGGAGCAAATATCGATCACCCACTTCTCGGACGAGCCTCCCGAGTGGCGTTTGCCGGCTCGTTCACACCAACAGCCCTTCGTCGAACAGTCGAGTGCAGGTGCACTTGAACAGGTCGAACGGGTCGGTGTGACGCTATCCTCCACCTAAACGCTGCCCAAATGCAGCCCCTAATGGTGGTGGTGCAAGAAAAGCGAAAGTGACGACCGAGCGGGGTGGGAAGCGGAACCCCGGACCCCCCCCCTCCCCCCCCGGTGCGAAGGGACCGGGCAATCAATACGAAAACAGAGCGTGTGTGCGTTCGCGGATTCGCGGGTCGCGCGAATGAAAAATGAAAACAAAAACAAGACGCAATAAAGCTACGAGTGTGTGTGTGTGTGCGCCCAGGGGAGGGCTGACGAATGATGATGGGGTGACACACACTGCAGCTGAAAGGAAGAGCGACAATAACAAAAACAAAAAAACAGACACATTGGACCACGTTGGACATTTGTTTGCCGCTTGTCCGGTTTGTTTCGCAAACAATAACAAAAACACAGTAGAAGGGGGAAAAAACACACTTACAAACACGATGCGGCAGGAGGAAATGCGTTTACCCAGTGACTGATTATGGACGTTTACTACGCTTCCGGACCGTAGCGGGCCAAGAAGCGAAAAGTCCGAGAGTCCAATTGAGAAAGTTGGTACTATAAGAATACGCGGCGCCGTACGAACGCTTGGCACGCGAATAAAAATAGATAAAATGGCCCCGCGCATGAACACGCCAACGTGATAACACGACACCGTTCGTTTTGTTTTTTGTTTTTTTTTTTTGGTGTTGGTTTTTGATGCCATTAACACTGACTAACTACGTCCACTTCACTATTACGCTACTACATACGCGTACGTTTGATGGTCTCTGTGTTTGCCTGCGTGACACGGACCGTGTTGGGATGGAATTCCCCCATTTTCGTAATTTAAACCACTCCCCCCATGCCATCCCTTTCCCCGACCAACCGTCCACTCACCCCACGTGGTACACCCCATATTGCCTTCAGCCATACGCTGCTGTGTTTTGTGGACGCGATCTGGCGCTGAGCTAAACGGTTTACTACGCCGTTGCGCCGTTCTTACGCACACACGCTCAGCCAAGGGGTTGTCCTCCCATTCATCGGATCAAGTTCGCGTTCGCCAGCTCGCCCCACAAACCAGCAGCTCAGGGGGGGGGGGGGGGGGGGGGGGGAGGGGGAAGCGAGTGTGTGCCTGTGTTCACACTATCATACGCTTAATCGAACGATCACGATCGTTTGACTCTCTTAATAGCGCGAGCAATTACTATTTCCATTGTAGGGATCGTTACTGATCGCCGCTAGTGCAAGAAAAAAGTGTTGGCGGAAGTGGTTATAAAAAGGTGAAATTAAAATCTCCGCAAAACATAACCAATGCACCAATCAGCTGTTGTTTGATGAGGAGACGCAAAGATTAGGGATATTCTAGATCGCTTACGAACGTGTTCCGGACGTGGAGAACCGTGAATAGGTTAGAATATGCTGGTCATAGTTTAATCGAACATAATTAACTATCCATCATGATTTTTATGATGAAACTAAAATGTTCATTTTATCGTTAATTTTATTCCATGATCTTAGAAAATTAAGGAAACATATTAATTTAAACATGTGGTCGGTCTTTTTTACCCGTTTCTTTGATATGTCTTTATCCATCAAGTGAAAAAATGAATATTCAATTCATTTAAAATGAATGTTTAAAATGAACACTTGCTATGTAATCCATTCCAGAGCATTTTATGACTAACTTAAAATAGAATGTTGTTGCGAATTATTCAGTAATTAGTAACTGTTTTTATTAAAATTTTAAAATGACACAGGCCTCTTATAGTTAACAATATTATTTCTTAAACGAAATTACCCAAACTCCAATATAAATTAATGATCGTCTTACTTGCGGTCGCACGTAGTAAAAATCACTCTTCGATCTACGAAATCACTTTTTTTGCCACTTCCCGCAACGCTACTCTATCGAACCGATCGTACCGTGAACGATCGCCAGAAGGGAGGGCCGCCGCGCTGGTCTTACGTAAGAAAGGGTGAACCACGGTTCTATTTCCCAAAAACGGCACCAGCAGCAACAAAAACAACAACAACCACGGCACAAAAACCCCTCACCAAAGGTCGCGCGAGAAGAGCACACCCGAAACATGACGTGTAATGGCACGGTGGGTGGATGGGAGGATGGGTGGGTGGGTTTTGCGATAAATATAAACAACAGCCGTATGCTTCTGCTCGGCGGCGTGGATAAAAATACGCGCGTGTCTCGCGGGAGTGTCGAAAGCGAAGAAGCGATAGGGGAAAAATCGCATGGTTTGTAACATATCGCAACGGATAGTTTGCGTGGGTGCGAGTGTGGGTGTGTGTGTGTGTGATAGGGAAAGATTCGCGGGACTCTTCAAGCTTGGTACACTATTTTCGGACTTCGGATCATCCACCACCAGGATGACCACGTGGATCCGATCCGATCGATCGCTTCCTGGCGCGGTTTTAATTTGCGTTCCCCGCCCCGCTGCCCCGGTTTCACGGTTTACCCCACTTTGCGAGCAGCAAAATGAAGGAGAAACGCTACAAAATCGCTACAAATCTGGCCGATCTGGTCGGCCCCAAAGCTGAATTTTGCGCACCGACCGGCTTAAGCCGGTTTGATGGGTGCAGGATGGGGTTATTTCTTCTTCAATTTGGTTGTGCAGCTTAATTCTCATCTCATTTTCGTTTACGATCGCGTTCTCGCCCAGCAACACCTTAACAGCTCACATTCGCACCCCGACACACATGCAGAAACGTCCGCCCGGTTGGCACGATTTTCCAGCCGCTCGAGAGGTCGCACGAAAAGAGCACCAAAAAAAAAAACCAAAACTACAAGAAAAACTTGAAAATTTAATGATCCGTTTCATTTCGACATTTTTTTTCCCTCGCTCGTTATTTCATCGGCTTTCGTACACCGTTCGCCAACCGGATTTTTGACGGATCCTGACGGGTTGGAATGCGGGGTGTTGGACGGACGGCGGTCGGTCGCGCGAACGGTGGTGGACATCTACTTCAGCGCGTGTGTGTATATGATGCTATATTTAGAACTGTCCATTCGCTTTACCACCCGCTCTGCCACAATCACCGATGCGGGAAGAAGGTTTGCTTTTTTTTGCGCGCGCTCGTGTGTGTGTGTTGACAAACTGCTTCGGCGATCCGCGAGAAGGTTCTAAATTCTTAAGTGAATTCGCTTGCGGGTGCGTGGTTTCTTTTTTTTTTATTGGATCATTCGCACCCATATGGAAGCGTGGAAGTGTTGGAGAATACTGGCTCCCATCGCCACCTAAAAAAGTGCACACCGATCAAGTGGCTTAGCTTACGGGAAGAGGCAAATGTTACAAGAAAACTTGGGTGGTTATATTTTGGAAAAAAAAGAGTAAAAAATCGAATCCCCCTCCACCAACCATCCCTGGGTGCTCCGAACGGTGCTGGAAGGTGCAGGTATTTTTGGAAAGTCTGACAACTTTTACCACCCAAGGCTGCCCAAGGGGACCCGGGACCAGTTGGTACGCGTTCGGTTCGCCAACAGTGGACAACGATCGGGTCTTTCACTCGGGGATCGCCCGTTTAATTTGATCCTTCCAATGGACGGTTCCGTTACAGGAAGGGTCCCGCGCGTATAGGTGGTTCAAGGTTGCTTGCTGCGGTGTGCTATATTTGGCCTCCTTTTTTCGATGCAGTAACGGTTGATCTCTTATGATCGGGTTTTCTCGTGTGCCCGGGAGACAGCATGGGAGGAGGATGTCGAGCTACCGCCAGATGGTTTTGACCAGTGTGACCGTTCCGCAGATGCTGAGGTAAAATCAGCACGCACTTGAGAGGCTTCCCGTGCTCGGGTGGGGCTACTTCTGGAAAATTGTCGATCAGAAGATGTGTTTTTTTGTACATTAGAACAAATAAAACTAGCTAGAAAATCGACGAATATATTGTAGAAATGGCCTAAATTTAAAACAGTTTTTCAGTCGTTAGCTACCTAAGTGACCTTCCATTGGCTTAAAGCGAAACGTCCAAATTGCAAAATAATGATACCGAATTTCAAACGCATCAGACAGCCCGCAGACAATTTCGAATGATTTCACACGCATCGGTCGCTTTTATTGCACGTTTTTTTTTGATAACAAATCCCCTTACCCCCCGATCGTTTGCAACGTAACGCTCCAGCTCTAATCAAAATGTTTCCAAAACGCACCGAACACTAATAAGCAATCCCGTTGTCAACTTGCAGGTTCCAGCAACACGCAGCTGGCGCAGGCGGCCGCGTCTTCCTCGTCGAAGAAGAACTCGTCGCGCCGTAACGCCTGGGGCAATCTGTCGTACGCCGACCTCATCACGCAAGCCATCAGCTCGGCCAGCGACAGCCGGCTAACGCTCAGCCAGATCTACGAGTGGATGGTGCAGAATGTGCCGTACTTCAAGGATAAGGGCGACTCGAACAGCAGCGCCGGCTGGAAGGTTAGTTCTCGCGCGAGGGGATGGGAGCGAGGGGGTTTTTCTTCCGGGGGTTCGAATTTTTGTTTCGTTCGGTTTCGGTGGGAGGCTTAGTTTGCGTTTCCGCGTTTGGCAATTGATCGCGAACGGCAAAAGGGCTAACCCTGGGGCGGTTCGTGTCTAGGTCGTCCGGGTACGTTCCCCTCCCTTGTAGGGCGCTTGAGCGCTTTTTGAGAAGTTTGTAATTCAATGCGTGCTGTCCCTGCGGGTTGAATAGTCGGTTGACCTTGAGGGAATCGGATTCTAATATTAGTTACCGGTGTGCGTTGTGCATGATAAATTGGTTCGATATTTTTTTTTCTTTTTAATGGAGCTCAAAATAGTCTCACGTGTGTCATGGAATCAGCAACATAGCATACGGAATAAACCATCCCCAACAGCTGCTTTCAAATAGCGTTAGATCAATTGCCTCACCGGGATCAACCGGGGAAGGAAATGCGTTCCGAGAACATTCGACCTTAATTTGATTAGAATCCCATACGAGGATGTATCCGGTTTTTTTGGTTATATCACCCGACAAAGGTGTCCGTGGCCGTCCTGCTTCCTGCTGCGAGCGTACAAGAGCCCCGGGGACCAGCATTCGGTCACACAATTGTCGCACCGATTCAATGCATCATCATTGGTCCGGGCGGCTTCCGGGCCATTTCCCGGGAAAGGATACCACACCGGACCGGTGATTCCGAAAACCCGTCCGTCCGTCGCGCTCTCGCATTCCCCCGGGTGCGTAATCTTCATTAAGGTTAATGCTATGCCGCGTTGATGGTGGAAGAAAGAAGCGATTCCTCAGCGGGCAGCACGTGGAGCACCGAAAGCTGATTGAGATGTCCTCCAGCAGTCGAGGGTGAGGGCGAAGTTGGGACGATTGTGGCGAGGATGATGGTGATGATGATGATAATCCGCCACATTGACCATCATTCCGGTTACGGCCGGCGGTGAAACTCGACAATGGGAAAATGAATGCAATACCATGTTGTTAGTGAGGCTGTCCGATGTGTGACAATTCGTTGCCAACAAATGACCTTACTAGGAAGCCCGCTGCGAGAGCTATTTCCAACCGAATGCTAGCGAAGCGAGCGACGAGCGAGCGGACGGAACCTGATCGGGAGGAAATGATTTGTGGTGAAAATATCAAATCGAATGCATACATGAATTTATTTGCAAAGCCCTCTGTCCCTCCCGGCCCCGGGTGTTGTCCAGTCGAGTGTGTATGACTCCCGTCTAGGCACGTACGGTTTACGGATGCATTCACGCACCTCGCACCGGGGCACGATCGTATTTCAGGTGGCAATTCATCTCCCCGGCCCGGTCCGGCCCGGCCGAACCCCGAAATGGGGATGAAATTATTTTATTAAAATTTAAATCACGCCAATAGAATTTTAAACCAGCGCGCACCGGACCTTTGGTTCGTGCTTTGCTATGCATGATGTTCGGGTTTTTTTTTTTGGATTTCGAGTTTTCAATGCATATAAAAATCACCGGACGCACTGGTTGCAGGAAACGGAAGCAGCACTGCGAATCGGCGGGTCACGTGCGTTGTGTGAGCAATTTTTCGGCAAAGTGAGATAATTAGAGCAGCTTTACATTAACGAAGTAGGCAGGGGAGTGTGTAGTAGGCGCGTGCTTTTTTTGACATCTCTACCGCTTGGAACGGTAATGCAAGCGTTACAATTATTACCATTTTGATTGGATTGATTGCACGCTCACTTCATAAGGGGTTTGATTTTATTTTGCAGAATTATGTGGCTGCAAACAGCTGTTTTATGTGTCGTGTGCAGGTGCTGCTGATTGATTTTTGGTGCGAACAAATAATCGTCAGTGCTGTAATATAAATCGGGTGTTGCGGGTGTAGCCTACCTTTCAGGCGCAAAGTTTTACGTAAGCTTAATGGAGATTAACTTTGATTCATTTTTGAATATAATCCTTTACAGTGCAAATTTTTGGTTAACAATTATTTAAAACTCCTTCAGGATTGCCATTCCCGCTGTGCTCAAATCCTTCAGTGTATACATATACATGTGCCCTATATAATCGCATCCCTACATTCACGAACGTCTCGCTTGCCATTCGCATTCACTCACGACAAAAACAAACGTCGTTTTCTGTCACCTTCTCGCAACATTACACGACTAGATTGCTCATCATCTCCCGGGTCCGGGTTGAATCCCCTCAATGGTTGATGACCATTTCATCGCCAGCGGTATGCTATCCTGCTAAACGGCAGTCACGGAACCGTACATCCCATTCTCACACCTGTTGTGAGGCCGTGGGGTGGTGGGAGCTTGCAAATTGCCCACGGCGGAAACGCAACAAACGAGCCCCTTTGAACTTTGGGCCCACCTTTAACATCCCACCGGACATAATTATTGTCCCCTACCCTTATTCCGCCTCCCTGTCTGTTGGCTAGTGTGTCACTAGTGTTTAACGAAATGAGACAACGGTGGTCATTTTTATTTTAGTTTTTTTTATCATCTCTATAATAATGCGTCTTAAAGGGTAGGGTGTATCCGTAGGAAAGTTCCTTTCGTGTCGTGTATGTGTGTGTGGGAAAGGGGAGGAGGGCAGACGAGAGGGACTCGCACTGTCACTCCTCTTAATGGGTTGACGGGCGCTGAAGGCATTCCGGTCTGATGAGGAGCCACTTGTCTGCCGTTATCAGCTGCCAATTGCTGGCAGCCTTCGGAGGAAAAACCGAAACAATCACAATCAGCGTCTTCTTTCGGCTGACGCCAGCAGAAGCGGCAAGCATTAGTTGGGAGCGATACGGGATGCAACGTGATGATGCACTCGAGAAACGCGGCATTCGGCACATGTTGGATGATGTTTGGTTGAATGAGTTGCAGCATTCACTGTGTGTACAAGTTTTAATTGTTTTAAGAAAACAAAAGTGATCGAGCGAAGAGGGAGAAATGGAGGAATTTACATTTTCTAAACAAACTTTGATCTCAATAGTTCCGTTTGAAATCGCTTTGGATCTTCTACCCCGATTCAGGCCACATAAGGTGCCCGGGAACGTATAATGAACAATTTGATGCTCACAATTTCTTGCAGCACGGACAAATAGAGCCATCGGGCCACAGCTGGGCTTCACGTTATTAGCTTACCTGCGGTGCCTCCTTCCCTTCTAATATGCAACCAAACAAAACTGTTTGATATCCATACCGGCCAGTTGCATGGGAGCGACGAACCGGTGCTGCCTTCAGAAGCGTTTCAATTTTTGAACAAAACCGACTCAAACACTCGCACCACAAGTTGACTGGGCATGATTGATTCGTCCTCAGATTGCAACAATCAGCCACCATCATCACGAGGAAGCCCCGGATAAATCAATCCAATTTTTCGTGAAATCATCCTCGTTGCGGTGGCGGCCGAGTGGAACGGAAACACTCCGTCCTCCATTCGGATTGCTTCTTGATTCGCTTTCTCCACTTGTTTCCCCACGGTTTGTGCGCGAACCGTGTGTGTATGGTTTATTCAATAATACACATCCATGGGAAACGTTATACGCCTTCAATCAATCTCTGCGAAAAAAGGGGCACATCGGGCAGCAGCGTGTTCCTTTGCCAGGACAGCACCGTTGTGTTGGTGGTTTTGTGGTGTTCGTAGGGTAACAAGGCGTGCTTTTTACCTTTTTTTTTGTTCGTACATCGCTCATCCTTCGCATCCGCACACTCCTTGAGGCGCATTTAATTCAGAAGAAAGCTACCGAGCTGCGTACCTACCATGCCGTGGTTGGCCCTGGGGATAGGATTGCCGTCGCCGTCGTTTGCTTATTAGACTGATGCCGTCATAAAAACACACACACACACACACACACGCATATATAGAGCAAGGTATCCGGTTACAGCTGGTTCGCGTCGCGCGATTTTCCGTGCAACCGTGGGACATAACGGGTAAATTGAGTTGGTCCTGCCGAAAAAGCGTTCCCAGTGCGCGGGGCAACGATCATCCCTCGCTTCGAAATATGAAGTGAAGCGTGTACATCCTGCATGGAAACCGTTGAAAAGTTGAAGGATCGATGCTGCTGCTGCTGCTGCTGTCTCGCAAACAAACATGCGCCACTCAAAAACCACACCTTGGCGTAATGTTCTTGGAGGCGGAAACTGGCAACTGAACTCGTCTGCCCTTTCTCCTACCGTCGTGAGCTCTTCAATCAAACCGCGCACGATGGTAACGTGGTACGGGTTGGTCTGACTGATTGCCAAAGCGAGCGATGAGGGTAGGGGACGAAACAAAAACCATATGATAATACATATCGCCCGTTTCTTGGTGCTCTTTTAGACGACTTTTTTTCTCGTGTAAACGCGGGGGTATTTGGAGTTCATTTTATTAAGTAATATTTCCTGCAGGCCTTCGAGAACCGAAGGGAGTTGCCTGAGGATCGCTGAATAAGAAACCGGTCTTTTTTATGCTACTCGATTACACAGATTTCAAGTTTCCAGGTTTGTAACCGATTTAGTTGACTGAGATGGGCTCTTGTAACCTGGCGTGATTATTAGTGGGACAATGAAGGAATAAATAAAATAAATACATATTGAAAATGGGAGATTTACACATAAAATTATCGATATCCTTTCCTATTGTGTCATTTGGAAAAGATTGATAACTATAAAATATTATAATATTGTCTTTAAAAAAAAAACATCAACAAATAGAATTTATTTCGAGGTAATAAATCATTTTTACGCAGTATTTTGAAGCAAGAACTAAAGCTACGAAATGCCTCCGGTTTCCACCTTCCACCAGCTTTTCAGCGCTTTCGTACGATCAAAAATGATCAGGCGTCTCCATGTGCTTCAACGCACTCGCGCGCGAAAATGGGGCTTACATTTCTAAGTCCTATATTTTGCTCTCGGCTTGCAATAGATTTGAATGAAATCCTATCCGTGCAAGGCTAATTGATTGTTACCAGCGAACGCTAGATGTGCATGTTAACAATGGGGGTTTTTTTTTTACAGGATCGCCTGTTCACCCACTCCCTTTCCCGACCGGTGATATTTGAATAGCAGAACGCGTAAAAAACGACGTTAAAATATCTCCTAAAGTACCTGCCCCCGTGTGTTGCATCCCCTAGCGCCCTGCGAATAAAGCACCACTCGGCATGTATAAATAAATGCCGCCTGAAGAGGTCGTTGAACAAATTTTCACCAAACGATTGTTTTTCTCGTGCGCCACCACGCAATCTGAAGCCGAAGTTAAGCATCTCGGGCAACATTTTAGCTCATCCGAGTTGCGCTGCCGAGAGCACTTGCCTCAAGTTGACTGCAATAACGACACGCGACGACGGCGGACGAGCACCGGGCAAATATTGCAGTACAACAACTTGGCTATGGCTATGGCGCTGGCTTTAACGATCCCACAATGAACCATAACGAGCATCGTCGGTCGTGCGGTGACGACGGTGGCTTGCCTGTTGAATGTGGCGATACTTCCGACCATGTGGTGCGATTTTCTTGGTATGTTTGTGTGTGCTCTTCCGGAAACATGCAACCCGCAGGAACGTTGTTAACTTCCGATTGGCAGAGAAAAAGACATCGGTCGACATCGTTGGGTAGCTCGAAAAGTATTGAAACTTTTAAAGACGGATAAATTGAGCACTTATAGCTGGATTATAGTTGGATAAAAGATTGTCTTTTTTTACTCCCTTTGAGTTTTATATTTGAGTGAAATTTTCCATTTACTGAGCGACTTTTGCGTCAACCTAACGAATCCCACCCAGCACCGACCAAAGAGGATTGAGTCTATTTAACACCGGGTGCTATGATACAGTACCGACGATTGGGTATGATGCAAAGCATTAAAAGCAACACCTTCTTACGCTTCGTTTGATCGTCGTGGAAGCGGAACTTCTTACCAATGCTCGCACCGGGACAGAATGCGGGCGCTGGGGGGGGGGGGGGG